>JAYKKT010000085.1:19515000-20715000 GCA_036023115.1 Brasenia schreberi | reverse complement strand
ATATGGTACCGAATCGAGGGACGGTACATGAGTTGGATTTAGAGAGGGATCCCGTCGAACCGGTCCAACGTAGGGTCCTCTCTCTCTCTACTTATATATATATATATATATATATATATATATATATATATATATACATATATATTATATATATATATATATATGTATATATATATATATGTATATATATGTATATGTATATATATATGTATATGTATATATATATGTATATGTATATATATGGAGAGAGAGAGAGTGGATCTACCCACCCTGATACCTAGTGACTCATACTATGATATGGTACCGAATCGAGGGACGGTACATGAGTTGGATTTAGAGAGGGATCCCGTCGAACCGGTCCAACGTAGGGTCCTCTCTCTCTCTACTTATATATATATATATATATATATATATATACATATATATATATATATATATACATATATATTATATATATATATATATGTATATATATATATATATGTATATATATGTATATGTATATATATATGTATATGTATATATATATGTATATGTATATATATGGAGAGAGAGAGAGTGGATCTACCCACCCTGATACCTAGTGACTCATACTACCTAGCTACTACTTTCGTTGCTTTTGATATCTATTGTTTTTGAGTGATATGAACATAATAAAAATATCTTTTATGCTGTTTTTTAGTGGTAAAAATATCTCAAGATTTACCATGTTGCAAACTGTTTATTTAGATCCCTTCAGACTCATCATGTTGCGAACTGTGAAAGTGAAATTCAACCGTACACATGAAAAAATATGCTTAATTCAGTAGAGTCACCATATAATCATATGTTCTTAAAAAGCAATTGAATTTATGTACTGAAAAGGTTTAGATTTTGCATTGTTAGGAAATCTGCAAGCAGGTTGAATTACGATTTAGAGATTTGATTTCGACTAATCTAATTATGTTAAACCCGTTCACATCGTTGACTGTATGGATGTCTGTCGTGACATGGTGAATAATAAAGGTGGTAAGGGTGTCCGGTGGGGCTCTCTCTCGACTTCACCAGATGGAGGGTATGAATCCGATTCTCAGTGGCCTCGACCTCCCCGTAGTAAACGAGGAGCTGATGTACGAAAGAATAATGAGAGGAGTTTGTAGTAGTAAATACATATCTTATGGTGTATATGTATACAAATCTTTATATAAATCAATGTTTAAGATCAACGATATTCAAATTAAAAGTGTTGTTATAATTTTTGTTCATTAAATATTAAAAAAATTTACATCGCCATTTTTTTTACATCAAAGATCGAACATTGAAAATAAAAACATTTATTTATGCATTTACCTCAATCTCAATCTCTCTCTCTCTCTCTCTCTCTCTCTCTCTCTATATATATATATATATATATATATATATATATATATATATATATATATACAAAGAACAGAAAGACAGCAGCGACCGATTTTCGGTGTAAAAGGAGGAGCCGCCACCTCCCTTTTTCTGTCTAGTAATCTTTATCCATGGCGAACAACCCTCTGGAAGGCATGACGGACGAGTTCTTCGAGCAAATCCTCTGTACGCCCGTCTACGCCAACTCCTCTTCTGGCCCTTCAGACCCCGGCACCGCTTCGACCGGAGGTCCGGTGCTCCAGATGGGGCCCAGGACTACTTTTCCTGGAAGCATCTTTCCTCTCGGACTCAGCCTCGAGCAGGGCAAGTCCGGTTTCCTCAAACCGGACAACGCTTCCGGCAGCGTTAGCAACCAATTCTCCCATGACGCCCACCGGAAATCCACAGCCACCATTAGCACTAACTCCAACGCCAATCATCCAAGGGTGAAATGGAACAACCCATATACAAAATCCCATTTGCTTTCCGTAATTGTTGCGTCAGTAATTGCCGATCTAAAAGAACTATTGCAAACATGATTATTCGTGATTAAGTGTTGATACAGCACAAGATAGTGGGATGGCATTATGAGTTCATGTAGCGAACCAGCTTATCATGGGAGAGGATTTGGTTTTGGTTAGCGATTCTAATTTTAGTTATGTTTACTTTGTGTTTATTGAAGGTGAGGGATGCTGCGCAACCAGGAAACTTGTTCCCGGCCTTCGGGAATATGCCGGCCTCCGTTCGTCCCACTCTTCAGGTGCGTAAAATCTGGCGATCTTTTGTGTGATGGAGATGGACCAGAGGTCATTCGCGTTGTGAGCACATGGGCACAATGGTTCGGAACAATGGGACGTTGACGTCCCTCTACAGTTCCGCAATTCAAAAAACAGACTACATGCGTTCGTGCACACATCTTCTGTTCTCAATCATCACCAGATAATCCTCATCTTGTTCCTTCATCATTTATTTTGAGTTCAGTCAGGACAAGGAGTGGCAGCATGCTCGCCTTTTCATGCCCAACCCGTAACCAGCGGAACCATGGCGCAGCCACCAGCTGTTCGACCCCGAGCTCGGGCGAGGAGGGGTCAAGCTACAGATCCTCACAGCATTGCAGAAAGAGTAAGTTGAAACTTTGGGTCACTTGAACAAAAATCATGAGTGTCTGCATGATCAGACTATGTATAGAGAGTAGAGAAGTAGGTGCACTCAAGCCGACTTTGATCTCTACTAGACATGTGATATGTGGTTATGATAAAATACAGTGCTGATGATGTCTTCAATTTTGACGCAGTTACGTAGAGAGAGAATCGCAGAAAAGATCAAGCAGTTGCAGGAGCTGGTACCAAATTGCAACAAGGTACTCACTTTAATTTCTTGAGAGAAGATACCATGGAATTCAAATTTTCTGATAATTTTGCCTTTTAAATGGCAAGTAGCAGTAATATATCTTTTTAAGTAATGAAACCCTCTATAACATTTACCCGAATTGGTGGCAATATCGGACCCACTCGACCTGAAAAATCCAGGTCCAGGTTGGGGTTTAGGAACTCTGTGTTGGGTCTGGGTCATCCTGAAGCAACCCGACAAAATGCCCCGTCAGGTCCCAACTGACTCAGTCCTCACCCGATTGTGTGTGTATGTATATATATATATATATATATATATATATATATATATATATATATATATATATGACATCCCTAAATATACATATACAAAAACTATATGACATCCCTAAATATACATATACAAAAACTATATATATATATATATATATATGTATTGGGTCACAGTCTGGTGAACCAGGATGAGAACCGTACCCAATCAGGTCAGGTCTGGGTTCAAAGAAAATTACGAAGGAAAACCGGGTTGGGTCAGGGTTGACCTATTTTCACCCGAACCTGAAATGACCCGTTTTTCACCACCCCTACGTATATGGGCATATGGGAAATTCTTAAACATTTCAAAAGCATATGGTATTTCTTGACGATACGTGCTTGTCAAGGTGCATTTTTTTTATATGAAGACAAGTGCATCTGTAAATGTATATGAACAAGTTGACCTGCATCTTGGAGGGTCTATCATGGCAGTCTAGTTCTTAAATGAAAGAGCGTCATCATGTCAATATTTGTATAGAGGATCATGTTGTAGTTTTATAGTTCAATTTGTACTTACTCTCTTATTGTTTCTTCATGTAGACAGACAGAGCAGCCATGCTAGATGAAATCATGGACTACGTAAAATTCCTCAGGCTACAAGTTAATGTAAAGTTATTTCCATTTTATTCATGGGTTTATGTTGACCTTGTTGTATTAAAGTTTGCAAGCAATAAGATGGTTAGCTCATTATAAATGCCCTAAGAAGATTAGTATAAGGGGAAGCAGTGACGGATTCAGAAACTTGTTTCGGGTGGGGCAGACTTCCGATTCGGGTGGAATGGGCTTTAAAAGTTTTCAATTTCTTTTTGAAATTTCAATACAGAAATACAAATTTTCAAAATTTCGTGGATCCATCACTGGAGGGAAGGCCTGCTGCTGTTGGACAGGTGGTAAGAGGTTCGGTTCTCACGGGCAATATCTGATGATTATGTGTACCCTACACTACTATTTGCATGCTATTCATTGAACTCATCAATGCCTTGCTTTAAACTTTGTCTCTTCGAAAGCATCTCAAACTTCTGGATATTTATAACACCATTCTTTATTAAAGTGAGGCACTTTTGTCATTTTCACTTTTCAGGACGCCTCTTTATCTGTTTTTAGGTTTCTTTATCTGTCTACTTTAGTAGTTGCGCCTATTCAGTGTGGGGAAGGCTTAGTTTTGTTTAGTTTGTTAAGTTGAGAACCAGACCTCAGAGGAAAGGGCCCATATGGGTGCGGTTGCCAGTGCTGCAAGTAGAACCGCAGGGCCATGAACCCCCCCTGTACGTGAGGCAAAGTTTTTGCTTATTAACACCCATAGAGATCAAACCCAGCCATCTAGTGCCAAGGCCACTCTATACTACACCATCCGCTCAGCACCTATTCGTTTTTATTTGGTAGGATCTATTTCTGTTTATATGAAGTTTCCTCAAGTGTCACCAAAAACTTTGACAGGTCTTGAGCATTAGCAGGATAGGTGGAGCAGGAAGTATTGCACAGCTTGTGGGTGGCGTTCCTTGTCCCACTGTTGAGGTAATGAATCCATTTGAATTTCAACCCCTTGCCTTCTTTATGTGAATAAAGCATCATTTTTTAAATTTGGTAGAATTCAACTTTCAAAAAGTAGGCTTACGTTTATTGTTTCTACCAACTCTAGGACCTTCTTCTACCTCTTTTAAGATGTTCACCATCTAATTGAACACTTTAAAAGACCGAGAAAAAGGTCTCAAAGTACACACATACATATATATCCAACACACACACATATATATAGATAAATAACAGGTCAATATACTGCTTTGTTCGACAGGTGATTATGATTATTTTCGATTACCTTTACTGTATTCCATAAGTAGACAGTGCAAAAGTTCTCTTCTCATTCAAAAAGTCAAAGAGTAAGTATTCATTTTCTTTTCTTTGTCAAAGAACTACAGAGAGTTTTGAAAATCAAATCTCCAAAGCAAAGGAAAAGGTTCGCCTATAGAAATATACCAATCGATGTCAAAGACTCAATTATGCACCTACCTTTTATTCCATGACTGACAGACTGGATTCCACATAATAGCTGCTTTTTCCTGTGAGTAACCAAACAAAGTGGCTAGATGCATGGGTTTGTTTGGTATATTATTTAAGTTTGGGAACTATTAAACTAACACAATAATGTAAATAATTTACCAAAGTTGGTAGGTATGGCTCTTGTTAAAGCGACTTTAGGAAATCTTTGTCATCCTCAACCTCTCCCCTCTTGTATTATTACAACAGTTTTGTTGCTACTAGAGTCAAAACCAGAGTATCTATAAGATCTCAACTTATCAAGTAGTAATGCTGTTGTGATGAATGATCTTATGAATGGCTGGCGACTAAGAACCCGTGAAGGCAACCCTACAGTGTGTGAGAGAAACCATTTTTTCGCTTGGTTAGGGTTTTGGTTCAGTTTCATTTCTAATGTTTTTGACTCGCCAAGCTGCATGAAGATTTGACAAATGGTCGAATGTGAACTTAAGGCCACGTTATAAGACCCTGTTGTTCCGTTAGAATTAAGTTTTGTTAAGAGTTCCGTCTCATGTAACTTCTGAGTATCCGCTCAAGAAGAAAGAAAGGTATAACTTATGATATACAGGGAGACGATAATGAAGGTGCAAGCGAGCAACAGCAGCAATTGTGGGATAAGTGGTTGGCTGACGGGACGGAGCAACATGTAGCGAAACTAATGGAAGAGGATGTGGGTGCAGCCATGCAGTTCCTCCAATCCAAGGACCTCTGCCTCTTACCGATCTCGTTAGCCATGGCCATCTACAACAGAAACCAACCAGCAGAGGCACTTCCTGCCCCACTCAAGTGTGAGCCAAATACCCAGACATAGTTCTACTGTTTAGTCCACCATTATCGGCCCATCGAAACACCAAGATCTTGGTCGTCCTCGTCCATGATCAACTGTTATTCCTGTTTTCTCCAAACGGCATAGTGCACCTGTTAAGAAGTCTACTCTCAAGTGGTTAGGAGTTCGATACCTAGATGTGCATCTTGCGTAGGGTCTGTGTAACTCGATTGTTCTCATAAAAGAAAAAAAGTTGTGTGGACTATGGACCGCAATAAAGCCCTCTCTCTCTCTCACACACACACACACATAAGCACACTGGTCCAATGGTCAGAAGTAATGGTTGCTTGGTTAAGTTTGGTAAAGAGGGTGGTTTCGTGAATTGTAATACGGTGATTTCGTGTATTGTAATAATGTTCAGGTTGATTTTTGAAGGGGACAACGTAAGTGAAGAATGACAATGGTTTCCATTACCTTTTCTTACAGTTCGTGCAGGTGGTTGAACGGGGGACCCATCATAAATTATAGTAGGATTGACATGATATATATATATATATATATTTCTCACCAAGTAAAAGTTGTAAGAGATATTTGTAAAAGAGTATACCAATGCATTGACGAAACCCAATATGCTTTTATTTTACTTTGAGAAACTTCTTTTGTCAACTTGAAAAGAGAAAGGTGTTGTTCCTGGGTTGCATCTGCCCAAAAAGTGATCCATTGAGGTCAACACCAAATTCAATGGAATTGCTTGGTTGAGTGTAAGTGGGATGAATCTTCAAACTTGACCCGCACCTCAATTATTTTGTCCGTGTACGGGTGATGGGGTGACAATCTTGTGTTTCGGGTTATCTGGTGTCGTTTTGTTCGTGTAGAAAACGGTCCCCAAAAAAAACAACACCCTGCTTTTTTTGTGTCACGGGCACGAACACCAACTGCTTCCGTCGTTTTTGCTTCGGTTCTTGTTACTCAAAATTTCAGCAACTTCCGCAAGGGAGAATGGAAACTTCGCTCGTGTCAGGGATCACCCTTGCATTGTCGGTCCCAAGCTCAGATAAAGGAGGAGGGTTGTGTTAGGCTTCCGACAGACAACGTATAACTTCATCGAATTTTATAACATCGATTACAAAAATTATGAGTATTGCTTTGGGCCGTCCCCGCCTAGCGACATGTTGCAAAGCCCGAATGCAGTAATAAGTAAGCAAGGGCCACTACATTTTCGCCCAAATGTAGTGAATCAATTGCAAAGAGGGTTCCCACATCATGGACGGGTGTGGATAAAGAAGTTAGTCCCACTACATTGCCAGTGAATAATTTTCAAAGAGGGTCTCCACATTTTGAATATGGATGGATGCAGGGGGTAAAGAAGTTAGTCCTAGATAATAAGATTTGTATTGGTTCTTGGAATATCATAACATTATCCGGTAAGCTAATGGAGGTGGTAGATACTATGATTAAGAGAAAGATTCATATTCTATGTTTACAAGAGATAAAATGGGTTGGAAAAAAAACAAAAGAGATAGAGGATACATGTTTTAAATTATGGTACTCAGTTAAAGAAAATGCTCGAAACGGAGTTATCAAAAATAAAGATTTAAAGGATAGTATAGTAGACATACAACGATATGGTGACCGAATCATGACGTTGAAATTAGTGTTAGGAGCAGAGGTTTTGAATATAGTTTGTGCTTACGCACCCCAAGTAGGACTAGAAAATAGTATGAAGACAACTTTTTGGGAAGAGTTAAATAAGGTGATTCAAAAGATTCCACAAAAGGAGATGATTTGTTTAAGAGGAAACTTAAATGGACATGTCGGTAAAGAGGCATTAGGATATCAAGGGATTCATGGAAACTTTGGTTTTGGGGATATAAACGAGAAAGGTAGGGAGATTTTAAATTTTGCTATGGCATTTGATCTTTTTATAGTCAATACAATCTTCAAAAAACGAGGTGAACATTTAATTACTTATAAGAGTGGCTTATCACAAACACAAATTGATTACTTTATTTGTAGAAAAAAAGATAGAGCGTGTTGTAAAGATTGTAAGGTAATTCCAAGAGAAAGCTTAACCACCCAACATCGACTTTTAGTTATGGATTTACAAATAAAAAAATGGACAAAGAATAAAAGAGTGCATCGAGCTATTCGGACTAAATGGTGGAACCTCAAAAGCGAGAAAGAAGATATATTTAAACAGAAAGTCCTTCAAGGAGATGTTTGGAATTATGTTGGTACACCCTATGATATGTGGAACAATATAGCTATACATATTAGAAAAGTGGCAAAAGATGTGTTAGGTGTATCTATGGGAGGTGTACCGACATAAAAAGAAGCTTGGTGGTGAGTGAAGTAGTGCAAAATAAAATCAAGGCAAAGAGGGCATGTTACAAATTACATTATGCTAAGAAAACTAGTGAAACTTTAGAGGCTTATAAGAAAGCTAAGAAGGAAGTGAAAAAGGCCGTGAGTGAAGCAAAAGCTAAAATTTGGTAGGATTTATATAAAAAAACTCAACTCAAAAGAGGGTGAAAGAGATATTTTTAGGATAGCTAGGGCTAGAGATAAGAAAACTAAAGATCTTAATTATGTTAGATGCATTAAAGACGAGGATGAAAAAATTCTAGTGGCAAATGATAATATAAGAAATAGATGGAAAAACTATTTTTATAAGCTTTTTAACAAAAATAAAGATGTTAATATTAGCTTAGGAGAGTTAGCCAAATCACAAAAATATATAAACCACAATTTCTACCGACGTATTCAAAAGAATGAAGTCAAAGAGGCTCTTAAACATATGAAGAGTGGTAAATCGGTAGGATCAGATAATATTCCTATAGAAGTTTGGAAAATACTAAGAGAAATAGGAATCACTTGGCTCACAAGACTATTTAATGAAATATGAAAAAACCAAAAGATGCTAGAGAAATGGAGAGCAAGTACACTTATACCCATATATAAGAACAAGGGAGACATTCAAAATTGTGCGAATTATTGAGGTATCAAGTTAATGAGCCATACTATAAAATTGTGGGAAAGAATTATCGAGCGTAAGTTAAGACAAGTATCAACTACAACAGAGAACCAATTTGGATTCATGCCAGGCAGATCTACTGTTGAAGCGATTCACCTTTTGAGACGTCTTATAGAACATTTTAGAGAAAAAAAAAGACCTTCACATGATATTTATTGATCTAGAAAAAGCTTATGATAGGGTACCGAGGGAGGTTCTTTCAACAACTTTGGAAAAAAGAGGTATCCCATTGACATACATTAACCTTATAAGAGACATGTATGATGGTGCAAAAACATCTGTGAGGACTCATGAAGGAACGACGGACTTCTTTGAAATTAATATTGGGTTACATGAAGGATCAACTTTAAGTCTATACTTATTTATAATGGTGATTGATGAGTTAACAAAACATATTCAAGATGAAGTACCTTGGTGTATGTTATTTGCAAATGACATTGTATTAGTGGAGGAGTCTAAGGAAAAAGTTAATAGAAAATTGGAACTATGGAGAGAAACATTAGAAAGCAAAGGCCTCCGACTTAGTATAACAAAGACATAATATATAGAATGTAAGTTTGATCATTTGGTTACCTCAGAGGATATAGAAATTAAAATTGACACACATTGCATTCCCCAAAAGGAAAGTTTTAAATACTTAGGGTTAATTTTTCAAAGTGATGGAAGAATTGATGGAGATGTCACGCATAGAAATAATGCTGGTTGGTTAAAATGGAGAGGAGCATCAGGTATTCTTTGTGATAAGAAGATACCATTAAAGTTAAAAGGTAAATATTATAGAGCAGCAATTAGGCCTGCCATGTTTTATGGTTCTGAGTGTTGGGCAGTTAATCATCAACATGTACAAAAGATGTTGGTGATAGAAATGAAGATGTTGAGATGAATGAGTAGTCATACAAGAAAAGACTGTATACATAATGAGATTATTAGAAACAAATTAGGAGTGGTATCAATAGAGGATAAAATGAGAGAATATCGTTTAAGATGGTTTGGACATATAGAAAGAAGATCAAAAGAAGAACATGTAAGAAGGTATGAAAAACTAGATTTGGAAAGTATTAAAAGAGCTAGAGGACGACCACAAAAGTGTTGAAAAGAAATAATAAAGAACGATCTAGCTTATTGTGAGTTAACTGCTAACATGGCACACGATAGGGATATGTGGAAACAAAGAATCCATGTAGCCGACCCCGTCTTGTATGGGAAAAGGCTTAGTTGTTGTTCGGCAAAGGCGAATTGAGGCGTCCATGTTGATAGCGAAGAAAAAGCAATAGAAGATAAAAGATGGCCGGATCCTTTTCCTGTCACCTTGTTGCAGGTTCCTGCTTCTGATCATTGCGCATCGAGGTTTTTCCACTAATGGCAGAATAAGTCAAGTAGGTTGTATTGCAACTTATTATATGAATAGGTCTAGCGAGGTTCTTCGACCTAGCATAGGGCAAAACGCGGTTCGAACCCACGAATTCTGCCAGCCAGACCAGCACTCTAACCAACTGGGCTCACACATAGACCAAGAGGTTATATCATGGCTCAGAGAGGAGGAAACGTATCATCCTGTGGTTTATCCTTCCATCAATTGTGCTAAGCGTTAGCTTCCATCAATGCCAAGCCCACTTGGGTAGCTGACTTCACGGTTTAAACGTCACAGAAACAAGGAAGGCATCCCGTAAGACTAATGAACTTAACAAACTTGTCTAAACTCGACATGGGTGTAGATCGTCTGAACTTTTACAGTGCACTGTATCGACTCATGCAGTCTAGCAGATGACTCAGGCAACCAAGACCTGAAAACAACGAGGGGATAATCTCCTCCAACCAAACGAAAGAGTGGAGAGAAGCATTTTCAAAACTAAAACCAAATTGGCGCTCAACAGTATATGGTATTGTGAATGCCTGGGTTGAGACGCAGCAAGCAGCCAACCACGTCGCCACATAAACCACTGGTTCAAACTTGGCACTGCCTTTTAGTTCCATATTCTTGCTGAAATCAATCACGCAAACAAAACCGTATCCACTTGTTAGCAAGCACAGAATTGGATCTTTCAAATGAATCATGTTTAACATGGCCGTTTGGATCTTGCAGACAGCTGCTGACAGTTCCAGACCTGCCTAGATGTAGCAACAATTTGTTCATTGACAATAGATGTAGAAGACATTGTTTTGGAACTTAAGGGCCTCATTTCTGTTGCGTAACAATCAGAACCATGACGATCTTGTAACCCTACAAAATAGGGTCTGAAGAAAATATGATAGAATGAGGTGAAAGTGCTCAACTTATTAAGATGGTCTGGGCATCTAAACAGAAGAAACAGTGTAAAAGCGGCCATCGAAGGAGACACAGAAGCCAAAGGATATCAATGAAACATAAACTCACACTTGTAGATTTAAAAACATGTAATGGAAACTAAGGACTCTTGCAGCCAACACCACCTAATGAAGGAAGGGCTTGGTTATGTGGTTTTGTTAGAAAAGGAATTGCCAAATATTGTGAGAGTGGGAAACCCTGCAACCCAAAATCATAATGATCAGGAAAAGGACCAAACATAGTATTTACTAGTGTAAGCTAGTACGGCACTGCAACATAGGCAGGCAAAGATATAGGTGCAAGTTACAAGCTTGCAACCGTTTATCTTGATAACATGCACAAGATTTACAATAATAAGCTGCAAGTTGCAAAATTATGCAATTACAAAGCATTTACAGTGCAAAATATCACGCTATTGATAAAATAGCACAAGATTGAAAATATAACACATGATCATTTCCGAAAATGGAAGCAGGTAGGTCTTAATTTGAACCACATCTTGAATATATTGATGTTCTTAGAGAAAGAAGGCCGTTAATATGTTGAAGCAACAGATGAAAATGGCACACGGTGCTGTACATGCTAGTAAGCAAACATCATCTACTAGCGCACTGTATGACGTAAAGTTTCCATTGCTGTTTAAACCGTCAAGATTGACAGAAACACTAAACCAATTGTTCTAATGGCACATAAATCAAAATCTAAAGCACAACAACAACTAAGCCTTTTCCCATATTAGACGGGGTCGGCTACATGGATTCTTTGTTTCCACATATTCCTATCGTGTGCCATGTTAGTTAGTAGTTAACTCCCAATAAGCTAGATCATTCTTTATTGTTTCTTTCCAACACTTTTGTGGTCGTCCTTTACCTCTTTTAATATTTTCCAAATTTAGTTTTTCTAACCATCTTACCGGTTCTTCTTTTGATCTTCTTTCTATATGTCCAAACCATCTTAAACAATGCTCTCTCATTTTATCCTCTATTGGTGCCACTCCTAATTTGTTTGTAATAACCTCATTATGTATAGGGTCTTTTCTTGTATGACCACTCATCCATCTCAACATCTTCATTTCTGTCACAGACATCTTTTGTACATGTTGATGATTAACTGCCCAACACTCAGAACCATAAAACATGGCAGGCCTAATTGGTGCTCTATAATATTTACCTTTTAATTTTAATGGTATCTTCTTATCACAAAGAATACCTCATGCTCCTCTCCATTTTAACCAACCAGCATTAATTCTATGTGTAACATCTCCATCAATTCTTCCATCACTTTGAAAAATTGATCCTAGGTATTTAAAATTTTCCTTTTGGGGAATGCAATGTGTGCCAATTTTAATTTTTATATCAACCAAATGATCAAACTTACATTCTATATATTCTGTCTTTGTTCTACAAAGTCGGAGGCCGTTGCTTTCTAATGTTTCTCTCCATAGTTCCAATTTTCTATTAACTTTTTCCTTAGACTCCTCCACTAATACAATGTCATATGCAAATAACATACACCAAGGTACTTTATCTTGAATATGTTTTGTTAACTCATCCATCACCATTATAAATAAGTATGGACTTAAAGTTGATCCTTGATTTAACCCAATATTAACTTCAAAGAAGTTCGTCGTTCATACATGTTTTTGCACCATCATACATGTCTCTTATAAGGTTAATATATGTCAATGGGATACCTCTTTTTTCCAAAGTTCTCCAAAGAACCTCTCTTGGTAGCCCTATCATAAGCTTTTTCTAAATCAATAAATATCATGTGAAGGTCTTTCTTTTTTGCTCTAAAATGTTTCATAAGACGTCTTAAAAGGTGAATCGCTTCAATAGTAGATATGCCTGCATTGAATCCAAATTGGTTCTCTATTGTACTTATACTTGTCTTAACCTACGTTCGATAATTCTTTCCCATAATTTCATAGTATGACTCATTAACTTATACCTCGATAATTCGCACAATTTTGGATGTCTCCACTGTTTTTATATAGGGGTATAAGTGTACTTACTCTCCATTTCTCTAACATCTTTTGGTTTTTTTATATTTCATTAAATAGTCTTGTGAGCCAAGTGAGTCTAATTTCTCCTAGTATTTTCCAAACTTTTATAGTAATATTATCTGGTCCTACTGATTTACCACCCTTCATATGTTTAAGAGTCTCTTTGACTTCATTCTTTTGAATACGTCGGTAGAAATTGTGGTTTATATACTTTTCTCAATGGCTGTGGGTTGACCTCTCTGACAAAAGGTGAGGAGTTCAATACGAGAGTGTACATCTCGCAGGGGTTTAACTAACTCAGCTTGCCTAAGGGGGCAAAGGGGTGTGTATAAGTTTGCACAATCTATTTTTCCGTTTCTGTTCTTTGAGAGGTACTAAGATTCTCATGCAGAAACGATGGGCAAGTTGGTTAGTACATAGTGTCCTCCATAGAGTGTGTTTAACATAGCGCACAACTTTGGCGGGTTAGCCAAAGAAAAAAAAGATCCACAACATTCAAAACAAATAAGCATAATGATTGTTATATATATACAAACATTTATATTTATATTTATATAATGGGGCAAGTTCGGTCTGCTTGTCGGATCCAATCCGATGAAACTAAAGCCGATGGATTCAGAAAGTGGAGAAGAACGCGAGAAAGAAGAGCAGAGGGATGGCTTAACGGAGGTTGGAGGAAGGTGGGGGGCGATCGGGAGCCACCGTTGGCGAGGTTCTTGGGGGCTGGCAAGGCAGACCGGAAGTTCGGGCAGGGTTAAGGCGTCTGCGAAAAGGGGCTTCGCCTGGTAAGATGGAGTAGCGATGGATGAAGGAAGTAGGGCGGCAGAGAGATGCTGGTTTTGGTATTCCGATGATGGAGCAATCGGTGGCGGTGTGAGCTGATTACGGTAGATTTCAGGCGCGGATGGGCATAAACGGGCGATGCTAAGGGTCTCGATGGAGTCGCAGGATGGTGGAAGCTTTGCAGCGTTACGGTCCAGGCGATTGAGGCGGCACTGATAAAATGGCCCTAGATCTGTAAGCGTAATTTTTTTTCTTCCTTTTCATCATTTTACAGTCAATATTCGTTGATTTGTATGCTGTAGAAATTATTGTCGAGGTGCATGCTGTGGCAGCCGAATGATGTCCTTCCTCCTTTGTTTTTAAGATATCTTGTGGGCTATTTATCTCTTTTGACAGAACCCAGAGTTTTCCTTTTAAGGAAATGAAAGCCATCGCTTCCGTGCAATTACATTTAAGAAGCATGTAGTTTTTTCAACTCGATAGTCGTTCCATTGTCCTGTACACGCACACACGTATATATCCGGTATATGTATACATTTGTATATCTAACTATATATATCCATCCGTATCTATATCTATATGGGTGTGTGTGAGAGAGAGGGGGAGAGGCTTAAATTATTCCCGACAGCTGTTGTTTACTCTCTGGTGGTGGTTGTGTTTCATTCGTTCACTGTTCTTTTTCTGGCTACCTTTTCTATTTAGGCTCTTTGTGATCCACCTCTGGCTTTCCCTATTCACACTGATGCTTTTAGGGTGCCCCACCTCGTTGTAGCATGTCTTTGATTAAATCCATCCACAGAAGAAAAAACATTAATATCATCTACTGAAGAGAAAAGCTAAAGATATTTATTAATTACCATGTACAATTTGGGGTAGCCGTTTCCCTGGGGTGAGTTTGGAAGTGGGAGCCAAGCACTGTCGTTCTAGCTGGTAGAGGATATTCAGGGCGGCCTGTGATATATGACTGTGCGTTCTTGCTTTCTCGCATGCAGCCTAATATAAATATGAGTTGCAATACCAATACCTGAAAGTGTGGGTGAAACATTTTGGTCCCCATTCTTTAGACCTTGTTCTGTTAATATTTTGATAAAATTGTGAATCTTGATGCAATTCTCTTCATGAGGTGTTTGGCAGCGTGATAGGTGCTGAAGTGAAGTGATACACAGATTTGTGGTAGCGAGTGTAATTGCACTAACCCATTCGATTTATTAAACGTCGTGTGCTTGCATATGGAATCAAAGAATAAGCTTGGAAAGGTAGACGAGATCTTAAATGTTGGCGTTGCTAGGTTAGTCAGCAGATATGTGATGAGGTAGTCTTGCTTATATCTTCGTAGGGATAAAAAGGAACTCTAGCATGGATTAGTTGCATTCTGTTGTAGCTTAAAATCAATGGGAAGGCCGTTTTTTGGGAAACTGTGCGGTTCTTCAACATGTAATTTGCAGACCCAGTATCTCTATATTCTCTGAATCCGTGACCACTGAATTTGCTGATTCGTTATTTTACTTCATTGATCCTTTAAAGATGATAGACACTTCTTGTGTGGGGGCGTGAGGTGTGTTATCTATTCTTCAGAGATGATTTGTTCTCCGCTTGCCATGCAGTTTTTCATGTATGTCTTCTGAGTTCTCGTTATCCTGCTATTTTGCACGAAAAGATTGATAGAAGACTCATTGCGTGTCGGATGCTTCAGAACTGTTCTGACTTCTGAGGGAGTTGGTAAGGGAACATATCTTCGAATTTATGTCCTTTGTGTGCATACGGTAGTGGCGAACGTCTCCCTAAGGTTTGCTGGGAAAAAAGGTCAAGTTAGTAGGATACAGTGTCGGTCCCCTTTCTTATATAAAAGATGCCCAAAAATTCTGTAGACGAGAAACTGTAAAAAGCAAAGACAACGGAAAACCTTGTGGTACATTTCATGAATCACTCACTAGATTCGTTATCCAGAAAGAATGGTTATGCGCCTTTTGTGATGCTGCATAGCGCCGGCAAACATGAGCGCACACCTTTGGGTCTTCACATACCCGAATCACTGTTCTTTACTTGTCAAATTTGATTTGTGAAAAACTTGTGGATTTCAGTCTTCGGAAGTCTGCTTTGAATGCCGAGTGTGATGTTGAAGATTGTCCGTGTTATGGGGCACCTTTGGGTTGGTCGGCTAAGTTATAAGCTTAGCTTCCAATTGTGAGCTATTTATTGTAGCAGGTGATTTCATTTGAATGAAATAACGGAGTGTTGTATTTTGCAGTGATGAGAACGATGTGATGTTGAAGATCGTACGATTATATAAAAGCAGATGCCAGCGGGGTCGTTCTCTACGTGAGGAGAAGGAACATCCGACCATCGTGTGGTTGTACTAGTGAGAATGATGGAATGGTGATGATTGAGAAGACAACAGGAGATGGAAAAGAGGGGGCTAAGTCAGATAGATGTTCACGTGGTTTGAGACTTGTATGCAACATGAGCGATGTAAAATTTCATGGGAAATTGGTAATTAGGAAAAGTGGTGCGAACAACATGCTGAAGTTTTGTTGTGTTGGAGGTTTCTCCAATTTGAACAAAGCCGTGTATGTGGGGGGAGGAGGCGTAGCCGGGGCTAACCTTCACTGACGGCCAGGACCGTCGGTGAAGGCTTGATACAGCGACGGAAATAATTTCTGACGGGCTTTTCCGTCGGTGAAACGTACTTTTGCGGTTTTTCCGTCGTTTAAAACAATTTACTGCGACGGTCTCGAGTCCGTCAGTGGTTCGGCCTATCACCGTCGCACGGGATCGCCAGTAAAACTGATAGCCTTTTTTGTTTTCCGTTTTGTCGTCTGTAAGGTACCTTTTTATATGGGGTGGTACTGCTCGTGTCTCTCCAGCCATAAATCTTATTTGCCGCGTTTGTTGTGAAGGAGATGAGCAAGCCTCCAACCGTTAGCGCGGTAGTTACAGCCGATGCCTAATTCCGAAGGTCAATTGGTCTAGGTGCATCCATGTGGTTTATGCCAAACCGAGGGTGCTTTGAGCCCGCTATCTCACCACTCGTCTAGGTGTGTCCAAGAATGTGAGGGTAATAACCTAGTAAATAGAATTCATTGATGGCTGCAAAAGGAAACGTTACACTAAAACATAGCTATGACAGACGGACAATATGTTTACACGAGGAATGCAACTACTAGCCTACTAGAGAAAGACATCACTGAGTTTGTGCCCCATTGTTCTTAACCAAAAAAATCCAAACAAATATCAATCTTTCACCTTTGATATTTAATGCAAACGTCTACGAAAGGCACATGATTGTTACTCACTAAACCAGCCCCCCGAACTTGCCAATCCAAGACAAAGAACCCGAAGATACAACTACACCTAGAATACTCATAGAAAACCAAGAAATGTTCCACCAAGCGGGACTCGTAGACGAAAGAGAAGATGTTATGCAGATGAATTAAACAGGTACAAGTAAGATTATTACTTAAATTCATTTCAATGAAGCTTTTAGTATGGAATTGTAGAGGGGTCGGTAGCCCCGAGTTTGCTTGGAACCTTCGGCATTTGATAAGAGTGTACTCTATAGAAGTGGTGGTCTTGCTGGAAACACGAATCAGTGGGGCTAATCGGGATAAGTGTATCAGGAGGCTGGGGTTCAAGTACTCTCGAATCTCTGAGGCCCGAGGATTTACTAGCAAAATCTAGATCTTATGGAAAAGTCAAAAACTTGATTTCCAGGTAATTGAAATTTCTCACAATTTATACATATCAGAGTAAGGGAAGACAAGCACAAAACATGGTTCCTAACCCACATGAAAAAGAAAAGCGACAATTGTGGGAAAGCCTGAACATGTACTCAAACACCATGCAAGAACCGTGGCTACTTGCAGGAGATTTTAATGAGATAGCCGGCATGAATGAGCGAGCCTCAATCTCACCGTCGAAATACAAAGCTTTTGCCGAATGGATAAACTCTTGTAACTTGTTGAACCTTCATGCAAATGGGCCTAGATTCACATGGAGAGATCCCAAACGACTAGGATATGACAGATTATTTAAGAGACAGTATAGAGCCTTGTGTAATGGGGAGTGATTACTATCATTTTAACAAGCCACAATCTTAGTATTACCAAGAACAATATCGGACCACCACACTTTGCCCATACAAGAAACAAGAGATTAATCAAATAAGAGAGGCAAACCCTTTCAATTCGGAGCTATGTAGATGATCCACCCACAATTGAAGAATTAAATAAGGGAGGTAGGCTCTTTCGTTTCGAAGCCATGTGTATGATCCACCCACAATTCAAGAATTTTTTGCATCAGGAGTGGATCAAAGGCCTCCCAATTGATCAAGCTCTCGTAGGGTTCACTCCAAAATTAAAAAAATGGAACTTTGAAAATTTTGGCAACGTACACTGGAAAAAGCTCGAACCCTTTCAATGAAGGCTTCAAGGGATCCAAAGAACAGTGACCTATGGAAAAAATCCATTTCTTGATAGACTAGAAATCCAATTAGAGGAGAAACTAGAAGAGATACTAAAAAATGAGGAGCTATTTTGGTTTCAAAAATCAAGGGCAACCTTTATCCAACAAGGAGATCGCAATATCAAATACTATCACTCGAAAACAATGGTTCCACGACGACAAAGTAGGATTGAAATGTTGAGGGCGAATGGACTTATGACTCCTAATCGATCAAGCAACACATTTTGAAGGAAGAAGTTGGGCCAAGATTATGGATAAACACGTCTCAAAATTGGCCTAGAATGAGCACCACTGAGATGGAATACCTAGGACACACAATCCCATCGAATGAAATACAATATGCATTCCAAGAAATGAACTCATTAAAGACATCGGGTGAGGATGGATACCTAGCGCTATTTTTGCAACAGAATTGGGAAGTGACGTGGTTAGATATATCCAGGGCCTTAGAAAGTAGAACAACCTCAGTTAGTTACTCAATTTCGTCCTATAGCACTATATAACACCATATATAAATGTGACAAAGATCTTGGAGAAGAGGATGAAGCCTTTACTGCTTAAACTTATGAGTCCATACCAAACTACCTTTGTCCTCTGTAGAAACATCCATGACAATAATAATCAGAGCAGCCAAAGAGGTCACTCAAGTGATGAGACAGAAGAAAGGAAAGAAGGGTTGAATGATTATCAAAGTTTACTTAGAAAATTCATACAGTAGACTAAATTGGGACATTGTAAAGCGAGCGTTATAGAAAATACAATGCCCTTTTGATTTTATTGAAGTTGCAATGGAATGTGTCACCACTCCCACATATACTATAATTTAGAATGGAGATAAGACAATGAACCTGGTAGTCGCCACTAAACCCAAGCTAGATGAGTTTAGATGAGATAAAGAAAAAGAGATACTTTCAAACAGAACTACAATTCATTTCATTCCAATAGATTAAATACACATTACAAAACAATAATGACAAACATTAAAACAAGTTGGAAATAGCACCTAGAAACTAACACTACATGGTTATCGTGCAAGCTAAGGGAAATGAGCATGATTTAATGGTCAATCGGCGCATTAATGAGCATAGTAATCAGTTGGTACTAGTTTGGATGACCATTTATGAAATCTTCTGTGGTTAGATCTGCCACTACTTGACTTGTCCTAGACTTAGATTGTGTTAATGGTACTGGGGTTCGACTTAGATGGATTATGTCCTCAACATTATAATAATTCATAGATATGTATATATACATATCTTGTTCTCAAGATGTGATGTTGAAGATCGTACGATTATATAAAAGCAGATGTCAGCGGGGTCGTTCTTTACTCGAGGAGAAGGAACATCCGACCATCGTGTTATTGTACTAGTGAGAATGATGGAATGGTGATGATTGAGAAGACAACAGGAGATGGAAAAGAGGGAGCTAAGTCAGATGTTCACGTGGTTTGAGATTTGTATGCGACATGAGCGATGTAAAATTTCATGGGAAATTGGTAATTAGGAAATGTTGGGTGAACAACATGCCGAAGTTTTGTGCGCAATAGAAGTGTTGGAGGTTTCTCCAATTTGAAGAAAGCCGTGTATGCCGGGCTACGCCGTCGGTGAAACGTACTTTTGCGGTTTGTCCGTCGTCTGAAACCATTTACTGCGACGGTTCCGCGTCCGCCAGTGTTTAAGCGTATCACCGTCGCACGCGTTCGCCAGTAAAACCGATTGTGTTTTTGTTTTCCGTTTTGTTGTCTGTAAGGTACCCTTTTATATCTGGTGGTACAGCTCGTGTCTCTCAAGCCATAAATCCTATTTGCCGTGTTTGTTGTGAAGGAGATGAGCAAGCCTCCAACCGTTAGCACGGTAGTTACATCCGATGCCTAATTCCGAAGGTCAATTGGTCTAGGTGTGTTCATGTGATTACTCGATCAGACTACAAAAGATTCAAGTGTTGAACATGCAACAATTTGATCTGGCAAGTATTGCATTAGACCCACTTTACAGCCTTAGGTAAACCCCCCTTGATATCATAATAATCATGATGGTCAATACCCAAGAAAAATGTTGATTTTATTAGATTGTCATATGCATGATATTTAGTTAAAAGTGGGACATGCGCTCTGCATGTATAATTGATCTTTTTGGTACAGTGGGGAGGCCAAGGCCAAATGCATGCCTTGGGTATCAAGCTTTCGACTCGCGACACAAACCGTGCTACCGAATTGCTGTTTGAAAACAACTCTCTTGTGTTTGAAAATAACGTCGAATGTGATTACGTTCGAACGCTCCCCCATGCGACCTGCAGGTTCTTTCTGTTTAAGCTCTCCTAACTCTGCTGGGCAGGGATCGACATTCCGTGCTACAGAATTGCCTGTCCCAACAAACTTGAATTCGTTGAATTATATGTATAGGGCTTGGGTTTCGAGGTATGGTTGTTGCTTGTGAGATAAGCTTTTATTCGGTTACGGGCTCCGGTGGTTCAGTACCCAAGATTGGATTTAGATAAGAATGTTGGACCTGGACTGGTTGATAATAGCTAGGATCCACTTTAGGTTCGATTGGGATTTTGGGATAATGGGGCAAGTTGGGTCTGCTTGAGTTCGAATCCAATCCGATGAAACTAAAGGCGATTGATTCAGAAAATCGAGAACAACAACGCAAGAAGAGAAGAGGGATGGCTTAACGGAGGTTGGAGGAAGGTGGGGGGCGATCGGTAGCCATCGGCGGCGAGGTTCTTGGGGGCGGGCGAGGCAGACCGGAAGTTTGGGCACGGTTAAGGCATCGGCGAAAAGGGGCTTCGCCTGGTAAGATGGAGTAGCGATGGATGAAGGAAGTAGGGCGGCAGAGAGATGCTGGTTTTGGTATTCCGATGATGGAGCAATCGGTGGCGGTGTGAGCTGATTACGGTAGATTTCAGGCGCGGATGGACATAAACGGGCGATGCTAAGGGTCTCGATGGAGTCGCAGGATGGTGGAAGCTTTGCAGCGTTACGGTCCAGGCGATTGAGGCGGCACTGATAACATGGCCCTAGATCTGTAAACGTAATTTTTTTCTTTCTTTTCATCATTTTACAGTCAATATTCGTTGAGTTGTATGCTGTAGAAGTTATTGTCGAGGTGCATGCTGTGGCAGCCGAATGATGTCCTTCTTCCTTTGTTTTTAAGATATCTTGTGGACTATTTATCTCTTTTGACAGAACCCAAAGTTTTTTTTAGGAAGAAGTGAAAGCCATCGCTTCCGTGCAATTACATTTAAGAAGCAAGTAGTGTTTTCAACTCAATAGTCGTTTCATTGACCTGTACAGGCACACACATATATATCCGGGTATATATACATTTGTATATCTAACTAGATATATCCATCCGTATCTATATCTATATATATTTATATGACTTTGTGGGTGTGTGTGAGAGAGAGGGGGAGAGGCTTAAATTATTTCCGACAGCTGTTGTTGACTCTCTGGTGGTGGTTGTATTTCATTCGTTTACTGTTCTTTTTCTGGATACTTTTTCTATTTAGGCTCTTTGTGATCCACCTCTGGCTTTCCCTATTCACACTGATGCTTTTAGGGTGCCCCACCTCGTTGTAGCATGTCTTTGATTAAATCCATCCACAGAAGAAAAAACATTAATATCATCTACTGAAGAGAAAAGCTAAAGTTATTTATTAATTACCATGTACAATTTGGGGTAGTCGTTTCTCTGGGGTGAGTTTGGAAGTGGGAGCCAAGCACTGTCGTTCTAGCTGGTGGAGGATATTCAGGGCGGCCTGTGATATATGAATAGTAAGTTCTTGCTTTCTCGCATTCAGCCTAATATAAGTATGAGGTGCAATACCTGAAAGTGTGGGTGAAACATTTTGGTTCCCGTTCTCCAGACCTTGTTGTTCTGTTAATATTTTGATAAAATTGTGAATCTTGATGCAATTATCTTCATGAGGTGTTTGGCAGCGTGCTAGTTGCTCTGGTGCTGAAGTGAAGTGACACACAGATTTGTGGTAGCGAGTGTAATTGGACTAACCCATTCCATTTTTTAAACGTCGTATGCTTGCATATGGAATCAAAGAATAAGCTTGAAAAGGTAGACGAGATCTTAAATCTTCTTGCTTATATCTTCGTAGGGATACAGAGGAACTCTAGCATGGATTAGTTGCATTCTGTTGTAGCTTAAAATCAATGGGAAGGCCGATTTTTGGGAAACTGCACGGTTCTTCAACTTGTAATTTGCAGACCCCGTATCTCAGGTTATCTCCTCCAAACACGAACAGGACCCGATTATCTTGAAGGCTACCCAAGTTGGCATGTTGTCATAACAAACCACGTCTCCAGCAAACCAGGTCTTAGAAAAATCCAGATTGTCGAATTTGTTAACCCTTGAATTTTAAATCAAGCATTCTGTTTCTTATATGAACCAACAAGTAAGCACAACTTCCAGCACCATCATGCTAAGAACATCTGGGATTCCGAGAGAATGTCATTCATTTAAATGGAAACATTATATCATCAATTTGAAGATCTTCTATCAAGATTGAAATTGCAAAATGTTTCACCATAGTTGGCATTTGGAAATATAATGATATACGAAAATACAGCCCATAAATCACAAAAACAAGGCCAAAACTCATGTTTCATTGCCTCCTCGCTCTGCCTTTCTTAGATGTCTGGGCTTCTGCCTGCTCTTTCCCAGATGCCTCAGTTGTATCGGCTGCAACCAACCAGATAATGGCATCATAAGCCACATAAACTAAGGCTCAATAAGCCTTTTGTTCTTGTATAACCAACAAGTGACGTGCAATAAGCAAGTGCCTAACAATCTTAAGTTTTGCCAGAGACAGGATTATGAGCTGTACGTACCATCAGGACCACGAGCCATTAGAGTGAAAAAGATATTGTTCAGCTTCTCCATCTTTTTAGCATCTTGTGCTTGATCTGTCTTGTACTTGAGGCACTGAAAAATAAGTTAAGGTACACGGTATCAAAAGATGACAGGCTGATTCTTAAAACTAAATTGTGAAGTACGTTTTATCAGATTATGAATGTAATTCTTCTCCCTTCAGATGTTTAATTGAGTGCAAGCATCAAATGGATCTTTGCAGAGAGTGAAATTTTGAGACCACGTGTAGATTTTTTAAAGGACACAATCCAAAAAGTCCTTGTTCATTTCCAGATGTAGATTTACAGTGTTCATGCCCACCTGAACTAAGCAGAGAATCAACTGCGGCAAAAGGCAACAACTGACTGAAGGTCTAAACATGCAGCTGGCTCACAATGGGATCAACTAGAAGAAAAAGGAGCTTCTTGATCTGCACTATTTTAGTGAGTGTTGGATCAAAATGTGCTTCACCCGTATGAAGCTGTGACATTCTCAACAATTTTCTTTCGTATTGTCTTCTTTTTAAGTACTTTTATCCCACTTCTCTCTGCTGATTAGCTATAATGATTTTTCCTTTCTGTTATTTGTTCAAATCTTTTCAGACGCAAATATGTCCCATCCAGGTTCAGAAAGCAGTATACATCTTCCTACAGAATCAACTCAAACTGTGGGCTGGAAGTAAGGCATGCTAGTTGCCAGCTTAACACGACACAGAGAAGCTTAGTCCCAACACTAGAATATTTGCACCTCTTGCACACCAGATCAACAGTAAGACATCTAAAATTTTGATTGTCTAGTAACTAGATTGTATGGTCCTCTTTTTTGACATAAAGGTAGTTATTTTGGGAATGTTTCTAAACTATGTAGAGTTTAGACAGTCCTATAAAATATTCCCGTCCGTTTTGCCCCTTCGGTGATGTCAATGTATATGCCAAGCCTGTCAAAGCTTTCATTGCTAATCACAAGGAGTCTAGGTGATCTAATTGACCACTTAAGATGATCAATACAGGGAACTTTCCTCAAGATAAATGATCAACTCTGGAGACAGGCCTGTTCTAAAATCCATTTATCACTTTTAAAATTCCTTTTGGAATTAGTATTATACGATTTGTCATAAATTAGAGTATATGTTAGTATCTATTTGATTAAGTTCATTTTATTTTGTGATAATCCACACTGATTAATGGCTTATTGCTATCTTGATTAAGTTCAGTCATGCAGTTTGCAGTTTGGGATATAAGAAGTGTATAAATGATCATACTATATTTTTTAAGAGAAATGTAAAGTTATGTGCTCTTGCAGTCTATGTGGATGATATAATAGTAACATGTGATGATATTGAAGAGATACTGGTATTAAAACAAAATCTCCATAAACTATTTGACTTGGAGGACCTTGGTAGACTTCACTATTTCTTGGGTATTGAAGTATTATACTCCAATCACGGTATCTTCTTAAACTAGAGAAAATATACCCTGGACTTGTTACATGAAACAAATATGTTGGATTGCAAACCAGTTGACTCTCCCATGGAAGTGAATCAAAAATTATACATGGGTGATAGTGATACTTGAAAATATCAACAACTGGTAGGTAAGCTTATTTACTTTACCATTACTCATCCATATATTACATATATGGTTGGTATTGTAAGCAGATTTATGCATTCACCTACAAAGAACCATATGGAAGCAGGATATCGCATTCTCAGATATCTTAAGTCAACACCTGGTATGGGCCTTCAATATTCAAAAAGTTGCACATTTGGTATCGAATTGTATTCTATTACAGACTGGGCTGGATTGAAAGATGATCGTAAATCTACTATAGGATATATTACATTACTTGGTGGTAATTTAATTTTCTAGAAAAGCAAAAAAACAAACTGTTGTTGCTAGATCTACTACAAAAGCTGAACATAGAGCAGCTGCCCAAGCTATATGTGAAGGAAAGTGGGTTTCTTCATTAATTTGTGAGTTGGGTTTTCAGTTGATACAACCTATTCCTCTATATTGTGACAACAATGCAGCTATTCAAATGGCTTCAAATGCAGTCTATCATGAACGAACTAAGCATGTGGAGATTGACTGTCACTTCATTCGAGAGAAGATCTCAAACGAAGAGTTCAAACTAGAATATGTCAAATCATAGAAGCAGATATCTAATTTCTAAAGCTACTACCAGCCGACAGCTTAAAGACAATTTATCCAAGTTGGGTATTTGTAATATCTTTCACCCAACTTGAGGGGGAGTGTTAAAGTATAGCACATTTTTTATTTATGGTACAATTGTAATATGTAATTAGTGTGAAGGGTAGTTTAGTCTTTCAAGTTAAAACGTCATTATAAATAAGCACTAGGGTTTAGAATTGAAAGTGTAGAAAAACGTGAGAGCAGCCGCCTAAGGCCCTCTTGAAAACGTGTAGCAGATTGGATGGATGTTCTTCAATCTGCACCAAGTCTGTAAGTTTATTTCATTCAATAAAATTATTTCAATAAATATCAAGTACAATAAAGAACCAATTTGGATTCATGCCAGGCAGATCTACTATTTAAGCGATTCACCTTTTGAGACGTCTTACGAAACATTTTAGAGCAAAAAAGAAAGACTTTCACATGATATTTATTGATCTAGAAAAAATTTATGATAGAATATCGAGGGAAGTTTTTTGGAGAACTTTGAAAAAAAGAGGTATCCCATTGACATACATTAACTTTATAAGAGACATTAATGATGGTGCAAAAACATGTGTGAGGACTCATGAACGAATGACAGACTTCTTTGAAGTTAATATTGGGTTATATCAAGGATCAACTTTAAGTCCATACTTATTTATAATGGTGATTGATGAGTTAACAAAATATATTCAAGATGAAGTACCTTGGTGTATGTTATTTGCAGATGATATTATATTAGTAGAGGAGTCTAAGGAAAAAGTTAATAGAAAATTGGAACTATGGAGAGAAACATTAGAAAGCAAAGGCCTCCAACTTAGTAGAACAAAGACAGAATATATGGAATGTAAGTTTGATCATTTGGTTACTTTAGAGGACATAGAAATTAAAATTGGCACACATTGCATCCCCAAAAGGAAAGTTTTAAATACCTAGGGTCAATTTTTCATAATGATGGAAGAATAGATGGAGATGTTACACATAGAATTAATGTTGGTTGGTTAAAATGGAGAGGAGCATAAGATATTCTTTGTGATAAGAAGATATCATTAAAGTTAAAAGGTAAATATTATAGAGCAACAATTAGGCTTGCCATGTTTTATGGTTTTGAGTGTTGGGCAGTTAATCATCAACATGTACAAAAGATGTCTGTGATAGAAATGAAGATGTTGAGATGGATGAGTGGTCATACAAGAAAAGACCGTATACATAATGAGGTTATTAGAAACAAATTAGGAGTGACACCAATAGAGGATAAAATGAGAGAATATCGTTTAAGATGGTTTGGACATATAGAAAGAAGATCAAAAGAAGAACCTATAAGAAGGTATTAAAAACTAAAATTGAAAAGTATTAAAAGAGCTAGAGGACGACCACAAAAGTGTTGGAAAGAAACAATAAAGAATGATCTAGCTTATTGTGAGTTAACTGCTAACATGGCACATGCTAGGGATCTATGGAAACAAAGAATCCGTGTAGTCGACCCCATCTAGTATGGTAAAAGGCTGGAATTGTCATAATGTGGAATTAATGTTTGGCTTTTATCTTGATGTTTTCAGAAAAGATGTAAAGCATGACCCTTGCTTACTTTTGAATGTATTCGAGTACTACAGTGCATTGCTAGATAGGGACGCCCCAAACCAATGCTCATAATTTGTGTAATCCATGGTATGAAAACCTTACAAAGTTTTATGCTGGCTGCCGGAAGCCTAACACAACCCTCCTCCTTTATCCGAGCTTGGGACATGGTGATCCCTTACATGGACGGAGTTAGCAGCAACAAAGAAAAAACAACAAAAAAAACTTTGTTGGATGTTCCCATTTGTGGACCTTATTGTATATGCAACCATCTTATTAGTTGCCTCAGCTTGGCGATTTACAGGATGCTAAAAGTAACTGAAGGAGCAAAGTCAGAGACATGATTTCATGATTCCACAGGAACCTGTGTCGTCCATTTTGTTTTTTAACACCTACGTGCACTTTTTAATACTGACACTTCCATCCTACTCTATACATAAATCCTTCTATAAAGTATAAACTACAAGTAAAAACATACATCTTCTTGCACATCCTACCCCTTGTAGTCAATTGCGAAGTTTCAAAAGCTACTGTACATTTCAATAGGTAGCATATTGGACCAGCTAAATATTTCATCGCAACATGTAGAATTTGTGATCACACCAGAACTTCTTATTACCTTCAAAATTAAGAGCCAAAATACAAGATCAGGTATCATCCCGTTTCCAGGAGACTATAAAAATGGAACTTCCACATAGTGGTTTGAAATATTTTCACAAGCACAAGATTCCTACATAACAACCACCATGTGTTTGAGATTAATCCCCTACGACGGTAGACAATGCATGTGTAAATTTGAAGAGAAGTCATTTCAAGAATCAGATATTGGAGAAGATAAGATTTGGAAAGAAAAACAAACTGACTTCGTACTACTCGATGGCATACATCACCCAATTTGAAGAAATTCATGCCATTTTCACTCAATTACAAAGATATCAAAATAACAGCAGAGAGTAGATCTTTGCCATCAAAACGATCGAAAAGATAATGATTCGCACCTGACGATTATCTGTGACCTTGAGCACCAACTTCCCATCACAATGCCGATACTTCATAACATATCTCGACTATCCAATTGAAGAAACGAGTAGAAACATCAAAACCACCAGAAAAAGAAATGAACAGCAAAAACACAAGGAGAAGATCGAGGGAGTACCGATTCAGGGTCGGCGCGGAAGAGTTGGACGGATCTCTCCACAAACTCGTCCCACGAATCGATGTACACCATCTGTACGGGATCGGAGATCACGAGCGAATTGCGGCGGAGATCGAGAGGAAACTGCAGAATAGAACTTGTTCTTCCCGAACTCTCTCTCCGGTTTTTTGCGGCGAAGGAAGGAAAGACTTTTACAAACGCTCTGAACAAATGAGATTATTTCTGAACATTTAAAAGTTCGGATATTACATTTAACAACCTATCTCTTCAAAGCATAAACACTTTTTGTCGAAGTTTGCACATGGCTTCCCACGATATTGTATTTTCTTTCATACCATAATGACAAAGCTTCGTAAAACAAGGCAAATATACTTCTTTACACAAACTCGACAAATACTAGATATCCATCCCAGGAGATAAATCTGTGGTTTAAAATGCAACTGAAACGTCCAGAGCAATCTTGTGAATAGAAAGATGGTCCTTGAGCCTTTGACGCATATATGGAAACTAAGCCTTTTTCTGTTACGTATATTCTTTCTTTTGCCATGTTAACAGTTAGAACATGAAGCTACGTTTATTGTTTTATTCAAACACTTTTGTATTGAGGCACACGGATCCACCTCATAGCAAAATAGACGATATTTAAAAATATCGAGGATAGTGAAGAAAAGATTTTGAATGCCTGGTATCCTGATTTGGAGTTCATCCACTTAGTCCTCCTATTGTCATCTAGTCATGCATAGTATATTGGTTTCAAGTTGATACACTTGTTTATGGCAATTCGGAAAGTCAAAGTTGTTGACTTTTTCTTTCATGTCTATATACATGCAAAGTAGTACATATATATGTGATGGGTACCAATAACCAACTACTATTTGTAATTTTGAAGCTGACAATTTGGTTTTCTTTTTGAGATCGTCGGTATTTTCATTCGGATTTGCGTGCTTACAAAAGTGCAAGATTGGGCATCGATGTGCAGCTACTAATAGTGAGTTTGAAGCCGACATTATGGGAGCTAGTTATTGACAACTACCATTCGTCTAATTTTGAGCTAATTTCAAGATTGTCCATCCAGTTTTGAATTAAAAACAAGCCAAGCCAAGCCTTTTATCACACTAAGTGGACACATCTATTTTGCATTAAATTCCATAATTCATGCCAGTTGCAGGTAAGTAAATTGGGTTGGTTTAAGGTGTACTAATCAAGAATGATTCTGTCCCCAAATAAGCATTTCTTGTTTTAGCAATATATAGCACATCTCTCACCTTCAAAGATAAGGGGCAAAGAAAACTTATTTACATGTGCACAAACTTGATGCGAACAAATATGGACCACCATAAGAACTCTACTTGGTCAAATTATGTAAGAGAGAGAGAGAGAGAGAGAATCAGCAGCTTCGCAAAAAGAGGTTTTGCAGACTATATATCACTGGTTTTGTAATCTTAGAAGTATGTCTATAATTTAGCTAAGTATGACCTTGAGTACATCAGGATCATTCCAAGCCTATCTTGCGCAGACCTTTCACATGTCATGGAACTTGCAAGTCTTGACGTCTTTGACGATAGACCTAGTTGCACCAATGCGTCCTAGTACTGCAACAGCAGAAAACAAAATAGCAATCGAATAATAAAAGAACAGGACTGAACGTTGAATAGCAGTATTTGTTGGCATCTTCCCTGCTTTTATGAAAAATAATGCAGGAAGTACAAAACCTAATGGTGTGAATCCAACAGCACCACATATTGATAAAAAATCTCCAAAGAAACGCATTGCAGCTGCAATGGCAGTAATCAGCAGATTCAGCACCATGTAAATTGAGGTAAAAACAAACCGCACCAAGTGTTTAGAGCAATACAGCTCGCCATTTGTTCTCTCATGTTGTATTTTTTCCTCAAAATATAAATATGTTGGTCTGCAATATATCTGCACCAGGAAGATCTCATTTAAAATGTATCAGAAACAAAAAAAGAGGAAAATATAAGAGAGTGGCACTGATGAATGATGGAAAGAAAACGTAGAAACATAATTCTATACTTCAGTTCAAGTATGGCAACCAGAAGTTTTAACTAGTAAACATGGATATTAATTTTTTAAGATAATATGACAAATAATCCACCTTGATAGCAAGGACATGATATGATATGCATTACTGCACCAGCACGTACCTGGAAGCAACCAGTTATTTGTATAACAGCAAATATATTTGCCATCAGAAGTGGAAAGTGAAGCCAAAATATAAGGCTGAACTCCAGATCCAAATGCCCAATAACTAGTAAATGCTAATTGCCGATAGGAGAAGATTATTACTCCATACGCAAGTAATACACCTTTATACATATTCATCTTCACCGGCTCCCTCAAGGTACTCTGTCAGAAGAAGGGAGTCAACAGTGTGATATGGACACCAAGTACTTCATTTTCAACCTAATAGATTGTTCATGAATATTTGGCTATTGAAAGAAAAAATAACAATGATGAAGACAAGAATCTACTTATCCAACCTGTATTTCAGGAAGCGTCGCATCTCCAAATGAAAAAGCAATTGTGCCTAAAGCACTGAAGGCTTTTAAAACCATGTCGGATGTATCACCTTGCAACTGATGGCTAACGGAACTACGATCTAATTTTGTGCCTGAAGGTGAATAACCAATTCCAAATCAGGAAATCTTCTTTCATCTAAATATATCACCAAGATACACTTTTATCAGCATGATGCAAAGATCTCATGAACTACATAAAATTGAATTAGCAACAGTAAGCATCATGATGATTCTGACCCACCTATATCTGTAATTCATTCACCATGAATTGTGTGTGCATCATAAAATATTAAAATTGGGAATCATGAAGAGGCCTACCAAACAGAATAGTGTGCTAGAAGCTTACCATTACATATAGTAACACCAATGGCTGTACCAGCAAAAACAATGATGCTGAAGGTGCAAGCTGCATTAACCAACCACAGCGAATGAATGTCAGGTAATTGTGAAAGAAGTAGCTCAAGGACACCAAAAACTATGATAAAATCCAGCAATGTGAGTGAGCTGTTCTTGTGATAGTACTTATAAACTGCCTGCACAAAACAGCAGATATTTCTCATGCATTAGAGATATATTGCAAGATTGGTCACGTGATATTTATATTCATGTTACTTTGTGATGATGCCAAGCCCGGATAAAGGAGGAGGGTTGTGTTAGGCTTCCGACAGGCAGCGTAAAACTTCGTCGGATTTCTACAACATGGATTACAAAAATTATGAGCATTGCTTTGGGGCGTCCCCTCCTAGCGACGTGCTGCAGAGCCCGAATGTAGTAAGAAGTAAACAAGGGCCACTACATTTTCGCCCGAATGTAATGAATCAATTGCAGAGAGAGTTCCCACATCATGGACGGATGTGGGTAAAGAAGTTAGTCCCGCTACATTGCCGCCCGAATGTAGTGAAAAATTTTCAGAGAGGGTCTCCGCATTTTGATTATGGACGGATGCGGGGGGTAAGGAAGCTAGTCCTAGATAATAAAATTCGTATTGGTTCTTGGAATATCGGAACATTATCGGGTAAGCTAATGGAGGTGGTAGATACTATGATTCGGAGAAAGATTCATATTCTATGTTTACAAGAGACAAAATGGGTTGGAGAAAAAGCAAAGGAGATAGAGGATACAGGTTTTAAATTATGGTACTCAGGTAAAGAAAAGGCTCGAAACGGAGTTGGTATTATCATAAATAAAGATTTAAAGGAGAGTGTAGTAGACATACAACGATATGGTGACCGAATCATGACGTTGAAATTAGTGTTAGGAGCAGAGGTTTTGAATATAGTTTGTGCTTACGCACCCCAAGTAGGACTAGAAGATAGTATAAAGACAGTTTTTTGGGAAGAGTTAGATAAGGTGTTTCAAAAGATTCCACAAAGGGAGATGATTTGTTTAGGAGGAGATTTAAATGGACATGTCGGTAAAGAGGCATTAGGATATCAAGGGATTCATGGAAACTTTGGTTTTGGGGATATAAACGAGGAAGGTAGGGAGATTTTAAATTTTGCTATGTCATTTGATCTCTTTGTAGTCAATACAATCTTCAAAAAACGAGATGAACATTTAATTACTTATAAGAGTGGCTTATCACAAACACAAATTGATTACTTTATTTGTCGAAAAAAAGATAGAGCGTGTTGTAAAGATTGTAAGGTAATTCCAGGAGAAAGCTTAACCACCCAACATCGACTTTTAGTTATGGATTTACAAATAAAAAAGTGGACAAAGAAGAATAGAGTGCATCGAGCTATTCGGACTAAATGGTGGAACCTCAAAAGCGAGAAAGAAGATATATTTAAACAGAAAGTCCTTCAAGAAGATGTTTGGAATTATGTTGGCACACCCTGTAATATGTGGAACAATATAGCTATACATATTAGGAAAGTGGCGAAAGATGTGTTAGGGGTATCTAAGGGAGGTGTACCAGCACAAAAAGAAGCTTGGTGGTGGAGTGAAGTAGTACAAAATAAAATCAAGGCAAAGAGGGCATGTTACAAATTAAATTATGCTAAGAAAACTAGTGAAACTTTAGAAGCTTATAGGAAAGCAAAGAAGGAAGCGAAAAAGGCCGTTAGTGAAGCAAAAGCTAAGATTTGGGATGACTTATATAAAAAACTCAACTCAAAAGAGGGTGAAAGAGATATTTTTAGGATAGCTAGGACTAGAGATAAGAAAACTAAAGATCTTAATTATGTTAGATGCATAAAAGACGAGGATGAAAAAATTCTAGTGGCAAATGATGATATAAGAAATAGATGGAAAACTATTTTTATAATCTTTTTAATGAAAATAAAGATGTTAGTATTAGTTTAGGAGATTTAGCCAAGTCAGAAAAGTATATAAACCACAATTTCTACCGACGTATTCAAAAGAATGAAGTCAAAGAGGCTCTTAAACATATGAAGAGTGGTAAATCGGTAGGACCAGATAATATTCCTATAGAAGTTTGGAAAATACTAGGAGAAATAGGAATCACTTGGCTCAGAAGGCTATTTAATGAAATATGGAAAAACCAAAAGATGCCCGAGGAATGGAGAACAAGTACACTTATACCCATATATAAGAACAAGGGAGACATTCAAAATTGTGCGAATTATCGAGGTATCAAGTTAATGAGTCATACTATGAAATTATGGGAAAGAATTATCGAACGTAGGTTAAGACAAGTATCAAGTACAACACAGAACCAATTTGGATTTATGCCAGGCAGATCTACTATTGAAGCGATTCACCTTTTGAGACGTCTTATGGAACATTTTAGAGCAAAAAAGAAAGACCTTCACATGATATTTATTGATTTAGAAAAAGCTTATGATAGGGTACCGAGGGAGGTTCTTTGGAGAACTTTGGAAAAAAGAGGTATCCCATTGACATATATTAACCTTATAAGAGACATGTATGATGGTGCAAAAACATATGTGAGGACTCATGAAGGAACGACAGACTTCTTTGAAGTTAATATTGGGTTACATCAAGGATCAACTTTAAGTCCATACTTATTTATAATGGTGATGGATGAGTTAACAAAACATATTCAAGATGAAGTACCTTGGTGTATGTTATTTGCATATGACATTGTATTAGTGGAGGAGTCTAAGGAAAAAGTTAATAGAAAATTAGAACTATGGAGAGAAACATTAGAAAGCAAAGGCCTCCGACTTAGTAGAACAAAGACAGAATATATGGAATGTAAGTTTGATCATTTGGTTACTTCAGAGGACATAGAAATTAAAATTGGCACACATTGCATCCCCAAAAGGAAAGTTTTAAATACCTAGGGTCAATTTTTCAAAGTGATGGAAGAATTGATGGAGATGTTACACATAGAATTAATGCTGGTTGGTTAAAATGGAGAGGAGCATCAGGTATTCTTTGTGATAAGAAGATACCATTAAAATTAAAAGGTAAATATTATAGAGCAACAATTAGGCCTGCCATGTTTTATGGTTATGAGTGTTGGGCAGTTAATCATCAACATGTACAAAAGATGTCTGTGACAGAAATGAAGATGTTGAGATGGATGAGTGGTCATACAAGAAAAGACCGTATACATAATGAGGTTATTAGAAACAAATTAGGAGTGGCACCAATAGAGGATAAAATGAGAGAACATCGTTTAAGATGGTTTGGACATATAGAACGAAGATCAGAAGAAGAACCTGTAAGAAGGGTAGAAAAACTAAATTTGGAAAGTATTAAAAGAGGTAGAGGACGACCACAAAAGTGTTGGAAAGAAACAATAAAGAATGATCTAGCTTATTGGGAGTTAACTGCTAACATGGCACATGATAGGGATCTGTGGAAACAAAGAATCCATGTAGCCGACCCCGTCTAGTATGGGAAAAGGCTTAGTTGTTGTTGTTGTACAGCCCTAATGACAGCAACAGCTTATATAAAACCTAATCTAACTCAAAAGACTAATATGCCCTTAATTAGTACTAATCATTACATCATTAACCCACGGTCCTAATGGATCATTTAAATATACTAATCTATGACATAGACTCATACTAACAACTAATTATCTCCAACAGGGCTCTAGTGCGAGGTGGCTCTAGTGGCCCTGGTGCATGATTACATGTATGTATAATACAGTAAAATGCATAGATAAATACATATATTTTAACAAATAAGTCATATACTATTGTTTTGATACGATTTTAAAATTTATGCTACTTATTTTGATTCATAACAATTATTTAGAATTTTTTATTTTCTTGATTTTTAAAAGTAATTTAAAAAATTTACGATCCATTATGATATGATACGATACAGTCATATGACTCATATCATACCATGGGAAAGAATGATGTGTTACGATACGCTACAAACAACACTGGTTTGAGCTGCTTGTTAGAGAAAACAGTTCATGTTCTAAACATTGCTACTCATTATAAAACACATAAGGGTAAGGGTTATCTTTTGTGGCCTTCTCCAAAATTGTGGATATCATACCTCATTGAAGGATCACTCGGTTTTTTAAAGCCAAATGTCTATAATTTAAGAATATTTTGTGAGTTTCATAGAGGATAATCGTGCATATATACATTCACATTTACATACAGTTGCACATGTGCTGGAACATACAAAAGATTGGTAGCACAACTACTAGTTGTACCGAACTATAGCATATGTAATCTCTAACATAATTGTGGCCCTAATTAAAGAAGCAGATAGCTATCTTTTTATCATTTAAGGTTCAAACTGTGACAAATGTACTCCTAGTCCATCACCGAGCCAGAAATATCAATCTTCTACAAGAAATAGGCATTCCAATTTGTGTTTGCATACTCTTCATGATATAAGGAAGAGATCATGTTTCTGGTCAAACAGTATTATAACTCATTGTTACTAACCTTCAAACTACTGCCAGCAGAAATATGTATAGCAATGTTATTGGCGAAGGAAGACACCTGCTGGAGAAAAGCCACAAGCCAGTACGCCCACTGGCCTTCACAGAAGAAGGAAACAAATTAAAATATTAAAACAACACAACTTCACGGCTAGAGCTAAGGGAAAACATATGCATATTAATTTTAATTTGATGAATCCTGTTATATGTAGTAAGATCCACAGCCAAATATTATCGAGAAAATGCTTTTGCATGATTCACTGTGACAGATAAAGAAAGGCGAGCGAAATTTTCAAGTACCCCTACAGTTTTGCTGGTATTCAAGTACGGCCTGAACTTTTGGAATCTTCCACCCAAAAAATAGCATAAAACAAATCAAAATAAACATTTCCTCTAATTACCCTTGGCTTTCCATTGAATTGATACTACTAAAGTAAATCAATCATGGTGAATTTGATTCACGCTGTGCTAGCGTTTGGATGAAGATGAAAGACTTCAAATGTTTAGCTGGTATATGAATTAGCACCAAAAGTTTAACACTAATGAATATTTCCCAGAATAGAATCACAGTCGAAGACCATCAACGAAAGAAGAAATGCACGAGAATACATGCAAACTCTAAATACTGACGAAACAATCATCAAATTCTGAACTTCAAGAACTTGTATACGATAAATTGCAGGAAAAATCAAATTTACAGACCAATAATACTCCGCGCGAGTTTCCGATAACTCGTTTGCTTCTCCCCATTCGATCCCCACAAAGAGTCCATCAAGATGCTCGAGTACAACGTAGCCATTGTCGCGCTCACCAAGTTAAAAAACCCTGAATACCACAAAAAAACGACACCATACGATACAAAAAAGGGTTTGGTGAAGTTGGTGCTCTTGACTCTTCGCTAATAACCAAACAAAATTCACCAAAAGATTAGTCGAATAAAATTATGAACCATACCAAGAGGCATCCCAAAGAGGCGAGGGCGAAGGGAAGGGGTGCGTATGCAGTCGGCGTCGCGATAGTCGTAGCGAGATGGAAAACAGCGTGGTTCCACGTACCTTTGCCCTCAACGAGATTGCCGACGTCCATTGCCTCAGCGACGAACTCTTTAATTTTTGCTTTGCACAACCAGTGTTGTAGTTGAAGGAATAAGAGGCCACAGAGGGGCCATTAAAGACGACGATCGTGACGGCCACTACCCGCCATTTTGCCATCTATTTGAAAGTCAAAAGCTCATTTATAGCTGAGGGATGTCAACGAGTGGGATGACCTGATCTTACCGTCCCCCGCCTCTCTCTCTCGCCTGCGCGCTGACGTCCACCATGGAGGTGAAATCGAAGCGACTAGCGAGAGAGCACCCGCCATTTTTGCCATCAATTTCAAAGCTGAAAACTCATCTATAGCTGAGGGATATCAACGAGTCGGATTCAGGTCGGATCTTACCATTCCTCTCTCTCTCTCTCTCTCTCTCTCTCTGAAGCCATTTTTGTCATCAATTTGAAAGAGTCAAAAACTCATTTACAGCTGAGGGACGTCAACGAGTCGGGAGTCGGATTCAGGTCGGATCTTACCATTCCCGTGCCCAAACCGAATTTATATACACATTAACACACAGACAAACACGGTCCGTTCGGTTTTTACTGGGTTTTGAGTTTCAGAAAGCAAACCCAACAAGCCAAAAGATCGAACTGGAATAAAAGCTTCGGCCGGTTGGTTCGATTCGATTCGATTCAATTCAATTAATCGGTTTAATCGAATTATGCTCATTCTTGCGCAACTCCACAAAAAGGAAAGCACAAATAAGCATTAAAATGGCCGCAGAAACACCTGCAAGTTTTAGCAACAAAAGCATGGCTGCAGAGTGCTAAAAGTACAGCAGCACCTCCAACCAAAAACCAAGCTTCTCCCACAACTCAATGCAGATTCTTAGTATTCACTGTACTCGATCTTGTTCGCATCAGCATCTAACTCTATAAAATCAAGGACATGGATTATCACTTTCCATTCAACACTTCTGAGGCTCACTTGGCCGCTTTTCAATTCACCGTCTAATTCTTCACACTTTCAGCGGTAAAGAGTTCACCATCTTTTATCAGTGACATTCACCCACTTCTTTCCGTGCCCAAACCACCTTAAATCAGTTCCTTACATTTATCTTTTATTGGTGTTACGGGAACTGTATCTCTAATGGCCTCATTACAGTAGTCTTTCTATTCACAAAATTGAGGGATAGCAGGTGCTCAACCGGTAATGGAAAGCATGCATCCACACAGGCACGAAACAGCTGCAAGTTTTGACAACAAAAACATGTTTACAATGCAGTACATGACCACATTCGACCCTACTAAGGAATGGTAGGCAGGACAGTCGGCTGCCGAGTTTGCTGCCCATCTTCATGCCTGCTTGCTCTTCGCTCACAAGGAAATCCTTCTCTAGAAACTCCATAAGGGCCTTATAAAAATTGCAAAGAGGAACAAAGTATCTGCCAAGTCACAATTACAGGCAATAGAAAGATCAAACTTTATTTCGTTCAACACTTCATTTTACATCAAAAGAAGTTGGACAACACATACGATAGGTCACACAGAACCAGTATCACAAGAGAACCAGATTTCTTTACATTCCAGCCGCTGAGGGACAAGTTATGCTTCATATGCTTTTCCTGAGTTATCTTAGGTTACATCACCATGTTACAAAAGCCACTGCTCTTTTCCCTCAAATAACAAGAGTAAGCTGCAAACTTCTTCATGAATTAAGCTTCATAAATAGTCATTGACTGAGATTCGAGAAAAAAATGTCTTGCATGTAATGACTTCACACCGAAACATTAAACCCAATAAAAAGATTAGGAGTTAGCGTTTGTACCAAGTTAGAAAATCAGCATGAGAGAAGGAATGAATCATACCAAGTGCTAACAATTTTCGCTGCTCATGTTGCCAAGTGGATATCAGGGAGAAAGCCATCGACATGTAGGAACGTATTTATGACAACCATGCTGGACTACCTTGACCATATCAAGACTGAATACCAAGTACGTTGTGATATCCTGAGAACACTACAATATTTTGACATAAAATGCTTACTTGACAGGTCACATTTCTTATACAACAATTCCAAAAGATTGCAAATCACGTTACTAAATCAAAGCAACTCCATGCCTACAAATTGACAAACTATCGTTTAGGCTTACTCTTCTTACCTTAGCTTGAACGCATAAAAGCACGAAAAAGAGACAAGGTGCTGAGAAGAACCAAACATAACCTTCAGGTTCATTCAATCATGTAACCTTGGTATTTCCTCCGCTGCCAAGACAGAAGATTGTCGATTTTGTTCCGTGAAGGAATTAATATCAGAAGCATAGCCATCAAAACTTGGATCACTAACGTTGTCAATGGCATCCAGATCCTCATCCATGTGATAAATCTCAAGATATGCTTCCTCTCCTTCATCCTAACAAAAGAAGAATGGGCTATAAGGATGCATTTTTTGCACGCAATAGGACTGACAAATCTAAACGGAAAAACACTACCTCAGTGTCTTCTTCGTATGAAGAATAAGCAGAATCAATCCTTGCATATAGCTCTTCATCTCCAAATTCCTTGACACTTTCCATTTGATCCTGAAATTAAAAAACAGAAGGTTTCTGAATCACACCGTCTCACTGATCCTTAGCACAGCGTACAAAATCACTATGAATAGCATACTAGCTCGGACTGTAATATCTCCACCCTCCTTTGCAGATTCGAGATATGAGCTTGTATTGCCTGTCATAGTAAAAACCAACACAAATCAAATCAGCTCAGGGTGCAATATAATACTTCATGCAAACCAAATCACTTGCTCATATATAGTTGGGACAAACTGAAAGACAGACTTCTATTTTCTGGTAATGACGGGCGCACCTGACGTCTTTGAAGCTCTATTGAGCGAGCCAAAGCCTTGCGCTTGGTTAAGAGATTTTTAGGCCTCAAGGTAGGAGGCCTTTTATAGTCCCTTCCTCTAAAAACAATTATAGCATATCCTTTGGATATTTTATCAACGGAGATCAATATGCCTCCACTTTCTGCTTCAAGAGACAGTGCAATGTTTTTCACTTCTCCAATATTCTTTGCCTTCACGATTATTTTAACTAGCTCCCTATACTTCCAGTGTAGGTGCATATTCTCAACTGTGCCATCAAAAACTCCCCTCCTTCCTGCAATATCAAGCCAAAATCATATCAGAATTTTCCATTCAGTAGTGTAACTAGGGTTTGCAAGTAAGAGATTGACCCAGTAGTAGGAAAGCTTTCATTCTGAGGCCAAGTTTTCGGAACATAAACCGTTCTTCATCACTAATGCTTTCTGGATCCGACGAAGCTTCTGCGGGTTTCAAAAATTCTTCCACCTTAGTTAATGCCTTTTCTGCCTTAAGCAGTTTACGTTGGGCCTGTCATTACAGGGCAAGATAATTTAGAGATCCAAAAGAATATAAAGCAAATGAAGATACTCATTTATCTGGCAAACACTCTAGGACAGTTGTTGAGCCTAAGGAATGGTGTGGATGCACAATGCAGGAAAAGCACAACAAACGATCAAATAAATGAAACCCAGATGATCTCAATCACCTGACTCGCCTTAGCCTCACCTAGTTTTTTATATTACTCAGGCATCTTCCAGTTGCCAACAAATGTGCACTTGTAGTAGAACTTAGAAAGATATTTTAACAAAGTAAAATACATAGATGGTATTCCTAACATTTTCGTTTTTGTAAGATAAGAAAAAGTTTAGAGGAGGGCACTTCAAAATTTTATTTGAAAAAAACAAACCAGAGAAGGCACACAGAAATCCAGGCAATGACAGGTTTCCATCCTCAGAGAGAGAGAGAGAGAGAGAGAGGACGGGGGAGTAGAGTGATAAAGTTATCAGGATTTTGGCCCGTCAAACAGGACGAGGGAATGAAGCATCAGTCATTCTCAAGAAATTCACAAGACACTCAGCTGCTGAATAGTAATATTTGCTCTCGATTTCAAATTAATGTGTCCACGTTGGCACGAAAAACGGATGACATCACGGATGGGTCATATCGTGATGGCAAAGGAAGCCATTAAGCTTCTAGTTTGTTCACTCTCGTCCATGAAGTATTCAGGATGATCATCACAACATGTAGTTAAGCAAATAATTTCAGCAGGATCCACCAGTTTATTAATTCAATTGTAGTGCTCAGGTGGCCAAATAAGATCAGAAATTTTCCTAGACCAGTTAAAGCTAACCATTGCAATGCATGCACTAATAGTTTCTCCAAGTACTACTCAGAAGCTCATGAAAGGTTGTAACTACAGCACTTGGCTTTCAGGACATTTGGAAGTCCCGAAAGTGATTAACATAAACTCAGAAATCCAAGGATATTTTATCAGTTAAAAGGATAAATAACCTAAGATAAAATCAAGGATACAAATTCCACGAGATGAATAGTCTGTTGATATCCATGCAGTTCAAGCACCTTAGGTCCTTAACACCATTAGACTAGAAACTTTCAGCAGGATTCACCAGTTTATTAATTCAATTGTAGTGCTCAGGTGGCCAAATAAGATCAGAAATTTTCCTAGACCAGTTAAAACTAACCATTGCAATGCATGGACTAATAGTTTCTCCAAGTACTACTCAGAAGCTCACGAAAGGTTGTAACTACAGCACTTGGCTTTCAGGACATTTGGAAGTCCCGAAAGTGATTAACATAAATTCAGAATTCCAAGGATATTTTATCAATTAAAAGGATAAATAACCTAAGATAAAATCAAGGATACAAATTCCACGAGAGGAATAGTCTGTAGATATCCATGCAGTTCAAGCACCTTAGGTCCTTAACACCATTAGACTAGAAATTATTGAACTCACCAAGGCCATTTTGCTCTCAAGCTTCCTCACTAAATCAGCATGCCTTGCCTTTTCTGCAGCCCTCATCATCATATCTCTGTCTTTGTCATCCAGTTTCTTTCCCCAGCGAGCATTGGCTTCAAGTGTTTCCCCCAATGTACCAGCAGTACGAGGCTCCTCATTTGGTTGCACATCTGAAATAACTGATAAGGAAGCTCTTGACCTTGCTTTTTCCTCTTCATCTTGGAGAGCCTTTGCCAGTCTTTCCCTCTCTAACAATGCTTCTGTTACTTCGGCAGACAAGAAATCTTTACCCCTATAGAGGACAAGGTAGTCCTTGTTTCTGGAGAGAAGTATGCCTCCAGTCAAAGTCTACATGTCGACAAAGTACCAAGTAGTAAAAAAGGAACATGTACCACAATTTGGCAACCAATTTCAACATTTTTCCTAACTAAGAATTGAGAGGACTATTGTTTAGGAACTCAATGCAATTATATTTACCTTTCAACTTTAATGCTATCTTCTTGTCACATCAAATACCCGGAGAGGTTTTCTGGGTATTTTATGTGTCAAGAAGATATTTTGAAAGGTAAATAATATAGAGTAGCAATTAGACCCATTATAATATGTTATATGGTATTTGGGCAGTTAATCATTAACATGTCAAAATGTTTGTGATAAAAATGAGATGTTCAGATTGATGGATGTCCACAGAAGAAAATACTGTATTCATAATGATGTTACCAAGAAAAATTGGGAGTGACATTAATAGACAATAAAATGATGGAAAATCGTTTAAGATGGTTGCAAAAGATGTCCATGGCAAAAATGAAGATGTTGAGATTGAAGTATGGCCACACAAGAAAGACCATATTCATAATGATGTTATCAAAGAAAAATTAGGAGTGACATTAATAGATGATAAGATGAAAAATCATTTAAGATGGTTTGTACATGTGGAGAACCTAAGGAAATTCCAGTAAAAAGGTGAGAGAAATTATATGGTTAATATTTTAAAAGAGGAAGAAGAAGACCACAAAAGTGTTGGAAGGAAACAATAAAGAATGATCTACTTTATGTTGAGTTAAATATTAACATGATATGTTAATGAACCATATGGAAACAAAGAATCCACATGCCTGACCCCATCTAGTATGGAAAAAGGCTTAGTTGTTATTGTTGTTGCAAATAATGATTTAGAACTTGTAAAAACAGTATAACAGTGATGATTATGGCAATGACAAAAAGGAAAGAACGATCATGATAGACATGTCCAAGAGCATTTCCATAATCACCTTGATGTCTTCAGTCATTCTCTCACTACAAGTAACCTGAACACCACGCTTCAAAGCAATCTTTGCAATAGAGCTTTTCTCCCAGAGCTTTACCAAGGGATCGCTTGACTCCGTATGGAAGAAGCCTGAAAGGAGGTTTGTAGCCGGCAATCACGCCAGGGAGAAGATCTGCATCAACTGGAAGTGGATCGCAACCAGGCCAGTCTATGAAACGTGGTCCTAGATCATTCAAAAGTTTGTCTACTTCATGCTCATAGTCAACTTCTGTAGAGGATTGCGGCAGATTTTCCTCATTATTAGTGGTTGCACTACTTGTAAACGATGTCTGCACATTACCGTCCAAATCATTGTTCATTGACCTCTCAGCGTTATTTGAAGCTAGGTGAAAAGAATCAGGATCCATTATGTAATTGTTCCGTGTATTTTGACTCTGTGATTTCATTGAAGGAATCTCATAGTTCACTCCCCTGTATAAGGAAACAGAACTGCCCGACCTCCATATCACAATTCCTCCAGTCTTTCTCTGAGAAGCAAAACAAGTAGGGGTCAATTATCCCAAATGGATAGAAAACCTTTTTGTCTCATCAGCATGTTTGTGGTAATGAATTAAGGAGAACTGACTCTAAAGTGAGTACAGTAACTGATACATTGAAGCAGATATATATATACAAAGGTTATAATTGATTAAGACGGGTTGCTAACAATTTAAAATGTGACCTGACACTATACATGAGGGGCTTTGCAATCAGAGCAATATACTGCAATCTCAAGCAAAAGAGCAAGAGCAAGCCTTTAGTTGTCATTGTGATCTACCGTGGTGACATCTACATTTAACTCCTAGCAAGAACATGTCTAATCGTTTCTTCTAGGCACATATTAGGATTTCTCCACCTTCCTCAACAACATTTCTACAGCTAAATATCTAGCCTCTCATACCTTCATGCTACAGCTCCATTTTCCTATCTCTCCTGGTGTCCGATTGAAAGACCGACCAACTACTGCTTGATGTCTCGTAAGGACCAACCAACTAGTCTTCTGAACTTTATCATCTCAGTTTGCTCCTCCATCGTAAGAACCAGAAAATGGCAACCAAGACAATGTTCGGTCAAAAAGACTGCAAAGTTGGGCAGACATAATTGGATACAACAATATGGTAACATGTCGTCAATGCCACACTTTTTTGTTTACCTATTTTGATGGCAAGCTCAGAGATGATTCCTACATATGAAACCATTTGGCTCACGAAGCAATCAAGGCCAACCAGTGTTATCCGTATCGCACTGTATCCTATCGTATCGTAGGCCACGATACGATACACCTAAGAGTATCATAAAACAGAACTTATCGCTCCGGATTGATACGGGCAATACGCCCAAAAAAATTTCAAAAATTTTTTTCAAAATTTTTTTTCAATTTTTTTTTCAATTTTTTTTTGGAGGTTTGTGGCCTCTTTTCGCCTCTCTTCACTTCTCTCCAAGGCATCCTCCGATATACTTGTTTGGGATTGCAGGTTGTGTATGTAACATGTAAATTCGAGTTTATAATTTCATTTACTGAATAAGAATAATTTATGAACAAATAAAAATTGTGACAAAATAATTTTCCTTTCATGTTGCAAACTTTTAGGTATATTTCTACTACCATTTTCTAATTTCATGAAATCGCAAACAATGAAGAACAATTTGGTTGTCTGGGTTGAGTGAGTGGGCTTTTCACAACTTCACTATTTTAAGGTTCACCTTAGATGACTTACATTGAGTTACATGATCAACATGTGTCAGGCTTAACTCAGTGAAGTGAGAAATGGAGCTCAAGCATTAGTTAAAAAGCTAGTCTCCAGTAAGAGAAAAGGAGATATCATCAAGTAACAATATCACATCACTCAGGTATCATAGACTCAATAATCAAAGAAATGGAGCTCATCATTTTGTTCATATATGAAAATTAGCAAATATGACAACTACATGTACAAAGATAGCAGTTTATTAATTTTGATATATTAAATGAGTGGATTATGGAAGATAACGAAGAAAATGCACTCCTACCTAACCGAAGAAGACATTACATGAATTAATTTAAAAGGAGTCCAACCACATAATGAAGGAGATGAAGATTTTGATTTTGAAGCAGAAGGTGACGAGAAACTTTTAATCTTAATTAAGGAGAAGATGAAGATTATTTAGTTAATGATCTTGATATAAATTAACAATATATAAAATGTAAATGTATTTCATTTTTTGCTTCAAAATATGTAAATTTGGATGCAATTGTTCAATGTTGAATGCTCATTTTGTACTAAACTTATATGAATTCAAAGCAATTATACTAATTTTTCCTGATTTTTTAAATATTTCTCTATTTTTTAATATTGAACTACGATACACTATGGTACGATACGCCCGTATCATGGAGCCCACCGATACGCGATACGATAGGCGTCACACAACACTGAGGCCAACTATTTGAATAACGACACAATACAGGAAGAATGGCACACAAACAACAGATTGCAAAATAGGGATAAATGGAACCTCTCAAAGTAATGCTTAACATCAATATAGCTATGTATGAAAATGGTATTAATTTGAAGTAAATGAATTCTATCAAGATTCACGCTCACATTGAATTGGAAGGCCATCATCAACTAACTTCATCTACTTCAAGTTCAAGCATCGTAACAAAATTTGTACTTCATAACTCGAATTTCTAATGCATGAGATGAATTGGAAGCTCAAACAATCAACCACATGAAAAACGGCAAGAAAACACTCACTTCCAAGATTTCATGCATCCTCTTCATGTTGAGAGCCGGTGCTCCCTCACACTTGATTCTGACCACCTCAGATGTCTTCCATTTATCATGAATGGCTTCCACGATCTCGAGAGTGACTCCGGAGCCACCAATCTTCGTCTTCCCCTTCGTCCGAATTGCCAAATGCCTCAGCCTTCGCAATTCTGATTCAGGAAGCGTCAGTTCCGCAAACGACGTTTTGCTCCGCCTCTTCCTAGCCAGGCTCTTCTCTTCCAACAACTCCTGATTCCGTTTCTCCCACGGGAACGCCGCCTCCCCGTCATTGAAAATCTGGCTACCTGTCGGAGGTTCCACCGGAAATCCGCCTCTTGAATTCGGAAGAACGCCTGGTTCGACGTAGAAAATATCTTCCACCGAACCCCTCTCCGGGTGCCTCTCCTTCTTCGTTTCGAACTTCAACCTCTCTGGCTGATCGATATACCCGAATTTCCTCAACTTCGCCACGATTCTATCCATTGTGCTACCATTTTCCCCTTCAAATTCATAGTCCGAACCACCACGAACATCCTCTTCCTCGATCGAGGACTCGCCGTCTCTATAATCAAGAGCGGATTGTGGATTTTTCGGAAGATTGGACTCGCGAGCATCGCCCCATTTCTCCAGCCACCCATTGCTGGTGCTAAATTTTCTCGGAGCTGGGCGGCTTTGAAGCGTTCGGAGTCTCGAGGAATACGGCTTATCGGTTCTCCTAGGTGGGTTTTTCTCAGCGGGGTTCGATTCAGTGGGGTTGTAGCCAAGGCAGCAGAAAGAAGAGGAGAAATGGAGTTCTCTTCGAGGAGGGAGTGTTAGCCCGTAGCGGAAGAGTAATGGAGTCGTCGGGTAGAGTGGCCGAGTAGATGGAAACGCCACTTTTGGTGGATCACATGAACGAAACACAGAAAAATAGCACGGAAACGGATTCCCCATGGGCCATAAACAATCAACTCAGAGAAGATAGATACTGAGAAAGAATTGAGAATGCCGAATAGAAAGGAGAAAAATCTCAGAGGGAGAGAACGTGTGTGGAGTTGCGCGCCCGCACACCGCACGGTGACGATGACCCGGAGTTTGGATCCTCGGGTTTACATCCGAGAGACATCCGCTCAACACCCACCCTGTTCATACATAACCAGAAGAAAGGACTCGGTGGGCCGGTGTCCAGGACGTGCGTGTGGTGCCTTATCACCTCGTGTTCATAGGTCACACAACCTGACCTTTTCTTCTATTCCTTTGTGTGGACACGAGCATGAAACTCAGACCTGAACTCATTTAAGTCCATTTCGAATCATGTCACTGATTAAGTGGATTTCTTTAGATATCAGATTAGACGATCGTGCTTAGGTAAGTTGTTGAAAAGCAAACTGGGTTATACACGTTTCTGCATCTTCTTCATTCAAAGATCTACCTGTCCTGCATTCACCTCATGCACGTATCATTTCCACCTCTTTCACAATTTACAAAACCAGGACTCTTTCGTCCCTCTTTCTCTCTCGATGTCATCGCTTTCTTAGAAAAACTCTTCGAGAGAGAGAGAGAGAGAGAGAGATCGGTATCAGGTGCAGTTGCAGAAGCAGAGATCGATGGGCAAGTACACGGTGCCTCCACCGCCATGGCTGCAACGAGTGTATGAGAAGATAAGGATTTATCTGAAGAGAGCGGATCCTTTTGAGAGAAAGACAAGCGCCGACTACCCTGTGTTGGGAGACCACGAGCGAGCCAAAGAGTTTGCAGAGGAAACCGCTCAGAGCTATGTACCCAAGAAAAAGTCGAAAGAAGAGACCCATATGAAGGAATTCAAGATCTACAGATGGAACCCGGACACCCCACCCCACAGGCCATATCTCCAGTCTTTTCATGTTAACCTCAAAGAATGTGGACCCATGGTAACATCTCTCAGTCAAGCTTTTCCAAGGCTGTGTATACATGTGACACACACACACACACAGAGAGAGAGAGAGAGAGAGAGGAGTCCGGCGGTGGGCTTGGGCTTCACTTGACTGGGTTGCAGTTCGATGATTTTGATTTACTATGTGGATCTGAGAGAGGTCAAGTGGATATTCCAGTTGACCCGATTTAGTCAATGTTATAACAAAATGTTGTGATGGGTTTTGCTTTATTCAGGTGTTGGACGCCCTTCAGAAAATAAAGTCAGAATTGGATCCCACATTGGCTTACAGGAGGTCATGCAGAGAAGGCATATGCGGATCCTGCTCCATGAACATAGACGGAACCAACACCGTCGCTTGCCTAAAGCCCATCAACCCCGACCCCTCAAATCCGATGCTGATCACTCCTCTGCCTCACATGTTCGTCATCAAGGACTTGGTTGTGGATCTCACCAACTTCTACAATCAATACAAGTAAGCACTCCCACTCAAATGGATCGTGCTCGATCCACAACAAACACAGTCCGAGGGGATCCCTAAGATCCAGAAAAGGGCTTATTTGATGGTTAATTTTCAGGTCAATTGAACCGTGGTTGAAGACCCGGAAACCACCGCCGGGAGGCAAGGAGTATCTGCAGTCGCCCAAGGACAGGAAGAAGCTGGACGGGCTATACGAGTGTATCCTGTGCGCTTGCTGCAGTTCAGCTTGCCCCTCCTATTGGTGGAACCCGGAGGAGTTTCTCGGACCCGCATCCTTGATCCAGGCTTATAGGTGGATCCAGGACAGGTTACTCTCTCCCTCTCAAAAGGTGGTAATCTTATAATGGACACTCGTTCACGTTATGCTTCTGTCTATGCAAGCAGTCGAGATGATTATACAGAGGAGAGGCTGCAAGCTTTGACCGAATCAAAAGACAAGCTGTATCGATGCAGGACCATAGGCAACTGTACCGCCACCTGCCCAAAGAGGCTCAACCCCGCCCACGCCATTGCCAAAATGAAGCAAAAGCACATGCAGACGTTCTGAATCATCGTGTGCTCGTTTCTGTATCATCACCAACCCTCCCTCGTATTGCGTCCCTTTGAATTACCTTCGTATCGGGTCCTTCAAAATATTTAAACGTTGAAGATATGGAAGTAGACTGGTAGTGTGTGCTATCTGGTGTTACCGTGATGTAACATATCAACCTTCTATGCTTTGTATTCTGAAGGCTCATCAAGAGCACCAAGTTTGTGTATACTAAATAGGCAGTGCACGATGCTTGCCATGCGGAGCTTGTGGCAGACCGGCCCAACTCTAAACTAAGGATGACCACACACGACGGCGAAAGGCAAAACAAACTTGACCCGGAAAATCCATGTTCCTGTCTATTCAAAATTCGCTCGAATAAGGCATGGTCCAATTCGATAACCCATTCTTTATCAAAAAGTGATACAAGATAAGCATTACTTGAAACTTCGAAATAGCTGCAAATTTCAGATACAAAGACAAGTGATTATGTCCACTCGAAATAGAACGAAAAAGAAAGATCCAGATCGACCTTTTCGACGGGAGCATTTAATAGCACGAACATGACAACACAAAACTCCCAACCCTGCGCTTATTTACCGGGCACAGATGGATTCTGGAGCTTGCTCCATAGCCATACGAGCCATAGAAGGTCGAGGTGAACAGAAAGCACTGTTTGTTTACTACAAGGCCCAGTTCATTTATGCAAAACTTTTTCTTTTACAAATTTCTGCGATTGAAGCTCTGCTGGCGTAGAGATGCAAGCCACCAAGTTAATTAGTCTAGCATTTCTTTGGCGACATACACGTCAAAATGCATACAGGGCCAGCTCTGCTGGCATAGAGATGCAAGCCACCAAGTTAATTAGTCTAGCATTTCTTTGGAAACATACAAGTCAAAATGCATACAGGCTTACCAAAAGGTTCATATAAACTTAACCCGACAAGCAATACAAAGCTCAAAACCATTTGTTCATATGCTGTGCGTGTGGCAATTGGTGGCTAACATGATGGTGAATGTTGCGAGACACAGATAGAAGATAAACAGAATGACAGAAGAAAAGATGAGTGTTACAGAGCCCATGTGCAGCCGCCTTATTTGACGCTTGATATAACTGTTTGTGGCAGAAGAAAAAGTTGCCGCGACGAGCTATGGCATGAACGTGTTTCTTGAAAGAACGAACATAATAGCATATATATTTATAGACCTAAGAACAAGTTTTGTTGTTCCAATGCCTTCTCCAATCTTATTGGTTCAATGACAGTCAGGAAGCTCCAAAATGCACTCATATCGATTGACTACACCAGTGACAGAGAAGGCCTAAGATATGTGCAAATTGACCTCATTCACCTGTAACTTATCTTGCCCAGGCTGTCCTTGTCTAATCTAAGTCTAATAGTACAATACTAATATACTTAGCAGGTATACTAAACACGACAACACTGTAATAAAGTAAGCCCGTTTGTTTAGAAATGAAGCTCAAACCTTTCCTCGATGCTCTTGCTGACAACACCACAAGAACGAAGCAGACCATTTGCAAAAATGCAGGAAACCACAACCGACGCAGGGTCTTGCTATGAAGGGCGAGATGCGATGAGATGCGATGCAGAGAAGCATGGGTAGTAGCAATGATCCAATTCAAGATCAGGCGTGGCGAGATGTGATGAAGGCATAGGTTCAAACAGCCATCATGCGAACGCAGATCAACTAGACGGAGGCCGACCTACCCCATCTCAATTTAGTAGAACTGCACGGTCAAATCTCAGCCTACAACAGGAACCGACAACCAACGCAGATGCTCACTACCAAGGATTAGATGCGAGACAGAAGCTTGGGTGGTAGCCATTAACACAATTCAGGTGCCACTATAGGAGAAACTCATATGGTGAAGGCAGATGCTCGAGTAGCCATGACGAAAATGCAGATCCACTAGAAACCCACTCGATGGAGGCAGATGCACCCCTTCATCTTCACGTTTTACCAGAAGTGCATTTGCTAATTATCAAGGTCAAGGAGAACAGTTCTCTACGTGGGTGTCTATGAAATGTCACGAGCAAGCATCACAGCTTTGAAGATGTCAGATGAGCGACTCACAGCAGGCAAACCAGACGAAGTGAGGTAGATGATAAGCAAGGAGCAGAAAGGCCACGTAGAACACATGCTGTTTAAGCAGGACAACCTCAACCAAAAAAAAGAAAGAAAGTTGCAAGACTTAAGTAAAACTCTCAATGAGTACCAACTCCAAATAACTAAATCTTATAAATGACTAGAATAAATCATTATAATGCAAAACGTCAGAAAAGAGGCAATTAAGTGGGAAAATAACCTATTCAAGTGCCAGAGAATTGAGGAGAGACCTCTCATACCACCATCACTAGAAAGGAGTTTGAAAGCATCCGTAGCGCCAAAGCAGTTCGTAGAGGTTTATGATTTACCACAGGTAAACCAATAAACTCTCAAGTCCAGTCCAGCAAATAAGATGGTCACAGACCAAAAGTATCAATCTATCAGAATATTTACGAAATCACAAGTATGTCAGATGTGATTCATCATCTTCAGCTCCTGCTCCGGTAGCGACCTCTGAAGCAAAAATTAGCTCTCGGTAACAGAAGGTCAAACTAATACAAGCATAGATTGTTATTTCTTCATCTTTTCTCACAAGAAAACTAAAGAAACTAAAGGAAAACATAACTATAGCTTCCGTAAAACCACAAACATTACCCATTTGCATAAGGTGAGTCGTGACGATTTCGGTTGTAAGCTGGTGACCTGCTGTGGCTATGCCCACGACGAGGTGAAACACTTCGACGGCGTGGTGAGCGTTTCCCACGAGGGCTGTAACTTCAGACAGTTATTTCCAGATTATGAACTATTCACTTTCTGAACTTTGACATGTTCTAAAAAGGTTTCATGCCTGAGGCTGAACGTGTCCATATTTTCTTTATGCGCGTGTCACACACACATACACAGACACAGAAACCAAAATTTACATAAGAAAATGCAATCAATACTATAGATACAACAAAAAGTTTCTTAGGTGTATATTATTGAAAATTCTCATAGATCTATTAATTGCAACCTATAATTACAAATGATCAATTGATGCTGGCCCATGACACGAGTGAAGAACCGAGCAGAAGCTTTAAGGTTCACATGAAAATTAGTTTATATATAGTTCATACAGATATTACAGCAAATCCAGGAAATTTCATAGAAAGAAATTTTTCACATGCAACAAACTAAATCAGGATAATATTGACGGTTAAGACATGCTAAAGAGAACAAAAAGAAGGTCTGGAGAAAATAGAAGAATTAAAGCAATACGGAAACAGTATAGCAAGTATGGAAGCGCCAGCTGGTAGCCTGGTACCAAATAAGTACTCCACAACGAATCAGGCAAACTACAAGGCAAGATCTGCAGTGATAGATGACTGCAAATGAACGTACCTTCTCATTTGGTGGAGGTGTTTGAGCCTTTGAAATTATCGGTTTAAACCTCAAGTTTAGGTACCCACTTTTGACCAAAGATTCAAAATAACCCAGTTTTGCAATTCACTGAACTAATAAAAAGCATAGTGCGAATTTGCACATGAAGAATAAGGCTCAAAGGTAACTAACGAAAGATCCATCTCAAAAGGAGAAACTGCATTGGCATACCCTCCCCTAAAATCAGTTAAAACCTAAGTTTGGCAACTATCTACTACAACTACAACTAAGCCTTTTCGTCGGCTACATGGATTCTTTGTTTTTTTGTGGAATCCATGTTAAGTCCGACAAAGTTTTAGGCTGGCTGTCGGAAGCCTAATGCAACCCTCCTCTTTTATCCGGGCTTGGGACCGGCCATGCAAGTTTGGCAACTATATTTGTAATAAAATCATCTAGTTTTGCAAATCGCTGCCCTAAAAAAGAAGCATACCGCAAATTTGCACATGAAGCAAAAGGACTTAACAGAAAAGTACACAACTTGGGGAAGTGCCATACTTCCCCTTCCCCTCCCCCTCCCCCTCCTCAATCACCCACTCACACAAACACGTGCATGTGCACAAAATTCAAAAGGTGGCAGGAAGAGAAAGGCGCACCTGCGACCATAACTTGGACTACGACGGTAGTGAGGACTAGGGCTACGCCCGCGCCCACTTCCCACCCCACCAGAACCTATACGTAATCGACATTCACGAGCAAAATGTCCAGGTTCCCCACATTCATAGCACTTCAGGTCCTCTCCTCCACCACGTCCTCGACTGCCACGTCCACCACGACTACCCTTGGAATTGTGGGACAGCTCAACTCGCCATCCATTTTTTCCTGTTATGCATCAAGGGTAACAAAACAACGCAAGTCCCGTAAACCCACTGACAGAAAAACTACAATATGCTATGCATCTTAAAGTCAAATATCATCTAAGTCAATAAAAGAACAACAACAACAACAACTATGCCTTTTCCCATACTAGACGGGGTCGGCTACACGGATTATTTGTTTCCACAGATCCCTATCGTGTGCCATGTTAGCAGTTAACTCCCAATAAGCTAGATCATTCTTTATTGTTTCTTTCCAACACTTTTGTGGTCGTTCTCTACCTCTTTTAATACTTTCCAAATTTAGTTTTTCTAACCTTCTTACAGGTTCTTCTTTTGATCTACTTTCTATATGTCCAAACCATCTTAAATGATGTTCTCTCATTTTATCCTCTATTGGTGTCACTCCTAATTTGTTTCTAATAACCTCATTATGTATACGGTCTTTTCTTGTATGACCACTCATCCATCTCAACATCTTCATTTCTGTCACAGACATCTTTTGTACATGTTGATGATTAACTGCCAACACTTAGAACCATAAAACATGGCAGGCCTAATTACTGCTCTATAATATTTACCTTTTAACTTTAATGGTATCTTCTTATCACAAAGAATACCTGATGCTCCTCTCCATTTTAACCAACCAGCATTAATTTTATGTGTAACATCTCCATCAATTCTTCCATCACTCTGAAAAATTGACCCTAGGTATTTAAAACTTTCCTTTTGGGGAATGCAATGTGTGCCAATTTTAATTTCCATGTCCTCTGAAGTAACCAAATGATCAAACTTACATTTCATATATTCTGTCTTTGTTTTACTAAGTCGGAGGCCTTTGCTTTCTAATGTTTCTCTCCATAGTTCCAATTTTCTATTAACTTTTTCCTTAGACTCCTACACTAATACAATGTCATCTGCAAATAACATACACCAAGGTACTTCATCTTGAATATGTTTTGTTAACTCATCCATACCATTATAAATAAGTATGGACTTAAAGTTGATCCTTGATGTAACCCAATATTAACTTCAAAGAAGTTTGTCGTTCTTTCATGAGTCAATAAAAGAACAATGGCAAAATATAGCTTCTAGGATAAGTAAATTATATTAACCATCCAACCTTAATTATCTCATTTTGCAAGAGGATAAATTTCAGAACGCATTAGGGTGTCAATAAGCTGGTCTAGCTAAAACCAGATCCTACAAATCCCAGGAAGTTCCTAGATCATTCAGTTAAAGGTAACTCATAAATGTACATCAAGACTTTTCTCAGCATGTACATTCTGTAAAAATATCATCAATATCTTATCAAAGTAATCCCTCATGAAGGAACAGACTTCTTTGAAGTTAGTAAGGATCAACTTAAGTCCATACTTATTTATAATGGTGATTGATGAGTTAACAAAACATATTCAAGATGAAGTACATTGGTGTATGTTATTTACAGATGACATTGTGTTAGTGGAGGAGTCTAAGGAAAAAGTTAATAGAAAATTAGAACTATGGAGAGAAACATTAGAAAGTAAAGGTCTCCGACTTAGTAGAACAAAGACAGAATATATGGAATGTAAGTTTGATCATTCGGTTACTTTAGAGGACATAGAAATTAAAATTGACACACATTTCATCCCCAAGAAGAAAGTTTTAAATACAATTTTTCAGAGTGATGGAAGAATTGATGGAGATGTTACGCAAGAATTAATGCGGAGAGGAGCATTAGGTATTCTTTGTGATAAGAAGATACCATTAAAGTTAAAAGGTAAATATTATAGTCATATTTTATGGTTCTGGGTGTTGGCAGTTAATCATCAACATGTACAAAAGATGCTTGTGATAGAAATAAAGATGTTGAGATGGATGAGTGGTCATACAAGAAAAGGCCGTATACATAATGAGGTTATTAGAAATAAATTAGGAGTAGCACCAATAGAGGATAAAATGAGAGAATATCGTTTAAGATGGTTTGGACATATAGAAAGAATATCAAAAGAAGAACCTATAAGAAAGTATGAAAAACTAAATTTGGAAAGTATTAAAAGAGGTAGAGGACGACCACAAAAGTGTTGGAAAGAAACAACAAAGAATGATCTAGCTTATTGTGAGTTAATTGCTAACATGGCACATGATAGGGCTCGGTGGAAACAAAGAATCCATGTAACCGACCCCGTCTAGTATGAGAAAAGGCTTAGTTGTTGTTGTATCTTATCAAAATAATCCACAAACTTAAATACAAACAATCCCAAAGGATCCTCAATAAGCCAAATTACCAAAGAAACCACAAGTGTTTGGTGTACAAGCCAAACTGAATATCATACAACATGTCAAGAGAGTATGGAAAACTCTAATTTTTTAATAAGACATTTACTCTATTTATATAGGTTTTTATAAGAGAGTTGATTTTACATGAGAGAGAGATCAGCTCCCAACGGCTATGGAGTGTCCTCAACAGCTAGTTGTTGTAGCCGTTGGGAGGGGGACTGGCCCGTGAGGCCCAATCCCCAACTGTCCTCATGGGACCTTCTAGGCCCTAGTGGCCCAGCCTCACTATTACAATTTAACACACCCAAATATGCGGTGTATATACCAAAAATTTATATCCTACAAATATAAATCTAGGGACTGGCAAGGATTTGATAAAGAAATCTGCCAATTATATCTATGAAAGAATATAACACAAAGTCAATCTTTTCTTCAAGCATTCCTCCCTAACATAGTGACAATTCATATTTCAAGCAATGTACACAGCGCTTTTGTTGTCACAAAGTAATTTTGTTGAGTACTCCAAGGTAACCTTCATGTCTGCTAGGAGTTGAGTGATCCAAGATATCTCAGCAGTTGTGGTGGCCATAACTCTATATTTTGCTTTTGTAGGTCCACCCCAATCAACATCATATTAAGCTTGGAGGATCAAGGAAGAGTTGACTAAAAAATGAAGCCCCCAAATGTAGTCCCTTTATATATCGAATAATACGAAGAAGAATAGCATAAAGAGTAGTGCTACAAGTTGACATAAACTAACCGACTAAATGAACAACATATGAAATATCTCGACGAGTAATAGTAAGATAAATAAAGCTCACAACCAACCGCCAATGTAGCAAGTAGTAATCATCACATATAGTACCATCTACATAAACCGCACATTAGGTTCCGTATGAAAGGATGCAATGCGACCGCCCGAGAGACCGACTCGAAAAATAAGATCCTAAACATACTTAGCTTGAGACAAATAAATACTATCAACAGAGGAAAGAACCTCAAGACTTAAAAAAAATAACTGAGAGGGCTAAGATCTTTCATTTCAAAATTACATCTCAACGATGCTTTAAAATCAACAATATCGGGAGTATTATCAAGTAGTAATGATCATGTCATCAACATAAAGAAACAAGAATATAATGTCATTATCGCCTTTTTCGTATGAAGAGAGCTTAATTACGAGGACTAGAGGAGAACCCAAGTTGATTGATGGTGGAACTAAACTTAGAAAATTAGGCTCGAGGAACTTGTTTAAGACCATACAAGGCTTTGTGAAGAAGACAGACCTTGTTAGGTGGATAAGAATAACCAGTGGTGGTCATATATAGACTTCTTTCTTCCAAGTCACCATTGAGAAAGACATTCTTCACATCTATCCGACAAGAGTCCAAATATGCAGTGTGACAACAATAATAAGAAGAGTATGAATGTAAGTGAGATGAGCAACTGAGTAAAGGTTTTCTTCATAATCAATCCCATATTATAGAACCATCACTATGAGTTTTGACCTTACAGACTCATCTACAACCAATTTTTTTTTTCTTCAAGTTTCCGAACAATATCCCAATTATAATTTCTTTCTAGAGCTTCTAATTCAACATTCATAGCTTTTCTCTATTCAAAATTATTTTTTGCTTGTTCATAATGATGGATTCAAGAATACTCGATATGGTAGCCATATGATTTATATGTTGTGGTTGAAATGATTCATAAGACACAAATATTTGAGGGGTTTTATGATTCTTTTGCTAGGAGCATTATCATTTTCTATATTCCTTCTTATATAATGATGTTCAAAGGGTCTTAGAATATGTTCTCTTATTTAAAGGTTTTTAGATTCATCTTCTAGTTAAACCATACTATCCTCTTGTACTTCTTCATTCTCATCTAACTTTTCATTCGATATTTCATCCAAAAAACATATAACTATTTTGTATGTTTGATATTCATTTCTATAATAGCATTCATCTTCAATAAATTTGACATCTCTAGACATAAAATTTATCTTCTTTTGGGTCATAACACCTATACTCCTTTTTATCAATACCATAATAAAACAACATATTCAATAGCCTTGGAACTTAACTTATCATTCTTATCGATATAAATATAACATTTACACCCGTAACTTTCAACCGATCATAACCAAAACAATTTTTCTATGAGAGAACAATTTTAAAGTTTGAAAGATGACATTCTATTTATCAAATATACAGATGTTAGAGTGACTTCGGCCCGAAAGTATTTGAAAACTTTACTAGCTAATAATAAACTTCTACTAGTTTCAATAATATGTCTATGTTTTCTTTTAGCTAAACAATTTTATTGAGGGAGTTTTTGTACAAATTTTTTTATGTCAAATTTCATTTTCTTCAAATGATGCATGATATTTTTGCCAAAAATACAATCTTTAAAAATGATTGAAATTTCATTTTCTTCAAATGATACATGATATGTTTTGCCAAAAATACAATCTTTAAAAATGAAATCATTCTTTTCATTGAACATTGTTCATTTTGTTTAAATCAAGATGCCCTAATCTTTTGTGCCAAAACCCAAAATATTACAAATAATCCCACAAGTTTCAAAATTTGACATAACTAAATTATCCATAGAGTAGAGACCTCTTTACAAATGAAATCATTCTTTTTATTGAACATTGTTCATTTTATTTAAATCAAGATGCCCTAATCTTTTGTGCCAAAGCCCAAAATATTACAAATAATCCCACAAGTTTCAAAATTTGACATAACTAAATTATCCATAGAGTAGAGACCCCTTTCTCAATGTCATTGCCCAATCACCTTCTTTGATAAATGATTATATACCATACAACTATTTGGTGAGAAGGTAACAATGCAACCATTATCACAAATTTGAGAAACCGAGAGAATATTAATATTTAATTTTGATATAAATATACTTAAAGTATTTTAAAGGAATTACTTTCTAAATTTTAAATTTTTTTAACATCAAGTTTAGTTTCATTGGCCATAAATACTTGTGCTCTAGCTTGTGTGCATTTGTCTTAAAATTAATATTCATTAGTCATATGAAATGAAACATCAAAACGATGACATAGCTTGACCTTTAGAAGATGATACTACCGACCTTGAGATGCTTGTCTATTTTTTTTAGCATTTCATCAATATAGGCCTTGATCTTTGATGGTAACACTTCCTCTTTGTGATCAATGGCAACAACATAGGGGAATATTATAAATAAGAGAGGACACAAAGTCTTGATATGTTCGTTCTCCTTGTAATAATGGTAAATTGTGTTTTTGTTGGGATAAGGCACCACATTATTCTTGATTTGCCCATTACCTTCACTAGTTTTCACATGTGGAGGTTTATAGGTTCTCAAATAATTTTTGGCTCTAGATGCAACAAGAATTGCTTCTTCTTTATCTCTAATATTCCCCAATCTAGTTTCATCCATTACTAAATCAGTCAAAATCTCATAGCTTTTAGGTCTTGGTTTTCTATCAATCATGTTTGATCTAATGTTTAAAACTCATCTCTTAATCTCCTTATAAATAAGAAAAAATATTGCTTATCAAGATACTCTTAAAACTCATTCATACATGGGAGTTTTTCGAATTTATCAAAGCTTCTAAGTTGATTCCAATAATTGAAAATCCCTAATGCTCATGGAACCTTATTTGAGCATTATCATTTTTTCTTATAAATTTATTTGAAAGACAAAATCGTCTTGCGAATGACTTTTTCTAAGGTATTCCAAAGTTTCAAAAGCATTGTCAAACGTACTAATCAGGTACGAAGCTTCTCATTCACATTTTGGCCAATAATCTTTTAGAATTGTACTTCTCTTATTTTTTAAATTTTTGTTTATGTTTCTTTTATAATTTGAGAAAATCATTGTCATCACATTCTTCTTCTATCCATTTGGCCCGTTCTTTGATGGTACCATCAATATAATCCTAGTAGTCTTTATAAATAAAATATTTTTTCATGGTTCGTGCCCAATTTCGATAAAAGTTAGGCACCAACAAGCAATAAAAACTTTTATTTTTTTCTTTCATTCTTCTCAACAATAATAGAAAAGATGAAGAGTACCTTTATTCGAATAATCCCCAAATTTTGAGGATCGGCATGAATCCTAATCCAACTTTAATTGAACTCTTTTTGCTCTGATACCATGTAAAAATATCACAAATATCTTATCAAAGTAATCCACAAACTCAAACACAAACAACCCTCAAGGATCTTCAACAAGCCAAGTCGTCCAAGAAATCACTAAACACTTGGTGTAAAAGCCAAACCGAATATCAAACAAGAAGTCAAGAGAACATTAAAAGCTCTAATTTATTAAAAAGACATTTCCTCTATTTATAGAGGTTTTTACAAGAAAGAGAGATATTTTCTCCCAACGGCTATAGCAACTAGTTGTTGAGAGTATCCCAAACGGCTAGTTGTTGTAGCCATTAAGAGGGAGACTGGCACTTGAGGCCCAGTCCCCAACTGTCCTGAAAGGACCTGCCAGGTCCTACAGGCCCAACCTCACTATTACAATTTGACACGTACTATATCAAGACCACATTTTATACACCATTCCACTTTGCAGACACAATCAAACTTGTGTTGGGAATAGTTGGAAGCATGTCCTCAACTTATCTATTTCTTTTCACTTATGAATCTATATGCTTGTTTTTCTTTATTGTACCAAATACAAAATTTTAATTTTGGAGACTCTTGATTTTCGTTTAAAGGGGAATCAAACTATTTCCAATATTAAAAAACTATTAATGCTTCCTATTCAATCCACATTTGCTTATGTTGTGTGATTGTATCCCTTCATCAGTCGTGTTAGATGATTAAATACAACAACTAAGCCTTTTCCCACTCTGTTGATGCTCAAATGATAAGAATATTCAAGATAAAGGATTCTACACCACTAAGCAAGTTGATGACTTCTTGGGATCAGATAGATTAGGTTTCTCAGCTGTTTCTTCCTTCACATAATTTTTTTTTCCAGGCAACATACTTTTGCCACTTCTAAACAAAGTTCTCCACTTAACATCTCTTCCTTCCCACACCCCAACATTAAGGGAACTCATGGGACTTGAAAAATCTATTATCTGACTGAATTAACCTCATTCAACTTAATAGTATGTCCTAAAGAAAAATGAAGTTAATAAGTTAGCTGTCTGAAGCTGCTTATGAAATAAGCTGATGAACCAACCCTCTGATACCAACTCTGGGAAATCAAACCTGATGAAACCAATAAAGGAAGAATAAAGTGAAGCATGATAAATCTCCTTTGTACCGTCCAATGCACGGACAGCATCTAAAGCATCTCTACGGTCATCAAACTCAACAAATGCATAGCCAGGTGGCCTCCGTGCAACCCAAACACTACAAACAAAACAAAGGTGTTATAACAAGTACAAAATAATTAAGGTACTGAATATAATATTTCAACACAATTACTTAGAAAAGAGGAAAAAGAACTTTATCACAATTACTTGGAAAGAGACACATGCTAATACAAGGGCATACTAGTCATAAAGTCTCAAAATCAAATAGGCCTCTACCTGAGAAGAATTTCACTATAAACCTAGCAAACAATGAGCCTTAACTATGTTAGAATCTTCTTAAAGACAACAACAACAACAACAACTAAGCCTTTTCCATACCAGATCGAGTCGGCTAAATGGACTATGAGTTCTCACACAAGTTTTTGTACCATTGTATAGGTCTCTTATAAGATTTATGTATGTCAATAGGATACCTCTCTTTTCTAAGGTTCTCCAAAGAACATCTCTTACCCAATCATAATTTTTTCTAAATCAAAAAATATCATGTGAAGGTTCTTCTTTTTTGCTCTAAAATGTTTCATAAGACATCTCAATTGGTGAATAACTTCAATAGTAGAACTGTTAGGCATGAATCCGAATTGGTTCTATGTTGTACTCAATACTTGTCTTAACCTCCGTTCAATAATTCTTTCCCATAATTTCATAGTATGACTCATTAACTTGATACTTTGATAATTCAAATAATTCTGAATGTATCCCTTGTTCTTATATATGGTATAAGTGTACTCGCTCTCTATTCCTCGGACATCTTCATTTTAATCAACCTACATTAATTCTATGTATAAGATTTCCATCAATTTTTCCATCACTGTGTACAACTGGCCCTAGGTACTTAAAACTTTTCTTATAAAGATACAATGTGTGTCAATCTTAATTTCTATGTCATTTGAAGTAACCAAATGACCAAACTTACATTCCATATATTTTGTATTTGTTCTACTAAGTCAAAAGCCTTTATTTTGATAAGAAAAAAGAAATTGACCGTTGTGATTCTAATAAGAAATGCAATTTGACTTCTTGAGTTATATCTTAGGAGAGCATGAAGATTTCACTAAATAAAAATGCCTAAATGTCGGAAAAGAAATGAAGCCATAACATGGTTGTCTGGCAACAAAACCACGTCAAGGTAGAGCACAAACAGAAAATAGATCCAAATTTTATGAAGAACGGACATAAGATAAAAAAGCAGCGATCAAGGGTGTCAAAAATCGTCAAGAAATCAACAAAGTATCACCAAGCCTGAAAAGGTGAGCTAGTAATTAAATCTTAATCCGATAATTGCAGATATGCATATGCTTCGATGAATAACATCTGGTGTTAAAAAATGCTAATTTAAAGACAGGAAATTAACAAGGAGAAGCATGCTCTTCCATGGCGAATTCATGGCTAAAAATATCTGTGCAGAGCAAAGCACAAGTGTTAACACCAATATGCATTCAAAAAAGCATATTAAACAACTATAGAATAGAAGCATCTATGTAAAAAATTCCGCGAAGAAACATACAGATAAATAGATTATCATTGTCTAGTTATCTTACAGGAGATCCTTTCATAACATATTACAATATATATAATTTCTTAGGTTATAGCAAACATAACTCCAAGTTCAAATGACATAGACTGCACTCATTTGTAGTTTTATGGAACAAAAGGACACATGATATCATGTCGTTTAGAACTACAGCTAAATCGTTATCCTCCACTGTAGTTGATAGATCCTTCTCCTTTTGACTTTTCAGAAACATCAATTTTGAATTAGTAGTCTTAATTCCATCTCAGATGCTTCAGCAAAAGCCTAAATCCCATTAGCCTGAGCAAGTACTTTGGTAGGGAGACAATAAGATGATACTTTAGTCTGATTTTGTAATGCGTAATTGTTTTGGTGTTTCACATTTCACTTGAAAATATTATAGGACTTCATTATTAATATATTCAGAATTTATGTCTTCCTTGAAATACTTTTTTGGTTCCCGGACTAGACCTACCATCTAGGTGACTGCTAGTAACTTTGGCTACAAAGTGTCAAAAGTAATGTGATGGTAGAAACTTTGGCTACAAAGTGTTAAAAGTAATGCAATGTATGAAATGTAATTTTTCGTTGGGCCTAGGCCAGGTCTCCAAAGGCTAGATTTCTAGCCATTGGACACTTTCCAACAGCTAGTAATCCAGCTGTTTGGAGGGATTTTGCTGATGCCTCTTCCTATATAGTGGTCTCTCTTGTACACTAAGAAAAAATGTTAAAACCCTCCCTCTTTTGAGGGGTTCAATGAATAAAGATCGATTCAGGTAGGTACCTATTTGTGTATTTTCCTTACACAAAGACCTTGAGCAACCATAGAATCATATAATGCATTGTTGGCTATATTATGCATAAATATACAGATATAACACATATTAGGTAAATATGTGTATATGCATATGTATAGGAAAGATTCTGTGATTGTTACTTGCTTTCAAGTTCGCATTATCCTAACTTCAAAAGGTAGCACAAACTAATCATAGAAAGCCTGGTATGGCTACAAGATGACCAAAAGGCACGAAAAGGTGTCAGGTTCAACCACAAGCCACGTTAACAATTTGCAACTTCATCTAATATTACTTACATGCCAAAGCAATATTAGTTACTTGTATATACTTACCTTCGCAGCACACCATAAACACGAAATTCATCTTCCAGTTCCCTTTCAGAAACTCGGGGATCCAAATTTCCCACGTAAACACGGGACATTGTGATGCCTGAATATGCTTACAACGTTTAGAACAATATTTCAGATGCTGTATACAAGATCCAGGGAAAATGCATAGAAAGACAAGAGTCCGAAATAACATCACCTCTAATTTCACAATCATTCAGAAGGTCCGTAGCACAAAAAGGCGATGGTTTACATATATAAAAGTCAAAGACTTATTTACAAGAAACGGGAAAAACAAGAGCCTTCAAAAATAATGTGTGCTCGCCCTCACAACTACATGGCGTGTGTTTAAATAGCTGAATGCTTTTGTGAAGCTTTAGGGGCCCAAATAGAATTTCCAGAAATGATCATACAATTCAAGAAACAGTGGAAAATATCATAAACAGAATCACAGTATGTTCTTTTACAATGTTCCTATGATACATTGGCAAAAGCCGTAGATATACATGCATAATAAACCAATATGCAACAAATACAAACATGCCCCAATCGACAACAACAGCCGCAAACCCAAAGTAAGCCATAAAACAAACCATACGAAAAACAAAAGCACAAGTAATTATCAAAAAAACTTAACGTACGAGTTGCCCTCACAAACTTGCCCCGTACGCCTTCCTCCTAGGATAAAACACACTCAACTCGAAATACACGTACCTTACTTCGAGTCAACCTCGACCACGTCAGATTCGCTTGTGGCTAGAGGAAAGGACGGTTGAGAGCAGTCACACAACTAGGCAGAACCCAATTCTCATATTGCAACCTCATAATGTCAATCACTTAGCTAGGCATCTCTAAGGATGCACTGCTAGCATCTTGATCTAGGACTCGATCCTATACAAAAAATAATCTCTTACTAAACTTACGGTCATGACACTTTAGATTTAAAGGGAACAAATACACTGATATTAAAAGTATCACATAATACAAAGTGTCATCCTATTCACCCAACAACTTTTTACTACCATATTTATTGAACCTTCTTCGTAGGATCTCCATTCAATTAGGTTTCAGTCCAATCCCCAGTCTTGATTTCTCAACTAAGGCTATTCATATACCCTTAGTCAGAGGATCAACAGTGTTGTCTTTGGATCCAACAAAATCTACAGTCATGACCTCATCAGACACAAGAGCCCTTACAAACTTTAGTGACTTGGATGTGTCTCTGCTACTTTTGATTGTACTTGAAACTATTGATCTTAGCAATTGTAATCATGCTATCACAGTAAACTGAAATTGTAGGAAGCGGCTTCTTTACCATAAGTAAATTGGACATAAGTCGCTTAAGCCATTCAACTTTCAATTCAGCCTCATCCAAAACACAGTTCTGCCTCAAAGGTAGAATGAACTAAAACAGTACGTTTCTTGGATTTTCATGTAACAGTGCCACCACCCACAAGAAACAAATATTCAATGCCTCATTACTCCCAGAGTTCTTCGCTATCCAGGAAGCATCACTAAATTCTTCAAGAACAGAAGGATGTTTACCGTAATGCAGCCCTATGAAAATCATTCCCTTTACATAGCGAAGTATTCTATTTAGAGATTCTCAATGGGTTCTATCTAGACAACTCGTGTATCTACTCAACTTACACACAACAAATATAATATATGATTATGTACATTTGGTTAGATACATCAAAGATCAAACTACTGATAATCTGAGAATATCATAGTTGAGACACACGAATACCACTTACATTCTTATATAAAACCTTAGATGAATCATATGGGGTCCCACCATATATAAGTTTGTATATCCAAATCTCTCTAAAACTTCCTCATTATAGTTAGACTAAGAGATTACTATATCATCAGTAGACCTTGTGATTTTAAACCCTAAAATCACATGAGTTACATCCATGTCCTTCATCTCAAACTTACTACATAAAAATGACTTAGTCTCATTTATTATTCTCATATCATAATCAAACAATAATATATCATCTACGTGTATATGCAAAGAATGATGAAAGCATTATTTAACAACTTACAGTAGACACACTTATCATAATTATTAGAAATGAAGCCAAAAGATGATATCACATAATTAAACTTTTATGCCATTATTTAGGAGCTTGTTTAAAACCATATAATGATTTAACAAGCTTACACACCTTACATTCATTTTCATGAACCACAAATCCCTCAAAATGATTCATATAAATTTCCTTGTGGAGGTCACACTAAAGGAAAGGAGTCTTTACAGCAAATCTACCAATTTTCAAGTACCATTAGAGAGAATTGATTGGATTTCATCGTTAATGGATTCCTTCCAAAACTTAACCTCGGATGAGGTCATAGCCTATTGAAAGGTGATAGAATCATCCTCGACATTAAAAGTAACAAAGTCACTTCCAAAGTCCTTTGAGTTTGATATCCTCGACCGTTTACTTATCCTTGGTTCAGTTATTTTCCCAAAGTCATGTGATATAGAAACAACACAATCAGGGTCTCCCCCACATCTATCATTCTTTCCACATGATCGGGAATGAAACCAGTAGTAGGTTAAGAATCTCTAGAAGATACACTTAGAGAAACTCCACTCTTCATGAAGAGCACATTTTCAAAGAATCTAACATCACGGAGCTTAACTATTGTGTTGACATTTATACCAGAAACATCAAATCTAATGACCAAGAATATTTACGTATAGCTTGTCTCCATGTAACCCAAAAATATTACATCTCCTGTTTTAGGTCCCAACTTCTTTCTCTTGTATTTAGAGACGAGAACTTCGCAAGACACCACACACTTTAAGATATTTGAGACTGGCCTTTCGATCTTTGCAAAGCTCTTTGAAACTAGTCTTTCGACCATTGCAAAGCTCAAAGGTACTACTTTTCCCCAAATGTAGGTAGGTAACCCAAAACTTTGAAGTAAAACATTAACCGTCAACTATCCCATTAGACTGAGGAGAGTACAGAGAATCAACCTCATGAACAATATCGTTGTTTTGACAATATACTTAAAAATATTTGAGGTATATTCTCCTTCCCTATCAGACCTTAATCGTTTAAGTACCTTGTATGTTTGAGTTTGTGCTTCATTTTTAAATATGTGAAACTTTTCTAAACCTTCATCTTTACTTTTAAGTAAGTAAATATAACAATATTTATTGCAATCATCCATAAACATGATAAAATATTTTTTGTTATCCCTTGTAGTCATTCCATTGAATTCACAAATATTAGTGTGCACCAAATCCAAGTTTTATAGGTTGTTTCGCTTGCACACATAACACATTTGTGTTTTCCATCTATGACAATCTTAAGGATAAGATTTAAATTCATTATTCTTTTCATAGAATCAAAGTTTACATGACCCAACCTACCATGTCATATATCAGATGATTCAATATTATACAAAGAAGATGAAACAAAACTAAAGGTTTTATTATCATTAAAATGCATACAAGAATAAACAATTGTTTTAAATGAATTTAAATAGATCTTCTACATCACACAAATAGTCATTCTAAAAGAAACACCCAATACTAAGTTGTGTAATTACGACTTTATTATATTTACAATGTAACCTTAACCCCTCCCTAACTAAAGTAGGACTACTGAGGATATTCTGGTGAATCATTAGAATGTTTCTAACTCCCTAAAGAGTTAGAACATTTCTCGAAAGAAACTTTAAGTCTCCACGCCCTTCACCCTTGACTTCAGCAGTCGAATGATCCCCTAAGGTCATTGTTCTTTCACAAACGACATAGTAAGACACAAAAAGAGATTGATCAGCACACACGTACACATTAGCCCCAATGTCCTACCTTACCACAATGTTTAACATGACCATAAGGAGATAGGGTTTAAGAGACAGATACTCATCACTAGCAGGTACAATGGTCACCACCATGTTGACCATAACTCCTTCAACAACTACAGGTTTCTTAGCTTTCTTCGAGGGACAACCGAGCAATCCCTCACCTAATGTCCAACTTGACAATAAATCTAGCACGTTTTGCTCTTGCGTTTCTTTTGGATCTTGATCTTTGGTTTATGCTTTACATGTTTTCTCTTAGGATCGCTAGGTTGTTTCATTTTGACCATGAGGTTAACCCTAGGAGTGTTATATACAAGAAATATCAAGGGTCATCTTAACCTTCTTATGTTTGATATCTAGGCTGAAACCCTCCCAAGATTTAGGAAATTTCTCAATAATATATATAACAATAAAATTATCAAGAAGCTTTATCTCAGCTTCCTTTAGACCATCACATAAAAACTAAAACTTGTGAGTCTACTCGGTCATAGATTTCTCCTCTACCATTTGACACTTAAGAAACTTGACTATAGAATACTTTTTAAGATCGAGGTCTTCAATATTTTATTTTCGATCCAAGGCAACCCACATATCTTTCATTGTCGTGGAAAGAGAATAACTATATACATCAAATAAAACATTTGACAGTGTCGATCAAATACAACACTGACATAGAGTGTCCTTCTCCTTTCACTCGGCGATTTTATCCGAGCTTCTAGGGTCAATATCATCGTGTTAGGGACAATCCAACTCGATATAAATATGCAGCCTTAACATGGTTAACCAAATTTTCATACACTGTTACCAACGTTTAAAGTGAGGACCGATAAACTTTTTCGACATGAAGGTCAAGTTGACCTTAGGTTGGAGGGTAGCAGTTATAAACATTTTTACTATGGTGAAAAGTGATTTCTATAAGACTTGGTAAAAATTATAGACATACATGCATAATAAACTAATATGCAACAAATACAAACATGCATAAATCGACAACAACCGCATATCCAAAGTACGAAAAACAAAAGCACAAGCAATGATAAAAAAAAAATTTCTATGCAAATCACTCTTACAGACTTGTCTTAGAAAAATCAATGCCCCACTATGAGTACATATGAGTATCTGCGTGCATACTCAACTCGAAAGACATGTATCAGGCTTCGATTTAACCTTTACTGCACCTCAGTCACCTATGACTGGAGGGAAGGATGGTTTAGAGTAGTCACACAGCAAGTAGAGGGGAGCAAAAAGGGGAAGCGGGAGGAAAGACAGTAATCACTATAATATACTTATTAGGGTGTCCTAATCACATATTTATAGAGTGTGTGTTGGATCACGAATCCTAGATCCGAAAGATTTTTATGCAAAAAGATAGACTGAAGACAATTCCCAAACAAAATCGAAACTCAAGCCCAAACTCAGACCCGACCTGACACGCATGTGTGGTCTAACATGTCCTTCCGAAGCTCTTTGAAGAATGATTCATTACCAATATATAAAAAGGAAATGTGGGTTTGTGTCATTTTAAACTTTGTCTCCTCTTAGTCATCCATGCAAAGTCCCTCACATGTTATTTTTTACACTTTAAATCATGCAATTAAATATTTAGGATATAAACATATTAAATAATATTATTAATGCACATGGTTTAATAAACCCAACCATAATTAACATTAATCCAACATGATACACTAAGATACGGTTTTTCGTTGTATCAGACATGGACAGTTAGAATCAAGCGAGAAAAACAAAAATACAGGAACCCAGTAAGAGAAACAACAAATGGTCAATGAGACCGAAGGAAATGTTTGAACCCTAAAAATGGACATCAACGAAGAAGAAAGTTCGTAAACCCACATGAAATGAGCAACAAAAAGAGAAAAGGAAAGCATGTGGAAGAAACCATGGATTAACCGAAGGGCAACGCGCAAAGAAGGATACCTGGTTCAGGAAACCCTAGTTCTTTCGTCTTCGCCAAGTGTAGTCGATCCAAATCTGGGAACCCTTTCGTCAGACTCTTAGTCTCTCTAACACGCTCAAGATCGATCGCTCAAGATAAAAAACTGTCCTTTTCTTTTATTTCTTTTGTGATAATAAAAGGGTATTTTTCAAATTTACACCTAACATAGAGGATATTTTCAAGCGCGCCCTTTTTTTTGGGTAATTTCTTCCTACTGCACCAAATACCATCGAACCCATCTAAGCCAAATTTCCTTAAAAAATGCTCTTTTCCAAATGAAAAATAATGTAAAATCATCTCATTCTAATCTTTTCTGCATATGTCCAGCAAAAATATGTTTATTAAGTTGAAAATCATCTAATTCTAATCTTTTTTCAAATGAAAACTTCGAGAAAAACTTTAAAGACAGAAAATATCAAATTCGAAAGGTTAGTATCATTGGCTAGAAAGTACCGGGATCACTCATTTCACATTTCAATTTGGCATATTCAACGTATAAGGAATAAAACTGAACATAAATATGATTCTTAGTCAGTGAGTCATGAAGTACCAAACTTGCTTTACCCCGAAAGGGGCCGACCCGACTGGGATAGGTTAATCTAAAAAAAAACGCTTGGTTAAGAGTTGGGATTTAAGATACAATACCCTCGCTTACCTACAACAATGCATCAGGATGTAGCTTACAAGCAATTTTAGCCGAGGAAGAACAATAGGTTCAGTATAGCATGTTATAGATCAACGCTTCCTTCTCAGCTAGGAATCTATGATTCAGCCACATTGGATTTGGGTTTGGGTTCTAAGAGCTATTAAAACCTGATTCTAAGATCCAATCCAGTCAAACGTCAAAATATCAAATATACCAAAGTGAGATCGGAAGTGCTCACGTCTGGATCTGAACCAAGCCTACCCGTTCACACTCCTAGTGACTGAACACTTATAGATCCAACATGAGACTCATTAAGATCAATGAAATTTCAGAAGTAAAATTCAAATCCGCATCGATCTAAACAACCACGCTCTCATGCAAGACGATGTCTTGCACATGGAGTATTGCCTGTAAGAACTAAGCGCTGAAACCTAACACTGCCCGTCAAGCAGCCCAAAACTTTTTATTAGGCTAATGCGTAGGACGGACCCAACAGTCTCTCACGTGTGTATGTATGTGTGTGTGTGTGTGTGTGTGTGTGTGTGTGAGAGAGAGAGAGAGAGAGAGAGAGAGCAAATTTCTGTTATCCATTACAGAAGATCCAATCGGGGAATGCGATAGCGAGTGGTACATTAAGTGCGTGCATAATTCAAGTTTTCGAGAACGATATCGAAAAGGCTTCTGAATTAGATACCGGAAGTGTTGGCCAAGATAAAGAAAACCCACGGTTTCTGGATTCGCACTCACTTTTGACATGGAAAAGTGAGGAAAATGCCACAATTTCAAACGCCCCCACAAACAGCAGCACTACATATACATGAAGACATAATAGGTGAGAAGGGTGAAGCTCTCAAACAGCAAGGGTGGGGAATGACAGAATATGATGCTACAAGAGAGGGGGGCAGCTCAGAGCCTCAGCCACCAGAAATCGTTCTATCTGACAGTTATCCAATTTGGAAACAAAATAACTTGAAAACATATTCAAATGAAGTTGTAAATCAAACGAATCTCAAAATCTATCAATTCAAGACTGTCAGATTCAGATCAAATCAGCTGATTCGATAAAAAATCGGTTGGTTCTGCATCCAATCAAACAGTTTGCAATCCAATCCAAACCAGGATTCGGACGACTGTTAGAATCCTCAGGTAGCTCTTGGTGTCAACCATTCGAGAACGATATCTTGGACAACCATCATCCTGAAGTGGCAACAGCCCCAACCAAACCAAAATCGAGACCAAGCCTTCTCCCACACTAAGAGGAGTTGTCTGAATTTACAGTCACCTTTGAACTTGATCTTATGTCATAGCATTTATGTCTACAAAAGCAAGATCACTATCTAATTTCATCAAATACCAAATGATCTCATCAAATATCGAGTCATTTACAAGTTGAAGAGACAAGCCAGCTATCATTCAATCATTAGGTATTCTGTTCATGCAGCGCACACAATTAACTCCCAAGTATGATTTCTTTTAGCAGAGTTGCCCTCGCATTCATATCCTGGGTACATTTGATACATATCTGAGTACCTTAAGGCAGCTCTAGTTCCAGTAGGAACAATCACCAAGGCCATGTTACAGATTAGTATTTTAGGGGATGTTTGATTGCAAAGTCCAGACCACAGAACTGACAGCAATCTGATGGGCCTGGTAAGCCGGTAAAAGGCGGGTAGTACGACCTCACCTTTCATTGCATGCCGAGTCAGAGGCGGGATCGTATAACCCCACTTGTTACAGCGTGTCGATGCCTGCGTTTAATTAGGACACAAACTAAAATTGCACTAGTCCCAGGCCTTGTAATAAAACACCTCTTGGACAACTCACGACGTTAATCACCACACAATCCGTTTGGCGGATAAAAAAGACCAAAGCAACTGGAAATTGATGGTGCTGAGAGCAGATAACATACTTTAAAAGTTAGAAACCACAGATATGCTTGCTTCACGCTGATCAAATACGTCGTCATAAGGCTACATGACAGTTAAATACAAGAGGAGAACAGGAGAATACCAGAAGAAAGCAAAATAAATCAATCTTCTTCAAAGAAGAAACAAGAATTGATTGATGTGTATGAAATGTAGCCACAAGAAAAGAACACTAATGTCATGTCACTCTACAACAGATCCTGCAACCGGAATATGCCCAAGATACAAGAAGTCACATAAAAGGAAGAGGAGAAAAGCAACGCAGAGACGAATAAGAGAAAATCCCTTTACGTTCCAAACCCTTTAGATACCAAAAGATGGGAGTTAGAGAGTAGAGTGGGAGCCAACGTGAAGACAACAAAAATTCGGGCAAGAACGTTCACCTTATTGACTGCAGAGTTCAAACTCTATCATAAGAATGCATAGATCCGACTACCGACAACAAGCCTTCCGCAGAAGCGTCCTGTTCGTCGAGGAACAGATCGTCCGTTGACCTAAACGCTGCGTGGATCAGAACAATCGCCGCACCAATCAGAAGGGAGACGACAACGTTCAAGGTGACGCTCGTCAAAAGAAGTGCAACGATCGTGATAACCGAGAGAACGGCGAGAACAACTCGATCGTCGACCGTGCGGCCAAAGAGCACCAGCGGCTCATCGCAAAAGAAATATAGGAGCAACCAGACAACGAAGACGACGATGAAGACGATGAGAGAGATAGGATGCCAGAGGAGGCTGAGGAAGAGGATCACCAGAACGATCATCGTATAATTGATGCGGAAATAGTCCAGATTCTTCCGGATCCGGACGAGCGACTCGCCAAAACTGAGCGGACGCGAGAAAGACGGCAGATATGCGAGCTCGAGCCAGGGTTTCCTTGTAGCGATGGCGGATCTGCCCGTTTCTTTCGCTCGCCAGATGAAATCCGTGACTGCTGAAGCGGACGTGGGGGATACTCCGGCGGTGGAATCCGGAAGCGTGCCGTAGCCGGGCGGCGAGGCCATGGGTGGAAGTCTGGAGACTCTGGAAGGAATACGGCTATGATTCTGGTATGGTTGTGGAGAGATAAGAGATCCCCGTCGAGATAGGGAAACAACCCAAGCACCGGTTTCCGGTGTCCGAAGGAGATTTTCCCAGCGAAGGGACGGAAGCAGCGTTAGATATCACGAGAAGAATCAATGCTGACGAAGAGGAGGGAAAGGAAAGCAAGTGAAAGGAGAGCCTTATAGACTCTCAGATTCAAGGAAAAGCCATTCTACTGAGAGAAAATTACTAAACTAGGACATCGTTTCACGCTCTTCCTTTCTTGGGCCTAAATGAATCGGATGTGATCCAAATCGGAACTGCCATGGAAATTGAACTGAATACGGACGTTAAGGGGTCGAATTCCAATCCAATTCCTCCCGCACTGAATGCACATAACATTTGAATTTCATTTGGATCCTTTTGTTCAAACTTGGACCTAATATCAAGATCGTACATTTGAATTTCATTTGGATCCTTTTGCTCAAACTTGGACCTATATCAAGATGTGATCGCATGCTTCGAGCATATGAAAACTCGACAAAGAACTCATGACACTATGAGACGACACGAAAACTTTATATGGATATCAATGTAACAGTTTCGTGTTAGTGTCAAGAGGTTCATGTTTATCAAGAGTAACACAAAGATCACTTGTTTTAAAGTTACCCGAACATGGCACCCAACTAACCCAAATACCGACCTACATTCACCTTACTTGTCAAATGCCAACATTATCGTGTCGTGTTGAAATACTGACATTCAGCCTTCTGTTTTGTGTCACTTGTGTCTGGTTCGTGTTGACGAAAAGTATATCATGTTGTTCTCACATTGGCTAAGTCAGATTCCGGTTGATCCAATTCTTTTTCTTCGGGTGTATCTTCGTCATTATTGTCATCAGAAACAGATACAACGCATGGTTCATGAGAAACAGATATGTTTGAGGATGTGAATAAATGAACCTGATCATCTCGGCTACACCAATAATGATAACAACAACAACTTCTAATTACGAGATTTTGCTCCAATTAGCGCTTGTTAATGACATTAGCTTATCTACTAGCTCTAGTTCTGCTCTTTCTGTCTTTTCATTTTATGGGCTTCCTTAAGACCGCTCGAGTTTCAAGCAAACAACTTCGGGAATAAGAAAAGTAGTAGTCCAAAACAAGTGGATTAAATTAATTTCACCATCTATTATGAACCTAACTCCGCCCATGTAAGGGATCACCCTTGCATTGCCGGTCCCAAGCCCATGAACCTAACTCCGCCCATGCAAACAACATGGCACATGATAGAGCTAAAGAATCCATGTAGCCCATCCCGTCTAGTATGGAAAAAGGCTTAGTTGTTGTTGTTGTTGTATCTATCATGAACCTGCTCGTATGCGTGTTTTATAGTGCACTTGTTCTCAATTTGAGTCGTTTCAAAGCAGATCTGAGTCCGATCAAGTATAGGCTTGTCATGTATAAAGGTGCAATATTTATATGTATATATGTTAAATATCAAATAGCTAGGTGGGTGTACATGTATCAAGTGCTTAATTTTACCATAAAGATGGCATTAAAATTGTAAGCTTGACTTAGACAAGCAAGGCTCAATTTGTTCAATGAAATAACATAAGAAAGTTGAACTTTCTAAGGTTTACCGACCATTTCTGAACATGTTCGAACACTGGCGGATCTTGCTGAAAGTTAGCTCGTCTCAGTTCATGTAGAAAACGAGACGAGCAAAAAACAAGGGTTGTATCAGATGACATGAGCTGTTGTAAGTGCTGGTGTGAAAGCACAATTCATGACTAGAAATTAACACTCTGGATCGAATCTGGGTTCTATGTGCCACCGGATATGGATCCAGCTCGAACCACAGAACCGAGTGAACAATCTTGAGATGGTAGGGGCATCTTGCGGAACAAACAAATTTCAAAGGACAAAAGCGTCCGAGAAAGAGAGCGGGGAACCCGTTGTAGCGGTCAAACCGGAACGATGCAAAGAAACGGACTCGCTCGATTGCTGAAGGAGGCCTAACAAACTCCGACGACGTGGACCGTTACTATTTGTCGATCAGAGGCGATCTCCTGCTTATAAATGAGGGCGTCGCGGGTCGCCAACGGTTTAGTGGTGCTTGCAGTGTCTCTCCCTCTCCCCCACGCTTTCTTGCTTCTCTCTCTCTCTCTCCATCTCGTTCATCGCCGCTTGGGTCGCTCAACAAAAATCGAAATGGAGAAGGTCGAAGGGGCGACAATTGCGGAACTGAGCGTGACGGAGGTGCACAAGAAGAATCGGATTCAGGTTTCCAACACGAAGAAACCTCTCTTCTTCTATGTCAATCTTGCCAAGGTTCTCTCTCTTCTCTCTCCATATTCATTTGGTTGAATTTGTGGTAAGTACCGATTTGTGGTGAACGATGGAAGATGCTCTGTTTGTGTGTTCATTTGGTTGAGTCTGTCGGTGGTAAGTATATTTTTTAGTGAACGACGGGAGATGAGAAGAGATCGGATCAGAATGTAAATAATCTAATCGGTTATTTTAAATCTCGACGGTAGATGCAGCATGGGAACGTTGCATTAACTCGTGATTTGTGATGTACGATGCTCATTATTAATAGTTGAAACAAACAGACTGTCAATCGAAGAGGACACGGATTTGTGGTTGACTGGAGGATTTGGGTCTAAGCATCGTTGGGTTTCCTATTTGTTGTCCATTTTCTGTTACGGATGTCTAGTAGTTGTTTTCCATCACCGGGACTTTCTTGGGTTTTGGAGCTTTTCTTGGGTTTCTTTTTCACTTGAGTCTGATTTCTTGGTTCTGTTTAATTGTGCGCAGAGGTACATGCAGCAGTATAATGAGGTTGAACTCTCGGCTCTGGGAATGGGTAATTTCTTTTCTTTGAACTTTGTTTTTGGTGTTCTACTCTTTTTCTTGGATTATCTTTCTTGCTTACGTTTACCGATTTCTGTATATTTTCTTGGTGATCATTTGCAAGGTTATCTTTGGTTCGTGATGGTGTCATCGCTTGTGAGGGTGCTTTGCAGTTAGTGGGATTATAAGATTCCTGTTTTGATTTTATCTTTCGGTTGCCTCCAATAAGATTCTGGGTATATCTTGCATCTCCTGGAAGTTTGGTTTTCTGGGTTTATCTTGCATTTTTACGGGTTTTTTCTGGAGACCATAGTCTATGCACACTCATCCACGTTAAAATCTACTTAAAAATGTCAACCGTTCAATCTTTAAGATCTACTTTAAAGCAAAAAGTAATATAATATTTTTTGATGTTTTGAATTTAAATTTCAATTGTTGATCTCATTGAAATCATATTTGAGCATGGATGGATGGGTTGTGCACGTTTACCACATTCTCCTGTTTTCTGAGTTACCTTTGGTCTTCAAGATGCATTTTCAAGTCTTGCAGTATCGGGTCCATAGTTTGCAATTGATGTTCACGTTCTGTATCTTTAAGTGTTACCGTTGGTTAGTCGGATTATAAGATTCTCTTTTTTTTTTGTGTTGTGGTTTGCTCGATTAAGAAGACTCTGGATTTATCTTGCATCTTCTGAAATTTGGTTTTCTGGGTTTATCTTGCATTTCCTGGATTTTCTCTCCGAGATGCATTTTCCAGTCTTGCAATAATTGGGTCGATGTTTTTCGACTTTGTAGTTGTCCGAGAATGTTCATGTTTATGTGGCTGACATGTTTAATGCTAATACAATCCAACCATAGCTACAGTTGTGACAATTGCTGAGATTCTCAAGAACAACGGTCTGGCTGTAGAAAAAGGTAAGCTATTCGTTTCCCTGATAGTTAATCTTCTATCATTCCCCTACACGGGTGCTTAAGGTTTGCTGGTTCGGATTGGCAGAGATTCAGACATCCACTATTGGTATGAAGGATGAAAACAAAGGCCGCCAAGTTCAGAAAGCTAAGGTGGGCATTCTGCTAATCATGCACTACCAACACGCACCATCATATAACCGTTTAAAATCGTCTCATCTGAATGAAATGTTGCTGATGTTAATAAATCATGCTCTTAAATTAATTTTAGATCGAGATATTATTGGGGAAGACGGAGGGCTTTGACAATCTGATGCCCACTGCAAAGGATGAAAAGGAAGAGGCAACAGAGAGCAAGGAGCTTGAAGCCGGCCAGAAATGAGAGGTGGAAAGCTTTGGAATTCTGCTGGTTATACAGACTTCCCTGTGTGTAGTTGTCATTTGTAATTGATGTTATGTAGACTTGTTCGACTACTTTAGTTGTCATCTGCACTTTTGTATGCATGTTGCAGTCGCGGATGTAGGTTGAGGACTCTCCCATTGTTCTTAATGGCTGACGTTGTTTGAGGCATTTGTCTTCTGTGTGGTCCTTTAAATGAATGGAAGGGATCCTGGGGACAGGTTTACAGGATGTAGGCTACAATTTTCTTTCTTCCTATCAAATGATTTGATGCAAGAGGATCTTTCCTGTTATTGATCAAGATTTCAGAATCCATTGCTCCAAGGTCCATGTGGAACGCCAATACCAATTCTCTCTCTGCGCCCAAATAGCTAGAGATGGAAATTCAGATTAATAGCAGCAATGCATGGAATACATCTTGCAATGAAGACGACCACTAGGCACTAGCATTGGCATTATGCAATAGTTTAATAGTCAACAAAACATGATCTTCCCATTCTGAAGTCATTATTCATCACTTCTGCAATTTTGTACACACAGGTTTACGGACTTCATTGGATTATTCACCTTAAATATTTCAATCATCAACTTAAAGATAGTTTTGCAAGTGTTAGAGCCAAAACTTTCACCTCATTCGATATATATTCAATGGCTGAATACTCCTGAGCCTTGTGACTGTTTCCTGCATGCACAAACGGATGATGCATGCTTGATCAAATAAGAAATGTACTATGATATCTGCGGGAGGTAGCTTGTTTAGTATGCAATCGAGGGGTAAGTTCATATCCTAGATAAAGATGGAAATTGTAGTACTGAATGAAAAATAGAAACACGAGGAAACATTAGAGGCAACGCCTTTGTAACAAGGAATGAATATCATGCCCATTGGAGATATTCTGCAAGCAAAAGTTACAGTTAGTACTAAAAGGAGTACAACAACTAAGCCTTTTCCCATACTAGATGGGTCAGCTACATCGATTCTTTGTTTCCACATAGCCTATCATGTGCCATGCTAGCAGTTAACTCCATATAAACCAAATTATTTTTTATAGTTTCTTTCCAACACTTTTGTGGTCGTCCTCTTTCTCTTTTAACATTTTCACAATTTAGTTTTTCATATTTTTCTACGAGAGTGTCCTTTGGTCGTCTTTCTACATGTATAAACCATCTTAAACGATTTTTCTTCACTTAATCCTCTATCAGTGCTACTTTCAATTTATTTTTAACAACCTCATAATGTATACGGTCTTTCCTTATGTGACCACTTGTCCATCTCAACATCTTCATTTCTGCTATGGACATCTTTTGCACATGTTGATGATTAACTGCCCAACACTCAAAATCATAAAACATAACAGGTAATTGTTGCTTTAGAATATTTACCTTTCAACTTTAATTGTATGGTATCTTTTTATCACACAGAATACATGATGCCCCTCCCATTTTAACCAACCAACATTAATTGTTTGCGTAACATCTCCATAAATTTTTTCATCACTTTAAAAAATTGAAGGTACCAAGGGATGTTTATTGATGTAAAAAAAGCTTACGATAGGATACCAAGGGATGTTTATTGATCTAGAAAAAGCTTACGATAGGATACTAAGGGATGTTCTTTGGAGAACTTTGAAAAAAAGATGTATCTCATTGACATACATAAACCTTGTAAGAGACATGTACGATGGTACAAATGTGAGGACTTATGAAGTAATGACAAACTTCTTTGAAGTTAATATTGGGTTACATAAAGGATCAACTTTAAGTCCATACTTATTTATAATGAGTTAATAAAACATATTCAAGATGAAGTACCTTGATGTATGTTATTTGCACATGACAGTGTTAGTAGAGGAGTCTAAAGAAAAAGTTAATAGAAAATTAGAATTATGGAGAGAAACATTAGAAAGTAAAGGCTTCCGACTTAGTAGAACAAAGAAAAAATATATGCAATGTAAGTTTGATCATTTAGTTTCTTAAGATGATATAAAAATTAAAATTGACACATATTGCATCCCCCAAAAGAAAAGTTTTAAATACCTAGGGTCAATTTTTGAGAGTGATGAAAGAATTGATGAAGATGTTACGCATATAATTAATGCAGGTTGGTTAAATTGGAGAGGACCATAAGGTATTCTTTGTGACAAGAAGATACCATTAAAGTTAAAAGGTAAGTTGAACAATTAGATCTACCATATTTTATGGTTTTTGAATGTTGGGCAGTTAATCATCAACATGTACCAAAGATGTCTGTGATAAAAATGAAAATGTTAAGATGAATGTGTCGTCATACAAGGAAAGATCGTATACATAATGAGGTTATTAGAAACAAATTAGGAGTGACACCAATAGAGGATAAAATGAGAGAATATCATTTAAGATGGGTTGGATATATAGAAAAAAGATTAAAATAAGCACCTAAAGGTATGAAAAATTAGAGTTTTAAAATATTAAAAGACGTAGAGGACGACCACAAAAGTATTGAAAAGAAACAATAAAGAATGATCAAGCTTATGCTGAGTTAACTACTAACATGGCACATGATAGGGCTATGTGGAAACAAATAATCCATATTGTTGACCCCGTCTAGTATGGGAAAAGTCTTAGTTATTGTTGTTGATTTGAAAAATTAACTCTAGGTATTTAAAACTTTCTTTGTGAGGGATGCAATGTGCACCAATCTTAATTTTTATGTCCTCTTAACTCTTAAGTACTCAAATGATCAAACTTACATTCTATATATTCTATCTTTGTTCTACTAAGTCACAAGTTTTACTTTCTAACGTTTCTCTCTATAGTTCCAATTTCCTATTAACTTTTTCCTTAGACTCATCCACTAACAAACATCATCTGCAAATAACATACATGAAGATACTTCATCTTAAATATGTTTTGTTAACTCATCAATGACCAATATAAATAAATATAGACTTAAAGTTGATCCCTCATGTCTCTTACAAGATTTATGTATGTCAATGGGATATATCTTTTTCATGGTTCTCTAAAGAACATCTCTAGACACCCTATCGTAAGCTTTTTCTATATCAATAAATATCATGTGAAGGTTCTCTTTTTTGCTCTAAAATGTTCCATAAGACATCTCAACATGTGAATCGCTTCAATAATAGATATGTTGGGCATGAATCCAAATTGGTTATCTGTTGTATTCAATACTTGTCTTAACCTATGTTTGATAATTCTTTCCCATAATTTCATAATATGACTCATTAACTTGATACCTCGATAATTCACACAATTTTAAATGCTATTTTATTCGGGAGAAATTATCTGCAAGAATTTTCGATCTTACACATGTGCGTACAAAACAACAGTTAGATGATAAACTGACTAAGCCTGTTACAACCTGCCTCTTAAAGAGGACTTTGGATAAGTTGGGAGTTATGAGTATTCATGTCCTAACTTGAGGGGGCGTGTTGAAGAATAGCAAAGAAACCGGTCTCCACCCCTATTGGATCCATATCTGATCCAATAGGAACTGCATGGTGTAACATTTACTATGTAGGAGCATATTAAGAATTCAAGTTAGAAAACACTATAAAATGAAACCCTACACCCTAATGGAAGCCGAGTGAAAGAAAGGAGAGAGAGGGTGGCTGCCAAGGATGTTGCGCCGACTCTCAACCCCTGTAACTCTAAGTTTTTTATAATTTGATTGACTTTTTTCCATTGCTTGCATTGTGTGTGTTTTTCTCTATAGAGACAAGGACACCTAAATGTCCAGAATTGCTTTAAGATTCGTAATTACTGCATAAGGCATGAGATGCACTGTAACTATGAATATATGTTGGCTTGTTCATATCACATGATGCATCTAAAAACATACTTGTGTATATGTTGCCCACAACATCTTCTCTAACAGATAGTCCAGACATTTCCATTAGGTTCTTTATGTACCTAAAATTGAAAGACAGAAAAGCGCATTGAAAGCTATATAAAAAGTTCAACTGGAACCAAAGTGCTCATCCACAAATAGCAAGAAGTAAAATTTTAGCAATTCACTTAGGACTTGGTTTTGTTAGAAAGATCAAAAGAAGTTATGTTGAAATAGAAGAATCAAACTTCATTGAATAATCAGAGAGAATCGTACACAATCAACCACACAAGGCTTACAATACAATGTTACACATGATGTGTTTATATACGTATGATTAGTCATTAGCCTGCATCCAACAACTAGCTAGCCGTTGTTAGCAAGAAAATACAGGACAAAGTAAAAAGACACATGAACACAGAAAAGTATTTTCTAATTGATTAATCTCAGAAAAGCTTATGAATGATACCTGTAAAGACAAACAGATATTCTAGCGACAGATATGCAGTGCTACCTGCGAGAGAGAACATCATTTTCACTGTATAGGATGCGAGTCACTGATGGGGGAGGAGTATCTGCAAAACCAGCAAGCTCGTCAATCTACGGACAATCACTTATGTGATCAAATTTCAGAAAACAAAATTGAATAAAGATTAAGAGAAATATTCAAGAACACTGATCTAAATTGTACTCTCTCAATTGTCAATCTTTCTTCTGGAAAGGACCAATTCACAAATTCCATACTCATGTGCAAAAGCAAAAAACAAGCTCTTGATCACTTTCAGCGAGGAATGTAAAATATCTTGTACATGAACATGCTAATTAATAAAAACAGAAGATCACCTTGTTCCATATATCTACACTAACAGACGACCTTTATTTGATAGGTAAGGGAGCAGTAGCCTCCACGGGAATTAAGCTGGTAACTCAGCTGAGATAGTCTATCCATTCAATGCAAATAATAAGATAGCCAACCCCACTAACAGAAACCATCATGCAGGTTGTAAGTTATAACATCGTTTTATAAAAAGAATGTTTACAAGCGCCGCACAACTGCTGAACCGTCCCATAAGAAATTTAGTTTACAAGCATTGAACTGCTCAAGCCTTTGATGAAAGGGAGCAGGAAAAGATGACCAACTGAGCTGAATTTGCTCAGGTGAATATCCATCAAAGAAGTAACTCGGTGGAGCATATACATATAGGAAAGAAATCAAACAGAACAGTAATGGGTAATTTTGCCATGGCACATTGCAGCATGGAATCATCACATAAGTCAACGCTGACTTCGAAAAAGGCCTGAATGAAATCCCGAGAGAAATGACTACTGAAGGTAGAAAGACGGGTTCTTTAATGGGTCTGCGACGGATAAACCTGGTTCTCCACCGGGCAAAATAGTCATGTGGAAGTATTGGCTTTCAGTATTCGATTACGGACTAATCACTAGAGCCACAACTTAACATAACCATTACAACAACCATGCTACAAACACCATACAATTGAGCAACGCCATGGAGTTGAAACTGTTCCTCAATTAATAAGAGAAATGAAAATTTAATAGAGAAGCTGTTATCTTTTGTAAAGAAGAACAAAATGCTGATTAAGTTTCCTCTCTATGTCCCGTTTGAGCAGAGAAACTCTTGTATATATGTGATACTTTAAACACCGACATAATAAAGGACGAAGAGTTTGACAACAAAATCACCGTTAAAGTGAGCACATATTTAACCTTCTTTACCATGGTTCTTTTCCTTCTCATTGAATACGTTGGACCACGAATATTGCTATGAAGAAGACAGTTTTGTGGGTAGTGAACTCTTGCGCACCTGACGCTGCAAGGATTGATTATCGACGTAGAAGGACGGAGAATGGGCGTCGCATGCATCGGATTCTGATGGGTAGCCGGAGAATTCCTCCATTGTCTTTGTCGTCGAGTCGCCGTGCGCTCCAATTATGACAAGAATAAGAATTAGCAAGGAAGGAAACACTTTTTCATGAGCCGCCATTTCCTTAGCCGAAGGATTTCTGTGATCCTCTTTATACACTGTCGAGAGAGAGAGAGAGAGAGAGGGAGCAGGGGGGCTTTGCCCGTGACTTGGTGACTGTGTGACATGGACCGCAGCTATCCATACCGTAGTCTGTCACGGTGTTAATTATTTGAAGGAAAATTTTTCAAAGGCTTTACCACCCTCTTTAGAATATGGTTTGATCCTATCACCTCTTTACTATACCGATTTTTTCACGATTCCTGATACAAGAATGCTAAGTAAATGAAACAACATTTCGATTAAAACCAAGCAACACACCCAAAACAATTCACCCACGTGTGATCGGAGTTTCCTTTGCACTAGTTAAGGGTTCGAATAAACCCACACTGGATTCGCCTAGCTAAGGTGGAGGGAGGTTCACAAACTTCCCGCAACTCCAATCGGCTTGATGGATGAAGACCGTCCTAAAGGAAGAAGGCTGGTGTTGGGCTGCAAGCACCGTTGGCACTTGACGGGGCTGGGCGCGGGGTACCGCGCCTGTTGACGTTGTTGTGGAACAAAAGGGGGTTTCGGCCCTGTGGCGCGTGACACACGGCTGGGGCGCCTGACTGAACCCTGCTGAACACAGGAAGGCTGTCTTGAGGCACGTGGCACCCTGCTGAGGCACTTGGCTGAACGCTGCGGCTCTAGAGGCCGCGCCCTAGGGTCTGTTGTGCACCTGGCTGACGCTGTGGCGCTAAGGTTGCGTCCCTAGGGTCCTGCGGTGCGCCTAGCTGAAGGAAGGAAGGCTGAAGTTGAAGGATGAAGGCTGGGCGTCAAGGGCTGGAGACCCTTCGGTTGACACCTGTGGAAGAAGCTTCAAACGGCTGGTCGTCGGGAGGAGTGGTTCTCGGCTGAGGCTGAGAAGAGGCGCACGACTGAAGGCAATTGGGGAGGTTCACGGCGCTAGGCTCCTGGCGCCCGGCTCCTGCACTACACCCGTGGCTGCACCTGGTCGGTTCTGCACAAGGCTCTTCTCGGCACTCTCTCTCTTGGCTCTGCAAGTTCCTCTCTCTCCTCAACAAGTGGGAAGACCGGCCTTGAAATAGACTTTGGTCAGTTGGCCTCAAAACCCGAGAGACTGTTACGTGTAACCGTTCCCGCTCACCGGGCGCTGGACGTTGGCGTAACCGTTCCCGCGCGTTGGGGCACCGTCGTACTTCAGCTTCAAGCCCATGTGACTGCTTTTGTACACCTACTTTTGGATATAGTCCGGTATCCGAAGCCAAACAGAGTCTCCAACCTCGAACTCAACTGTCATTCGATGCTTGTTCGCCTGCTTGATCATACAGGCCCCAGCTCTCTCGAGCGAAGCTTTCGCTTCCTTATACGTCGTCTACCTATCGCGTACCTCACGCAAGGCTGCGGGACAATGACCAGTCCCATTCCCTTGTACAAGCTCTAGGGGTCTAAGCGGTTGCCAACCCAATATAAGCTCAAAAAGAGTCTTCCCAGTAGAAGAGCTTTTATGCGAGTTGTAACTGTACTGCGCTACCTCTAGAAGAGATACCCAATTCCTCGGGCTTGCGGACACATAATGGCACAAATACTCCTCAAGCATCGTGTTGAGTCGTTCTGTCTGTCCATCGGTTTGTGTGTGCTGAGATGATGAGAATAGGAGATGAGTTTCCATCAACCGAAATAACTCAATCCAAAACCGACTGGTGAAGCGAGCGTCGCGATCACTGACGATCTCTTTCGGAATGTCGAAATGTTTAACTACATTTCTGAAGAACAAACTGGCTGTCTCTTTCGTATTGCACTCACGTGGTGCGGGTATGAAGATACCGTACTTCGAAAACTGATCAACAATCACCAAGATCAACTTGAAGTCGTCTACTCTAGGCAATCCTGAGATGAAGTCCATGGAAACAGACTTCCAAGGTCTCTCTGGAATAGGAAGAGGCTGGAGCAAACCAGCTGGTCGACGTCGCTCAACTTTGTCCTGTTGGCATTTAGGACACATCCGGATGTAGTCAGCTACATCGCGTACCATGCGAGGCCAATAGTACCCGCGAGCAAGTAAGGCTACTGTACGCTCAATGCCCGGATGTCCGGCGTACTCCGCATCGTGAACCTCATGCATCAAGGTCCTTCTCAAGTCTCCAGTGCTAGGGATGAATAACCGTCTATCCTTGGTCCAAACCAAGCCATCTCTGATGTCATATCGATCGGTTATACCTGACTGAACTTGAGAAACAATGTGAGCATACGAAGTATCCTGGTCCTTTACAAGTCTTACCTGATCAATCAAATCTCCTCTTACACGAGTAATGGCGTTCAATGTCTCAACCCTCTTTCTGCTCAAGGCATTGGCCACAACATTTTTCTTACCTAGCCTGTAGATCCAATCAAAATCATACTCCTCGAGAGTCTCAAGCCAACGTGCTTGACGTATGTTTAGCTTCTTCTAGATTCTAAAGAATGTATTTGCCACATTATCTGTAAGAACTATAAAATGAGATCCTAGGAGATATACTCTCCAGATATGTAAGCAATGTACCACTGCCAGTAATTCTTTTTCATGTGCGGAGTACCGAGTCTCCGCATCCTTCAGCTTCTTGCTCTCGAAAGCTATAGGGTGTCCATCCTGAGTAAGAACACCTCCGAGTGCTCAGTCACTCGCGTCCGTATGTACCTCAAAGGGCCTATTGAAATCTGGAAGATGTAGTACTGGTTCCTGACAGATCAAGGCTTTAAGGGCCTCAAATGACTCTACACACTTGGGTGTCCAATCCCAAGTTCTTCCCTTCTTCAATAACTCAGTCAATGGTGCTGCTACCTTCGAAAAGTCTCGGATGAACTTCCGATAATAGTTGGCCAAACCTAGAAAACTCCTCAACTCAGAAACATCTTTGGGTGTTTCCCATCCCTCGATGGCACGGACTTTCTTGGGGTCCATGCGGATTTCACCTCCGCCAATGATGTGCCCAAGAAAAGTAATGGTGTTCCTCGCAAACTCACATTTTTCTCTCTTTACATAAAGAGAGTGTGACCTAAGTCTCTCAAAGACTAATGTGAGGTGTCGAACATGCTCATCCAAGGTCTGACTGTAGATCACAATATCGTCGAGATATACAACCACGAACTCATCAATGTACCCTACCAATACCTCGTTCATTAACCTACAAAATGTCACTGGAGCATTTGTGAGGCCGAAAGGCATCACCAGGAACTAATATGCTCCGTATCGGGTCACCATGGCCGTCTTGGCCTCATCCCCAGGTGCAATCCTCACCTGCAAGTAACTAGATCGTAGGTCTAACTTTGTAAACCACATGGCTCCGCCAAGTCGATCAAAAAGGTCGACTACTAATGAGATCGGGTGCATTGATGGCACGGACTTTCTTGGGGTCCTCAACTCAAAAAGGTTGACTACCAATGAGACCTGCCAGTAATAGTTGGCCAAACCTAGAAAACTCCTCAACTCAGAAACATCTCTGGGTGTTTCCCATCCCTCGATGGCACGGACTTTCTTGGGGTCCATGCGGATTTCACCTCCGCCAATGATGTGCCCAAGAAAAGTAATGGTGTTCCTCGCAAACTCACATTTTTCTCTCTTTACATAAAGAGAGTGTGACCTAAGTCTCTCAAAGACTAATGTGAGGTGTCGAACGTGCTCATCCAAGGTCTGACTGTAAATCCCAATATCGTCGAGATATACAACCATGAACTCATCAATGTACCCTACCAATACCTCGTTCATTAACCTACAAAATGTCACTGGAGCATTTGTGAGGCCGAAAGGCATCACCAGGAACTAATATGCTCCGTATCGGGTCACCATGGTCGTCTTGGCCTCATCCCCAAGTGCAATCCTCACCTGCCAGTAACTAGATCGTAGGTCTAACTTTGTAAACCATATGGCTCCGCCAAGTCGATCAAAAAGGTCGACTACTAATGAGGTCGACTACAATTGAAGGGTGTAGGCTCGGGGATCTTTACTTTCGAAGAGTCAAAGTTAAGAGTGCGTGCCATTTCACGCGAACCTACAGGAGAAATCGGACTATGAAGTGGGGTTCCCATGTCAATGTCGGGTTGCTTTTGAAGCCTAGTAACCTTTACAGGTAGTTGGTTCTGGTTTGCCTTCATGGAGTCCTGAGTGGCTCTCATGGAGTCTTGAGCTGCTCTCATGGAGTCTTGGCTGGCTTGTAACGCCTCCAATCTCTACAGCAAAACAGTCATAATGTCATTTTCTTCAGTCCGTGGGGAAGGACTGGCTTCCTCCCCTGCTGCTCTCCTGTTCTTCGGTATTTATTATGATATGCTTGAGCTACAAGACCAATACAACCGAACAACAGCCGAACCGAAATAAATTGCAGACTTAGAAAAATTTTCTGAAGACTGCACTAATGACTTCTGACCCGACTTCAGACTCTTCCCGAAACGTGTACAAATACTAAAACTGAAATCCAAAGTTATAGAACTGTAGATTGAACTACAGAGAACCACTACACCAAAATTTGGCTGAAACCGACTTCATTTGACTAGTCAAACATGCTGCCCAAAAACGCTAAAATCCAGCTTTTTCGGGATTTCTGCAACTTTGCTGAAAGGCGGTTTTCCGGCGGTTTCTACCACTTTTTCCGGCGAATCCTCTGCTGAAAAGTCCACCTAAACTTGCTAGGTATTACTGCCACTTAACAAGCGCACTTTGTTAGTTTTAAGATTTACCAAAACAGATCCAAAATCTACGGATTTTTGTGAAAACATAGATTCTGCAAATCTGGTTTTCAGGCCCACTTCGGTCGAGTTTTCTGAACACCTGCCGATGTGTTTTCTTCCAACCAAGTACTTTCTATCAAAGACTACCAAAAGTAATATACCCTGTAATAATTTACTTTCTATTCCAAATAACTTAACCTTTCCAAATTGGCAAAATCCACCTGTACCGATTTTCGGTTTTGTTCCAAATTCAGTTTTTAATCAATTTCTTCCTCAAAAACAATGGGAATAGAGCCTACGGCTCTGATACCAAACTGTCATGGTGTTAATTTTTTGAAGAAATTTTTTTCAAAGGCTTCAACACCCGTGATGGCTAGAATCCGGTTGGATCCTATCAGCCCTTCACTATACCGATCTTTTCACGATTTCTGAGATAAGAATGCTAAGTGAATGCAACAACACTTCGATTAAAACCAAGCAACACACCCAAAACAGTTCACCTGCCTGTGATCGGGGTTTTCTTTGCACTAGTTAAGGGTTCGGATAAACCCACACTTGATTCACCTAGCTAAGGTGAAGGGAGGTTCACAAACTTCCCACAACTCCAATCGGCTTGATGGATGAAGACCGGCCTCAAGGAAGAAGGCTAGCGCTGGGCTGCAAGCACCGTTGGCACTTGACGGGGCTGAGCGTGGGGTATCGCGCCTGTTGACGTTGCTGTGAAACAAAAGGGGGTTTCGGTCCTGTGGCGCGTGACACACGGCTGGGGTGCCTGGCTGAACACTGTTGAACACGGGGAGGCTGTCCTGAGGCGCGTGACACCCTGTTGAGGCACCTGGCTGAATGCTGCAGTGCTAGAGGCCGCGCCTTGGGGTCTGTTGTGCACCTGGCTAACGCTGTGGCGCTAAGGCTGCGCCCCTGGGGTCTTGCGGTGCGCCTGGCTGAAGGACGGAAGGTTGAAGGATGAAGGCTGGGCGTCAAGGGCTGGAGACCCTTCGGTTGACACCTGTGGAAGAAGCTTCAAACGGCTGGGCGTCGGGAGGAGGGGTTCTCGGCTGAGGCTGAGAAGAGGCGCACGACTGAAGGCAACTGGGGAGGTTCACGGCGCTAGGCTCCTGGCGCCCGGCTCCTGCACTGCACCCGTGGCTGCACCTGGTCGATTCTGCACAAGGCTCTTCTCTGTACTCTCTCTCTTGGCTCTGCAAGTTCCTCTCTCTCCTCAGCAAGTGGGAAGGCCGGCCTTTAAATAGACCTGGCCAGTTGACCTCAAAACCCGGAAGACGGTTACGTGTAACCGTTCCCGCGCGCTGGGGCACGTGGCATAACCACTAGCCTGCCGCGCTCGGTAAGCGCGGGGCGCTGTCGGCCCCCTCTCAGGAAGCGCGGGGCGCTGTCCTGCGCCCGCCTGAGAAACACGGGGCACTGTCTGAGGCGCGCGCCCCTGGGGAGGCTTCCACCTATTCTCCTGCCCGCAGGGTGCAAGTGTGCTGGCCCTGGCGCACAACGGGAGCCGCAACCTGTCCCCTAGGGCTGTAACCGACACCCGGCCAGGCGCCAAGTGTCCTGGCCAGTTCCTAACTACCTGGCCCAGCCCTGTCCTGGCCGAACTCACTTGGCCAGGACCTAGACCTACCCCGGACTCAGGTCACCTTGACCCTACTAGGACCAAAGCACACCTAACCTAGGGTTAAACTGATTTTGCCTTGGTCAAGCCTAACGGACCCACTTGACCTAACCCATGCCCGGCTAGTTCCCAACCAACTAGGCTCAGTTCGACTCAACCCATTGTGACACACATCTAACCTAGACACGACCTAGTCTCGACTTGGACCTAACTCGATTAGACCTAGGTTCACATGACTTGGCTCGGGTTTATAACACACCCGGCCATTACAAAGACGCATATATACATGGACTAAGGGTATGATACACATGATGAAGTACGCCGAATGGCAGGGGCGCGCGCACCACGAACCCACGAACTTACGTGAGTGACAGAGTCTCGGTTTAGTTTTCTTGCCTATTCGGAGCAGATCATATCCGCAAGGAATGCTGGATCCAGTACCATCCAGCGAAAACCCACATTTATCTACAAGCCTATTTCTGTGGATAGGTCCAACTGATCCTCCTGTGCCCAACTCCTTCCGATTTGATAGATCACTGCAGGCAATAACTATGTACGTAGATTGGTACTACGAAGATTTTTGGGGGCGTTATGCTGGGCCCTTGTGTAAATGTTAAGTTGCTATAAATTATAAAGCGAACACAATGAACCGAGTACGATCATTGCCAGATTTTGAGTTGGATATGACAACTATAGTCAGTTAATATACTATTGGTGGTAGAAATTTTATACTAAAATAGGTTTGCGTCATTTAAACATCTCATTGAGAGAATAATTCCATTTGATATAGATGTGATTGTCGTTCTGATACAAATATTTCCTAATCCAACTAAGTAGATCATGCACAAATGGATATGGGGTTTGGGTTCATCGCAAGATGGAAAATAGCAACATCAGATGTAGTCCACATTTAATAGAGTAACTGGTAGCTGCTAGAGCTAGCAGATACCGACTCTAACAACCTTGAACCTTGAGATTTGACAGAAGTTTATCCAATACAAAAACAAATCACATATGTCAAATGTGATGGTTGCTCTTAAAAGAAGAATGTACAAGCTTTGTTTTTTTTGGGGGGGAAAGGAAAATTTACAAGCACGGTTAGCTACCAGTTTCATCCTGTATTAGATATACATAGTCCCTGTCAGATTATTTCTTGATTATGATTTGAATTGGACACACTTATTGTCAATCTCAATGTTGACTGAAAAGAGTTGGAATCGTAACACTAATAATATAATCTAGTGCTGTCCCCTAGTCGACCATTAATGGAAGAAAAAAAGATTCTTCTTGCCAACCTCCTCACTTGAATTCCTGCAGAAACCAACAAAAGGAAAAACTGATCAAAATGTAGGTCGTGACAACAGCGGAGTGTTTGTAAAACCCTAGTTACTTTTTATTTCATGCAGTACTATCCTGTTGTTTCTGTTCATTTGGCAGATTCTTTGCTGGTGGGAGGACAGTTATGTACGAGGGGTTCGTTTGCTCTGTATACAAGGATGCTGCTTGACGACAGGTCACCTTTTATTTAGAATATTTCATTTTTGTTTCTATTTACAATTTATAATTAAGAGAAATGGTAGTGAAGGGAATAACCGGACATAACTTAAAAGCTAGGACCCTCCGCTTCATTGCTGCAGTAGGTAGCATTATGGGTCTTGAACCCTTGATTGCCAGTATACCAACCAAAGGCCCCTTCTATTCTCCACACCCCCCCCCCCCATCCAACTGTCCAACACACACAGAGTAGAAAAAAGGCAAACAGTGGGAGAAGAGCCTCTAAATTTTTAGTGAACGCTTTATATAGCAAGATGCAGGTGGACATATGTGCATAAGATCATTTTGGCAATATGAAACAGGATTGCGGTGTCATATGAAGTCAAAATCCCATATCTGCTGGCTTAGGCACGTTACGCGCCACGAAAGGCACCCACTTATAGACTACTCAAACAATAAACAGACAGCAATTCAGATTCAGAAACAAGGGTAATCCCTGGCGAACCATGACTTGCAAGATGCTACCAGATTATAAGATTTACAATGAGCTGAAGGAATTCATTGAGGACCTTTATTCTTCAAACAAACATTACTTCCTGGGGGTACCTAATTTAACTGACATTAGCGATAACTAATTCCTTTCATTAAGGTACCTATTTGCCTCAAATACTTGAAAAAATTGCAACCACTAAATCCACATTTTAGATACTGTCTTACTCATTAGTCATTACATTCAACTCCTTAAAAGGAGAAATCAATAAATCCACATTTCTACTTCTTGGCGTCTCTGTCATAAAAGTGGGAAGTAGCTGCAGCTGATTACGAAACTGATCATCTTTAGAAAGAATATCCACTATTATGGAGGCAGTCGATGCATCTGGATGAATATCTCGTTCAACCATTCTGTGAAGAAAAGACACTGCCTTTTGAATCTCATTATTGTGGTAGAATGCCCTGATGATTGTGTTGAAGGTGACAACACTTGGTGGGTTGTTTGTTTTCTCCATTTGCAAGAACAACTCTTCTGCCTCTGACACCAACCCTTCTTTACAGAGGCCATTTATCATCACTGTGTATGTTACGACATTAGGGACCAAATCTTTTGCAAAGACCTCAGAGAAAAGCTCCCTAGCAGTTTGTAGTCTCCTTGCTTTGCACATTGCACCAATAAGAATATTGAAGATCGTGATATTGGGCTCCAATCCACTACCATAAATGGCCTTCAGAAGCTCCATTGCATCCTCCAGACAATTGTTTCTACACAAACCATCCAACAATATTGAGTATGTCAAGAGATCAGGAATTTGCCCAAGATCTTGCATACCATCGAAAACCTCTCGTGCCATACAAACTCTTCCATTTTGACATAGCCCAGTTAACAGTGTATTGTAAGTAACGATGCTTGGCCTGAACCCCCTTCGCATCAATCTATGAAAGAGATCGATTGCTTCATCTATTCTCCAAGCCTTGCAGTACCCATTGATCAACACATTGTAACTAATGACATCAGGATCACATCCCTTATCTCCCATGGACTTGAAAAGCTTCACTGCATCATCGATTTGTCCAACCATACACATCCCATCCATCAAAGTATTAAATGTAACCGTGTCTGGCTCTTCACCCCTACCAACCATGATGTCAAACAACCCCAGTGCTTCTTGAGTCTTCCCCTCCTTAAATAAGGAATCAATTAACACATTGTATGTTACTTTATTAGGCAAAATTCCTCTGCCCACCATCTCGTTGAAGAATTCAACTGCCTCTGCCCATCGTCCTGAACCACATAGACCATGAATCAAAGAACTATACGTGACAACATCAGGAAAGATGCTCTTCTCACGCATTTCAACAAATAGTTCCTTTGCAGAACCGATAGAGCCCTCTTTGCACAAACCATCAATAAGGATGCTGTAGGTAACTCTGTTAGGCCTACATTTCCTATCTTCAACCATTTTCCTATGAACACTAAGTGCGGTATAAATGTCGTCTTTTCGACACAACCCACTGATAATAGTTCCGTATGTAACCACATTTGGCCGATAACCATCTTCCACCATCCGAGAAAGAAACTCTTTTGCATTCGCAAGCCGGTCTTCAAGACAGAGACCGTGTATCAAAGAAGTGAAAGTAACAATATTTGGTTTGTAACCCCTCTTTTGAATTTCCCCAAAAACGGAGAACCCAAAATTTGTTTTACGCGCTTGGCAATAGCAATTAAGCAAAATGTTTAGGGTGTAGAAGTCAAACCTGATTCCGGCAGCGACAAATCTCTTACTGAGAGAAATTGCGTCTGAATATCGTCGCCTTCGAGCAATCGAGCTCAGTAGAAGATTGAATGTGTGAATTGATGGGTTGGGTTGAAAAGAAACGAACTTGTTGAAGAAACACAATGCGTCTTTGAGAGAGAGAGCTCTGGATTTGCACTGTTTCTTGACAACGGCTTCGAAATCGTAGGTACCCGAGACTTGTGGATTTGAAAAGATTGGCGGCGATTTTGATTCAGCAGGAAAGGTCAGAGGAGCGTCAAGTGGTTGGGTTCTGTGGAGCATGAAGGCAATTTCTCTCTCTCTCTCTCTCTCTCTCTCTCTCTCTCTCTCTCTCGCCGAGCATCAAAGAAGAATTTTTTATCGAGACATATTCGGAAAGGAGGCCAAACTTTTCTCCTCTTGATTACAAAGGGACCTAAACAATGCACGGTTTAAAACCATCAATTAATACATATTGTAAAAACCCAATGCATTATTTGTCAAGAAAAACAAAAGCCCAATGCGTTACAGAAATCACAACTTTCAATTGTAATCAATAAATAATTCACAAATAGCAATTTCCGAGTTTTAAAAGTGACTTCTTCGGGAAATTGTAATTTCCCGCGAGATTCAGCGTGCCGTTATTTTGCAGTTAAAAACTTTTGGGGCGCTGCTTGTGTGCATGAGATCCTAATCACAGCTTCCCCCATGACAATTCAATAAACCATTTCCTAGGACCTTCCTTCCCAATTCCCTAAATGGAGCCAACACCCCAGTCCTTTGCATTGCGGTTATATGAAGCACAAGGATGTTTGATTACAAGGCAAGGACTATGGACCAGCAGCCCACCTTCAGGGTTGGGCCACTGATCGGCCGCGTAATAGAGTAAACAGGAAACTCGACTATGGACACTTTCAGGAATGAGCCACTCATCTGATCCTACTTTTTACTGCATGCCGTAGAACTATAGTGTGAGTTCCGTCATCCCAGGTCTCATAATCAAACATCCCCAAAAGGAACCACTAAAAAGCGGAACTAATGCCTCACTTGGTGGTCTCAGCAGGCCGGGAACGGCCTCAATCTTCAAGCCAGGTGCGGTTCCCTCAACATCTGAAGAGAGAATCACCAAATATAGGAACTTCTCGTACCTTGGACTGCAAAAATTCATGATTTCTATACACTATTTGATTACCTTAGATTGACTTTAAGGCTCGAATTGCACCGATCCACGCCACAGCAAATCATTTAATCGAAAACTCAAAGGTAAGAAACACAAAAGCTTCCATGTATAACACAGCAATTTCAACTTTTGAGTAGAACTCCAAACAGACCAAAACCTGCACATTTGGGCCGAGTAATGAAGCGCAAATCCATCATAAAAGCCAAGGTACCTGCAGGAGTGCATAAAGTGTACCAGAAATTGTTTAGAGAATGATAAGACATGAATCAATTTATGAGAAGGATAAAGTGTGTACCGTAAATACACAGAAATAAAAGCTAGGGGGAGAAAAAGAGATTGAATACCAAGTAAACCATGGACACTAGAGGCTGCAGAGTGGTAAAATTTGCATTAGATATACTGGGAACCCACTTAGGTACCATGATGTATGCAATTTTAACATATAAGACTGCTAGTACCACTCCGATTAAGAGGATGCTTACATCCCCACGGTTCTATTTTCCACAACAATTATGTTGACAGAAACGCAAAATATCAGTGGCATACAAGAAGGGAAGACTATGTCACACGGGTGCAAGTGGAGGATATGACAAATTTCAAAAATTTTGAGTACAGCGACACGGCAAGAGTATATAATATTATATATTATATATAATATTCAAGCTACAACAAGTGAATAGCAAGTACACAACTTTATATTAAAGCAAAACACATAAATGATGACTAATTTCATCATAATAAACAAATCAATCTTCACTATCCAGACCCATTTATCCAAAAAGACCCGAGCTTCAAAATCGATACCAGATTTTAAAGCGTGGAATATCCACACAAAAGGATGTAAGAAGGTCCGCGTTGAGATATTTTTCTATATTCATTGACAGAGTTTCATGAGAGATGATACAAGCTTAAGGAGCATTTTGGAAACTATGGTGAGGTAATTTAGGTGGTCTTCTTGGGAGATAAGGTTACTAGTCGACTAAGAGTCTTTGGTTTTATCGACTTCATGGATTACTCTTTTGATCGGGTTATTCTGGATAAATACACCATAGATGGCAGAACCGTGAGTTACAAACTTTTTTTTTTTACATTTTTTTGCCGTGCTACACCGACACGATGCCGGTGTTGCACCCTTGTCGAGGTCAACACTCCACCTCTTAGAAGTGTTTGTGTGACTTAGACGGAAGATGCATCTTGCGATGGTTCTCGTGCTTCTGATTGCGAGCAAAATCATAAGGAAACAAATTCATAGCAACAGGATATCCAACTCACAGTGGATCAAATAGCCAAGCGTAAATTCTGTCCATGTATATCAGTATGACTACAAAGAAAACTTGTAAAAGGGTGCTTGTCTGAACCGAAAAAAACACCCAAAGTAAGCAAAACTTAGCTCACCATCTTACGGCAGATGGAGGACATGGAATTAAGATAACTTGGTTAATAATTTTGAGGATCAAGAAGGAAAGAAAAAACTTGCTCTTCAATAAAATAGAAGATTGCAGGTCCCGATACATAAAAGATCTCTAAATTTTCACAACCTAATCATAGCCCAACAATCTAAGTACCATTACAACTTATATGGGGGTAGTACATGTCGTCCTAAAATGGCCTGTCTGATTGCACCGGCTACAATGGACTACTCTCTTCACTCGGCCGTGGTCTTCTGCTCGAACTCTTTTCTTCCTTGGGCGCCCAGGAGGCCGCATGGATTTGGGTGGAGCAATGATAATATCAACTTTGCTGCCATCATTTTGTGAATTTTCAGACAACTCCTTCCACAGTGTTTTATCTGGAACTGGATGGATAGTCTGAGAGTAGGTCTTTCCGATAAGTTGCAACAGTAAAAACAGCTTTCTGTGAATCTATGGACATTCTGCCTGCAAGAGAGAAGTGCTGTCCTTCATGAGATATAACTTCAAATTCAGCTTCATTAGCACGAAGAACCTGATATGTGCGTGCACGTTCAAGAGCCTCTGCAACGCGTCTCTCAGCAGAAGGTACAAGTATTGATGTCCACTGCATACTGGTCTCTCGGCGCTCATTAAACCAAGTCATTAGCTGCCTTCTAATGCATTCCATCATTTGAATTATCGGAAGCCCAGATGCCTCCAATATCCAAGTATTTAAAGATTCAACTATGTTAGCTGTCAAATGACCAAACCTTTGCCCCTCAAAATAAGCAGTAGCCCACAAACGAGGTGGAATTCTTCGAATCCAATATGCAGCATCTTGTGATATTTCCTCAATCTCCAAAACTTTTGCTTCAAATTCAATTACAGTAAGAGCATTAGCTGCTTCCCACAGAAGATTAACAAGCATAGTGTTATTAAATTCCTTACGAAAGCTGTCACTCAAGTGACGCATACAAAATCCATGGAAAGCAGTAGGAAAATTTGCTTCCACTCCATCTACAATTCCTTCTGTCTATCAGACAAAATTGTAAGCCTTGGCATATTTTCAGTGTTAATCTCAAGTAGGTTATGAAGTTCAGACAGAAACCACATCCAATTATCATCATTCTCCTCATCAACAACACCAAATGCCAGAGGAAAGAGAGCCCCATCACCATCAAATCCAGTAGCAAGAAGTAATGTACCAAGATACTTGCTCTTTAAATATGTTCTATCAAGCCCCAAGAGTGGCCGACAAGCATTTAAGAAGCCATATATACATGCTTGAAAGGAAATGAAGAGACGTTGGAAGCAATTATCAGTGAGATTTCCATAAACAGATGCAATACTGGCTGGGTTTGTGCGCTTCACCTGTTCACAGTATTGTGGGAGCAAGCGGTACCCTTCTTCAAAAGATCCACGCATTGCAGCCATGATACGCTCCCAACAACCAATTCCTGGGAGCGACCTGCCCCACTGTCCGCATTCTGATCCATAGCCAATTCATGGTTATCGCCAATGGCCAAGGCATGAGCATCAAGCCCATGATTATCCGAGAGATCCAATTCATGACCTATCAGCTGGTTATGTGGAAGACCGATCCCATGGCTCCGATGTGGACCCAGTTCGTGCTCATGGGTCTGTCTCAAATCCAAGTCATGACCATAGCTCTGGCCAATGCCCAAATTGTGATCATGGTGGCTCTGTCCAAGGCCCAAATCACGAGCATGGCTCAATCCTAAAGTGTGGGCTCGCCGAAGATCCAAGTTGTGAGCTTGCCCAAGAACCAGTTCATGGTTCGCCATCAAAGGAGCTCGAGAATTACCAATCTCCTTCTCACTTTCCACCAAGAAAAGAACTAGCTAAAAATGCTTACTGAAAGAAATCCTGAATTCCAGATTGCCAATTAACAACTCAACTAACCAAATGAACCGAGTGAATTATTTACATAAACAACATCCAAAGAAGCAAAATCCTGAATTAAACTCTCACTCAGTCTGCCACTTCTCAACGGCATAGACGTAATCAATTGCAAGCGTGGTCGAGCTTCCCACATGTACACGGATCTCCACCACTACAAAAATTACGAAAAAAGAAAAGGAACAAGTAAAAGGAAAGCACAACAACCACAAAAATCAATAGGAAGACGAAAACCGAATGGAAAAGCCATCTCGCGAAATCATAGTCAAAAGAAATTATCACTAAACCGAAATTGGAACCAAATTCAAATTCCAGCATGGTAATCGAAAGAAAACAAGAACTGAATCAAGCTATAAGCATTTACAGTACCTTGAAATGCTCCGAAGCAAGAGAAGAACCCGATGGGACCTGCCAGAAAGTCGCAATTACTCTGATAACAGCGACAGAATTCAAACTTCTTGAAATGGAGCGAAAACGAGAAGGGAGAAAAGTGAGAAGACAGAAAGAACCCTTCCGAAACCCAGAAATCAGGGTTAGAATTAGGTTTCTCCGTTTCAGAAGGGAGTGAGGGAATGAAGCATTTGCAGAGGGAAAGGGAAGAGATGATGGGTTGGTAATTTCGAGGATAATCGAGGGGTTATTCGGATTGGTGGAAAGAAGGGGAAGGGCATGGAAGGGAAGGAGAGAATTGCAGGGGCAGGCAAGGCGAGGTTTGAGACCGAACAGGGGAGAATGTGGGGAAGAAGAAAATACGACCTTCTACCTAAAATACCCGTACTTGCTCTCTCTCGTCCTATTCGACACTTGTCGCGCTGTGCATGTCATCCCTCAACTTTGACATTGTTTGGTCACTAGTATAATTTTTTTTTCTTTGGGTTCATAAACACAGTATGACTTGTACCCAATTGACTTGCAAACGAGGCTTTGAAATTTTTTTGGGGGGCGAGGTTGGGCCGAGGCCTAAAAGCTTTCAATAGACGCCCAGATATAACCGGTTTGGACCGTTCCAACCGAAACAAAATTGGGTCTAGTGAGACTGAAACTAAGAAAACCAGACTCAAGATTGTAGATCAGTGGTTCGGTTCCGATTCCACCTTTGATGAAATCACCTCAAAACCGATGATTTCAGAACTGAAACCAACTCTAAACCGATTCAGTTACAATTCCAGGTTTTGGTTTACCTGGTATGGACCATGTCCATATAAAGGACACCATTTTATCTACAAGCAGAAAATATTGAATGGAACTCTCAACTAGAAGCACGAACCAAAGTGTCATTAACAAGGTGGTCGGCACTTTGAGACTTCTCTTAAAACACACTTTTATGTATGCTCACGAGTTGGTATTAGGCCGTTTGCCCCGGGCAGTCCCTTTGAGTCACTAGGGTTCTCCTAAATAAGAACTTGGTTCAAAATAACTTTGCCGGTTTGTTTGTCATCAGCTGATTAAGCATTATGAGTCAAGCCCTTGTTTGTTCGTTTGTTCTGGTTCATCAGACTATCCAAACATACGAGTAGTTCATGTCAGCTTACACCACAGTGTATACTATAGGGTGCAGTCTCCACTAGATTCAGGTTCCATATGACTAGCGGCACCAGCAATGTACTTAGAATGTGGCCAATATGTCAGGAAGCGCCTTTCTTTTTAAGTGTTTTCGAACATAAAATCATGATTTTGATGTAGAATATTTGTTGATTTTATTGAATTGCATATCATTTGTTATTTATATATAGTCTCAATCAAGTCCAATGGTCATAGATAATTTGTTTCCATTAACAGAAAAGGATGATAGTTTGCTTAAACTTCGTAACAAAGCCATTGTAGATCATGAAGTACCATAAATTTAATGCAAAGAACAATTGTTTTACAGTCATTCTCAAACCTAAATAAAGGAAGTAAGTATTTTGTGAAGCTTCATGGGGAATCTCATCTGCGTCGTAAAGGTCAAGAATCCTCAATATTTTCAAGGGAAACCGAAGTATGAAGAAAGCAATTTATTTCCAAGAATTATCAATCCGTTGAGAATCCCTGAGCCCAACCACACCCTACAACAACCACACAGAAAGGATTATCCATTTTCATAGAAGTCTCAAGCCAGATGGAGGAGGAGGAGGGTGGCATTAGGCAGTGAGCAATCAAAAAGAGCACGAAAGTCCAGATTTGTGTCATACATGAGAAGATCAACCAAACAAATAACTTGCATTCACAGGACCCGCTTGAGGAATGCATTAATTCAAAATTTGCCTGTAAATAACATTAGAAGGTATTTTGTTATTTCTAACTCAAAATATTTTTATTTCAGGTGTTGGATAATCGAAACTAAAGTTCCAAGCTCTGGACCCTTTGCCCAAGGGTGGTCTGTGCTGTGCTTTCCACACGACAGTTCAAGCAGCCAAAGGCCCTTTGCATTGGGCGCTTCAAGGCTTACAATTCTTTTGGGAAAAAGTGTCAAACTGGGGAAAATTTCAGAACAGAATCTCTGGACGAGTTGGAGGTGCTTGTTGCAACTCCTGGAGCCTCTTCACAATCCTGCAGGCTATGCTATTGTATGCTTCTCAAACAGAAGAACTGGGAGATGATATAACTACTGGGCTTCCATCATCAGAACTTGTTCTACTCTCTAAATCCAGTGGTATCTGCAATTAGAGAGAATATATCATGCTTGACAGGAACCTAGGTACAAAATTTCCAGATCAAGTCAGGCTTATATTTCAATCCTTTCTCTTTCAGTATTCAAGTTAGTTCTGCCTGGTTGTAGCTACGTAATCAAAATGAATTAGGTGGCTTCAAAAAATTTCTTATGCCGCTTATTTATGTTGAACCTACCTCTCCAAGGAACTCCATGTTCATCTCATTTGCGGTTTTACGTGCACCTCCATGGCCAAATATATGAGATTGTTGACCACAATGAGGACATTTGTAGCTGCTCATATTCTCTACTAATCCAAGAATCTGCAAAGAACTGTGTAATTAACAAGAAACATCGTGGCATCTACTCAAAATTTAATTTTAACCAAGAATTGGATTTCATAATCCTCCAGGTCATTTTAGCTAACAAGTGTCTGATTTACAGCATGACCATTACAAAGGAGGAAGAACAAGAGCAGGACAGAAAAGCAAGAATAAGAAGAGATACGGTATAATCTCCCTACATGATGTAATACACAAGTTTACATGACGTTCTAGCAATGATCAAAAACATTCCATATGCCAAGGAAACAGGCTATGATGCATGGGTGCTCCATTTACGATGGAGTACCTGTACCAGGTACTTAGCCGGTACAGTACACGTACCGGTACTTGGTACAGGTTTTAAAGAATTTTTTATTTAGGATTCATATGGTTTATATGTAGATATACCGGTGTATTATGATTGTTTCAAACTTCTGTTATGATAGATCAAGTCACACTAATATTTATATGGATTAACTTGATTATGAAACCAAAAAGTGTTAATCTTTTGATGTTGAAAATATATGTCATGCCATCATGTGATGTAATTTTATGTTTGAGATGTTAAGTTTCTTGTTGAAGACATGTTATGTCGGAATTTATACGTTTTAACTTTTAGTAAGTTTTATATTGTTTATAGCCACATTTGTGTAATTTTAACTACATATTATATTCTTTATTTTTGTAAAACAAAATCCAAAATTTGGAAGGATTTATATAAAAAACTTAACTCAAAAGAAGGTGAAAGAGACATTTTTAAGATAGCTAAGGCTAGAGATAAGAAAACTAAGAATCTTACTTGTAAGAATATCAACACTTTGAGTGTCTTCACAAAGACTGTTGCAGTCGACTAACATGAAACAATACCTTAAGCACTCACTTGAGGTCTATCATAGCCCTCCCTTTGTATTGGCAAATAATCAACCACTCAAATGGTTGATAACACTCAATAACAAATAGCAAATAGGAGAAGATCTTTATTGAATAGCCGAACTAAACCATACACAATTAGCCACAAGGCTTAATTTACAAGAGAACATTTTAGGTGCCTATAGAGAGGAGCTAGGAGGACGTTGGCTAGCATCTACGACTAGAAAGGTATCCATTGGATACGTGCCTGGCCCAATGGTAGCCATTGGACCAGGTTGTCTCTAGCAACCCGTTGGGCATGGTGGGCCTTAGCTTGTTGTTTGTTCTCTTAACACCCCCCTCAAATTGACAGTGTGACAACTGATAGTTTGCACGAGAGTGCTTGAAAGCGAGGGGCAAGAAGTGACTTAGTAAAAATGTATGCAAGCTGGTACTCATATTGAAAAAACTGCAGATCAAGGTGTCCTTGTAGATATTCTTCACGAACATAATGACAGCACATCTCTATGTACTTCATGCATTCATGGAAGGTGTTATTGTTTGCAATATACATTACACTCTTATTGTCACAATATATTTGAGGTGTAGACTCCAGTTTTACATGTAAGTCTTCTAGGAGTTGTCAAAGTTATGTCAGTTATGTTGTAGTAGTAATCATCGCTCTATATTTTGCCTCTGTGAATGAGAGTGTTCTTCGAGCATTGCTCTCGAATATAGTAAAAGTTCATGTCAATGTGCTCTGTTCATTCATAGAATATATTGTTTGAAGTAATATACATGACACATTTGTTATCACAAAGTAATTCTGTAGAGTCCGCCAAGGCAACCCCATGTCTGCTAGAAGTTAAGTGATTCAAGATATCTTAGCTAATGTAGTAGACATGACTATATTCTGCCACTGTAGATGATAGGGACATCTTTTGCTGCCTTTTACATCTCAAAGAGATTAGTGAGTCACCTAAAAATACATAAAATTAAGTGGTGTTATGTCTATCATTGATATCCTCACCCCAATTAGTATTAGTATAAATAATTAATTTAAAAGAAAATGATGATGTTAAGATAATCTCTCTTTCAAATATATCCTTTATGTATCTCACAATCCGCATAACCGCAATCATGTGTATACTGGCGGTGGGAGCTTATTGAAATTGACTTCTCAATGTACTGCATGTACTATATTTGATCGAGTGATGGTAAGATACATCAAAACTTCTACCATTTGTCTGGAAGGAGTGGGATCTTCTAGCTTTTCTCTATCTATAGTTCTCAGTTTATCTGCAATAAAGTGTGACTAAATAATCTAAGCATAAGAAGTATCGAAATGAGATTGAGTAAGATGATGCTATTCAGTTGATCTATTCTTTTAACTGCATCAGTCTTTAAGTTTTCTTAGTAAGTGCCATCTGATTCTTCAGTTGGAAAAAGTCACATATAATTTCACCTATGTTTTCTATATTCAGGTTATCTGCAATAAAGTGTGACTAAATAGTCTAAACCTAAGAAGTATTGAAATGAGATCAAGTAATTTGTTGCTACTCAATTGATCTATTCTTTTAACTGCACCAGTCTTTTTCTTAGCAAGTGCCGTCTGATTCTTCAGTTGGAAGAAGTCACATACAATTTCAACTATATTTTATATATTGATGCAAGCATCTTTCCTATTTGATCATCTATTATAGACTTCGCTTTTCAAACTTTCAACAGGTCCCATAATAGGAGTTTCATGTCTTGTTGCTCCTTATGCTGCCATTTAACCATGTTCTGCCAAATTTGGAAGCAAGAATTGAACACACAAATCAAGAACTTGATCCAATATGGCAGTGTTTTATGTTACATGTGGAATTTTTGCATTATTTAAGACTCAAATCGGAACTCAAACCGAAACAAGTCTGGTGTGAGGTTGGTTTTCGTCCCTGGTTCTATGAAAACCAAAACCGGCCATGTCTAGTTATTAAGGGGTGGCTAAAAGAAGTTTGACTAATTGCTTCCCCTAACTTGGTGGCTGTGACTAGAGAAAAGCTAATGTTTGGCAACTATGAAAGCTAATGTTTGGCAGTTCTTCACTTTCTTCGTTGTTAAATTGGTAGCGGAAATTACGTCACTCAACCTCAAGACGTTTGATGTAAACCTGTGAGCCGGCGGACCAACAAAGCCAACTATCCGAGATGAGATCAGCCGGCCAACTCTTCCGGTCCACAGCTCTTACAAATGCATGATTATGATCTACAAAAGACCTGACACGAACCTTGCATAAAGATGTTTTCATTGTAACAACCCAAGCTGAGCCAACTTTGTTAAATGCCCTCGAGCAGAGCTGCAACTCATCAAATTTAACAAGGTCCCATGAGCTGAGCGGAGACAAACTTAGCGAGATCGTCGTCAACAACGTGAAATGAGCCGTAGAGGTTCTTAGGGTGCGTTTGATGCAAGGTTCCAGGCAAACTAGACCTTAGACTTTTGGTGTTGGTGCTAACAGTTCTAAGTTTTTTTGTGCATCAAATTCAATACTATTGCTAGTATGGAACCATGGTTTTATTGGCTCAATTTGATTTAAAAGTTGAGGTGGGTCACATGAACTAGACCCAGGGGCTAAAAATCTCTTTCTCGCATAAAAATGCAAGCTTCATTGTCACTCATGAATCAAAGACAGATTTGAGTAGGCAGATTTTTCAAGAATGATTTTCTATCCTAATAGCTAATTACATGCAAAGTATTCCATTAACACATGCAATACAAATTTTCATGCATTATACACAATGATTTTGGATTCAAATGCTGAACTTTGAATCCAAACGGCAATCTAGATCTGGATCCAACATGGATCCATGAACATCCCTAGTGTAAAACCTCGAACCATATCGCTTTCATTCCAAACCACCCATGAATGAATTCAGGCCTCGTGCACCACATTCCAGGCCAATTATCTCCAATAGAGTCTGACCCGACCCAAGGTCAACTGCACCACCTGGACCCGACAAATGTCCCACTAGAATTGATTCGCTGAAACCAGGGCATGTTCTTACAACTACTCCTTTGGAATGAGCCAGAATTCTACTTGTCGCGAAATCATTTTCACATATGAAAATGCTTTTTTGGTTTTGAATGGTGGATGTGAAATTTTTCTTACAGCGGAACAAGTGGCCACGGTTATAAGGTGGGCTTTATACTCTGCTCGAACATTCAACCGTGGATAGAGATGTCAATCATTTTCACATATATATAGTTTTTCAATTACATATTTATATGGATATATACTATATTATATGTATAGATATACAGTTTTTTATTATATGTATATATATGTAGTATATATGGCTCATACCTCATATATATACATATAAATATTTATACATATTTATACATATACTACATATATATGTATAGCGTTTTCAATTACATGTATATATATGTATAGTTTTTTCTATTACTTGTATATATATATTTATTTATTACATGTATGTGTATATATGTAGTACATATACATGTATAGATATATAGTTTTTTTGTTACATGTGAATGTATGGCTTGTTGAAACCTGAAACGTGTGGTTGGATTTGAATTTCACAATGGGCTTGTGGTCCTACGTGCCAGCTTGGCCCAGTTCATGTTGGCCACCTAGGCTAGGCTATTTGGCGCTGCTTCAAATATAGGCCGGAATTCTCTGGTACTAATATTACTGTGAATGGATCGGATTCATGTCCAACCATAGCAAAACTGAACCCAATCTAATTGGGTATGCATATATATATATATATATATATATATATGTATATATATATATATATATGTATATATATATATATATGTATATATATATATATATATATATATATATATATATATGTATATATATATATATATATATATATATATATGTATATATATATATATATATGTATATATATATATATATGTATATATATATATATGTATATATATATATATGTATATATATATATATGTATATATATATATGTATATATATATATATGTATATATATATATATATGTATATATATATATATGTATATATATATATATATGTATATATATATATATGTATATATATGTATATGTATATATATGTATATATACATATACATATATATATATATATATATGTATATATGTATATATATATATGTATGTATATGTATATATATATATGTATATATATATATATATATACATACATATATATACATATACATATACATATACATATACATACATATATATATTGGGTCCAGGAGGATATGAATGCTAAATCAAACCCAATTAGCTGATCTTAAATAGGTTCATGTTTTCATGTCCTAAATCATCCCTTTCATGTCACAAGCAACCGAGCCGCACCGGTGACCATGGGATATATATATATATATATATATATATATATATATATATATATATGTATATGTATATATATGTATATATATGTATATATACATATACATATATATACATATATATGTATATATGTATATATATATATGTATGTATATGTATATATATATATATATACATACATATACATACATATATACATATATACATATATACATACATATATACATATATATATATATATACATACATATATATACATATACATATACATATACATATACATATACATACATATATATATTGGGTCCAGGAGGATATGAATGCTAAATCAAACCCAATTAGCTGATCTTAAATAGGTTCATGTTTTCATGTCCTAAATCATCCCTTTCATGTCACAAGCAACCGAGCCGCACCGGTGACCATGGGACTTGATTCTTGCAAGAGTTTGAGTCACTACTCAAAAGTTCTTATTAACGGCATGTAACGGGTTCGCGATAAGGTTGCTGCTGGTCTTGAAAAAGTGGGTCTGGTTCTGGTCAAACGTGAACAGTCCTGGACGGGGAGGTTACATTCTGGTATGACCAACAAAAGGGTGCAAGTGGGTCTGCTCCAACTTGTTTCGCGTCCACATCGACCTAAAAAATATGGGCTTATTATATTTCAGTTGACCTACACTCTGGCCGGTCTCTAACAAAGTCAACACCCTTCCCTTGATGATCTTGATCCAAAACATGTTATAGTTAGCGACACGCCAATTAGTGTGCCGGTGATTATGCATGAGAAGTGCCGGTCCTAAATTTATACTGTTGATTTGCATAAATCATGCTCTCCTCTCTGGATCTCATGTCCACCCAAAATGAACACAACCCGAAAACTCTCTCCTCGTGTCCATCCAAAGTAGCACAAAGAAAGACCTCTATTCGGGTTAGCACCTTTTATTAAAGCAGTTCCAACCTGACAAGAAAACCCAACAGGGCACAACCTTATTGTCATCCAAAGCGACACGAAATAAATCGGTTTGTGTTTGTGTTGAGCTGGATTCCAATATTTAAATGCACCCTGTCGATATGACTTCACCATTATTTATACGTGTGTATGCGCACTGCGGATCAATGTATCCATGGGTTGGGGTTTAAGGAATTCTAACGTTTGATTTCAACAGAGCGCGTTTTTCTTCAGGATAGATTTGAGGGGCGTCCCTTTTGACATTTTCGCCTGTCTTTTACTACCGGACAGGAGCAGATTTTCCTTCTTTCTGCCTCGTTAGCGAGGAACTTTCAACTAATGTAAAGTTAACCACGTTATTTTAGTGTTAAATTTGGTTATACAATGTAAATGGGCAGCGCATAACGATAAATTACTCAATTGCCGTTCATGACTTGTTCATCAACTCAAATCTTGTTCATCTTTGGGTGGTTGGCTCCTTTCAAGCCGAGCCGAACATGAGCTACTTAATAGCGTTAAAAACATTTTTAATGGGTAATCTTTAATTAAAGTATCCACGATGGAAGGCCCAAAGTTTAGAGTCTAAGTCGAGCCACACATGCTATGTTATTGTGAAGCTAATAAGCCAGCTGGTGTTTAGCTTAATAGATCAGAAACCAAGGACGAACAAAAAGTCATCATGAGCTGAACCAAGTGCAAACCACGAGCAGCATGGCTCATTTGCCAACCCTGGTGTCGAGTTCCATTTTGCCACTTTATAACCATCATGTCTTAGAAATACGGCTAGAAATAATCCGAATAGCAGACACCGCTGCTATCGGACCGCCGGAGTGTGTTTCCAATAGATTCCAGTGTTTGAACTGCCGGAATATTTCTGCCACTAGTCGGAAAATATTCGGCTTCTACCAGTAATTTCTTTCGATCGGGAATTTATTTTTTGGGGATTATTTAACGGCATCGATTTATGATTAATTAAAGACAGTGGATTACCATATGCGTGGGTATCCATCCTTCTTAATCCTGCCACTTCTTCTAGCCAATTTCTGTTAAGTCTAAACCTGAAGATGTCCTGGTCAAATCTTGCACACGGAAAGTATAAAATATATGAAAAGGCTAAAATGAAAAAGTCAAATGTGAAGGACTCCTTCCTATATAAATATGTTTGGAAGCCACCAACAAGAAACACCATTTCTGTATCACACTCAATTCAACTCAAACCATCTGTGTTTCTCTCTGAATCGGGAGACCCATTTACAAGAAGATCACCACCGTCACACACAGATCCTCTCTGCAACTTGTAATAATGGAGGCCTCAAGGAAAAGATTCGCAGTGTTAGCTATGATTTGTCTTCTCTTATGCATTTGGGTTCAACCGCTTGAAGGAATCAGATTGCTTCATGAACAAAAGGAGGAGAACAGCAGTAATCACTGGTTGCATTTCCAGTCGCTGAGAGGCACTGTGTTCCGGCCATCCGGTGGAGCTTCGTGCAAGACAACCGTTCCAGGAGGAAAAAACCGTCCATGCTTATTGTAAGGGATGAATCTCGCTGGTGGGGCTCTTGGTTCGGTTCCTGCCAGTTACCGGCAGTTTCCGGCTATCAACTTAGGCCTCGCAATTGCTTGGCCGGCATCATGAGCGTTTCAGCTTGCTCTTGATTTACTTCTTTTCTCCTTTATTTTCTCTTTTTTTGGACGAAAAGTCCACATTCTTTGTATGTATATTCATTTGTGTAAGGTCTCAAAATTTCGACACCAAGAGAATAATGGAAACACATTTATAGTCAAATGAATTCTCCCCCTTTGATCAACGCAAAGCATCTTCATGTTAATCCTCGTGAATCGGTGCAATTTGTGGTGTTTCCGTTGAGATCGCAATAATTGTAATACGACTGTATGCTTTCGAGGTGATACTGTCTTTTATGGATGACATTAATATTCAGGATCAGTCATCTGTTGAAGAAGGAAAGGCGAAGGAAGAACGTCCGATCTCTTTGAAAGATCATCCTTGCATTGTCTGAAATTAATATCAATTGATGTTATCGGTTCTGCATTTGAAGATTGTCGTCATGATAAACAATACCGTATTTTGGGTGAGGCGCATTTGTATTTAACATCCACAAAACTCTTTCTCGTGCTAAAGTGGATCCATCACTCGTTGTTTGGTAAAAGTTTTTACTAAAAAGAAGTTGAGGATAATCATCCAGGATGCTGTGTCACAGTGACTGTTCCATTGAGCCGTCGGCTTACAACACGACGTGGGTTCGGGAAGAGGGTGCAGAAATCTAGAGCTTGGAAAATATACGATCTATATGAAAATAACTAGCGAGTGAAATGCACTCAACTTTAAAATGGTTAATTACCCTGACAACACGAGGTTGTATGGAAGCATGCATCACAGACAACTAACGTGTCCTTGTGACTGGTGACACGCATGAGTTGAGCTGGATACAGACCTCGTGAAGTAACCGATGACCTATAAGAATTGCAATGTGAAACACTACCATCGTGACCGTACCTGGATCATATTGTTTTCATGTTTGACACGAACCCGGTCCGACAATGATCTTCGATTTAGTTTCAGCAGTAGTGTTCATCAAGAAGGAAATGGGTGTGTCCAGCTCTTGATGAGCTTTTCAATATTCAGGTTTAGAGTCCATCAAGAAGAAAATGAGTCTATTTGGTTTTTCATGGGTTTCCGATTGTAAACCCGATAATTCTCTTATTAGAGACCTGGCTTGATGCATATCAAGCAGGTGGGCTGAATCGAATGAGCCAAGAGATCAGAGTCGGACAATGAGCTCCACCTAGCTAGCTGTTAACCAACTGGCTTATGGGCTTAGTTGCTGCACGTTTGGAGTATTAGGTCAAAGTCATGAAGCTTACTGTATGCAATCTGCTCTGCACGCAATTGAAAAGGACCGAGTTCGAATCCAGCTCATTTGGTGTTCAACAAAACGGCTCATCTACTTCTTCGGTTGGTTACATGCACATTAAAGAATCCAAATAGTCCAAATCCACATTTGATTGAATAGTTTCACATGACAATACCCCAATATGCTGTATAGGATTCATTTTTTGAAAACATATATATATATATACACATATGTATAAATACATACATATATACATATATAGATATATGTGTTTGTATTCTTTGCATAATTAGTTTTCTGAAAATTTGTATTTTAAGCTCAGGTGAGTTTTACTTGAGCATACTAGATGTTCTCTCTCTCACACTCTATAAAAAAACAGATCCTGCTCACCGCTGACTCAAGTCCACCTATTATTTTTTTATGGCATGAATATAATTTAAAAAGTTTTTAAAGAAATACTACAATAATATTATTATACTCATTCCTTTAAAAAAGTAAGAGTTAAACATAAATAAACAACATTAGGGACGAACCGGATCCAATCCCCATATATATACACACAAAAAAGCTCAGAGTTGAGCTCAACCATAGTGGTCTTTGATCGTCTTCTGCTCATATAGCTTAACCAAAACGCAGACGAACCCATCATGAGCTAAACTGAGGACCAGAAGCAGCTTAATTGGTTAATTTCTTTACAGCCCCTGTTCGCACTGAGGGGTCGCCATTTTTACATCACAAGGACACGGTTTCCTTTATTCAGTAACCGCATCGTGGCCGTGTGCACTTTTATATTATACCGATTGCATCATCCTGTACGTACATGCGTCGTGAGCCGCGGGTGCAACACGGTCGCCAGCACAAATGCCCGTTCACTTATGTCCTGAGAAATTTCAATTCAAAGGTCAGTGTAATTCTCCCGGCCGGTACGTGTGCCCTTCATCTAAACACTGTTGTTGACCTGCTACCCATCAAATGTAAACGCTCAAAGTCACATGGTCGAAGTTCAAGCACCAACTTCATTCAAAATAACATCATATATATTTATTTAAGGTCTAATAGTCAACGCCCAAACTATATATAGGGAACCCTTATGGCATTACAATTCATATATCTTAGTTAGTTGGATCTTTCATTGAATTCGATCGCCTGCGTCATATATATATCATTCGATTGCAGCTTGTAATAATGGAGTCCTCGATGAAAAGATTTGAAGTGCTGGCCATGGTTTGTTTTCTCTTATGCATTTGGATTGAACCACTTGAAGGAATCAGACTGCTTTATCAAGAGAAGGAGATGGCGAGTAATAATTCATTGCTTTTTGAGTCACTGGGCGGACCTTCATGCACGACAACCGTTCCTAAAGGAAGCAAGCAACCATGCTTATTGAGAGGGATGAATTTCGCTGGCGCTCGTCTGGGTTTGGTTCCTGCTGGTGCCCGCCAGCCGAATCCCGTTACAGAATCCGTCCTTCCAATTGCTTCGTCGGCATCATGAGATGTGGCTTGCTCTTGTTCGTTTTACCTTTTTCTTTCGACAGAAAAGATACACGTTCTTTTTAAATCTATTCATTTATGTAAAAAAACTCAAAGTTTTGAAACCAGGATAAAGGAAAACACGTATACAGTTGGATGATATCTCTCCTTTTGATCAAGGAAAACTATTTTCATGTGAATTCTCGTGACAGAATGCAATTTGTGTGTTGCTGCTGATACTCCAGCGAATTGTGACTGGACGTTCATGAGATGATAATATCGTATTGATGAGAGATGACAATTACATTACTTTTCTACTTAAATGTTAATATGTCATAAGATCAAGCTCCTTAACAATTAAGGATACATGTAACCAACGGAGAAGTGTATGTTTCGTTGCACAATTACGATTTGCAGATGCACAAACATTGGTTGTAGAAAATTAAACATCAAAAAGGACGCAAGACAGGAATGCTTACTCCTTGACAAGATCGATCGAGATATTCCCTACCCAGACATGTTTTCCAAGTTTCTAAATGCCCTCAACACTAGACGCATCCTACTTACAATCCCCATGAAGGAAATAACATGATCGAACACCCCAAACAACCAAAGCAGCATGTTTAAAAGCACACACACACACACATATAATAAACAAATAGATAAAGGAGGTCTTATACCTTTCAATCATATTTTAGAGAGAGAGACTTCTCAAAACTATAGGATTGGTCTGCAATGCTAGTTCAGGTTTTCGTTTATGTACTTGAAGACCATCGTGAGGACCATTTCCATGACTAGATAGCATCAAAGAGGTAAGTGATCATCGCTGAAAAAGAGAAATTAGTAAGTTACAAAAAAATCGGCAAAGTTTTGTGCTGGTGGCCTGGAACTGTAACACAATTCCGGTGTATTCTTGAAAATCGATTGTATAAGGTGAACTTGCAGATAACTTCATCGTGGTTGAGTGAAATCTCTGCCATCCTTTAAAAATTAATGGGGAATTACGATAATAAAACTCACTATCCAAAGCAAGAGTCGTATCACTAAGCTATGTTTTTGTAGTACTAAACCTTATGGTTGGAAAGAAAATGGAAACAATCAAGAGTGCAAGGCGCTCTTGCTTAGCATACAACGCATTCTTCATTAACCAATTGTGTAGATGCCACAATTGGTTATTTGGATATGAGTTTTTGAATTTTCTCAACTTATAAAAACGAATTGTATATTAGAAAAAAATGTGTAATATGTCGAATTCCTGGTTTATAGCATTATGCACACATTTATAAGTATTTTAAAAAAAACGGAAATACAAAATTAAAGGTATAGAGAGAGACGGCCTCACCTGAAACTGGAAAATATGTGAACTAGTAGTCACGAATTTATGAAAGTGTAAGTGGACCCTCAATCTGAAATTTCGACAACTGAAACTCTGCGGAATGAAATTCTAAAACGGAAATTGAGAGACTGAAATTCTGAACTTAAAATGGATCTGAAATCTGGATAAGACTAAAACAATCGATCCAATTACAGGATCCGAATCCGAACAGTTAGAACTTGGAACGATTTGCGTGTCACTGAAGTAATAGCTGAGAAAAGGTAAGGTTTCTCATCATAAAAAACCAAAGATGGAGGGTGTCTTCCGTGGAACACGACCCACGTAAAAAGCCAAAGAACTTCGCATCATACCTTACGTGGAGTCGAACGATGGGCAGACAAGTTTGGAGCTGTCTTTAGGGGGCGAAGCATGAATCTCAATCATATATTCATCACTGTAAAACGTTTACGGTAAAATTTTAAAATTTCAGGGGACAACCGCCCCCACCCCTCCATGTAGATCCGCCGTTGGTTCTCGTCCTACTTTCTTGTTCGAGTCTCAAACCCTTAGAAACTGTCACGAGACTCCGGCCTGCTGGACGAGCCAAGTGGGCCGTTATTATGGGCTTCTTGGTTGTTAACCAGCAAGCAAACACCCTTTGATGGCTTTGGCTAATACAAATTGATCTTAGCTCATGGATGGAAAGCGGCAACAAGTCGTCCTTGTTACTGGGATCAGCTTTGGGGGCAATTCAAGGGTCAATAATATAGGCATTCTTTGTGGGTCAAGTGTATATGTAATAGTGGCATATTAGCCCCAATGGGTATTGACCTTTGCAACCACACATAGCGGATGTTTGAATTGCTGAAGCCAGGAGCAGCAATTTCGTGTTTCAGGTTGCATCTACATTATGTCATTCTGTTTTCGTGTCAGACACATGTTTGTACCAAAATATGACACCTTTTTTCTTGTCATTTTGTGTCGATATAATCCTGCACTTTCTGGTTCATATCTGTGCGTGATTTTTGTTTCGAGTGTTATGTTTAATGAAATCTTTATACTTGATTTTTGGGATCAATGCCATTTCAGGTTTGTGTAGGTATTGTCAACAAGAACAAAATCCAATCTGTTCGTGTTACTTAGGGAAGACAAACACAGATATGGGGTTGGGTCTTTCTCAGCCTTTGTGGAACCCGAAGGGTTGTTTGGTTGGTTCTAACTTCTCAACATTGTGGATAGATGGCTGGTTTCGGGTAAACCGGAACTGAATCAGGACTTGGCTGGCTCCTATGATGGTTCAAACTGCCAGTTTCATTTTCGGTTCCGGGTTGAGCTCTAAACTGCTCAGAACCAGCTAAAATCAATTTTAGAAAAAAATTTAAAAAACATAGAGAATTCACGGTTTGAAACCGTCGCTTCTGGGAGTTATATCAAGAATTAGTATACAAAATTACTTCTTTTTCTTTTTGGTTACAACAGGGATGTTGAAGCCAGGTATGCACGCCCCAGGTATTGACCTTACGACCTTCATCTTGTGACTCAAGCCTCCTGCCAGGTGAGCTAGCGCTCTGAGTGCATAACAAATGACTTCTAATTAGGGTATTTGTGCAAATAATTATCATTGTTTTAGACTTCGTCATGACATATCACTTAGATATATAGAAGCCAATTTACACTTTTGTGTGTGTGTATAGAGAGAGAGTTTTAAAAAGATTTTGTACACAAATGGAAAATCTCACAAGGGTATTCATGCAAATATTTCTTATGGTTTTAGACTTCACCACAACATATCACTTGGATCTACAAAGAAAGGACTCTGTCATGATCCGATTTGATCCGATCCGATCCAATCCAATCCTATGACCCAGTCTTTTGTCTATTTAAGCACATGCCGATGAAGGAAATCGCAGAGAAGCACCCAATGTTCACCAAATGAGCATGAAAATGTTGATCAACATATGAACTGCTTTCAAACTTAAAAGAGTCTTTCCTATCATCTATGTTTCCGTGTCCAATTTTTTTACAAATCCGGTCTTTCTAATCATGACCTTCAAAACCGGTCATGGTCAAGCGTTCAATTCAAAACCAACTACGGTATCTTATAAAACACCTCTACTTAATAAGCAATTTACAGATAACAGCTACATGTTTTAGATATTACAGTTGACAGCACTATTTCAACCTATAAATCAATCAAATCGACTCCACTGCCACTGATCCAACTAAAGCAAGTAAACCGAGCCAGTGATGGATCTTATGTTTAGGTTCATACTAATACCCCAACTGTTTAACTATCAGTTGCTAGGCATGACCGATTTACAACTGGTCCTACGCTTAACCAGAACCGAATCGGAACTAAAACCGGTTGAAACATGAACGAAGTCAAACCGGAACCGAAGCCAGAGATCATCCAGTTCGGTTCTAGTTCTACCTTCCACAGAATCGAAATTGGATATTTTATATTTTTCAATTTTTAAATCATGGAAAAAGGAAAAAGGAAAAAGAAAAGAATACTATGTATCTTTCATAACATAGTATAATACCTGAAAAGTTGGGCGGTTTTGTTGAATAAGCGATTAGTTTCCCCTCTATATGTAATTTCCCCAAAATCTATTAACGTCTCGAATTTGTCAGCTTCAATGCCGTCTTCCTGTATAACTCGATTAAGGCCAAGCAAGAGCCAAAATACAACTCATTATCACCTGTGTCTTCCAATTCGTACAAGCCATATCTATGGATCCTTTCAGTTTATAATTCGAGAAGGCCACCCATGAAACAGAGTGATATATAAGACCAGAGCTTCCCTTGAGTTTGAGTTGAGGTAGATTTATATGGAGTCCTCCACAAAAAAGTTCGCGGTTTCGGCCATCTTTTGTGTTCTCTTCTGCATGTGGATCCAACCACTTGAAGGAATCAGATCACTCCCTGAAGAAATGAAGGAGACGAAGATCAGATTATTCTCTGAGTTGCTGCTGGAGGGCACTGTGTTTCCGGCTGGTGCTTCATGCCACACAACCGTTCCAGGAGGCAGCAACCGGCCTTGCTTAGTGAAAGAGATGAACTTTGCTGGTGTTCATCGTGGAGTTCAGCGGCTCTCCATGCCGCCTGTGTTGCACTTGCTGTCAAAGACGATACTAGAGGCTAAACACTAACATCGTGATCAAGATCAATTGCATGGGATGGGAGATCATGTGGATTCTTTCATTTGTTATTATTCTTTAAACATTTATCCAATCATTTCTGTAAATTAAGTGTATTGATTGATACGGAAACAATACAGAAAAAATTTAAAATTCACTAGTACTGTTAAAGGATATCATATGATGTGTTCTAATACACGCACGCACACAAACACACACACACATATATTATATAAAAGATGTATATCTTTTCCTTCATCTCAGTAGCTGCTGTCTTTGGACGTCCCCTAGCAGTACACACTGAAGTCTGCTGCTATACTCCCAAACGTAATGTATGTTTCCATATGCGAGTTGGGGTTAAGTCAGTTGTGGGTCTGCACTGAGCCGAAGTGGGGCTTCCACCCCACTCAAAATTTGGAAAATTAACAACGAAGGTAATAGACCACGGTTAAATCCATGGGCTATAGTACGCCCCATGCACGAAATATCATTGACTAGTCGATGTACTATATTCAAAAAAGTTCTAGATCCTACTTCGGTGCTTAGTAGCATCGGATTAGATATAAACTTTAATAAACCATGCCCGAATCCATATAATAGTTTGCTGTTGAGGCTTAAACCCACAAAACCAATGTACCTATTTCTTTATCCATGACCTTAATTGGTTCGGTGCAGGTTGGTTTTGGGTTGAACACGACCTATTAACCCTTTTATTGCGAACTGAGCAATAGCTCACCTGCCTAGGGGTTCAACTCACAAGTTGAAGTGCATGAGTTGGAGACTCAGGGAAATGCATCTGGTTTTGGCCTCCCTATTGCACCAAGAAGTAGAAAAGCCCCTTTGTTGTTATAATAAATATATATATTAATTATCTGGTGATATGGGAGACTTTGATCTGGATTATGTTGCACCAAAATGCAAGGATGTGTTTTGGTGCCAGATCATGATCTACCAGATCCCCACCTGATCCATGGCCGATCAATGTGCAAATGATATGGCACTTCACGTTTGACAAAGATGTCATCGGTTCTAATACCTTATGATCTCTCAGATGACCTGGTCCCTTTCTCATCATTAATATCGACGACCAATAAGCTACCTACGAAATGATTGCCTAAGGTTTCAGATATTATATCTGACTCTGACTCTTTTTCTTTTTGGTAAAATATGGAGGCCGAAACCAGATGCATGCCTTGGGAATCGAACTCATGACCTTGTGAGTCGACACCCTAATCGGGTGAGCCATCGCACCTTTTCTATGTAGACGTCAAAGACAGTGAGTTGAACATCGCCCTATCACGAAAATTGACTGATGAGCGAGGGGGTCGACTCACGAGTTTTATCCCAAGGGCATGCATCTAGCTTCGACCTTCGCTTTTCTCTCTCTCTCTCTCTCTCTCTCTCTCTCTCTCAGAGATGCACCTCTGTGTTCAGGCCAACTTACCAAGTCCTTTATATCATCGAAAACTAAACCCTAGTCTATATTAAAGTCTTACTTTTTTGGAGTTAAATTTGTCTAATTTTAATTTCTATATTATGTGTTTCAGGAAAGCAATCCAAGAATCATACTGTCAGTGAGTAATTCAAAGGAACTATCTGGACCTCACTAAATGGGTACTAATTTTGGATCGGATCACCTTGGAAGGAAATGTCATAGAAAGTGCAGTCGATGCAAATCAGCATTCAAATGTTGATCATCAATCTACTTTCAACCCATTGAACAGCACCACAGTCTCAATTCTTCCCCAGTATGTTTCGTGTCAAAACATTTTACAACATATCTGGTCTTTGTAAAAACCTAGACCTTGAAAGTAGGTCATAGTCAACCGTTCAAACACAAATGAAGGACGAGCATGAGTATGGATTGCTCAAATAATCAGACATTAGTTTACATACAACCACCTAATCTTTCGAACCACCCTTTTCAAAAATAGTCTAAGCACCATTAAAAATGATACGACCTTACCTCGGTGAGCTCGTAGTCGAACTCGTAGCAGCCAAATCCAACTTGAGTCAATTTCAAATGGCGGGTGCTTAAGAAAGATGCTGACCGTGGAATTCGAACCCTTGACTGCTTGCCTAACTAGTATGCCCGTCGTACTATGTTATATAAACCCTTTGAGCTCTCGACCATCAGGCCATAAAAAAGTTGATTTATGACACCCTTCATTAATAGAACTTTGACAAAACAGCATGAAGCACAAAATGGATAAAGACGTCTTCCAACTCTAGGAGGCTGTTTGGTGTATACTTTCAGAACTAGGGCCGGGCTAAAAGTAATATCTAAAACATTTTTGCTGTCTTCTGTGAATAGTTGATCCATTGGGATGCATTTGCAATTTGCTTCCTATATAAATCCTCCTATATAAATCCCAAAAACAAGAGCTAAAATACCACTAGATATCAACTGTGGCTTTTAGTTCATGCAATAAAATCTCTGACCTTTCACTGGTTGTAGTTTTTTGAGGTAACACCATCCAAACAGTGAGATTAGCAGCCTTCTTATTCAGTTTGAGTTCCATTGAGCTAGGATATTAATGGAGTTCTCGGCGAAAGCGTCTGTGGTGGCAGCCATTGTTGTGCTCTTATGCATGTGGATTCAACCACTTGAAGGAATCAGATCACTTCCTGAAGAAATGAAGGAGACAAGGATTAGGATGTTTTGGGCGTCGCAGACGAAGGGCACTGTATTCACAACTGATGCTTCATGCCAGACAACCGTTCCGGGCGGAGGTAACCGTCCTTGCTTGGTGAAAGAGATGAATTTGCTCGTAATCATCGGAGTTCGGCTCCTCTGAGTGCCGGTCGCACTCGGATATTGTAGTTTATGATGATCATGAACATTGAGTCGACTGTGGCTAAATATCAAGGTTATCAAGATTAAACGCCATGGGAAATCATGCTGATTCAGACGTTCTGTAATTAGCTTCTGTTCTTTACAAATATGTCCATTCATTTTTTCTGTAATTTGTTTATGGAGGCCCTGATATGGAAGGTCCCAAAACATAAATACATGAAATACATTATTTTGTTTCGAAAGAAGAGAAAGGGATACCAAAACGGGCACCAATACAGGCTTCTTCTTGCATGCGATGGTAACTGTGGTATAATTATGACACTGCGTCACTGCCCCCTTAATTATAGAAAAACTCAAAGGGGAGAAAGGGTGACGCCCATTCTTGTGTTCGTAGGAACTGAATCCCGTTATACGTTTGTTTCTTGTGGCAGTGAACCCTCTTAGAGGTATATGGTTGGATTCAAGCATCCATGATGCACATAGCTAGTGAAGATTATTCACCATTCAAGTTCTTTTTCTCGAAAAGCACATTACATATGTGATTTCATCTTTTGACTTCAGTTCTAATGACTATGATAAGCGTGTCTACTGTAAATCAGTCAGTGCTTTAATCATTTTTTGCCTATACGTAGATAATATATTGTTATTTGGCTCCGATATGTGAATAGTAAATGAGACTAAATTATTTTTATATAGTAAGTTTGAGGTGAAGGACATAGGTGTAACTGATGTGATTTTAGAACTTAAAATTATAAGGTCTACTGATGGTATAATAATCTTTCAGTAATTGATAAAGTTTTATATAGATTTGGATATACAAACTATATACCTCTTAAGATCCCATATAATTCATCTAAGACTTTAATTAAGAATAAAAATGATATTCATGTGTTTCAACTATGATATTCTCACATTATTAGTAGTTTTATGTATCTAATCAATTGTACATGACCATATATTACATTTGATGTGTGTAAGTTGAGTAGATATATCAATTGTCTAGATAGAATCCATTGAGAAGCTCTAGATACAATATTTCGCTATTTGAAGGGAGCAATTTCCTTGAGAATGTATTACAGTAAGCATTCTTATGTTCTTAAGGATTTAGTGATGCTAGTTGGATAATAAAGAACTCTATAAGTAATGGGGTCATTGATATGCATTTTTTGTGGGTGATGGTACTGATACTTGGAAATAAAAAAACAAACTATATTAACTCGTTTTACATTTGAGGCAAAACTATGTTCTTTGGATGAGACAGAATTGAAAGTTGAATCACCGAAGGGAATTATGTCCGGTTTACTTATGGTAAAGAAGTAACTTCTTATAATTTTAATGCACTGTAATAGCATGACTAGAATTGCTAAGATCAATAGTTCCAAGTACAATCAAAAGCATTGGAAGACACATCTAACTTATACTAAAGTATATAAAGGCTCTTGTGTCTAATGGGGTCATAGTAGTACATTTTGTTGGATCTAAAGATAACATAGTTGATCCTTTGACTAAAGGTCTATCAGTAGTCTTAGTTGAGAAATTAAAGTTGGAAATGAGATTGAAACCCACTATTTATTTAGAAGCAATGGCAACCCAACCTATTTGAGTGAAGATCCTATGAAGAAGGTTCAATGTGATAGTAACAAGGTATTGGGTGAATAAGATGAAACTTTTATTATATGATACTTTTAATATATGTGTGTTTGTCTCTTGAAACCTATATGAGTGAAGATCTTACAAAGAAGGTTAAAAAACGTAGTAAAAGGTTTTAGGTGAATGGGATTGAGTCTTACAATAGGATGCTAGTAGTACATCCTTAGATATGCCTAACTAAGTGATTGACATTGTGAGACCGCAATAGGGGGATTGGATTGTTTCCTGAAGTCAATCATGATACATGATATGGATGCATGATTATGCATCACTCCTAAAGATCATGTCATAGCTTTTTACACCCGAAATTGAGGTTGAAGACGTATGTTCACTTAGTTTTTGTAAAGATAATATTGGATAACTCAAGTAACAGTTCAAACAGGAAGGTACTTTTTCTAAAAGTATAATATGATTGTTGGTTTAAGAGGATACTTTTATGGTTAGGACTTTGTGGGGATTGTTGGATTAATGTTAATTATAGTTATGTTTATTAAACACATGTATATTAATAATATTTAATTCATGTTTATATCCCAAATATTCAATTGATCTATTATTGATATATGTGAAAGTTTTAAAGTGTAAAAAGTCATATGTGATGACAAAGAGGAGACAAAGTTTAGTCCCATATTGAAAAAATGAGACAAACTAACATTTCCTTTTATATAGTTGGTAGCTCTTGAACCTTAGTTCAAAGAGCTTGGGGGAGGACATGCAAGACCATGCACACGCATGCTAGGCTGAGCTTGAGAATTATCTTTAGTCTATCTTTTTGCACATTACAATGATTACTCTCTCTCCTTACGTCTCCCCTCTCTGCTCTCTTCTGCTTGCATTATGACTGCTCCCAACCGTCGTTCCCTCCAACCATAGGTTACTGGGGCATAATCGAGATTGACTTAAAGTTAGGTATATATCTTTCTAGTTGTGCGTGTGTTTTATCTTCAGAGAAAGGCATAGGTATCCGTACATACTCATAGCGGGGCATTGATTTTCTAAGGAAAGTTCACAAGGGCAACTGACACATATATGTTTTTTTTATCATTGCTTGTGCTTTTGTTTTATGTATGATTTGTTTTATGGTTTACTTTGGATCTGCGACTGTTGTCAATTAAAGCATGTTTATATTTGTTGCATACTCGTTTATTATGCATGTATGTGTGGTTTTTGAACATCGAATAACACAGGAGATCGTGTAGATTCCTTTATTTTGCTTTATTGTGTGTCTATATTTACGTTGAGGCATTATTTGTGTGCATTCTTTCATGTAAACTGTATTGAATCTAATGCAAACGAACTTTCTTATTTGATGGATTGAATAAGATTTACTGTGACAGAAAAATTGTTAATCATATATGGCTGGAACTCGAGAAGAAAAAGGGTTGTGAGACTACTCCCAATTTACCTTACTCTCTCTCTCTTCCTACCTAAAAGCTTTCATTTTCAACCGGTACTATGTCTTTTTCACAAAAAGAAACAAATGACACGAAATTTTCGTAAAAGTATGTTCGGGAAGGCATGATTCACTGAGTTCATGGCAGACACCACAAACAAGTTCTTAATGGACATCTAGGAAGATATTGCGGCTTTCTTGGAGCACATTCGAGATAGTGAACGTTACGAAATAGCAAGATGTTACCAGCGAGCATCGGATCTCCCTTTGTGTGTGTGTTTGTGAGAGAGGTCAATTCTATTGCTGTTCAAACGAAACTCATTTAGAAACTTACTATAAAGAAAAACATAGTTATGGCCACTCTGCTTGATTTCCAAGATATAGAAATCCAGGAATGATCAGCCGAGGTAGTTCATGTAAGTTGACTCTTCATTTGGGATATTGAACTTCGTCGTCGCCATCTGAAACTTTGAGATTTTCTTCCATTCTTAAATAAGAGGGTGGATTCTACAAATTATGATAGGGCTTTATGGAAACAAAGAATCCATGTAGTTGACAAAAGCTTAGTTGTTGTTGTTGATAAATAAGAGAGGGTTAAGCAAGATGACCAACCACCACGATCAAAGAAAGAAACAAATTTACATCAATTCTAGTCCAGGTCACAGATCGCGGATCAGAAGAGTGCGAGAAAACCATTTTCTGAGCAGTGAAACACAAGCTCATTCTTTTGAACCTTCAAGATCGCAAAGTGGATCTTAATGGATCTTTCCACCAAAATTAATATAACTAGCTGTCAATACGCATCGGCCTCAATTAGCTTGCTTGGAAACAAGTTCAGCATATATTAACTGACCCCACTTAGCGTAAGATCAAGTAGTTTTCGGTTTTGGTTTAAACTGGTTTCACGAACTATATCAATAGGTGGTATTCGGGTTAACTCGTAGCGTGTAGATCACTTCGCCTAGTTTCATGGTTCTACCTAAATTTTCTTAAAATTGAAAGTTTTGTTTTACAATACAACTTATATAGATTTTCTTTTTAAGAATTTCATTTTCATGAAGTAACATTAATTAACTGTATAATTAAACAAAAACATCGTGTTCGGGTCATGCCCGACAATAATACTTTCATGATACTTTGAAATTTTGGATATCTCAGTTGAAGCTCAGGCCAGATCTGCTCTGGTAGAAATTTTCATCAACCGTGCGTAGCTCCATATGTTAATTGGATTTGAAAGTTTGACCCAAATAAGTAGTTGGATCTATTCAGTTACAAAACTATAACGCTATAACTGCTTTGGTATCAATCGGGTTGAAGTGAAACCCGATCCATTAACACCCCAACAGGAATTCACTGGGAAACCCCATGCTTATTTTTCTTCAAGAACATATCCACGCTTACATCGGGCTCCAAATAAGCCAATACTTTTTGCTATGGTGTGTTGGTGCCTCCTAAGCACGCGGTAGGAGGAACGAAGACTATGCAATGTCCCTTGGTACGCCATCTGAGCCCAAGTTCAAGAACCGTTTACCCATCATATGGGCGCCACGACTCTCCCAGCTAGCGTGTCGCCTCAAAAGCGTCTTCAAGTTGAAGGTCAGCAGTTCGATACTTAGAGGATCTCTTGAGATTTGAAAGAAAGAACAACATTATTTAGATAATTTTAAGAGCAATATCCCTCTCTCTCTCTCTCTCAGTGTGTATGTGTCTGGATCTTCAAGATATCCTAAATTTGGAACATAACCTTCATCTTTTCCAAGGATGAATATATGAGGAATAGAAAATGTATATTAAGAAAAAAGCGAAGCCACGTGCAGCATATATCTACATTGAATTCGTGAAGGTTCCCTTATTCTTTGCATGGCCGTGAGGAAAAACAACCCCGCCATGGCCATGGCGACGACCACCGGCAACGAAGTTCATCTCCATAACTGAGCACAGCACCGGAGTGGTGCCTTTGCATGAAGGCGCAGACTCTGGTGTTGGTCCAGCCGGCAACGACTCAAAGAGCAACCAACTTCTTTTGATCGCATCCTTCTTCATGATCATTTGGTGATGATCGTGACGATCTCCAACTAGCGGCCTCCTTCCCTCAAGTGGTGGAATGCACAAGCCAAATACAACACAAATAATGGCGAAGATTACTGAAACTCTTCTCATGAACGAGTCCATTAGAGACCTCTCCCGTCTTTTTTCTGGCTTCCAAAAGGTATTAGAGCTCTACAATTCAAGCGAGGGAGGTGTACAACTGGTTTATATATAAGTTTTCTAACTTATATAAGGAAACCGTGATATATATATATTCTGAAAGAATCGATATAAATATAGGAAAGAATAGTGTATGGTTTGTTGGGAAGATGAGTATATGTTCATCCATATATATATAGAGAGACGGGTAGTAGTTGATTTTTGAGATTGATTCATATTTCCGTTTTAGTTCTTGCATGGTTTCTCTCTCGAGTATTGACGGTGGCTTGCTTTCCACTTTGAGAGGAAACTGCGTCGCATATGCATAACGCGTCATTGCCCCCGGCCAACTTCACCTTTTAATTCAAATCAACTAGTCTCTCTCTCTCTCTCTCTCTCTCTCTCTCTCTCTCTCTCTCTCTCAAACTAGATATCGGATTAAGTCCTGTGGCGATTAAGGGTCCTAGGCTTAGAGTTCTATGTATATATAGAGAGAGAGAGAGGGAGAGAGAGAGAGAGAGAGAGAGCATTTAAAATCATGAGTTGAGAGTCGTATAATATACCGACATGCATCCGACAATATGCTAATTACTTACAACTGAAAAGGTGCACTTTCTCAGGTAATGCTTGGTGGGACTCTTCATTAATCGGCACCTACCTCTTCCTAACGAAAAATAGATTGGACTGATCTCCCTAATTCCACTTGCTACTTTGTGGCTGAACTATCAAATGTCGTCATATGCTAAATTGGGTCGGTGAGGGTAGACATGGTCGGTTCCTAACCGGCTCGGTGGTTCTAACTGGAACCGGTTGAACCAGAAACCAGGGACCACTCGATTCGGCCTTCATTTCACCTTTTATAAAACCTGAACCGGCGGAACTATACGAAACCAGACATGTCTAGGTGAGGGTGTGGCTGAAATTAAATCGGATCGAATCAACAGATCCGGGAGATCATGACCTAATCACAGCATGTATGTATGTCATCAGATGGCATGAATGTAAGAAATTTTTCTCAAGTTAAACATATTCTTTGTAGCTTAGTTTTTTTTCTTATGTCATCAGATCGAATCAACAGTACTATAGTTCTTTTTCCTTTCTTGAATTAGCAAGCCAAATGAAAAGACTAGGAGTATGTATAGATGGAAATGGGGCAGGTCTGGGATGTGAATATCTATACCCAGACCCATACGTTTGATCCGGTAAACAAACGTATGTGCCATAGTGCCTTCTATCTCAACTCTAATCTTAATAAAATTGTTAAAATTATAAATAGAGAGAGAGAGAGAGTTGAAGTAGGCGTTTTCCGTTTTCCTCTATTAGTACTTCCAGTGGAGAGTCTGGGCTCGGGCCGACTTTGAATTCAAAGGCAGAAAGAAGATGGTGGGGTTTCCTTTACGCGTCTTGCCGTGTCAAACCTCGCACGTAGAGATGGGCCAACCCCAGTCCCTTTGAAACCTGACAACCTAATGTCGGATTCAAGGCCATCATCAAAACAGTAAACCAAAAAAGAGGAACAACAACGACCTTAAATCTTCTTCCATCCCTCCGTCCCATATATAGTTGAACCTCTGCTGTTAAACCATGTATTACTATCTCATATCCTCCTTTCAGTTCATCCAAATCGCCCATCTGGTATTTTTCACAGATTTTAGCTACCACAAAGAAGAGAAATATAGAGGATATCCAAAATCCTCCGTTGTGCAAGCCTACCTTTGAAGCTCTGATGGATTCCTCAATGAAAAGAATTGCAGTGCTCGTCATTGTTGGTCTTCTGCTCTGCACATGGGATCAGCCACTGGAAGCAATGAGGCCACTTATGGATCATCATCATCAAATGATGGAGGAGAATGAAAGAAGCTGGCTGCTCTTCGAGTCACTGCCAGCTGGGCCGACGGCCGGTTCAAAGCCTTCATGTGAAAGCACGGATCAGGCATCATGCTTGAATGGGATGAATTTCGCCGGTGGTGCTCGATATCGCCATCGATGGCAGGCGGCAAAAGCTTACCCCGCCGGGGTGGTCAGGATAGGAGTAGCGAGTGGTCATGTTAACGCTCCACAAGAAGATTGATTTGTCCTTATTCATATTTACGTAAAGGAGATGCAGATGATTCGTTTCTTTTCACGTTTACATCTTCATATTTATTCTTTTTTTTTGTAAAAGATCAAGAAGTTTTGATTGATACCAAATATTGGAACGCAGAAAACTAGCTTACACGTATAAACAAATACAAGGAGTTTGTTTATTAATTCTCTCTCTATATATATGTATATATATATGTGTGTGTGATGATGATGATGATGATGAAGAAGATTGCTATTGCTGTAAAGACGGGTGATACCGGAAATTAGCACGTTTCGCCTTTGAGCCAAGATCGAGTACTCTTCTTCGATTGCATCACTGCAGCTCAACTTTTGGCATCAAAAGAGGTTATCAAACTGTTGATAAACTCAGACTAAATTTAACGGTTTTAAGGAACTATCTAAATGGTCACAACGATCAGAACAAGTCGCTGAACTTACTTCCATGGTATGCAATCAAAACCAGAACTCAAACTAAGCTCTTTTCCATGTTAAGTTGGGTAGGTATCAGTTCTTAGACGTCACTGTGTTCTATCTTGTCTCGTATTAGTGTTTGAGTGAAAAAAGGGGGTAAAATGAAAGTTCGTCTTTTTCCTTTCTCTTCCACTATTTGCTTGAGACAACAACCTACCTTCTTTAAAGTGTTCATAGTCTTGATCTTTCAATGAGTATCGGTGACAATCTAGATCTTCTGTACATAATTTCTTTCACCATCTTTGTTGCATTGAGGTGAACATTAAAATGGGACGCGAGCAAGAGCAAATCTCAAAAAAATACAAAGACAATGAAGAAACATGAACATTTATCGTTTCCACCGGTGGCCACCAGGGAAGGAGGGTGGCTGGTGGTGGCGGCAACGGGGTTTTCTGCTACATGTTTCCACAAAATGAGAAACATCAACATTTATCGTTTCAGTGTTCCTTCAAAACAGGAAAGACCAGCGGGCTTTCCGTGCATCATAGTTCACCATATTCTTGCGTAAAGATTCGTCATCGAGTATAAGAAGCGAGAATCAAAAAATGGTGATCTCAAATGTTTGGACATGATATGCATGAACGATTGAATGCAATATTCCAAATAATTAAAACAAAAAATCAGCTTAAACAAGATTAAACGGTTTATATTTATCAATAAGGTTGACAATCAACCTAAAGAACCCGCAGCAATGTCAAAAGGTGAAGTAGGTAGTAAAAGCGTGTAAGTTTCCCTTTATATCATTAGAGGTGTAAACAGATCCTGTCCAAATCATGGGTATGGATCTGACCCATTGGGTATTGGAGCAATGGATTCATACATGGATACAAAAGGGGAAAACCATGACCTACAGGGACCGCACTTAGAGTGTTAGCTCACTTACCAGACATCGCTTCAGTCTCCCTGTTGTAACAAAAAAAAAGAAAAAGGACCTACTAATCCGATTTACTACCTTGTTTTTAATTCTGTAGTCATTGTCTTTTTTTCTTTTGATTATAAGAAGAGGCCAAAGACTACCACACACCAGCAGCAACAACAATAGAGCGTCCTGCCGTTGAGCTATTACTTCGGATGCGTGGTCATTATCTTTTTAATACAAAGACTAGAGCATTACTGAAGCTTGGTTGGTTCAATTGGTTCGCCACTTGTTCCCTTTAAGCAAGGTCTCAAAGTTCCAAACTTGTCAACGGAGAAAACCAGATGAGAGAATTTTATCCCTGTATCAGGTCAACTCATCAATCTCGAAGGGTCTTGTGAGATCTAACAAGAACAGAAGAAGAAGAAGAAGAAGAAGAAGAAGTCCGAAACTTTTAAAGAAATTGATGTGGACCACTTCGGTTAAACTAATTCCTTAGCTTCAAGATTTGCATGATTTCCATATGATTTTGACATTAGACTTTTGTCTTTTGTCGTTCGGCCCTTTCTCCTTTGCTATCTTATGTCTTATCAACGGTCAAATGTGTAGTATAGTACACGAAATTCAAAAGTCGGACACATAATAATTAAACATGTGCATGCAATCACTGACTATCCTGTTATAATATTTATGCACTTCACAATATTTAAAGTCTCGATAAAGCAGCATTTAATAATGATGCTTTTAATGTACAGGTGATTGGTTTATTTGATGCATTTGATAATGACAAGCTCAGATTAAGTATAAGTAGATGTACACATGACCTGTTTGGAACTTTCCCAATTGCTCTGACCAATTGAGTCAGGAATCGACTGGAATCGGAGCTGGTCAAACCAGACACAGAACCAAGAACTACCCAATTGAGTTTTGGTTCCATCTTTCATGGAATTGAAACCAGACATGAACTGGAACTGACTATTCCAAACCATTAGTTCTAATTTTTATTTTTAAATTTGTTAAATCTTTAGTGTTTTTTTTGGGGTTCATGACACTTTATGGTTCAACCAGGAACCGGCATGGTACCGGTTTTGTTATGGTTTCTAGTTCTAGGAAAATTGGTGTTGGAATTGCTGATTCTGGTTTACCTGGAACCAGTATGTGGAGGTGTAAGTGAGCCAACCAACTCATTACTACCAGCCATTTCATGTTTTATATCGTTTCCGTGCCTTCTCGTGTTGGTGTCATAACTGATCAACACGAAAACATGATCTGACTTCTGTGTTGTCACTATTGTGGACACACACATGCACTTTTCAGCTGTGTTGATGCCGTCTATGAAATTGCCTTCGTTAACAAACCTTCAATTCTTGTTTTGTTTAAGCTAATTTAGTTCTAAGACTTTCAATGATGATAGTGGAAATGTCAAGACCGAACTTTGATCTAGTGAAATTTTGGCGTTTAAACCCAAGAAGGATCATTTCCTTCAAATACCTCGTCTTCATTGAATCGAAGGTTTTGATTTAATTGAATTGCATTTAGAACGTTCAAAAGCATCCGAACACTTTGATTATTTGATATGTTTCCTTCGCTATACTTCCAAAATGCTGTTTGATATGTGTTGCTAATCCATTAATCGTCAATGAAGGTTCTGAACATGGCATCATGTATGACCAATGACTTAGTTCAAGTCATTGTTGACTTGCCAAGATATCTTGAATGGCTCATAAAGTCTTGCATAGACCTTGAACTTGGCTGGACTTTAGGTAGTTCCAAATTCAAATCTTCATACTTTGTAGCATGACTTAATTTTATGATTTTATGTACATTAAATCTCTTTCCATGGCTCACTAGCCCATACTGCTCAAGAAATGAACAACTAAAAGACAAGGAATCCAACCTCGTGGTCTTCGATCGACCATAGGACCTGCTCATTAGGGTGCACTGAGTTCTTCCTCAAACAAAGCTAATTAAGGTTAAGAAGTAGCCTTTTTTTGGTTAATGTCTCAAAACCTGCCTTGACTCTTGACATCAGTTGGTTCTGAGTCCTAAATCGTCTGAAACTTGAAAAACATTAAATGAATTGAAATTTTGACAAATATATGGAATCGGCGGTTTGAAACTGCAAGTTCCACCATGGAACCCATACTAAACTGAATGGTCCCTGGTTTTAGGTCCGGTTCGACTGGTTCTGGCCTGGTCCAATTCGGGTTGAAACCTTGTTTCAGACTGGCCATGTATAGCTCTTTACATCATCCACACTCGATAATCTATTGTTGGACTCTGATGTAGAGACAGATTTATTCTTCAATAAATCCTCATCACTCCAACCACGAGGAGTTGATGGGGAGTTGCAAGGGGCGTAGCAACTCCCCCCCCCCCCCCTTGCAACTAAATAATTCTTGTCTTATGCTTTGTCTAATGAGTTCTTTCGTTTGATTGTTTCATTCTTTGTTTTTTCCCAGCATTTATATCTAGAGAAAATCATAACACTTGATCCTCTATGACAACCTTCGATGGCATTCTTCTTCATCTCCTTTTTAGGACTTAATTCATGTTAGGTCATCAAAGATTAGAGTGTTCCTGCAAAATAAATTGACATGAAATACAGAGCGAGTGAAACCCAACACCAAAGGATTGATTGAGAAAGTTTGATATCATTTCAGATTTGTCCTTATCAAATTGATCCAAATTTATTATCTAATAAATTAGCCATGACAAACACATTGGTTTAGACTTTACAGAATAATGCGTGATAAATGGTAAACATGTTTGGTTGAAGGTAAAAAAGATTTTAGCAGGTGCATTCACACAGTGTTAGAGATCTCGGTTGGGCTAAGGTCTGAATGAGAGAGAGAGAGAGAGAGAAAGAACAACAACAATTGTTAGTGCATGAATTACTAATAATATTGCATTTTCTATGTATACAAAAGATAGAAATTTACCTGATGGTCGGAGATTCTAGAGCCTAGCAGTAGTATACAAAAGGTTGATGGTTTTTCAATTGGTTCCTTAGTCTAAAAAGGCACTTCTCTATTTACCTGATGAAATTTAAGGGATTGTTTGTTGTCATTTTCTGTTGGGTCTTCTACTGTGTATTTGGGACCATCAAATAAATGCTCATATTTTCAGTTTTTTTATTTATGAGGAAACCTTACGGGAAGGTACTTCTTGTTGAAGATACAATGCGCCTTTGTATTCCGAGCACCTTTCTTGAGGCATATTTACTTGATTGCCTTTCATGTTGATTTAAAAGGATGATGGATGAAAAAGAAAGGAAAGAAAAAGAAAACTAAGAAACAACAAAAGAACAAAGAACACCTATTTGTAGATGTAGAATTAGAGGTATGTCTTCATGCTATGTCTTCATTAATGATTAAGTTTATCACATTCATAACGACATGTAGAATTAGAGTAGTATTAGAGGTATTCTTTTGTTTGTAATACACTTAGTTATTGACAACCAGCATTAGAGGTATTCTTTTGTTTGTAATACACTTAGTTATTGACAACACCTATTTGTAGATGAAGCCTTGCATGTCTTTCAGAAGAACTTGAACAAATGAATAAGTTATTATCTGTGAATCAAAGGAACAAGGTAGAACCAAAGGGAAAACCAAGGGAGAAAGGTTCTCACTCCTAAAACTTGTATCTAAATTCTCTAGTCGGTGAAAGACCCAAGAATAAATGCATCCAACTATTCATGTTAATGGAGTGAGACATGGTCTGTTCAAACCTGAGCAGACTATCAAATTAAATACTGTGCTCGCTCAAAAGTACCATTGGAAGTGTGGGAAAAACAGCAATACCTGAGAGAACAGGGTAGCTGCTTGACAAGTGTCCACCATGATCAACATCTCCTTGAATCTAAAGTTATAAAATAGAAAGATGAAACACAATCATAATATAAATGATGAAATCACACCCATCATCTTCTTATCTAATTGTTAACATTATGGAAATATAGTCAGCATATGAAGAAAACAAACTTCCTTTATAAAACTCGGAAATACAAAGCTCATAAAAGAAGATAGCCAAATTTTGAAGACATTTGAAACGTAAAAAGCAAGGTCAGCTCCAGGTATAAAACATATGGAAATGGAATACCTCCGCTTCTCTCGCATCTGCTCTAATGCATCTGCTAAATCACGACTCTATATCTCTTCAGAGTCCTGAAATTTCAGAAACTGATCACCTCCATGGAGAGTCATGTAAAGAATTATATGGCTCCCTTCATCACTTAAAAGACGTTTTGACCTTGGAACTTCAGATTCAGGACGACCAGTCAATACTCGTAAGAAATTTCAACAGTCACTTCATAACCTCGATAGTCTACCTGAAGAAGACAAGGTGAATTATGACAAAGTTTCAGTCATCCGAGTCAAAAATTACATAAGAGCGAGCAATACAAACAATTTATTTTATAGTACATAATTCTTCAATATATGTGATATATAAGTAGTCCAGAATAGCAGTAGAATATTTACACATTAAAATGTATAAATATCAGCAGGTAACAAAGATGCTTAAACATTGGATACTTGGAGATGAAACATGCTAGTAACCTGTCAAATAATCAAGGTGTTTTTATGCAGATAAAAGCTTACTTCAACATTATCACCATACAGATTGAGTTGGTGATTCTCATTGTTGAAAACTTGAGCTGGATAGTTATTCCCAGCATTGCAAGCCATATCATCTGCTAGCATAAGTATTATCCTCTCATCAGGTATTCCTAGCCTCTTCACTGTCCAGGAAAAGACACCAGCAACACAACAAAGCAATCAACAGAGTAGCTAGAATGATATGCAAAGTGAAAATGCAGAGTGGCTCACCTGTACAGGGAAAGTGTGTTGGCCATGTGACGGTAGTTAAACCTGCCAAGTAACAAACATCTTAGATAACACAGCTTCTGATAGATCCATAAGAGAAGTGGATTGTGCAGCAAGAGAAAGCAGGAGATATAAGAAAAGAAAGGGCTAGTTCAAATGCTAAATATATTAAAATGAAGATTTGCAGGGATTCAGTTATCGCTAGACAACGAAACATTGTTTCTCCAACTCATTTTCTTGTTATTAGCTCGGCTATATAATGAAAGGTGATTCCCACGTACATTCACAATCGTAACAGATTTCTTAAACTCTTATTATGTGCTTTGTCAAGGCCTTGTTCGTACCTTTCATTCTTAATTGCAACACAAAGAGAAACACATCACAATTGTGTCAAAGCGAGAAGTCATTCGTGTACTAAAAACCAACAATATCTTCGCTTTTCTTTGGCAACGGAGAAGATCCAATAAATTCATCAAGCTGATTTAAATGATCAAACTCTGAGAAAGAAAGCTTTTCACTAGTGATGATAAGACGCCAAAGAATTATTTGATTCTGTATGAGAGCTAACGACAAAGAGACACATAATTGCGGGAACGGTAGGATTAAGGCCAAGAAGTTCCCGAGAAAATACAGCAAACAAAATGAAAAGCGAATTTGTCTAATGTAGTTGTGCTTATCAATTGAATAACGATTTTTTTGGGGGGCCATGGTCTCAATCTAAAGGTTCTCGAGTAACTATCAAGATATGAGTTGATGGAAACTGGTATATCTCTTCTAAAATACATCTGTGAAAAAGAGAGATCTTTCAGATATGACAAAATTGGTAGCAATTACCGTCGCAATGATATATTGAACGCCTTTTACGTTATCTCATCCAATCACAAAGAAAGATTATACAAAATCTTTTAGAATTTATGCTACAAGATTTGGCCTTCCAAGATGCCAATTTAATTAGACTTGATTAAAATGGCACCAACAATGTACGATCTAGTGATTCATGGTCCACAGTAGAGTTCCAGTATCATGAAACAAACTTGGGATGATCTAGTAGCGATTGGGGAACAATTTGCTTGGGGTGTACGCCCATTTCGTTTCCGGATAGAATGTAGAGAGAGTACCAGAAACGAGATGTGCAGACCAAGACGGCCCAATTGTTGGTGTGGATGGATGAGAAAAATGATGATGGTGTTGGTGATGCGTTTGCTTTGTAGAGATCGGAAGGTATCGTGATTGTCAGAAATACCATCATGAGAGATATCGCCTTCCAGAGAACCGATTCACCCATCTCTCTCTCGCATTTGAAAATCAGGAGGGAAGGGAGATCGCACGGAGTAAATCAGGCGGAAGCTTCAGTGATTTCCATTGTTGCGGGAATTCTTTATGAGTGACGACTATATATATATATATATATATATATATAGAGAGAGAGAGAGAGAGAGACGTGGTTTGACCGGTGTACGTCCTAAGTTAGATTAATATAATATCATTCATTTTCGAATGAATATTGATGATCGATCTTCGCATTGACAAACGATTCGACATAACCATTCATGGGATCGCACAAACAATGTTCATCGTATAATGAAATCTGCCATAAAAAGGTTTTTCTAGCACTTTCCAGATTCTCTCTATATATGTATAAAGAGAGAGGAAAGATATATTCTGCGATCCCAAACCACTCACTATTCATGGTGAGAAAAGCGAGTAATTGTTTCTCCAATACTTGCAGAAAATAAAAATTAATGTTCTGCTTTTTTAATTTAAATATGAACCAAAGTATATAGTTATTAGTGTATACCATCCTTCGTCTTTTTCTCTCTCTTCACATATATATATTAAAAAATTAAGATTTATTGTATTAGTAATTCTTTTACAAAGTTATTTTGAATGGATGATACCTTCTAGAAACCCATTGGAAGGGGTGCAATGAAGATTGCTCCGAAAAGCACTAAATATTTAGTTTTTTTAAAGTCTAGTGCACAAGATGATCTTTTGGTCTTCCATCTCGCAGCTCGTCTCAAGTCTGAGCTTGGCTTATCTTAACCGAGCACATGAAACAATCCATGAATAAGCAATAACCAAGATGGGAGGACTAGCAGCAAGCAAGCCAAGCTTATTCACGTTACAACTTTAGCTACGGTTTGGTAGACCCCTACCATTGGAAGTCCTTGGCCTCTCTCAACGAGGGCCTTAGACTGAACTCAATAGCCACAAAGACTACGGCTCACTAATTGCGAGTCATGTTGAAGAGAAAACATTTCGAGAAACTTTTTGTTTCAGCAGCATTTCAATAAGTATGATATGGGCAGCATATGGTGTTGTTTCCAAAAGTTCCAGTTATATTTACATGTGGAAAGATGATCGGATATTTTTCTTTGTAGTTGGTTTGGTATGCACAAATAGTGATAGCTCACCTAGCCAAGGGGGTCCAGTCACAAGTTAGAGGTGAAGAGTTCAATTAACAAGGCATACATCTAGCTTCTGCCTCCCCAACAACAACAACTAAGGCTTTTCTCATACTAGATGGGTCGGCTAGATTATAGCTTATGCCTCTCCATGTACCCAAAAGAAAGAGAATACGTTGTGTATTCACATTTACAAAATCATAATAGGCTTGATAATGTGTGCACATAAAGTAGCTTAAAACAATGGTATATTACAGTCTCACTGTGAATCTTCAGTGTTTTCCTGCTCCTTCCAACTAAGAGTTGGAGGACATATCTTTTTACTTTCTGACAGCATTATAGTGGGATCGATCATTAAATGCTTTGGTCGGTGAAATGCAAACTTGTGATTAGGATGTTATCACAAGAGTGACAAGACTATTTTGGTATATATCTGAAGTATGGTTCGGGCTGTAGGATTAATTTCTCTGCCTTTAAGATAGAGAGTTTCAAAAGGTAAGCATCAATTGTAAGAAAAGGATAAGTACCATTACTCGTATGAGTATTCAAGTTATTGTAACCATTTTGTAATGCCATGATCTAAGAAGAGAAGCCAATTTTCGCCATAAAATAGATTCATCAGAAACGCAACAATGTGCTGTCAAAACTTTCTCACGAAAAGGAATTGTGCTTAATATTTGATGTATTCACACAAGAAATGGCCAAGAAGCCAAGCAATTAACACTTGCTTCCTTCAGCATAAATTGATGTATTCACACAAGAAATAGCAAACACATGCATCCTCAAGAATACATGACTACTTCAGATCTTTAACCCTAATTTAGTTTCTAGTTAACAATTTAAGAAATGGGTTTCAGAAGAAAGCTCATGCTGATATTATGCACAACCTATTTGTTTAAGAGTTCATGCATAAAATCTTGGTTAGAAATAGGTATTGTAATATGTAGAAAATATCTGAATATACAAGTAAATGCAAACTTTTTGACCTAAAAATAACGAAACAACAAGGAGAAGAGGTAACCCAACTGTTACTATTTCTTCCTTTTTGCACATCTTTTGGTTGAAGAAAGAAATGAGGAACATTAGTTAAAGATCGGTTTGTTGATGGATAAAAGGGGCCTATTCGTAACACTTGTTACATCTTGAGCCCAAAGGTGGACCTAGCTTGAGATAAGTACGAAAGCTTTAAAATGCTATATGAGAAAACAACAACAAAATACACAAAAAGTGATGGTAAGAGATGATCATTGAGGATCTCCTCAGGCCCAGGCTCATGGAGAATCAACTACAAAACCACCAACCTACCTATAAAGATATATAAAACAGATGTACTATTGTACGATGCTTCACACATTTCCTGGAAATTGAACAGTTTTGCTTAGTTTATCGAATACCAAGGTGATTACAACATTATACTCCATTGAACGAGCAACTCAAGACGAAGTGAAAGTTTGTCCTTTTCTGCTGGGTTCCCTGAACTAGCGTTGGACTGATTCTTCACTCGTTCTATCTTGTTCAAATGAAGCAGAACGGCCATCCAACTTTTGTGGAGGTAAATATTGTTTGTTCATGTTACTTGTTCTTTTCATGATTTCATGGAGTGTATGTAAACCTCTAGCACACTAACTTGGATCTGGGTATCACAGTACTTTCTATATTGAGATTTCCCAAAATTATAGGACATGATGATTGCCCAAATAGTTTTAGAGTTTTGTTCTTTTATTACTCCATCTTAGGATGGTTTACTATAGTAAACGTGTATGTTCAGCATATATGATATAAATTCTGACTTTCAGTGAAGTGTTTTTGCTGATTAAGCACAAAAAAGATACATTCTCCAGAAGGTAGACCATGAAAATAAAAAGCGCAAGTCACTTTTTCATGAGAAAAAAGAGCGGGTCACTTTCAGGAACATCAGAAAATGCTTCCCAATTGCAAAGTGGAAATTGTCAAACTATTTTAAAATCCGAGTACCCCGGAAATTGCTATACTTGAATAAGAAAAAGAGACGAGCGGTGTTTGAACTCCTTTTGATTTCACGCATGCAGCTTCCAACTGTTAAAGAAAGCAGAAATGTTCGCCCAATTATGTAATTGTCATTTGAAGGTGATCTTCAAAGAGTAAATGGTGATAGTGATACATTTAAATTCAGAATCACCCTCAGGAAAAAGTTGCTGACTGCCTGAAGTAGTCATACAACATAATGTAGGCTTTTAGCACCCAGACAGCAATGCAATCATAAAATCCAAGAACAGGCTCAGATATAATCCTCTATCATTTTCAGAAGCAAGTCCAATCTTCATGGACATGAAAAGTGCACCAACACTTCCGATGTGTTAACATTGACATGATTTCCCCCAGTAAAACAACTACACCTCTCAAAATTCTCCAGTCAAATCCACTATTTAACTGGACATGCAAATGGTTTCCCATGGAATCCTCACTTCCCTTGTGTGTTTTGATTAAAATTATGACCAACAATATCCAGTTGTTATTTCCTTGTTGCCGAGTCCATTCTTTAGGAATTTTAAAATCCTCATACCAAGATTTTAGAAAATTACAACAAAATGATAGCCTGTTGAATGTTTCTCAGTACTTCATATTGAAAATTGATACACACACGCACTAAGAGCAAGGCAAATGGGAAAGATTAACTTGCAATGTCAATATAAATATTTCAAAGTTAGGAATATTTTTGTTAAGAAACTTATGCTTCGTGTAGTTTCAATAGTTCAGCTACATTCGAGCTTATTTCTGATGGAATAAATAGAACAGAACTTGACAGACCAGAAGTCATTTTGAAGTATGTCTTCCTAATCTCTGTTCTCCCCTCAATTTCTCTCTAGGAGATGATTTTCATGATTCGTCTGGTTAGGAGATCTCATCAGTTATTTGGAAGACATTCTTTTTCCAAAAAAGTTACATTGATAAAGAAATGGCACTGCAAGTGCCATTTTCCTGAAACACAAGGTATGCTCATCACACCAGCAAACAGGGTTCCATTTCAGCATCACAAACAACCTTTTTTCCTTCATTGTGACTTTGCAGAGAACAAAACCAAAAAAAATCAGTGTCTTATGTTCATTTCTCTTCAATATAAATAGGTTTAGAACAAACCTCTAAGCTGGCACAAGTTACAATATAAAAATCATCACTTATAGATTTTCAAGATACATGATTATAGAGAGGGGTCTAGGGAATGAAAACCACCATTCTTGAGCATTTTCTGGTGATAAGCTCCAGCTAACTAGCATTTAATTTCACTGAAATTTATTAAGCCTAGTTAAGACCAAAACAGTTCAACCAACAAACAGGTGGGGAGTTAATTCTAGCTAACTCTTTAATGCAAAATGGAGCTAGTTGGCTGGGTTACTGCTAATTCCCTTTAGTTTGCAGCTGACAGAAATTAACTTTCCTTGGGTTCCATGATCCATAATGAGGCCTCCTCTTGGTTCCAGATCCTCAGTTGGGTCCATTAATCTTCGTGACTAGGATCTAGTCATTGGACCTATAGGCTTTGGTTTGGCACCGCTTCCTTGTGTGGCTTACCATCACATGGCTCAACATCCATGTCGGGTGAGGAAAGGATTTGACCTCAAATCTACAGGGAGATCTCTGACAAATGGCATTAAGTCCCGTACATTGAAGGTGTTTGATCCACCATATTCACTTGGTAATTCAACACGATAAGCATTGCCATTGATGTTTGCCAGAATTTTGAATTGACCATCTTTATTTTGCCTTTTCTTAGGAAACCTGTCCTTGTTGAGATGTAGCCACATGAGTTCGTCATGATTGAATTGAATGTGCTTGCTTACATGGTTAATGGTCTTTTCAAGCTTTGCATTTTTGCCTCAATTTATTGGCATATTTTATCATGGAATTTATGGACAAACTCAGCTTTGTGTAGGCTTTCTTTGTTACCATGGTCTGAACGATGTAAGATCAAGCGGCGTGATAGGATTGAACCCATATGCAGCTTCAAATGGAGAGTGGTGGGTAGTACTATGCACATTACGATTGTATGCAAACTTAGCTTATGATAAGTACAGGTCCCACTCTTTTTGGTTCTTTTGGATGATGGCATGTAACACCATAGCTAGTGTTTGGTTTAAACCACTTCAGTTTGACCATCTGTTTGGGGGTGGCATGTGGTGCTAAATAGAAGGCGTGTACCACTGTACCCAGCCTCTTCCAAAGAGTTTTTCAAAAGAAGCTAAGGAATTTGGTGTCTCTATTCAACACAATGCTCTTTGGGACTCCATGCAATCATACGATTTTTTTAAAGAATAAATCAGCTATACGTACTGCATCATTCGTCTTGTGGCAGGGAAGAAAGTGAGTCATCTTAAAAAAACCTATCAACAACGATAATTATTGAGTCATCTTGCGTTTGTGTCCAAGCAAGGCCCAAGATAAAGTCCATCCTTATGTCCTCCCATGGTCGCTCGGGAATGGGAAGAGGTAGATAGAGACCACATGCCGCTTCTTTGCTTTAATTATACTATTGATATCCTTAAGTCTATCCAATGAAAAAGCTATCTCGTTTTAATCTATGGTGTAATATAGGAATAATTAAACTAATAGGGGGAAGATCTGTATAGTAATAAATTCATTTTTCTATTGTCTCTTGTGCACACTGAGTTAACTATCGAGAAATGTTTCTCGATTCTCTCAAAAAATAGATAACATGAAAGAAACTTCTACATCTTGATAAACAAATAAATGACAAGTTATATAGTAAACAACAAATAATACATTTATAGCAGTATTGAAAAAGAAGAACCCAAGTGCATGTCTGGAAATTCCAGAAACTTTTAAGTTTTTAACTTGTTATATAATTTTAATTTTCATTAACTTAATACATCTTTATCCATTCATTTAGGTTGATTTGTGGTACTGAGAGTCCAGTTACAGAACAGTGCAGAAAAGCAGAGTACATGAGAAAACAGAGTAACTCAAGTAGTCTCGGACATGATACAGCTAAAACATTTTGTATCAGATGAGAAGCTAGAAGGCTTTATCATAGCTACATAATTAGAAACAAACAAATGAACTCTGCAATTATATTCCTATCATTGTAACGTATAGCTGGGTGATATGATATTGTATTAATTTCAATGGAGTACCTCTTTGTGATGCACTGCCAGAAGTTCTTCATATTTCAATTGCAAATCTGCCTTCTCCGCCAGTAGTTTTTCATAATCTGATATTGTTGGGGCACCCAAGCTATGCTGGATAAATCTGCAATGGTATAACGTAGGACCTTCAAATATTTCTGTTCCATGTGCATATACCGGACATATATTATAGAATAGACAAATAATGTGGTGATGCACTATTAGTCATGGTTACTATGTTCTAATGCTCATCATTCATTTGCAGCTAGCATTTGAATTACATGTATTTCAACATCTTTTGTTTATTTAACATTTTTTAGTGCATTGGTATGGAAAGACAGTCAGAACAAGCAAATTAAGTCCTTCGATCAAAACATGTCACAACTATTCTGCATTGCACATCTTTATCTTGGAAAACATGCACATTATTAACGTCAGAGGATAACACATTTGGTGATGCCGTTTTTGGTGATAGTATTGATTCAATTGAAAAAGAAGTCCCCATCAACCTGCATCTGTAACAAAAGTTATTTTGCTTTCTTTTCATATACAACAACAACTAAGCCTTTTCCCATACTAGACGGGGTCGGCTACATGGATTCTTTGTTTCCACAGATCCCTATCGTGTGCCATGTTAGCAGTTAACTCACAATAAGCTAGATCATTCTTTATTATTTCTTTCCAACACTTTTGTGGTCGTCCTCTACCTCTTTTAATACTTTCCAAATTTAGTTTTTCTAACCTTCTTACAGGTTCTTCTTTTGATCTTCTTTCTATATGTCCAAACCATCTTAAATGATGTTCTCTCATTTTATCCTTTATTGGTGCCACTCCTAATTTGTTTCTAATAACCTCATTATGTATGCGGTCTTTTCTTGTATGACCACTCATCCATCTCAACATCTTCATTTCTGTCACGGACATCTTTTGTACACGTTGATGATTAACTGCCCAACACTCAGAACCATAAAACATGGCAGGCCTAATTGCTGCTCTATAATATTACCTTTTAATTTTAATGGTATCTTCTTATCACAAAGAATACCTGATGCTCCTCTCCATTTTAACCAACCAGCATTAATTCTATGTGTAACATCTCCATCAATTCTTCCATCACTTTGAAAATTGACCCTAGGTATTTAAAACTTTCCTTTTGGGGAATGCAATGTGTGCCAATTTTAATTTCTATGTCCTCTGAAGTAGCCAAATGATCAAACTTACATTCCATATATTCTGTCTTTGTTCTACTAAGTCGGAGGCCTTTGCTTTCTAATGTTTCTCTCCATAGTTCCAATTTTCTATTAACTTTTTCCTTAGACTCCTCCACTAATACAATGTCATCTGCAAATAACATACACCAAGGTACTTCATCTTGAATATGTTTTGTTAACTCATCCATCACCATTATAAATAAGTATGGACTTAAAGTTGATCCTTCATGTAACCCAATATTAACTTCAAAGAAGTCTGTCATTCCTTCATGAGTCCTCACACATGTTTTTGCACCATCATACATGTCTCTTATAAGGTTAATATATGTCAATGGGATACCTCTTTTTTCCAAAGTTCTCCAAAGAACCTCCCTCGGTACCCTATCATAAGCTTTTTCTAGATCAATAAATATCATGTGAAGGTCTTTCTTTTTTGCTCTAAAATGTTCCATAAGATGTCTCAAAAGGTGAATCACTTCAATAGTAGATATGCCTGGCATAAATCCAAATTGGTTCTCTGTCAATCCAAATTGGTTCCACAAGAGTTATATGCTTTCTTTTCATATGTCTGACAAAAAAATAGTGAAAGATTCATTTTCAAACCATATCTGCCAATTTCTTTGTCATGACTCAGAACCGTAAGGAAGGCCATGGTATATGCAAAAAAATCAGAAAAAGAGTATGTGAATACAAGCATACACACACACCCAAGTAGTCAGCTAGAAAAAGAATCTTCTTGAGAGTTGTAGCCAAAGACAAAAGCTGGCAGCTCCATTAAATGATTGATTGATTTTGTCCTTGATGACTTTCAATACATAGCATTAGTTTCAGGTTCACGATCCAACCATAAAAACATTAGGAGAAAAACTGTTTGCAGTTTCACTAACATAAGAAAACAATTACATAAAACACACCAGCATATACACAACACCCATGGTGTCCACTATCTACAGGTAAACTCTTGTCATGCCATGAAATGAATTACATGTCAACAAGCAGGAATTATATCAAACTACTAAATTGAGGAGATAAAGTTCAGGAACTTTCCAAAAAGATCAGATATGCCATAGCTGATCAATTTTGAAGCAAAACCATGCACAAGAACAGATGGAAACAAAATTAGGCAAAACTGTGCAGAAAACCAGATGAAAAACTCCATATTGAACTTGCCCTGGTCCAGTATAATGTCATAAGCAAAAGAGGCAAGTCTCAAAAACAGCATGCTCAAGTTTGGGCGAGAGTAGAGGAAAATAAATGTGACAACTTGTCACTGAACTTACTCGATTGCAGATTGTGTTTTGTCGTTCTCCTCATAAAGAGAAACAAGTACTACAAGATATTCAGATACAAAAATTTAATACTCTATAATCGAGGCAGAGATTGGTGTATGGATCGGAAAAGCTCTTTGAGAAGACTACCATTAAGCAACTTAAAGAGGCTCAATAATGAACAGACTGAATTAAGGGGAAAGAATTACCTTTAGTAAGAGCTTCAAGAACTCCACTAGATTCCAAATATTTCCTGAAGGCTTCCTTTTTTTGCTTCCTTTGCCTGCATGAAGTAAATATGAATATCAATCAACAACCATCCCGACCAGAGTACCGAAGTCCACAGTCATGCCAAATAAAATTCACTCCTAAATGCATTGAAATAGACGGTAATTTTCTCACAAACCAATGGCAAGTGGTGACGAAACAACAGTAAAGATCCTACTGCACCTTTCTAAAGAAACAATAATTTAACAACCAAAAATGCTAAATAGACCAACTCTTAACATCACAAGCACAGTCGAGAACCAGCATTAACACAATGGTAGCCATATATTGATAGGCCTCATCCCAAAAAGAATTGGTACTTTGTCCTCCAGTAGGTCTTTGCTTCCAATTTGACGAGTTCGTTAACGTAGTGAAACAGAAAAATTAAAATCCACTTACAAAAATGACACCTTGTTCCATTGATCCTTCTACCTGTTATGCCCATTGCAGAAAAATATTCAACGCAAAGATCAACCAAGAAGAGCAACAACCAAGCAACGAAAGTTATCCGATGCCTATACACAGGCATAAATAGAGAGCGGTATAACCTTCATAGGAATTTACCAGGATGTGCGTGTGTGTGTGTGTGTGTGTGTGTGAGAGAGAGAGAGAGAGACCATTTATGCTCTACGGCAGCTGCAGACCGAGGAGTGACTAGAGAGAGTGGAGTCCGGCAGCAAAATCGATTTTCTTTTTGCCTTTAGATCTGACGGAAGATTGATTAATGCACATACTTAAACGAGTCCTGACCCCTCTCTCACACACACATTTTCAGGCTGTAATCCTACACTGTCCTTTTCAAACCAAGAGCACGTCTGCATTATCGCTTGACTTGGTCAAGTTACACCTGGATGTTATGTCTGAACTGTTTCATACTACAATGCTAAAGGGTCTCCCAATTTCGCTAATTTAGGTTTTCAGTACCTTTTATTGCATGATTTTTTTGAAGATTCAATGCTAAATTTATTATTTGGTTTCTAATTGAAATAATGTTAACTAGGGCCACACAGTGAGCAATTGGTGCCATAGTGTAACAACATGTTTGCGTGAAGCTCAATTTCATGCATATTAATATGTATTTTTATAAAAGACTGTATTGGGAGTGACACTAATAAAGATAAAATGAGAGAAAATTGTTTAAGCTGACTAGGATATATAAAAAGATGAGCAAAAGAAGCTCCAATAAGAAAGTATGAAAATTTAGATTGTGAAAATATTGAAGTATAAGAGGCACAAAAATATTGGAAAGAAACAATAAAGAATGATTTAGGAATTATGTGAAAACAAAAAATCTATCTATAATGAGAAAGGCTTAATTGTTGTTGTTTATCTTTATAAAAAAGGAATCATGTAATTTTATAGACCTTTTAACCTAATGTTTGCCATCTAATTTATCACATTTCTTCTTAGTTTTACATCAAATCTTTTCTTCAAATGCCAAAACTATGTTAAGCATTTCTTTTCCATTATATCTTCTATGGCTGCATCCAAATATAGAAAAAAACATGGTTATAACCATGGGCTATAATGAACAGCCCATGGTTTATGCACTAACCGCAATGCGTATGAATCAAAGAATATGATCACATCCTTATCCAAAAGAATGATCGCATCTCATTTTGCAATGGAGATCATCATGAAGTCAGATAAGACTAAAAGATAAGATGATTTGAGACTGTCCATCCTGATTATTATATCAATGCTATCCGTTAATGCAGCCACAACTTAGCAAGATAACGTACGTAAAACTATGTGATGATATAAGATCATATTGTAAGATACTATTGTCATCAAAAGTGGCAACGCAATTCTAATCACGAAATATATTGAATCTCTTAACATATATGTGACTTGGACACCCTGCACCGACCTTGGCATTTGTCAAAATGGAGACCAAAGATGAACGTTGGAGATTTTATACGATTAATGTATTGATTAATGGTATACATACGGATTTTGATGTATCGATTGGCAAAAGCAACTACTAGATCATGACCAATTAATTTGGATAAACGAGTGGGTTTGGATGAGGATGTGAACGAACCCACACCGCACCACGTCCGCATTATTAGCGACATTGAGAAATTGCCCAAAAGCTAGTCAACTCATGAAAACTGAACGTCTCCGATATTACATTTCAACCACCCACAGTTTGCAGGTACGTCACAGGCATTCTTGCTCCTTGAGCCATAAAATTGTTACTGTCATGGCAAGTATTAAAATAGAGGTGTTCGTGGTCCATTTTGGTTTGGTTCTAGTCTCAACCTTGAAGGAGACCAATATCATCGGTCATAAAACCATACCAGGGTTCTATACATTTTATATTATCTTAATACATGATTGTTGTGTTGTAAAACAAATAATCAATATGAAGCAACACCATATTCAATTTATGTTGTAATATAAACTTAGAAAGATTTAGCACATGTATACGTAGATATATACATACACACACACACACACACACACACATATATATATATATATATATAAGTATATCGAAAAGAGAATAGCACAAAAGAGGAGAGAGGTGGCTTTAGGAAAGGAACTTGAAAGACTTTTAAGGTTTGGCAAAGAAAAACACAAAGAATTATGAACTTTCAGATGATTCAAGCTCATGACCTATCACATATAAATGCTTTGGAGTATCGAACTCATGACCTTTCTTCTGGAGGTTTTTTGAATGGACCCTCTCTTTACCAGAGCCAACCCATGACTGCTTGTGCCGCAAGGTAATAGACTTGCGTTACAAAATGGATAAAAGAAATAGTCGTTTTACACTTGGACAGCTCTTTGATACATAACGTGAAAAGGTGGGTGATTATCTTCAAAGTAAATCTGCCTCTCGGGAATGACTAATTAGATCAGACTATGTTAGGAAATTCTAAGTGTCGATCCTTAATTTGGCATGCTTTGAATCTCAAGAAACAAGTTCATCCACATCTATTTCTTCCAAAAATGTTTATGTTAGTGACGTGTATATCTATCCAAAACTTTTCACCAATTTATAAACGAAATATGTGGTTGATGCTTCATCTCTCTCTCTCTCTCTCTCTCTCTCTCTCTCTCTCTCTCTCTCTCTCTCTCTCTCTGTGTGTGTGTGTGTGTGTGCGTACCCGTGCATGGCTTCTGATCAATCAGATGCAGACGAACTGCATACTATTGATGAGAAAGACTCTGATGTGCCAGACTCTGATGTGCCAGAAACGTTTGATAGGAGATCCTTGAAGGCTCATCTTCTAGCGAAGTACGTCGACACAATCGTTCATGCAGTTTTATGTTGTTGGTGATTTTGATTCATCATATACTTGAATATGGCGTGAACTTTTATGATCCTAATGCTGATTGGGGTTGTGGGTGTACTTGATTTCATGCAGACGAGGTCTATCAAAGTACTTCTCAGGGAAATCGCAGTCTTTTACGTGCATTTCAGACGTAAAGGATACAGAAGACCTCGAAAAGCCCGAGTTCCCTTGTGCCAAGAGGAGGAGGAAGTACATAAACGATCATGAGGTGTTTCGTCTTCAGATAAATGAACTGAAGATGAATGAAGACGGATGAGTCTCGTACGAGGCAACTCGCCGTGATTTTTTGGGATCGAAAACGGATGGCAGCAATCCTCAGAATCTGCAGCATCCGCCTAGAAGGAATGCACTTACATTGAAGTTTTTTTCTTTCTTGTATAAAGCTTCGCGTTTAGGTGTATCAATGAATTTGGCTTCCTCTCATGGTAGATATATATCATATTTTTTTATGACACTAAACAATTTTGATTATATAGTACTTTCCCATTCTGCAGATCATGATACCACACATATCTATATCTATTATCTACCTATCTATCTATCTATCTATCTATCTATCTATCTATCTATCTATATATATATATATATATATATATATATATATATATATATAGATAGATAGATAGATAGATAGAGAGAGAGAGAGAGAGAGAGAAAGAGAGTAGTCCATTTAGTGCATAAATCTATTTATGATTGAATCCACGGTATGCTCAATAGCGAAGATTTAAATTTAAACTAAGAGGATATTTTTTTCTTTTCAAATTCAAAGACCACATCAATTGAATAGTGTAGATCTTTGAAAGATTTAAGCATGAATCGATATGTACATATACCAATTTCTCTTTATATATAATAATTAAATTTAAATTTTATTTTTTATTGTGTCCATCAAGTGATGGAGATCTTTCAAGACCGTATATCTCTTTCATCAAATGATCAAGATTCAAAAAATAAAAAGTAAAAGTAACATTTCAAAAAAATCAGCACAAAGTTCATTTGTAGATTTTATTGCTTTTTCAAATTTAAATCTGAACCGTTCAATCAAACATATGGATGGTTTAGATTGTCAAGCGAGTAGGATGAATGGGAGCCTAGCTCAATCTCTTTCTCTCACATACATAGAGAGAGAGAGAGAGAGAGAGAGAGAGAGAGAGAGAGAACGGTTTAAATGTACACACTTAAATATCACATTTAATATACATAGCCAATGGCGGATCTACATGGAAGGGTGGGGGAGGGGCGCCCCCTCTGAAATTTTGAAATCTCACCATAAAATCTATGATGAATATATGGTTGAGATTCATGTTTTGCCCCAATGAAATATATACGTCTTAACCGTTGACCACGCCGATCAAATGACGTAAATGTTTAAGTGTATTTAGGCTTGAATGGGTGTTTGCATGGAGTATGCATACAGTCACCTACACCATGTTCGCTTTCCCTTATGAAATCATAATGCTTATATATGCTCATTAGGTTTACTTCATTTGCGTAGAAGGTGTTTGGTGCATTCCTCTCAATACAATGAAGAGAGCATCTCCTAATCAATACATAAACTGTATTCATAATCCTACATTCAGTTGATTCGAAAGAGTATCCTGCTTCATGAAGGGATGAGTGCAATGCAATCATTCAAAAATGCATGATTACCTAAGGGTTAGTGAGACTGTGAGAGAAATTAATCCATAATTAATTATGTTTTTAACTTTGTTAATTGCATAATAAATATAGCCAATTATAGCAATACACATGCGCACGCACATACACACACAAAACCAAATTCCTTGACAGCAATGCAAAAATTCAGTCACATGCAAGATAAGATTGACTTAGGTACTGGTTAGGGCCTGTTTGCAGTTTGGGACGTCAAGGAACTTATTGTTGTGGAACTTCATGGAACTTGTGACTGAACCAGTTATTTGATTTGAATAGATTATTTTCTGCAAAACGAGTTCTTTTGCATCATTCAAACACCACAAATGCCAGTTCTACTAAGAAGTTCCATGATGCAAACACGCCCTTAAAAGAGTAAAAAGAAGCCTTCACTCATCTTCCAACTTTTCTCTACTGTTTTTGTGAAAGAATCTAACCAAATACAATGTATGTATACACGAATATATATATATATATATATATATATGTATATATATGCACACAACAACAACAACTAAGCCTTTTCCCATACTAGACGGGGTCGGCTACATGGATTCTTTGTTGCCACAGATCTCTATCGTGTGCCATATTAGCAGTTAACTCCCAATAAGCTAGATCATTTTTTATTATTTCTTTCCAACACTTTTGTGGTCGTCCTCTACCTCTTTTAATACTTTCCAAATTTAGGTTTTCTAACCTTCTTACAGGTTCTTCTTTTGATCTTCTTTCTATATGGCCAAACCATCTTAAACGATGTTCTCTCATTTTATCCTCTATTGGTGCCACTCCTAATTTGTTTCTAATAACCTCATTATGTATACGGTCTTTTCTTGTATGACCACTCATCCATCTCAACATCTTCATTTCTGTCACAGACAACTTTTGTACATGTTGATGATTAACTGCCCAACACTCAGAACCATAAAACATGGCAAGCCTAACTGCTGCTCTATAATATTTACCTTTTAATTTTAATGGTATTTTCTTATCACAAAGAATACCTGATGCTCCTCTCCATTTTAACCAACCAGCATTAATTCTATGTGTAACATCTCCATCAATTCTTCCATCACTTTGAAAAATTGACCCTAGGTATTTAAAACTTTCCTTTTGGGGAATGCAATGTGTGCCAATTTTAATTTCTATGTCCTATGAAATAGCCAAATGATCAAACTTACATTCCATATATTCTGTCTTTGTTCTACTAAGTCGGAGGCCTTTGTTTTCTAATGTTTCTCTCCATAGTTCCAATTTTCTATTAACTTTTTCCTTAGACTCCTCCACTAATACAATGTTATATGCAAATAACATACACCAAGGTACTTCATCTTGAATATGTTTTGTTAACTCATCCATCACCATTATAAATAAGTATGGACTTAAAGTTGATCATTGATGTAACCCAATATTAACTTCAAAGAAGTCTGTCATTCCTTCATGAGTCCTCACACATGTTTTTGCACCATCATACATGTCTCTTATAAGGTTAATATATGTCAATTGGATACCTCTTTTTTCCAAAGTTCTCCAAAGAACCTCCCTCGGTACCCTATCATAAGTTTTTTCTAGATCAATAAATATCATGTGAAGGTCTTTCTTTTTTGCTCTAAAATGTTCCATAAGACGTCTCAAAAGGTGAATCGCTTCAATAGTAGATCTACCTAGCATAAATCCAAATTGGTTCTCTGTTGTACTTGATACTTGTCTTAACCTACGTTCAATAATTCTTTCCCATAATTTCATAGTATGACTCATTAACTTGATACCTCGATAATTCGCACAATTTTGAATGTCTCCCTTGTTCTTATATACGGGTATAAGTGTACTTGCTCTCAATTCCTCGGGCATCTTTTGGTTTTTCCATATTTCATTAAATAGTCTTGTGAGCCAAGTGATTCCTATTTCTCCTAGTATTTTCCAAACTTCTATAGGGATATTATCTGGTCCTACCGATTTACCACTCTTTATATGTTTAAGAGCCTCTTTGACTTCATTCTTTTGAATACGTCGGTAGAAATTGTGGTTTATATACTTTTCTGACTTGGCTAAATCTCCTAAACTAATACTAACATCTTTATTTTCATTAAAACGATTATAAAAATAGTTTTTCCATCTATTTCTTATATCATCATTTGCCACTAGAATTTTTTCATCCTCGTCTTTTATGCATCTAACATAATTAAGATCTTTAGTTTTCTTATCTCTAGCCCTAGCTATCCTAAAAATATCTCTTTCACCCTCTTTTGAGTTGAGTTTTTTATATAAGTCCTCCCAAATCTTAGCTTTTGCTTCACTAACGGCCTTTTTTGCTTCCTTTTTTGCTTTCTTATAAGCTTCTAAAGTTTCACTAGTTTTCTTAGCATAATGTAATTTGTAACATGCCCTCTTTGCCTTGATTTTGTTTTGTACTACTTCACTCCACCACCAAGCTTCTTTTTGTGCCGGTACACCTCCCTTAGATACCCCTAACACATCTTTCGCCACTTTCCTAATATGTATAGCCATATTGTTCCACATATCATAGGGTGTGCCAACATAATTCCAAACATCTCCTTGAAGGACTTTTTGTTTAAATATATCTTCTTTCTCACTTTTGAGGTTCCATCATTTAGTCCGAATAGCTCGATGCACTCTTTTCTTCTTTGTCCATTTTTTTATTTGTAAATCCATAACTAAAAGTCGATGTTGGGTGGTTAAGCTTTCTCCTGGAATTACCTTACAATCTTTACAACACGCTCTATCTTTTTTTCTACAAATAAAGTAATCAATTTGTGTTTGTGATAAGCCACTCTTATAAGTAATTAAATGTTCATCTCGTTTTTTGAAGATTGTATTGACTATAAAGAGATCAAATGACATAGCAAAATTTAAAATCTCCCTACCTTCCTCGTTTATATCCCCATAACCAAAGTTTCTATGAATCCCTTGATATCCTAATGCCTCTTTACCGACATGTCCATTTAAATCTCCTCCTAAACAAATCATCTCCCTTTGTGGAATCTTTTGAAACACCTTATCTAACTCTTCCCAAAAACCTGTCTTTATACTATTTTCTAGTCCTACTTGGGGTGCGTAAGCACAAACTATATTCAAAACCTCTACTCCTAACACTAATTTCAATGTCATGATTCGGTCACCATATCGTTGTATGTCTACTACACTCTCCTTTAAATCTTTATTTATGATAATACCAACACCGTTTCGGGCCTTTTCTTTACCTGAGTACCATAATTTAAAACCTGTATCCTCTATCTCCTTTGCTTTTTCTCCAACCCATTTTGTCTCTTGTAAACATAGAATATGAATCTTTCTCCGAATCATAGTATCTACCACCTCCATTAGCTTACCCGATAATGTTCCGATATTCCAAGAATCAATACGAATCTTATTTTCTAGAACTAGCTTCCTTACCCCCTGCATCCGTCCATAATCAAAATGTGGAGACCCTCTCTGAAAATTTTTCACTACATTCGGGCGGCAATGTAGCGGGACTAACTTCTTTACCCACACCCGTCCATGATGTGGGAACCCTCTCTGCAATTGATTCACTACATTCGGGCGAAAATGTAGTGGCCCTTGCTTACTTCTTACTGCATTCGGGCTCTGCAGCACGTCGCTAGGCGGGGACGCCCCAAAGCAATGCTCATAATTTTTGTAATCCATGTTGTAGAAATCCGACGAAGTTTTACGCTGGCTGTCGGAAGCCGAACACAACCCTCCTCCTTTATCCGGGCTTGGGACCGGCAATGCAAGGGTGATCCCTTACATGGGCGGAGTTTATATATATATGCACACACCTGAAAAAATTAACTACTCAAAAGAAAATTAATATCTATGTGCTCAAGTGAAAGATCTTTGGCCTTAGTCAAAATGCGCTAAATTTAGTTCCACATTGAAGAATTTTGTAGAAAGAGGGTAGAGAGATGTGTATGAGATTCACATTCAACTTGGGCTCTTCGTTAAGTCTTAAGATTGTCCACTTGATTGAAAGAACACCAAGTTTATGTAATTCAAAAGACTACATGTTTTAAAATTAAAATTTAAATAGAAAACAAATTTTCATAATAAATACAGGTTGTACCGGGTTGGAGTGGGTTTTAATAGATCCAATTTGAGCTGGATGAGGGTTGTGAACCTGAAACCCATGGGGCGGGGCAGAGCGGGTCACGACATTAACTTTTTAATACGGGTTGGATTCGGGTGGGCATCAACTCGCACCAACCCACCCAATTGCCATCCCCAGCGATTACGAAACACAAAATAAAATTGAAAATTCGACGAAAGACCAAACGTGCTTCCCGGTACGGCGGGCCATTCCTTTCGAGGGATAATATGGTGATTTAGAAAAAAATCATGGGAGTACGACAGGCGTTCTTCTTCTTCCTCAGTTAGCAAGGAATATCCGCCTCTCTCTCTCTCTCAGACATCATGAGTGCCTCTGCTTCTCGCAAGGTTCTAACTAAAACCTAACCTTATCTTGCCGTGGTTATTATTGATGGCATCGACCCTCCGATTGTTGAAACATACATTCTCATGGTTTTTTCTTATTTTCTTATTTTTTTTTGTTTCTTTTGTTTTTGCTCAACTTTTGGGGCGATCCTGTTGTCTGCTGTAGTCTCTCAGCAAAATCGCGTGCAAGCGGCTGCAGAAGGAGCTTCTGGAATGGCAGATCAACCCTCCCTCTGGATTCAAGCATAAGGTTACTGATAATCTCCAAAGGTACGTCACTGATTGCGATTCGCGGAAAATTCAGCTGTTTGTGAGTTAGTTTTGGGGGTTTCTTATGAAACGATCGATCAGGTGGGTTATCGAGGTCGTTGGGGCGCCCGGGACGCTGTACGCCAATGAAACCTACCAGCTTCAAGTAGATTTTCCCGAGCCTTACCCCATGGATTCGCCGCAGGTCGGGCGATGTTCTTTTTCCGTTTCTCGGGTTTTCTGATTAATTATTTGATTGAGGCACTTCGGGTGATATTGTTCTGTTCCTGTCCTTTGGTAGGTGGTTTTCCTCCATCCGGCGCCTATGCATCCACATATTTACAGCAATGGCCATATTTGTTTAGGTGATCTGGGTGGCTTATTCGGCCTTCGAGTTCTTCCATTTTCGTTTATTGTATGTTGTGGTTATACTGATTTCTGTAGCTGTTCATAAGTGGTGCTTTTTATTTGTTTTTCAGTATTTTGTGTACTGTTGCTTTTTTTACTTGGTTTTAAACATTGCTATGATGGGCCTCTTTTTGAGATTTTGCTTATTCTTGGGCATTGCGACCGCTTGTTTCGTGTGCATGATTATATAATTAGATTAACAAGTTTGGTTCTTGCTTGATTTGGCTTGCTATTTTTTCCCCTTTTGATAGACAATTATGTGCATTTCTTTTTCCTAGAGCCTTAGGGGACTAACTTGTCGAGCCACCGTTTGTGACAGATGGTTGGGCATAGCACCAATCGATGAAGGTAAATTAATCTTATGTACATGGAAGCTATTTAGAGGAATGACTGGAATAATTGAATGGAACTGCAAGATTCGTCTCTATAATTTGAATCTACAACGGTAAACTGAATGTTCACTAGACTGTCGAATGACTGGAAATGAACTGCCAAGCAATGCACTGCAAAGAAAGCTCTACAACATGGTTGTACTCTTAGTCAAAACTTTGCAGGAACTTGTTCCTACTTTTAGATGATCTGTCCAATGGTGAAAGTATACTTAAGCTTTGGGATTTGGTTGAACTTTTTGTCATTTTTCTTGAGGTTGGACATGAATGACTCCCTTGCTTTTTTCTAAATTAAACTTGTATTCTCCAGCTTCTGTTGATTTAGTAAGTTGATAAACAAAAGAAGTATGGATTTGTGTGTTTTCTTCTGAAACAATGCAGATGTAGTAACCTAGACATGTTTGCCCATCAGATATTCTTTATGATTCGTGGTCTCCGGCAATGACTGTGAGCTCCATCTGTATTAGCATTCTTTCTATGCTTTCAAGCTCCCCTGGCAAGGTTCTACTCCAATGTCTTCTTCCTAAAAGTCGGTTTATTTTTCCCCTCAGTAGGGCAATTCGGGTTACCGTGTTTCTGCCTAAATGTAACGTCAACCTTTGTTGCAGAAACGCCCGCCCGATGATGAGCACTATGTGAAGAACTGCCGAAATGATCGGTCACCCAAGGAGACGAGATGGTGGTTCCATGATGATCAGGTGTAGAAGAGGTCCTCAAATCCCTTGCTGCGAGGTTATAATATTTCACGAATCCCAAGAATAGGTCGGCTTTTCTTTCTGAGCTGCTTGTCCTTTCAAGGAGCTTGCTTCCACTGTTTTGTGGTGCCCACACTGCACGGTCTTTGTTTTCATTTCTGTAGTTATGTAATTGAGATGAGTTGTCTGTATTTAGTTGTCTTTGTTAAGAAGTGCAAAGTGGAACACCAATTTGGTAAATCTCATCTCAGTATTCCTGTATTATCTATATCTGAATCGTAGTTTCTTGAGCTATTTAATGAACTGAAGCTCGGGCTTGCTGCAGCCTTCTCTTTGTTATGGTGGTCACAACTGTCTGTATCAACAACTTTCAGGAGTGATGCTTTTTTCTCGCAAGACTTCTCATGAGTTAACTCGAACTCAAACTTATACAGCATTTCTCAGGGTGCTTCTTTTGGCAAATGTAACCATGAAATCTGTGATCTTAATATCCCAAAACTTAACCAAGAATGTGTGTGTATGTGTGTGAGAGAGAGAGAGAAAGAAAGAGAGAAACGTATTTATTGCTCTTATCCGTCCATCTAAGCCAGTTCTAATGAACAATTCATACTTTTACAATATATAATTTTATTTTTGAAGATATATTTTTCTAATGTTAGAGAGAAAATTTATGCATTCTTTTGTTTTCCTAGTCTTGTTTCCACCTTCAAACAGTAAGCAAAGTGTCGTATCAGCAATCAATCTATAAAAGCAGCTAGTAAGATCTAGCACGCATGACATATGTCTCTTTATCATATAATTACACGCATACACATGAAAAGATCATGTTTGAAATAATTTTGTTTGAAGCTACTGACAATTGTGATGTTGATAAAATTAGAGACAAAAGGGTGTCAGAAGGGAAATAGTTTAGAAAGGATAAGTTTTTAAAATTGCCGTCTTCTTTACCGAGAAAAAGTTGTGTTATAAAAATATTGTTCATATTGTTATTTCGAAACATTTTTGTGATTAGAGGTGGCAATTTAGGGTTCGGACCAAACCCGCCCGAAAATCCACGTCTTGGTTGGCCCAAAAAAATCAGATAAAAGGCAGTTCTTGCCCAGGTTGACCTGACCCAACTTGAACCGACCCTATTGTACTAATACGTATTATACCCGTCGTGTTGACCTGATTTGACCAGAACCCACTCAGATCAGGTTTGGGTTTCAAAAAGTGGCTTGGAGAAGCAATGAGTTGGGTTATGGTCAACCTACGCTTGACCTGAATCTGGAGTAACCTGAAGCAAATCCGACCCATTGACCCAATTTGCCACCCGAACTTATACTTTGATAAGGAACGGTTTGGTTTAAATTCCGTTTCGGAACTGTCGGTTTCAGTTCTGATTTGAGTTCTAACCTGGTCTAAAGTTGAAAAAAATGTTAAAATTTTACAAATAAAAGAACCGTGAATTTTGACCCGGTTTCAGTTTCACCCATGGAACCGAAACTCCCCTAGTTTGACTTGTTTAGATTTTAGCCGGTTCCTGACTCGGTCCGATTCTGATTGGAATCAACAGTCACCGGGTCTACTGCAACCCGGCCATGTCTAGTTTCACGCATAGAATGTGTAAGAAAAATCTTGAACACGTGGCTGCATCTCGTCGCATCTGATTCTCGATCCAATGGTGAAAAATCTTTGATCAAGATTTCAGCGTATTTAGAGTCCCGGATCTCGACTAGCCGAGCTTGAAATCGAAAGGAAGGTTCCAAATCTGATCTGGATCCTCGGTTCAGAATCCAAACAGGGCCCGAAAGGTTTTGTTTTGCACTGCGGCATCCTTTGCATCGTGGAAGAAAGTGGACCGACTCTCTGCAGCATTCTTCTCATCAAGAGACTCTCTCTCTCTCTCTCTCTCTCTTGTATGTCTTCTTCCTCAATTAGGGGTAGTGGCAGCGGAGACGGAGCAGGATGGTGGCAGAACGCTACGGCAGGAGCTGTAGCCGGTTTTGCTACGGTCGTTTCTTTGCACCCTCTCGACGTCGTGCGTACCAGATTTCAAGGTATCATCTCCCTCTCTCAGCTTTCATTTGGTTCATCGACGGAAAGTATCGTCTTTTATTGAATGATGACTCCACTTCTACCTCTTTGTCCGTTTCTATTTGGTTAGTCGATGGTGACTGCCATTTTCTGTAGGTAAATCTGTATGTATCTCAATTTTCATTTAGTTAATCCATGGAAAGTATTGTTCTGTAGTGAACGATGGCCGTCAGCCGGTGCTTCCATTGTATAAGAATACTGCGCATGCTATATACACCATTGGACGGGCCGAGGTTCGTTTTCTCTGATCTTGGTAAATCATTGAAAGGTTTCTTCTTCTTTTTCTCTCCGAATTGCAAGCATCGAGAAATCCTTGTTCTGTTGATGCTCTCTTTATTTATCATTAAGTGAGTGGTTAGAAATATGAATTTTGTTCGTAAGCACGAGATTTTCAGCTGAAAAAAATGAAGCATGAGGACTGGTATACCAGTTGAAGGACCATTCCTCCAAATTGGTTTAAACAAACATAGAAATTCAAACTAAAGAGACTATTATGAATATATGATATATTTCAGTGACTTGAGAACTTCAGAAGCTGTAACCAACTGATAGATGCCATTGACGCATCGTCCAGTCAACGTTGAATGACTTACATGATGGGTGTCTCATAGAAGTTTTGAATGAACTGGATCCAAACGTGAACTGGTATTCATGTAACGTGCACTCATCTGAATTGTCCATGTGATCTGGCCATCATGTTCGTGTGGAGAAATATGAATGATTTTATGGCAGCCCAAGAAGTTAAGCCCAGATGGGTTAGCCAAACTCAACAAATAAAAGAGTCACACAAAAAGGCTTCTCGTTTCATGTGTATGGATGGCTGTCCATGTCACACTCTTTGCACGAACACTCCATCTTCCATCCTTTGACGTTGTCGACAAAATTCACATTCTCGATGTTAAACGTTTGCTGCTTGTGTATTTCCTCTTGCTATCATGTCAATGTTGTAGTAATAGGGGCAGTGACATTTGACATATTAAAAGAATGCTGCATATTGCAGGGATTTAGAGGGCTTTATGCTGGCCTAAGTCCTGCAATTCTTGGTTCAACTTTATCTTGGGGGTTGTACTTCTTCTTGTAAGTTCCTTTCCTTACCTTCTCGCTTCTACAGGATTTAACTGTGCATTGCAAGATAGATGCAATTATGATGATTTGGCATCTAGAAAGATGACCAAATCAAGCTTGAGGTCTAGATGTAATGAGAGGTTTGAAGACGTATACCAAGAAAAGAGGTCGAGGCCTAAAATTATTGGAAGGAAACCATGAATCGTGTTGCTTATCCTACCTAGTATAGGAAAATTCTTGGCTGTGGTTTTGATTTTTGGTTCTCTCATGGTATGTACAGGCAGCAGAAATGCATCTTATTACTGCTTCCTCTTTATGCACTTATTCATTAGCATACCAGCCCATGCTGAACTCAAGGCATCAGCTCTGGGTTGTGGCTTAATATTAGCAATCAAGTGTAAAATATGGTTTCATGAGCTTCCTTCCACAAGTAAATTGGTAAAATATATCTAGGATATATGATCAAACAAAGAAGAATTTGTATCCAAGATTTAGGCTAGTAACTTGTGCTGATATATCAATTGTCTCAAAATTTAAACATCATTTGGAGGCACCATTGCGTTGATGCTATTTGTGATCAGGTCCCAATGTTTTAGATATTTTGCTATATATTGTTCATATGTGAATTTCTTACATGGGTTTTCAGAAGGCTTCTACATCTACATTGTTAATTAAACCATGTGCAAAATACAAATTACTAAAGGTAGGAAGCAGAAGAAATTTGATGATTTATGGTGCTATGCTTGAGACTAGGGGATTTATCCAATTGGCTGACCCCGGAACTCTCGGTTGGTGGCTTATGCATTTATTACGTCAACCAAATAAGCTCAGTGAGCTCTTGCTTTAACAAAGAAGGTGGTTCGTTGATGAGGTTATGTGATTTCATTTTTACATAATATACCATCATAACCATAGTGTGATGGTCAAGGTCCACGACATGTCTCTTGAAGAAAAATATATATCTACAACATTATTGTCATGGGTTTTGTATCACTGGATACTATTGGTTAAAATTACTGGTGAATCATAGAAGACATCAAAAGTCAAAATGACGACATAGAGTAAATAAGATCCTGAACCATTACAATCAAGGTATATACAATGGGATGATCCAATCCTTGTGAGATGTCCAGTTTGCTGTGCCACATTTGGTGTCTTGTCTAAATCTATGAGTATAACTTCATACAGGTGTATTTGGATGAAGAGGAAATTGATGTTTGGGCACTACCTAAAGACTCCATATCTAGTAAGCATACCCAGTTCTTTAGAAAAGTGGTTCATTTATTGGATTTCCCATCATCTTGCCCATGTAAGACCTTTGGATACATAGAATGTCACAAAGGATGTTTGAACTTGAAGCAGTTCATACTCCTAGAGCACACGTTTTCTTGACTTATATTTCAAAAAGTGATTCTTAAGGATTACCTTTGAGTAGCGCTATGTAGGCCAATTTCGTGCATAATATGGATAGAAAGGCAGTCAAACCAGAGCAACTTTTCTGAAGGATATGGAGGCTTTATGATTTGATGGTGGATTTTCTGGTAGCAAGTGGTTGAGACACATTGTTAAGTAGGAGTTGCATTGTTGGAGGTGGTAGGTTAATTGATATTATGGATATGCATTTTGAGAAAAAATGATTGAAATTTAAACATAGCATCTTTGGATGATCAAATGTTTGTTAGATCGATCAGCAGGTGAGAACTCTAAGCCTAGTCCAGATTGCTATATCCTGATTTTCTTGTATCTGAACCTTTATACTTCATGAGATTACAGAGACAGACAGGAAGATTTGCAAGAATTGTACAACTGGAGCAAATTCTTTTTCTGAAAAATATGGAGGCAATGGAAGGGCTTGGATAGGAAGGTAGCTTAATTCACATTGTAAAATCGACTCTATCTCTATCGGTGTTGGCACTGGATTTATTATATGGGTATGCATTACCAAGCTACCAACTAATTGTTCATATGTTACGAGGAAATGGGCTGAATTTTTGTTCAGAATCTTCAGATCGTCCATTCTTAATGTGTCTTCTATCTTCCCCTTGGGAATTACAAATAAAAGCAACAAGACTTAAAGTCTTTTGAATGCTTGGTTTTACTCTTGCAAGGTTAAAGCTTTGAACCTATCTTTATCTTGCAGCTATACCAGAGCTAAGGAAAGATACTTAAAAAGAAAAGGCCAGTTGGGTCCTGGACTTCATCTTCTTTCATCCGCAGAAGCAGGTGCTTTGGTGAGTAATCATGCTTTATATTCTCTATGATTTCGTCTGTTTCTCACGCACAGAAGTTGTGCTAATAATAATTCACACGCTTCAAAAGAGGTTTCCACAAATCAGGTTTTTGTTCTATTAGGTCAAAGTCTTCATCAGTACGTCTGGCTTGCATACTTTAGAGGTGCCTCTTTGGCACGTTTGTAGTGTTCCTGCTTTATGCTGAATTGTTTGCTTTAATGAACAAAAAGATGGGCCCTTTAACAGAAGTTCTAAAGATAGTAGCTTATATTGTGGGACACTAATCAAGACATGATGACCTCTGCAGTAGACATTTTTATGCAATTTTTGTTTCCAATCAGGAGTGCATCTGCAGTCCCTAAATCTCGGTTACCACCAACCTCATGCCAATCCTCCATGTATGCATTTTTAAATTCCTCTACTTTGAAATGGAGTTGCCATCAAAGCTGCCGAGAGTACAATCCTGCAGCACCAGAACTTGATTTGTTTCCTGGAAAATTTTCAAACTCTCACAAGCAAGAGTTTGTGCTATTGAGAGATGTTACATGTAATGTAGGCAGTCATTTTTCCATTTTGGTACTTCCAACTGTGACAGATTTAAATATTGAATATTGTAGCTAATCTGCAACCAGCTTGGTGGCTGCTTTTTCATCTATAAGTTGGAATGAAGTCTGTACTTGGGTCCTTTGAAAATGAATAGCATCATAATGGTGTAGAAGTCAAATAAATAAGTTCTTAATATCAACCACCTTTCAAGTTATCTACACGTTTGATGTAACGTTTTTCTTATTATATATTTCTATGTCAATAAAATGAGTGTTTGCATAGATAACTGGACCACTATTTTGACTCGATAGCCTTTAGGTCTAGTCCAGTGAAACCCCAGTAACATACCTGTATCCTCAGTGGTACTTGTTTGACAATAGCTTGGCGCTTGTCTGTTGGTTCTACAGAGGTGCACTTTTTGCATAAACTTGTTATTGATGTTTCATCTAAAGTATGTTTGTGGGATTCTAGTTGCTTGAAATATAGCCTTTCTAATCGCCCTGAAATTGTATACATTTTTATGTTTTGAAGTTTATCACATTAATGTGATTCTTTTGTGCGGGCTTAGTAAAAATCTTGGCCAGGTTTCGATATTGCATTGCAGATGAAATGACTGTTTGCTAATGTCATTCTCAGGTATGTCTGTTTACAAATCCTGTTTGGCTAATTAAAACAAGAATGCAGCTTCAGACACCTCTGCAACAAACCAGACCGTATTCTGGATTTTCTGGTCTGATACTTCAAATTAATTTGTCTTTTCTCATTCCCATTTATTATTCTTCCATTGTTTATGCATGCTTCCTCCCAACTTCACGTGAATCAGTTGTTCTTACTGCTGGTTGAAAAGGTTTGGTTGGTATTTGACTGCTTGACTGTTGTCTTTAGACCATTGCATCCAACAGTGAGCTCTAGCTTCAATCTTCTCTTCTCATTTGGTTTTACCTTTTTGTTTCTTTAGTCACCATGTCCAAGATGCGGCATGTCCTCTCATGGATTAATTTATAGGCAGTGTGAAGCATTTTGTAACTTGGGAAATTAAATGGTTTCAAGTCCGGTTTGCTTTGGCAAGGAATTATTTAAAGAAAATATCTTTGGCAAGAAATCAATGAAAGCATATAAATCATTTCCATGTTGGAAATTTCCCAAAGGTTAACTTAACCAAGCATTTTTCCCACATTAGGTGGGGTTGGATAGGGGGAGCAAAATGGAGCATCCCGTGTAATACTCTTGTCTATGCCCACATAACATTAGAGTTTTGATCGGACCCTGTACTGGTTTTGGAGGAGACTTGCAATCCATGATAAAAGACCTAACAAAGGTTTTCGGTGGCTGTTGCCTATATAATGGAACCATGATCGAAGATTTGGCAGCGTGCAGGTCAAGTGCTCAGCATAGACGGATCTCTCCCGTTGGGAAGTAATTCAAAGAACTTGCAGCCATGCGTATATGGTCATATAACTTTGGCCCTTCACTTTGATAGACAAGATGGGTGTGGATGCAAGTTTAGGTGCCACACGTGAATGTCTAGTAGTATTGGTGCGGGTACATGTGTCACTACAGGTACACAGATACACATATATGTATATGCATACACACCACATACACAGGCGCACATTTATACATATATGCATACACTTTATATACACCACATACGCATGCACACATTTATACATATTTACGCACAAATAAGTACATACAAGGAACACATCTTCATATCTTGGTTTCCTTGGACCACTCAATGCAGAGAGGTCTTGAGAAGTTTGGACTTCTACATATAATGTATGATCTACATAGTGTGTTATTATTCTGTATATCTGTAACATTAAACTTTTAATAATATGTTCTTATTGATTATACTATTAATTCAGTATCCCGTTTTCTCTATATATTATCTATATACTATCAATGCTTTCTTTCTTTATTGATAAAATAGTGTGTGATGGACGGTCAATTAGTTCCATCATCCTAGATTGTACTTCCAAATAAGCGTAAGTGAACTTTTTCTGTGCACCCCTGTAATTCTTCAAATTTGAGAACTTAAAATTTTAAGTCACAATTCACAAGGACCCTGCTTTTTGAAGATAAAGCAAACTTAACAAAACACAGGCTCTGACTTCTCAGCCACTAAAATAATGATCAACTCCTAAAAATTGAAATCACTGACGGAAACCTGTGATTTAATCTCCTGTACCAAATTCTTGAGGCAACTCATCACACCGGTGACTAAAATATGTCTTCCTAAAAGTTCCTTCCCCCCTAACCAAGAAATGTCAATTCAGTTTTTCAGAAACAAGACAAGGGAAAGAAAGAAAATTTCTATTGAAGCGGTTGCATTCTCTGACCTGCTTAGCATTTAAACAAGCATTGACATGTCAACTGCTAACAGTTTTTACTGTAACAGTTTGACACATCTTCCCTCACTATATTTCACAAGAAGAGATGTGAAAAGATATGATTCGTTTTTTCATGTTACTATTTAACCTTCTGTTTCTTTTATTGGTGTAAGAGGTTTGTTTTAAACCTTCTGGTTTCATTTTCTAAAATCAGATGCTGTGAGAACAATTTTAAAGGAAGAAGGATGGCATTCACTTTATAGAGGGATTGGCCCCAGCCTGTTGCTTGTGAGTACTGCTATCAAGTGTCTACATGGTGCATCATTTCATGGCTATCACAAGAAGTTATGGTTATCCTTTCCTAGTCCCGTTATATCATCATCATCAATCCTTATTGCAGATCTAAGTTCATCCAAATCATCAATTGTGTTCTTTCCCAAAGCTATTTGCTTTTTTGTGACGTATACCCATGTTAGGTTCTCAACTCTACAAGACACAGGGTGTGAGTTTGATTCCCAGGGCATGCGAGTATCCAGCTTCACCCTCCCCTTTGTAAGCAAAAGAAAAAAAGAATGTCGCATACTACTCTTTCAGTTATTTCCTTTTGTGTGCGTACCAACATGTTCTCATAGTTCTTTCCTAATCTTTTTGTGTGCTTCATAGGCAAAACCCTACTTTCTTGTCATATCTTTCTCTAGCTAATGGGAATTGTACTGTGGCACCAAAACTGTATCAGGGTTCAAGTGATTCGCCAAAGTGACAAGCCCTTTCCTCAGATTGAGTAAACTTGAACCTTTTCTTCTTCATTTTGTGCTACTACTTAACCTTCATTTTCATTAATCTTTTCCTTCTAGCTCCTATTTTTCTGCATACCTTCCTTCTCTTGTTTAGAAAGAGCTATAAGCAAATACACAGACTAAAGGCCTCCTCTTGGTGGAAGAAACTGTCATTTAAGAATGATTTGCGGACCTCTTCTTGGATAGAGACATTGATTTATGGATGATCGAATAATCTTAAGGTCAACACTTGGTATAGTTCAACCCTCAATTAAAAGCATATTTTTGTGAAGTGCAGTTTGATAATCCAGATTCTATCGTACATATCTTGGATGCCATAAAATATATGAAACCTAATAAGCAACAGGTAGGCCATGTGTCTATTTGGAGCGCTTGAGTTGTTTCGTTTGCAAAATAGATAACAAAGCTAGACTTAGTAGGTTAGTGACTACTTTTAATGTGTGTTATTTTTTTCATTTTAACTTTCTGATTATGTTGATATTATCTAGAAAACTACTGAAGAAAAAAGCCTTAACATCATTCCTTAATGAAGCAAAAGTTAAAATTTGGGAGGATTTATATTAAAAGCTCAACTCAACAAAAGGTGAAAGAGATATTTTTAGAATAGCCAAGGTTAGAGATAAGAAAACTAAGGATCTTACTTTTGTTAGATACATCAAAAAGAGGATGAGAAGATTCTAGTGGTAAGAGATGATATAGAAGATAGATGGGAAAATGATTTTAATAAGTTTTTTAACGAAAATATAGGTGTTAATATTAGTTTAGAAAAGCTAACCAAATCATAAGAGTATAAACCACAATTTCTACTGACGTATTCAAAAGAGTGAAGTCAAAGAGGCTCTTAAACTTATGAAGGTTGGTAAATATATAGGATCAAACAATATTCATATAGAAGTATGTAAAATCTTAGGAGAGATGGGTATTACTTGGCTTAAAAGATTATTTAATGAAATAAGAAAAACCAAAAGATGCTTGAAGAATGGAGGAAGAGTATAATTATACCATATAAAAGAATAAGAGAGATGTTTAGAATTGTATAAATTATCAAAGTATCAAGTTGATGAGTCATACTATTATGAAATTATGGAAAAGAATTATTTAACATAGGTTGAGGCAAATAGCTAGTACAACAGAGAACCAATTTGGATTCATGATAGAAAGATCTACTATTGAGGCTATTAATCTATTGAGACGTCTTATAGAATATTGTAGAGAAAAAAAAAACTTCATATGATATTTATTGATCTAGAAAAAACTTATGATATGGTGCCAAGAGATTTTCTTTGGAGAACTTTGAAAAAGGCATGACAGATTTCTTTGAGGTTAATATCGGATTACATCAAGGATCAACTTTAAGTCCATATTTATTTGTATTGGTCATTGACAAGCAAACAAAATATATTCAATATAAAGTTCCTTGTATATGTTATTCACAAATGGCATTGTATTAGTGAATGAGTCTAAGAAAAAAAGTTAATAGGAAATTGGAACTATGGAGAGAAACATTAGAAAGTAAAGGCTTTCAGTTTAGTAGAACAAAGACAAAATATATGGAATGCAAGTTTGGTCATTTGGTTACTTCAAATGACATAGAAATTAAGATTGGCACACATTGTATCTCTTATAAGAAAAGTTTTAAGTACTTAGGATCAATGTTATATATAATTAATGTAGGTTGGTTAAAATGGAGAGGTGCATCAGGTATTTTATGTGACAAGAAGATACCATTGAAGTTGAAAGGTAAATATTATAAAGCAACAATTCGTCCCACTACGTTTTATAGTTATGAGTGTTGGGCACTTAATTATCATATACAAAAGATGTCCGTGGTAGAAATGAAGATGTTGAGATGGATAAGTTGTCACACAAGAAAATATCGTATATATAATGAGGTTATTATAAACAAATTGGGAGTGATACCGATGACAAAATGAGGAAAAATCATTTAAAATGGTTTGAACACGTAGAAAGACGACCAAAGGAAGCTCCAATAAGAAGGTATGAGAAACTAGGCTGTAAAAATGTAAAAAAAGAAGAAGACCACAAAAGTGTTGGGAAGGAAACAATAAAGAATGATTTAGCTTATGTTGAGTTAAATGTTAGCATGGTACATGATCGAGCTCTATGGAAACAAAGAATCCATGTAGCCGACCCCATCTAGTATGAAAAAAGGTTTTGTTGTTGTTGTTGTTCCGATATGCCTCTGTGGTTGCTTATGTCTCCATGCAGTTTTAATTTCACTAGCTTTCATGACATGCACTGTTGATATTTTTGCTGATTCCTGTAGGTGTCTCATGGTGCTCTTCAGTTCATGTTTTATGAGGAAGCTCGTAAGTTTCTCATACATGTTAAGAGTGGCAAAGAGAGTCATCCTTCAAAATGTGACGATTTGTTGGTGAGCTTTTATTGCTACTCTCAGCTGCAGATAATTTCTATGATGTTTAGAATGATTCTATGTGGAATCTCTTTAGTTTGATATGTATGTACATATGTAATCTCCTCAAGTTTCTTTCTCCTTGAATTTATTTTCTGAGGATGCGTGGTGCTTTTTAGTGTTTTCTTAGTGTTTGCTTTTCTAGGATGTAGATATCTTAGGTCCTTATATGCTCTCTTGTTAATTTTTCGGTTTCTTCCTATTTATATTTTTTTGGGTGTTATTTTGAGCAAGAACGTTGTTCATGAAAGGACAAAGTAACCAACCGCATTGAGATCGTTGCCACTTTGTTATGGAAGAGACTGGAAAAAGACCATCTAGTTTCCCTATGTGCAATTAGAGTATCAGTTTGCAGGTTGTTTCCTAAGGCTTTCTGAGCATGTAAGCTTTACTTTTTTGTAAGTAAACGTTGGGTATTTGTATCATAAGTTTGAGGAAGGGTGTTGGAATGTATATATGCATATAATTTTCCTAGGTTTTTCAAAAAAAAATTTGTTTTTTTTGTACAGTTTCTAGAGTTTGTAAGTATTTTAATGTTTTTTGTTGTTTTGTAGATCGTTTCTTGTTTCTTCTCTTCTTTTGGATACGGGAGTGTCAGGTGCTAGCTATTAGGCTCTTTAACAGTTTATCTAGTGTTAGAGATCCCACCGATAAATGAACACCTGGCTCCTCTCCTTTCTCTGTGGATGTGCCATTGATACATGGAACTGGAATTAAAAGCATATGGTTGATTACGATTCAAAATGGAGACTTATATCTGGAACTGGAACTTCTGTTCCTGGTTTCAGAAAAGTATGAATCATGTTATCCACATCACCTGGCTTTGAGTACGGATGGAGTGACATGGCAAATTTTGAGAGAGAGAGAGACCCATACAAGATGTCATGGAGGATGTCTCTATCAGGAAGCTTCACCGAGAGGGCACTGCTGTCAGCTCACAGAGGGCTGTCCTCTCTATGAGCTTAACTAACAAGATGTTAACTGTCACCATTTGACCGGTAATGATAGTCACAGTGTCATTGATAGTGGGTTACTGGGTGTTAAAGTTGTCACTTTCTTAGGTGAAGCATCTCTGTGACAGCTTGCTAGTTTATCTGATAAGTTGTTCCTATGAATTGATTAAAGTATCTTGATTTTATTTATTTATTTCAAAAAATCTGATTATTCCATGATCATATATATATATATATATATATATATATATATACATATACATACATACATACATATATATGTTTGCATGTATGTATGAATTTTTCAATAGGATATTATTTCCTAGAAGTTAATCATATTGTTCAAATATACTACATGATACAATCCAAGAGTGTTTTCACATCATGTGATTTGTGAATTTCATGTCACTTGACTACATAATCCCATCCCTCGGCATGGATTTTTGATATTGTACTGAGTGTGTTCTTGGTATAGAACTGATTTTGGTTTTCTTCCTGATTACTGGAAACGATTTTAATAAATGATGGTCAATGATACCTAAGAAACGATAAGCAAAAACAGCCCAAATCTTGGTTCACCAACAAAATGTTGATTCCGTAGTTGAGGTTCTTGATTTCCGACACTAGTCTTGATTACTATTTAAAGTATAAGTATTCCCCATACAGTTTGCTTCATGTCACATTTCTTTGTCTTTTAAAAGTTTGGCAGCAAAACCCCCAAGTTCCGATTCCTGAGCTATTTGCTGATTCTAAACGAGAGTTTGGCAACGGTGGTTACCCTCTAAGGTATGCCAAGTTGCATGGAGCAATGTGTGGATGTTTGTGCCTGCATCCAAAATACAGTTCTTCTTTTCAAAATGGTATACAAGGATATGGTTGTTTTGGGTCAGTAAGTCATTCCAATGTCATATATATATTGCTAGACAAGTGACTTATCCATGAAACCATTAGAGATTTATAAAATGCATTGACACTTTAATATTTGCACATGTCAAGGTCAGTGTTGCCATGTGGAGCACTTACATGATTTGATGAAAGGGACACCGTCTCCAAAATTGGTTTGGCAACAGTTTGTTCTGATAATGCAGGGAAAACTACAGTGTATTATTATATGATAATATTTAGCATGTAGATGACAGATTACAAGCTTGCACATATGGTGTCACTTCGTCTCCACATGCCGGATAGAGTAGAATGGACATCCGTGACTGCTTACAACGTTTTCCTTGGAGGGACTGAGATCTCGTTGGTTATATTTTTTGGTACTCAAAGTCATCTGTTTGTTATTGCCTATGTGTGCAGAGTGTTGCTAACTATGCAACGTTAGGGGCATTTTCTAAACTCACTGCCATGATGCTGACATATCCTTACCAGGTATAGCTTTTGTGTTCAAATTGTACTGTCCATCTCACGATATGTCATGGCCATAACTTATATTTTTTTGCCTTTCAGGTTCTTCGATCCCGGCTGATGGTAAGTTCCTGAGGTATCGTGTATCTTTTTCTTTTCTCCCCCCTTTCAGGTGAGTGACCCGTGTTGCTTATTGGCTGCAGCAAAGACCTGGGTACGATGGCTCCCTCAAATATTCTAATAGCATTCATGTAATCAAAGAAACCGTGAGGTGAGAACGAATTCTTTGAATTTCCACAAATGTATGAAATTGGAAAGATTATGAACTACTATGCATGTTTTATCCTGGCTGAGATAACCTTGGTATTACATTCCAGGTTTGAGGGGATTCGTGGATTTTACAGGGGTATCACTCCCAGTCTGGTGAAAAATCTTCCTGCTGCTTCAATTACATTTGTTGTCTATGAGAAAGTACTTGGTCTGTTAAGATTAACTTATGAACCTAAGTAAAGCTCATGTTTCACATATATATTTATATGTTTCTCTAGTCATTTTTTGTTATGGGTATTTATTTGAAAAGAAAAATGAGAAGCTCCATATCTTGAAAGAGCAGGTCAAATATTTATTATTTTTTTGGATTTGTATATCGTCCAGTTGCTCGTATCCAACAGCATATGGTCTCTAATGTCCTGGCTAGCTTCAGAAATTCCCATTTTATTTATGCTTGCAAAATCTATGTTTGTCTGTATGCGTGTCGCATGCATGTGAAAAAAGTGTTGGTTATTCACTGGAAAAACGGCAACATTAGCATCTTTGTACTTCGCTATGTGGTTTTACAGTGGAAACAGCTACCCCTTGCATCAATTATACTTTGCTATGCATAAAGAATCTATCAACCTTTGCTACTGCAATAAAGTTAGGGCTGTTTACATGGTAGTCCTTCCTAAGTTTGGTAGGTGCAGAATTAACACACATATTTGCCTAAATCTCGAGTAAACCAATTTATCATTTTTAGCATGGGGTTCACGTCACCAGTTTGAACATTCGTATCAAAGAGGATATTGATGGAAAATCCTTAGAACAGTGAGAAATTTTGGAACTCTATATGCGATATATACTAGAGAACATCTCAAAACAAGATCTTGCTATCTTGGATTTAAATGTAGGTATGCAATAGGACCCCTCCCAAGTGTTGTGAAAAGATTGGTATTGCAAGAAAATCAAATGCAGCCATGGATCTTGCGATGCCGTTTCTTATGCCACATGCAAGAAAACATTTCCTGATCCATGCGGCCTTGAAACTTGCTTCAAATCACGGCAAAAGCTCACCTGGCTTTGGGGTCGACTCACAAATTGAAGGTCATGTGTTCGACTATACAGGGAAAACAAAATGCAGTAAATATTTCTGCAGTGCAGTTTCTTATGCCGCATGCAAGCAAAAATTTTCTCATATCCGTCACTAGAGAGATTGGTGCATGAATTCCTGGTTACTGGGAAGCTAGATCTTGTGTCATATTTCCGGCCAAAGAGGCAAAGTTTCTATTTTAGAAAGTCTAACAATACTTAAAGTCTTGATGTTGAAAGGTTGAATGATCATACACGTTTTTTTTTATACAACGAGAGGCCAGAGCCAGATGAACGCCTCAGGTAGTGAACCCATGACCTTCAACTTGTGAGTCGACCTTGAGCCAGGTGAGCTGTTGCTCGTGGATGACCATTACATGATTTTTGGGGTTCGGCCATTTGAAAATTCAAGGGTTCGAGAAGTAGTGTCGTGGCAGCTTGTTTTAGGCCACAAGTTTAGGGGACAAACGAACTAAGAAGATGCCCAGAGTTCGTGATCGCTCTGCAAATAGTGTCGGTGTAGTGATGGGAATGCATGCACGTGGTCCAGTCTTTACTTTTTGCCAAAAGTATCACATTATTGACATGCCAAGATTTCTTGCTTTTATGAAAGAAAGATGGTAGATGGCCTACCATGGATTTGATTTTAACCCAAGGTCCTTTAATTTAAATTTATTCATGTAGTCATTTGATAGAAAGCGCTTTGTTTGAGCGAGCTGAAACCATTTCCTTCCCTGTTGTTTTTGGAGTCTCTCTCTCTCTCTCTCACACACACACACACACACAAGTCACGCCAGGAACTATCATGAAAGAGAAAGAGCATAGCTTTATGTTTGTGTGTGTGTTCGCTGACACCCATCTTGGAAAATCAAGTCTTTCTAGTGACACACACAGGTGATGGAAGTTGTAGTTCCTTTACGGTCAAGCTTAAATTTGGCAGTGGTAAGATGTCATCATATTATTTTGCTGATCACCATTAATAGCTGCAATAGAGAACATTCTCCTTGAAATGCTAAAAGAAGCACAGTAAAGAACTCTATGTTTTTTCAGAAAAAAAAAAAGATATCTTTTGTCCTTAATCCATGATAAAAGGTCAGGCAGAGTTTTACATTGGTCGTGGGCTACCTAATGCGAATACTTCTCCTTTCTAATCCCGGCTGGAGAAGGCCAGCAGCAACCGAGTTTTAGATAATGTTGAGAATGGAATTTGAATCCACACTCTTGTTGCTACCAAAAGGGCTCGTTCGGAGTCCGGTTCGGCACTTCAGAAGACATACTTCTCTATAACCTGATAATGCTGATTACATCTGCATATTGCATAACATAATTTTCTTTTCTTTTCAATTGCTAAAACCATTGCATATTCCATAAGTATAGCCATAAAATATGAGATATGCTGGAACTAATTTATCTTCACAGAATTAAAATGTTGTATTTATGTACTTCAACTATAAGGTTTTGATTTTCAATATGGCGAAAATTCAAATGATCATGAGGAGGTGCTTCAAAGATGGCCCGAAACTGGTAAAGATCTGCCTAACCAATATGTTCGTTTCGGACCAACCAAAACCTAAAAGAAAACCAAGCTTAGGTTATTCTTCACTGTCATTCTTCTGTATTTTCTGCTTATACTATCATTTACTTCTAAAAAAGCAAGCTCTTGTTCAAGCACTTCCAAAAAGAAATGCGTTTGGTAGTCTTCATCTTCTCTAAAATATTCATTATCTTACTTCTCAGAACTTATCACCAGATCTTGCCACTTTTTTTTATGCACAAACTACCTTAAGTGTGTCCCAAATATAAGTGTTTATTTTGGTTCTGTCTTGTTAATGGTGTGTATTTCCTGGCATCCCCGTGTTTGTAAATTCTTGCTTTTCCTTTTTAGTTAAATTTTGTTATAGAGAAGAGATTATCTCTCTTTTTACTTGGCTTTTTAGTTGACAGCAATATATTGTTCTCTATATTTTTAAAAGAATTTTATCTTCTCAGTCATCCTCTGTTGATCCTTCTTCTCAATGCCTTCTACCAATGGATGGTCTATCACAATTTGTGATCTAGATTGGCTGATTTTTCTCTAATGGCACTAGCTAGGGTAGATACTTCTCGTTTTACGAATGTACGAAAACTATGGTTATTTTTTTAGAAAAAAGTCTAGATGCTGTATTTCTGGAATTGGATTTCATATTCAAAAGAACCTCAATTTTTTCTCTAAATACAAATGAAGCAAAAGTAATGAAAGTACAAGAAACTATATTGTGAAAATGTTAAAAGAGGAAGAGGAAGGTCACAAAAGTGATGAAAGAAAATAATAAAGAATGATTTAGCTTATGTTGAGTTAACTGTTAGCGTAACACATAACCGGACACTATAGAAACAGAGAATTCATGTAGTTGATCTCATATGATACGAGAAAAGGATTAGTTGTTGTTGTATATATAAATGAAACAAATAAGCCTTTCTTTTCGGTATAATGGTGAGCCAAAGAGAGATGCTTGCTACTTGTATTGAACTCATTATCTTCAACTTATGAGTCTACCCCCTAGCTAGGTAAGTTATTGCTCGTTGTGCTAATCACAACGCTAATATTAAAGCAAATATATTTTAAAGGGGTTGCTATATGTGTAAATTAGGGTATGGAGGCATATGACACAATAACACCACAAAAATTATCATTTTTAGATAAGTTTGAAAAAGAAAATAGTAACGTTTTTATTATTTAAATTAAAAAATCAAGGACTTGATATATTACTTTTTTATATGGAGAATATAAGGTGGGGTTCAGTGCATAACCTATGTGACTCTTGTAACTAATACAGCATTAAATGCATTTAAGATGAGCAAAGCAGTTCTGCCAAGAACCTTACATTTATGGACTTGCAGATCTCATGTGATTGGGGTCGACCCATTTGAGCCTTTTTGGATTTGGGTAACACCATTTTACAGGACCCGAACCAAAACCAAGCCATGTCCGTGGGGTAGGTTAGATGGATTCCTATTTGCCATTCTGCTTGATCTTGTGTCTTATTAGCATTTAACTCCAAAAAAGCAAGATCCTGCTTCACCATTTTCTTCTAACATTTGTGTGCCCTCATCGATTTGCAAGACCCGTTTCTACTATTCGATTCGCCTCGTTCTTGTAGGTAAATACAGTTGAGCAGGTCTCCCTAGTAAACCTGATTGGGTCTGGACCCAGTGCCCACCATCAACACAAAAAAGCATATAGAAAATTGACACTCTAAGCATCAGTCTGGGTCTGGTTTGCATTTGTCTTATGAGAACCAGAGCTATGGTTTTCCTCATGAGAGACTGGATAGAATTGTAGAACCCAGACCTGGGTCTGTTAATGGATCTGACACTTGGATCCTACTCAAACGATGCCTTTTTTTTTTGAAGAAAAACATTCTTAAGGTACTTGATGTATAAACACTAAAGAAACTGCACAACATCTGGATTCACGAGAAGTCACCAAAGTATAGTACTGCATCTGCGTTCTGGATCTGGATCCGATTAGTATCAAGTGGGTACTAGGGCTCTGCAGCAGACCAGATCAGCCAGCCTTTCCTGTCATCAAGTCTGAAGCTCATTGATTGGTCTGGATAGTCAAAGTCAAGTCAGGTTTGGACCCACCTTGGGCTGGCTCACCGTACTGTTAAAAAACATTAAAAAAAATAAAAGTATATAAAATTACTATATAATGCATAATGTACAATACATATATCACATTTTGAGTTATAAATAATAGAGTAACAATATTGTTGTCAACCCAAAAAAACAAGTGTTGTCATAGATAACCAAAATAAGCACTGAATGCATCCGGGTCTGGATCTTTGAAATTAACAAGGGAATTTAGGAGAGAGTAATTAGGCAAATGGTTGGTCGAATGAGAAAATGTACATATCGAGATCCAAACTCAGTAAGCTGCGTCTGGGTTTCGTGAATTTCAGATCTATAGGGTCCGAGTACGAGACCTTGCTCAACCAAGTCACGAGCCATGAAATGGAGAACGTCGTTTCTAGTTCCAAAACCTAAACAATACAGGTCGACCTGTGGCTTAGAAGGGCTATAGACTTTGTTGATTCGGGTTGAATCCTAATTGTTTTTATGGGTTGTCAGATTCCTATTTGGGTCAGACTCAGGTCTGGATCGAGTGAGGCCAAAAATGCTCAGAATGGATCTTGGATCTGGTCATATTCCAATCCACGTGATATACTTTTATTTCAACCGGGTCTTTTTATATGTTGGGTCTCTGGCACCCCCAAACAGTAGCAGTAGAACATGGATTTGAATTGGGAGAACATCTTAATACGGTTTAAACATTGAAGCAAGTCACCTCCTAGTTGATTATGTGAGAAGGTCGATCCCTTTCCGGCCGGATTCGCTAAGAACACTACTGGATTCGATTGCTCGGACCTACTTATGAGCCAAATTAAGGTGCTATCAGACACCCAAACATCAAACATATGAACCAAAGCTTGAATTGATCTAATATGAATATTAGACATAGTAGGAGGGGGACCAACTCAAGTTGACTCACTACCATGGCTCCATATGCCAAATGAATGCTCCGCTCGGGCAGTTGTTCTCTGCTCAAGATAAAAGATCTAAGCCGCCTCCTATCGGCGGCATTCAACATCAGAACACAATCTATTGCGCTCTTCCCTTAGTCACCACCACCATCGTCACCGCTGCCATGAGGGCTGAACCCCTTTCTGCTATCATGTCCAGACCCGAATCAACACAAGAGCAAGCCTACTAAGCTTCCAGCTTGGGCGGGGACCAGGTGAGGTGAGTCCAACCAGTGCACCCACCAATGGGAACTCAAAACGTGACATAACGTATCACAAAATTAGGAGAACACCCTCGTTTATTTTCTCTTCCAATCACAGTATAGTCAAGCAGTGGGAGATTTTTAAGTTAATAGTCTTCATATTGTCAAATGAATTTATTTTTTTTTTCAAATTATGTTTGTAAAACTATAACTAGTTAACTATATATATATATATTATAGGAGAGAGAGGAATATGTAAAACCAATACAAAACCGTGGAAGTTTCTTTTAGTTGGTAGAGTACTAATTACCTTTAAAAATTCTAGGACAGTTTTTTTTTTGCTTTTCTTCGGGTAACCATGGGGATCTCAGATTGGACGGCAGGAGTTCATTGGATCCCCACATTGGCCAGAGGGAGAGGGGGTCAGTTGCCATTGGCTGAAGGGCTTTGTGACACTTGACCCATGCTCATAGCTTGCAAACAAAGGCTTAGGTGGCTTTTGCAAAAGGCACGCTTCACAAGAAATTGACCCTTCAAGCCAACGTTTGTTTCGTGTCATATCCTTTCATGCTCATCAAAAGCAGGTAAACTCGAACACGATCCCGTGCAGTCACGTTGTGTTCGTGTCAAACGTGGTTCTACCCAAAGACAACTCGATTTTTTACATGTTGCTTTGGGTTTAGTTGAACATGGACTTTCGGGTTGTGCTTTTTTTGTGTCGTGTTCAAAATTCCCATGCCTAACTCGTTTACAATATATAGAAAAATTAATCAACAATGCACCAACTTCCTATTTTACTATATTTTCAATCATGAGGTTTTCTGCCGTATTAAATTTTTAGTGGTTTAATGTGGTGTTTAGGTCCACCAACTGGTGGTTAGAGGATTTTAACACCTTATCTGTGCTTCAACAACAAGAGTACATAGACAACCTTTTAAAAAATATATATAGACCAACCACAAGCGAACTTAGGACATGTATGGCCCTTGACTTTATCAATTAACCAAGATGGCCCAGCCAGCAGCAATCATAGAATCTTCTAGTTCCCCTGGTTGTTTCCCGGAAACTCATTGGCTCAAAAGCGTGGGAATTCAAAATGATAAGAAAAGCATAAAAAGGCCTTTGAAAAGAGTTTGAAGATTCATTTTTAGCATTATAAAGTTAGGCTTGTGGAAAGTCGGGCTTTTAGAGTGCAATTATAGGATTTAGAAGATATTTCTTGGTTTCGTAAACTTGCATTCAATAGGAGTCAACCCAAGAGGGAGATGGTGTCCACTAAATCCTTGAGTATTTTATCGGTTTAGATCTGCCATTGACAACAAAAATGGTTCAGAAAATGCAGGAATTTCATGGTGATTAGAGAAATAGCAAAATTACTTGGATATGGAATGGAAACTATGCAGAGACCAAAAGTAGTCCTGGAGAAAGATAAATTCATTATATTCGTCACCGGGACATCAGATCTTAATCACATTTGGATATCACAAATGGAAGAACTTCCTATCTGCTTGACGCGAATTCGACTCAACAGTACTCTATTGTTTGGGGAAACACCAGCAATGTTGGTCCCAAGCTCGAGTAGCAAAAGGGGAGGGTTACATTAGGCAGATAATGTTCAGCCAAGGCTCAAATTAGACTTTTTTTTACTATGGATGGTAGAATGACACGAGATCCACCTCAATGGCAGCTAAAAATTCATGCACCCGATCCTATTTAGTGTGAGAAAAGACCTCGTTTTGCCTTTGGTACTCTCGGTAAAATGAAAAGGAAAAAGAAAGAAAGAAACATAAAAGATTTGACTCACAAAGATATGTTTGGTGAGGAGTTCTAATCTAAAGCGTATAATAACAGAAGGATAATCGAACAGTAAACCCAATCAAAGGGCCTTAGTGGTGATTAAGAAATAGGAAAATATGATTATTCAAACAGTAAATATACAACAAAAAAACCTAAATGGTCATCAAGAAATTGAAGAAATAAATGATCGAACAGTAAATACACACTGAGAAAGACTACCCAGCTGGAAATTTGATTCTTTTGGTGGATTGTGAGTTAATGAGGTGTCCTATCATAGGACGGGGAGCCCTCATCGTCTCACTTGATGAGATCTTTTGCTTGTTAAATAAATAATATTTCTCCCTGCTGGTGAAATCTCACGTGCGAAGTGTAAAGAATGAACTGATTATTAAAAAAAGAAAGGGTAAAAGGAAAAAAGGAGGAAAATGAGGGGGAAAATCCTGTATTTAAATGATTTCTCGTGTGTCTTTGTCTTCGCCCGATGATTGCTTTGTTATTGCCGAGTTCTATAATCGAACTCCTTTGAGTTTTGATGGTCTCGGGATCGGATTGTCTCCTTCTGGGGGGTTTTCTCTCAAGCGGATTCTCTGCAAATTCCCCTTTTTTCTGCCTCCGGCCTCCCATTAGACCCACAATACGCACAAAGACAGAAGGCGATAGAAAGAGATAGGTATGTGCTTGTTTTCTTCTTCGCATTGTTTTCTCTGGCCTCGATTGACCATTTTTTGAGTGACCACCTTTGAATTTTGGGTTCTTCTCTTGCATGGCGAGGTTCTTTCTGGTCTGTTGTGGGTCGAGTTTGTATAGGATCTTAAAAGGTTAGATCTTGACGACAGTAGTAGATTTTTGTTTTAGGGTTCTCTCTACTTTTTCTGGTCTTCTGTGTATGTTTAGTTGCAGCAGTTTAATGGAGATCTACGATGGTTCGAGTTTAGATTATGTAATATCATGCTTGAGGGGGTTCCTACCATTTTGAAAGTCCCTTTTATTTCCTTTTTAACTAGACATGAAGTTTGTTTAGATGAACTAAAACCTCTGCTCTGTCTCTTCAAAAACTCACCTCTTTTGTGGATTTAGGGTTCTTGCTTGGTGTTCATTAGTGTGAGAACTGGTATCATGGTAGTCATCTCTTACCTTTCTTGGGGGGCAGAAATGGCCCGCGTTGTTCTCGCAGTGGCAGACATGATATGCGTTTCAAGTAACGGCTTCTCATGCTGATTTTTGAAGGAAGTGTTTTTTATGGAGGATAATGCTTCGCGTAGGGCTTCCTCTTACTCCGATGCTGCATTCATTTGTGGGCTTTAGTTTTCTTGGTATTGATTTGAAACGAATCTGCTGTTCTGTTTGATTCCTTTTCTTATTCAGTGGTACGAATCATTTGTTATCTAGGTTATGCAAGCGTCAAATGTTTGTTGTGTTGGTAGCACAGAATTTACCGAGCTGTTTTTAATATTCTTTCAAGTTTTTCATCTTGCTGTCAATGGTAACTTTTCTCTTTTGACGTTTGAATGGAAAGACATGCATGTTTTCTATGTTCACTCGGATTTTATAGTGCTTTACAGTTTATACAGCTTGTTTGTGGTTCTTATGTGTTTCTTCTTCTGCAACTCAGGTTTGATGCACTATTTCTTATCCATCAACTTTGTAGCCAATGCTCTTTCGTATGAACCACATCATAGTTGGTGATATATATGGTACCTTAGTTGGATGATTTTAAAGCTAGACATTTTGACTAATTGTTCCAAGCAGAGACCTTTCTAGGTTGAGTGTCAGTTTGGCAAGAATTGAATCTTCAAAGCAGGAAAAAGTTCTAGGGAAATTAGTAATGGCTACCTATTACCCTGGTTCTAGCAGCCAAAGAGATGTGATACCCGCTTTATGTCCCCTTAGTTCTTATACTGAATCAGCCATTCCAGGCAACTTGATGTATATTAATTACTCAACCGACAGTTTGGTGGAACATCGTCAGTCTCCACAAAATTGTGCTGAGCTTCCCGTAGCTAGCTCTATGCTGTCACAAGATTCATCAGGGGAGGTTTCAAGATCAACTGCATCACACCCGGGTATCATCTCCAATTCAGTTGCTTCCCGCCTTGGGGTCAACGTTTCCAACCTTTGGCAAGGTAATAGGAATGAAATGTTTGTGCAACCAAGAGTTACTGGTATGCAGGGTATTGGAGAACAAATAAATAGTGCCAATGTTTTTGTTGGCAACACCCGTAGTGTGAACCCAGAAGTTGGGATGGGAACACATTTGGGTATCTTGCAAGATGGGCAGAACTTGCAACTACCACAGTCAGATATCACAAAAGTTCAAGGGAAAGGATTATCTTTGAGCCTTGGCTCGCAAATGCCATCTGCGGTTCCTGTTTCTTCTTTTCAATATCAACAGGAAAATCCTGATGTTGCATCATGCAAAGACAATAAGGCTACTGGTAAGAGCGGTGATACATGTCCATCTGCCTTCGGGGAGAGTGTTCACATAACAAAAAGGGACTTTTCTAGCAACTTTCCATCTCCAGTGATGAAGCAGATGCATATGAATCCCTCTCCATATGGAGTCACAAACTTTGCAAACGCTATCACAAATCCCAGGTATCTTAAGGCAGCACAACAGCTGCTTGATGAGGTTGTAAATGTTTGGAGTGCTTTGAAGCCTGAAACTAACAAAACCGAGCAAATGTCCATTGGCACGTTTGGTTCGAAAGAGAGAGATATGGATACAGATGCTTGTGGCAATCCTCTCCCTACTGGGGCTGTACAGGAGTCAGCTCCAAGTGCCACCATCGAGCTCTCAGCAGCTGAAAGGCAAGAGTTGCAGATGAAGCTGACACAACTTTTGTCTATGCTGGACGAGGTATGTGCCTCTTATGTGAGACTACTTCTTGATCTTTAGCCTGGCATCAATGTTGTTGCTGTCTAGTATGTTTGAGCCATTGTTGCATGGAATTTTCTTTCTCCTTTTTCCATCATGAGATAGTTGCTTCTTAAGTGCGAGTTTTCCTGCCACCCAGTGCTTTTTATTCATGCGGCACATTTTTGGGTCTGCTGTACTAATATATTGAGAATAGTTGGCTTGTATATTTTCTTCTCATTCAAAATTTAAAATTTGAAGTCCAACACTCCAACAGAAGTCATGTAACCTATATTGTCCTTATTGTATTTCAGTACATAGTTTTGTTTTCTACACGTCTGCACACCTGGTATGAATGTTTCAGTATGTAATTCCCTTTTGCACGGATGTTTGGTTGCCTTTTGAACCTTTTTCATTCCAATAGTATTCTTGTAAGCCTCTTGATTCAGCAAATTCCATAGCTATTGCAGGTCATGCACCTTAAGCTGCATTGGTCGAGCTTCCAGCCTTGTGGAGCTTGCTATGTCTTTGGTTGAATATAATAAATGTCTCTTCTCATTACTTTAGAGTAAGAAGTCATTACTCCTAAGTTACTTTAGCAGCCTGAATCTGCATTCTTTTCATGGCGATTCATTCATTGTCATGTGCTGTATGTTCTTCGGTGGACCTCATGCAGATCCAAAGAGAAGTTAGTTTTAGATCCAATTGACTTTTTGTTCCCCTTTAGTTATGATTGTTTATGCAGTTCCATATGTTGCTTTCCAAAAGAATCTTCATACTTATTACTACATGGCCTATGCTCCAACGTTTCCTACAAATTTGGAAGACCGACTTCAAATGTTTGTACCTGCAGTGTTTTTCAATTCTGGTTCCCGGTCTTGCAACTATGTTGTGAACTCATCTATTCTGGGAAGCCTTCCTCAAGAGCTGGCATCATGAGTTCAATCCAACACGAATAATACATCTCCAGTCTGTGTATGGTAGAAACTTCCCTTTCACATTTTTTACGGCAATCTGTTTCAGTCTGTGATAAGGTTTCTCCTGCTCCTGTTTGTACTATGAATGATAGCTCATAGCTCAATTCCTAGACAATTCTGCATTACTTTGCTACATCTCAGCATTACATGCTTTCATGGGTCCTCAAGTCCAATCTAATCTCTAGGCACCTTTTATCATGGGATGTACATGGACTAGGTGCTTGAGGTTCTCAAGACATGGAGCTGATACCTGAATTCTGGAGTACTGGTTATACAAGAAGCGTATTCCCCTACACCTTATCTACCGTTGAACTGGAAATCATTGTCCTCTAGGCGGTAGATGGTTTATGGTTGTTGGATGTTTTGATAGCAGTTCTCGAGGCTAACAAGGCAAAGACTCAATGGTGGATACATGAACTTGAATGGCTTCTAATTCCGATTCACTTTTTGTTTCTATGACTTTTCCCTTATTTGTAAGATCAACTTCTTCCGTTGATTTACACTGGAATTGAGTATGCTGAGTGCAAATCTGGTATTTTTTCTTCATAGACAAATAACGACCTGTTGTTTAACTGGAATGGCTTTAACTTGGTACCTCATGATTTTAGATACTTTTACATTCCATTACGTAATATTCTGCATCTGCTCTTCAGGTTGACAGAAGATACCGGCAATATTACCATCAAATGCAGATAGTAGTTTCATCCTTTGATGTAGTTGCTGGACAGGGTGCTGCTAAAACCTACACTGCACTTGCTCTTCAAACTATTTCGAGGCACTTCCGCTGCTTACGCGATGCCATAAGTGGCCAAATACGGGCATTTAGGCAAAGACTTGGGGAAGAAGAACCACCAAACAGCAAAGGCGGTGGCATAGCTCGTCTGCGTTTTGTCGATCAGCAGCTTAGGCAAAAGAGGGCTCTTCAACAGCTTGGGATGATTCAGCAGCATGCTTGGAGACCACAGAGGGGCCTGCCGGAAAGCTCTGTTTCCATTCTTCGTGCTTGGCTGTTTGAACACTTCCTTCATCCGTAAGAACTTTATTGGGTTTTAGTTTGTCTGATATATAAAACAGTTGTCGGTTAACTTCTCCCTTCTTTGCCAGTTACCCAAATGACTCCGATAAACTCATGCTGGCACGACAAACAGGACTGAGTAGAAGCCAGGTGCCACAATGATCTCTCTTTCTCTCTCTCCCTCTCTCTCTCCCTCTCCCTCTCTCTCTCTCTCATCCTTTCTGACGGTAAGCATCATTTCCAATCAGGTCTCGAATTGGTTCATAAATGCACGTGTTAGACTTTGGAAGCCGATGGTGGAGGAGATGTACAAAGAGGAAACTGGTGATACTGAAGTTGAGTCAAATTGTTCATCTGAAAATGCATCAAAGGAAGGTGATCCAAAAAACGACCCCAATGAAAAAGAATTACAGGAAAACACACAGACAGCTGCGAATCGAAAGTTTGCCAGCCAAAAGAATGGATCAAAGTCAGATCTTAGAATAGATGGAAAAATGTGTGGTACACCTGAATTCAATAGTAATTTGCATGTTGAAGATGCCAGTAGCAGCTATGGTAACACAAGATTCAGTGACCAGAGGCCCATCACGGATCGACCCAATCTTCTTCAAGATGCACTTTTGCATTCTGACACTGGCGGTAGGTTCATTTCATACCAAATAGCTGGTTTGGGTAGATATGAAAATGATGCTTATGCTGCAAATGCACATACAACTGGTGGTGTTTCACTCACTCTAGGATTGCAACATTGTGATGGGGGCGTGCTATCAGTATCCGATGAACAAAATTTTGTGACAATCAGGAGTGAGGATATGTTTGGTCCAACTTCTGCTCGCACAAGTACTTCAAACTATGAGGGCATGAAAATGGATAATAGAAGACACAGGTTTGGTCCGTCCCCGATGTTGCATGACTTTGTCGCATGAATCAAGCTCGTCAGTGATTAATCTGGTAAATAATGACGATTAAAGCTGTGTGATCATTCTTGTCCGACGAAGAGGGGGTCAAAGTGAGGCCCAGTTATATAAAAGAAGTGAGAATGTATTGTACAGGTATTGTGCATTTTCTTTTCACCATTGTGATGCTGGGCACATGTAAAGTTGTAAAAGAAAATGTCGTTTCACCTCTGTAGTGTGAAATCCAATTTCCCGGAGAAGTGTAGTTGAAATTAAGAGTTGCAATGATATTAGAGCTGCAATGTAGCAGATAAGGACAGGAAGCATCATACCATTGTGTATAATTAAGATTGCATTCCTCCTGTGCTACAGCTATCTGAAGGAGTTTGAATTAAAATGCAGAATTGTGTATATGGTTAGATATGTAACAGCTATTCTAAATTGTTGCGCTGGTTCATGGGAAAATCGTGATAAGGTTGCATATCAAAAAGGTGCAAAGGGCAAACCGTATCTCCAGAAGAAACACTGAAATTGGATCTTTGTCAGATATATCTAAAGTAAAATCTGAACATATAAAATTGGCTTTACGGATTGTTCGAGGTACCAAGCTTGACGAATCAGATTCTGAATTGGAACGAATATCAGCTATATCAGATCTCTTGACACCCTAACGTCACCACGTGATTTATCTATTTGAGCATGCAATCTTAAGGAGTAACTTGTTTGTGACTCAAAATTGTTGGGCAGATTCTGCTACCAACTCCATTGAGATCAGAATAGTCGCAAAAATCTTTTATGAAATATGCTGCAAACATCTTGTAGCTATATACTTGTCAATATCATAATATAGTCCCACCATGGCCTGTAATGGTATCCCTCTTTCTCTTTGTAATTAAGTTTGCAATGAATCACTAAATCAGAATTGGCATATCCTCCAATCATCAACAGAGTGAGAACAGTAAAATAGGAATACTGTTTGATCTTTGTCAACATAATCTCCACTGAGGCACTCTTAATCAGTTTCTCGTGTTACTGTGATTAGGCATCTCTCACTGTCACTTCTGATTCTTTATATTGAGTTCATTCATTATGGATAAATCAATTTATATGAAATAATTGATATTTGCAGGTATGGTCCTAAAGCTGGATACCAACAAAAGGTCGTCGGATCAATTTGGCTTCATAGTTTTCAAATACAGAATGCACGCCAAGTCCCAGAAAACATGAAGAAACATGTTTTCTTATATTCTTTTTATTATCATACTTTCTATTCACTTATATCAAGCCTTAATTTTCACGCTTATATTAGATCATCAAACACTTTAAAAGAGACATAGCAATGTCTGCAAGTTTTGAAAAATAATGTGATATTGGGGTAAAATCTGCTTTTAATTAAATCTTTAATGACATAGGAATGTAATTCATTGAAAAGAAGGAACTGGGGTCATTTTCTACAGGGAATATATCGTACAGGTGGGGCGCACTGTCTTGATATTCTTGCAGGGGGGTAGGAATCTAGCAGAGTTCAGGATAGCTTCGAAGACCATCATGCTTGGGAAAATAAAAACCTATTTATCAAATCTTGATTGCATGAGAATTTGGATACCAATTAAAGAGTACGAGGAGAAAAGGACAGACGTATGTTCGTCCTATCCTTTTCATTGTTTGGAAAAAGATGTTCCCCTTTCCTCAAGACAAGCACCACACTTGCCTCCAACGTAAACGAAAGAGAAGGCGAATCATTCCCTTCCCCACACCAGGCCAAGAATCCTGTCAACATTGGTACGGCAGAAAACTTTCCCTTTCTCCTTTATATATATATATATATAATCAGAAATTATGGGATTCATGGCTACGTGGTAAGCTCCTCACACTGGATCTTATCCACAACTCTTGTCCTTCCATTGCTTATGAGTGATAGTGTAATTTGAAAATTTTCAAGCAACTTTAAAAAAATACAAAGGGTATTTTTATTGTAGTCATGCCACCCAAAAGCAACTAGTGATAGTGTAATTTGAATTTTTTTAAGCAACTTTAAAAAATACAAAGGGTATTTTTATTATAGTCATGTCACCTAAAAGCAATGAGTAGACAAGATCCAATCATTCTCGGAGTTTCTACATTCATGCTAGATTATACATGTTCATCAAGATTATTGGATAGAGAGATAGATTGTTTTAAAAAAATCAAAGATAGATAGTTTGAGACCATCATCTCTCTCATCAAATGATTTATGATTTGAATAACCACATTGTCTCTTTTATATATATGTGTGTGTGTGTGGAAAAACTAAATCATACCTATACTAACACCTATTCACTTATGTTACTCATTGTTTTTAGGTTTACAAAGTATGAAAGGTATTTTTATCACACACCATACAAAAACAATGAGTATACATCAACGAACAAGATCCAATTACTATATCCTTGATTCTAGTTCAATTGGAGCTAGGGCTGATGATGTCAAACAGGACACAGCTATTGCTTCTAGGGCTGGTAAACAAAATGAGCAACGGCCCATGTTTGTTGCTCGGCTAGTTGACTATAGAAACGAGGCAAGCTAACAGTATACCAAATAGTCACTATTGAAGAAACGGTTCGTTATTCTTTTACATGCCGCTGGACCAAGCTGAGAGAGAGATTTCCTTGAATACCCTGAATAAAAGGTCATTATTTACCTAAAATCTTCATTTGCAATGATGCGAGTTGAAACAAAATTGACACTTTAAATGACCTTACCTTGACGAGATGGCTCCCGCGAAAACCAGAATATGTTTGCGTTTGAGCTTTCAGGAATCGAGCCCAGCGGGAACAAGCAAGGGACCATGCGGATTGAGCCGAACGACAAACCGATTGGTTTGTTTAGCAGCCCTACTAAAACTCCTTATTCAAGTCCATCAAAAGCGAGATGCAAAATATCAGGTTTTGTTTGTGTTGACCCATTTTGGAATGAACGTGAAATAGCACAATACAAACATGACCCAAACACAAAAAAACACCTCCAACGATCGTGTCTGCAGGGAGAACTTTCCTTGGCTTTTAAATCTGTTTGTTTCACCCTAATGCACGCGCACACGCCTTGGGCCGGTACAGTTCCCATCCATGGATGTTTCCACCATGAATTAGAATTAAGAACATCGATTTTGAATAGAATATGAATTATCAAACATTTAATTCTTAAAGCTGGGCCAAGCTAGGTGGCATCATGTGCATGTGTGAGAGAGAGGGGGATAGGGCATATCCACAACTATAAAAATAAAACAGTTTAATTCAAAACCTCAACAATCTTCAAATGCGTGGCATTAAACTATTACATCAAACAACATATATCTTATTGAAGATTGTTGAGGTTTTGAATTAAATTGTTTTATTAAGATATATGGATTAAAGATATATCCTTGAAAGGCCCCTCCACAAGCATATGTTTTCGTGTACATATATCTCCTTGAAAGGCCCCTCCATATCATAGGAAGTTTCTCTGTTGTTATCCGGATTAAGATATATGGACGCGAAAACATATGCTCTAATTTACAGACACTTCTAAGGAGTGGAGTGTCGACCTCGACACTGGTGCAACACCGACACCGTGTCGGTGCGGCATGGCAAAAAATAACACTTTTTTTTTATAACTCACCGATAAATAGGTCCGAATAATGAAGATTGATTTGTAACTCTTTGAATCCATACCTTAGATATTTTGTAGCTCGTAAAATCATTGTAAGTTTCAAATCATTATGCGGGAACTTGCTAATTGATACCTCCGTGCACCCAAAATTAGTATTATGATTGATTTATGTAGATTGAATATTATATATAATATATAATATTATATACCCTAACCGTGTCACCGCACCCAAAAATTTTGAAATTTGCCGTATCCCACACCCACACTCGTGTAACATAGCATATGCTCAATCATGAAAAAGAGGAATAGGAGAATTTCGTGTTCAAGGACTCACAATCTAAGTGACACAAATAAGATATCAGCAATAGTTGAAAGTATTATTTACGGGGGCAGGGTCTTTATCATTTCTGCCACCAATCATCACATGTAAATAGCCTAAGTATTCACACCAGCAGAAGTAAACACGCTCAGTTGCTCAAGTAACTTTCTTTTATAGCACAATCTTTATACAACTTTTCTGCTACCCACACACCACTGTCCTGTAACAGAGTTAAAGGAAAAGTAAGATCAGAATTACTTCAGTCATTCAGGTGCTGTGTTGAAGGGGATATGCAATGTCATTCAAGTAAGAATTCATATCACCGGAAGAGTCGGAGTAACACCAATACAAGATAAGATGAGAAAAACTGCGGAGGCAGCCACCTGGAGCCCACTTAGATGGTGCAAGAAATTGGACGATGACCACTTTAAAAGAGGGACAAATAGGCCTCTAAAGTGTTGGAAGGAGACAATAAAATATTAAATTCCTTTTTTGAGTTAAATGCTATATGGTAGAAGATCAAAGCTCAATGGTCACTAAAAATTCATATAGCAAACCCCACAAAGTGGGAAAAACCTTGGTTTTAATTTTTGGTTTTTAGTACCAAATCTACCAAGGGGATGACATTGTATTAGTGGAGGAGTCTAAGGAAAAAGTTAATAGAAAATTGGAACTATGGAGAGAAACATTAGAAAGCAAAGGCCTCCGACTTAGTAGAACAAAGACAGAATATATGGAATGTAAGTTTGATCATTTGGTTACTTAAGAGGACATGGAAATTAAAATTGGCACACATTGCATTCCCCAAAAGGAAAGTTTTAATTACCTAGGGTCAATTTTTCAGAGTGATGGAAGAATTGATGGAGATGTTACACGTAGAATTAATGCTGGTTGGTTAAAATGGAGAGGAGCATAAGGTATTCTTTGTGATATGAAGATACCATTAAAGTTAAAAGGTAAATATTATAGAGCAGCAATTAGGCCTGCCATGTTTTATGGTTCTGAGTGTTGGGCAGTTAATCATCAACATGTACAAAAGATGTATGTGACATAAATGAAGATGTTGAGATGGATGAGTGGTCATACAAGAAAAGACTGTATACATAATGAGGTTATTAGAAACAAATTAGGAGTGGCACCAATAGAGGATAAAATGAGAGAACATCGTTTAAGATGGTTTGGACATATAGAAAGAAGTAAGAAGGTTAGAAAAACTAAATTTGGAAAGTATTAAAAGAGGTAGAGGACGACCACAAAAGTGTTGGAAAGAAACAATAAAGAATGATCTAGCTTATTGGGAGTTAACTGCTAACATGGCACACGATAGGGATATGTGGAAACAAAGAATCCATGTAGCCGCCCCGTCTAGTATGGGAAAAGGCTTAGTTGTTGTTGTTGTTGTTGTTGCAAATCTACCAAGAGATCACCCTTGCATGACCGGTCCCAAACCCGGATAAAGGAGGAGGGTTGCGTTAGATTTACGACAACTAGCATAAAACTTTGTGGGACTTAACTACTATGGATTCTACAAATTATAAGCATTGGGCTCTATGGAAATAAAGAATCCATGTAGCCGACCCTTCTAGTATGGGAAAAGACTTAGTTGTTGTTGTTACATATGCAAATCTATGAAACGAAGAACCTGTGTAGCCGACCCCATCTAGTATGGGAAAAGGCTTAGTTGTTGTGGTACGTGCAAATCTATATTGAAAACAATGTACATTTACGACATGGACAAGTTGCGTGTATTCCTGTGAATAGAAGAAGCTAAGAAGCTACAGTGCCATAAAGCAATGTCTAGAGGGATGAAAATATTTACCTAGAGTGCCATCTCTGCCTGTAAAGCAGCCAGCTCTTCTTCTTCAGCTGTAGTTTTCTGCGCTGTAGGTCGCACCGGTTGCTTGCCTGCAGGGACGTGTGGAACTGGGATAGCAGGGGCAGTGGTTGCAGGCTGAAGCAGTTGTTCCTCCAATTCCGCTCCCTCAAGTTCTTCAAGTTCGGCTTCCAGCTCATCCTGCCATAGCAAGTATCAGCAATACTAGTTTGAAACAAGGGAATTTAAGGCGTTAAGGAGAAAGTATGAAAGAGTTACTTCATCAAAGTCTGCGGCTGCACCAATTGGAGTCGCTAATGCTTCCTGGATCTGTTTCATGTTCTCCGTTTGTTCATTTATTTCGTCCATGGTCTTATCAACATCATCAATGTTCCTAGTAAAAGATAATACATCCAAGTATAGAATAAAACATTCAACGATTGGTTAGGTGTAGATCCTGAAGTGATGACATTGAAGAGCTCCGCACACATTTGACCAGAAAAAGGAGAAGTGCAATTAATAACTTAAATGTAATTTTTCTATCATAAATCCCAAAACAAATGCTAATGATTTTGATGCAGTTTACTTGTTTTTGGCGGAATGTCCAGAGAACCACAATAATCAGATGATCTGATAAAGCATAAGTTGATGTTTTTCCATGATGCAGAAACTCACGTTGCTTTTTGCATGGCTTTCATAGCCGCTGCTCCTGACCTCAATGCATCAACTGTTTCTGTAGTAGCTTTTGCACCTTCTAACATGATCATCTATGCAAACGAAATAAAAAAAAAGTTGAGTTTTCCGAGTCTTCATGAATAACTACAGAATTCAGCAATGCTGCATAGCAAAAGTTCACCTGATCATGAATCCGCAACTGGAAATTTCCAAGTGTCTCAATCTGTGACTCATACATCCGTTTCCGCTTCAAACACTGAATAGCCGCTGCATACCAAAATACCCAAATATTCTAATAGCCATCTCTCTCTTTCTCACATACACACACCTTACTTGATGCTTATATTTCACTACCCGACAGCCAAATAATGAAGAGGAAGCATGCACATGCAAATAAGTTATGTATATATCATTTAAGAGGAGCCAGATTTCTGAAACTTTTGCACAGTCAGCATGAAATCCGCATTGCACTCAAATGAGGCGCTTGTCCTTTTAGCAGTGCAGACTAAGCACCAAAACGTAGCAAAACGTGCAGAAAGAATTAGTCAAATACAAATAAGAAACGAGCAGTTTCTTGCATTTATACTGGCAATTTTTAAAAAATGCAATTCTGAGGTTGAAAAACCAAAATTTTGAAAGATAATGAACCAAAACAGAAGGACGGGAACCAGGAAGATATGGTGAGATGTGACTAGTTCAGACAGGACAAAAGATTGCGATAATCAGAGATGTTTATAACTTTTCATATATGATATAATTCAACACAACAATAGAGCTTATTCAGCAATTAAATACGCAGAAGTAGTTGTGCTCACAGTATTGTTCTGCGAATAAAGTTTCTTCATTTTTTTGTCACTATAACTTACTGAACTGCATCAACAATCAAGTAAAAGTGAAGCCACTTCATGCACGTCAAGAACAACAATTGGAAAGGTGTACCTAAAATTTTCAGGCTCCAAATTGGGAAGACGTTGGTAAATTTTTTAAATCACTTCTTTTCATTTTACATTCTTTATCATATGAGATTGATGAATTAAATAATGTCAACAAGACATTCAGCCGACTTTGGATCCCAAAACACAGAACCAGCTAAGGATAAAGACCTAACCGGTGGAGACAAATACATGCTCTACCCTTCAAGCACATAAATGTCATGAAGTTCTTTCGAGATCAAGATTGTCAGGAAAAACAATAGAACAAGAAGCTGCACAACATCTGACAGGATACAGTGAATACATACTCATACGGTGCTTGAGTCATTATTCTTTTCAATCCATGAGAAAAAAATCAGTATATAACCAATCATGTGATGATACTCAAAACAAAGACTACCACTGATTTTCTTTTAATATAACCAGAAAAGATAACCATACCTCGCTTGTTCTTTGCTCTAGTTAATTCCTTTGCTTTCTCTATCTCTGCAGCAGCCTTCTTTTGGAGTACTTTCTCTTTTTTCTCCAACATTTCAAGAGTCTGCATTTCACAAAAAATAAGAAGACCTCTTAAATATTGAAAATTGCATAGCCTCCTCCCACATTCTCCTGGACCATGATTTCCTTTCCAATAGGCACAACTTGTAAGCAATAATAAATCACATAAAAAGAGATAGCATTTCTTGAGATACCTTTGAGTGTGATTTCAAAAATCGGAACCGAAGCTTTGAGCACATAAACCACTTTCTTTTTCCTTAAAATACACTTTGATGTGCTTAGTAGAGAAAACTGAAAAGGCTTCAGAAAATATGTAGCACAGTACCAAATTTGGCCTGCAGAGATTTATCAACTTTTTTTTCTTTAATTTTATCAATCATTTATTTTTTCAGTCTTCTTATGTAAACTTTGAAAATCATTTATTATTTATAGAAGTACAATTTTCCAGTGTTATCCGTATCGCACGGTAACCTGTATCGTAAGATACAGGTTATCGTACTGTATCATATTAAAAAAAAAATTAAAAAAAATTAATTTTTTTTTTGCAGGTTTCTAGCCTCTCTTCGCCTCTCTTCACTTCCCTATGCTTGTAATTTGGTTTATAATTTTATTTATTGAATAAAAATAATTTATAAACAAATAAAAATTGTGACAAATTCATTTTCCTTTCTGTTGCCAACTTTTATGTATATTTCTGCTAGCAGTTTCTAATTTCATGAGATTGTAAACAATTAAAAATATTTGGTTGTCTCGGTTCATTGAGTGGGCATTTCACAACTTCACTATTTTAGGGTTAACCTTTCGTGACTTCCATTGAGTTGAACATGATAACGTGTGTGAGGCTTAACTCAGTCTGTGAAGTGAGAAATGAAGCTCAAGCATTAGTTAAAAAGCTAATTGTAAGAGAAAAAGGGATATCATCAACTAATAATATCACATCACTGAGGTGTCATAGAGTCAATAATCAAAGAAATTGAGCTCATTGTTTTGCTCACATATGAAAATTAGCAAATATGACAACTACATGTACAAAGATGGCAGTTTGTTAATTTTGATATATTAGATGAGTGGATTATGGAAGATAACGAAGAAAATGCACTCCTAACCGAAGAAGACATTGCATGAATTAATTTGAAGTGCAACAACATCACGAAAGAGATGAAGATTTTCATTTTAAAGCAGAAGGTGATGAGAAACTTTGAATCTTTATCAAGTAGAAGATGAAGATTATTTAGTTAATAATCCTGATACAAATTCAAATATGTAAAATGTAAATGTATTTCATTTTTTGCTTCAAAATATGTAATTTTGGATCCAATTGTTCAATGTTGAATGTTCAATCTGTGCTAAACTTTGCATTATATGAATTTAAAGCAATTATCAGATTTTTCCAGATTTTTCCAGATTTTTTTCGGATTTTTACTAATTTTCTTGATTTTTTAAATAATTTTCGTATTATTTTAATATTAAAGTACGATACGATACGCCCGTATCGTGGAGCCCAGCGATACGATACGCGTAAGACAACACTGCAATTTTCTTATGGCTCGGAGATGATGATTGCCTAAACATTGTACCAGTTCAAGAATGAAAATCATTTATCATTCTTATGGATGTTGGACCCCTGCAGGAACCCATCAGGGGAGAGGGCCAGGGCAGGGACCTGATCTCTCCGTACCCTCCCCAATCTCCTTGGGGATTTTCTCAGCTCTCCCCTCCCCCAACCTCAGTTTTGGTCCCCAAATCCGCCCTGTTAAGGGTGGGGCCCTGTGAGGAGCGGGGGGATCCCTGCCCCATGAACATCCATAATTAGATATAAACAAATAAATAATTTCGCATGTTACATGCAATAAAAAATTTAATCATACCAGTAGCCATGCCTAAACAGGTTTAGAAAACCAGCTTATCTTCTAATTGCTGAACGGGAAAAAGAATCACTAGCTTGAGATAGATCAGCATAGATGCCTCAAATTTAAAGTTGGGACCAATTGGCATAATGAGAACTTGGAACCTTCTTGAAAACCAAAAATTAGGCACACTTGTTTATTACATCAATAGTGAGTTCCTGTTTAGAAAATTTCCCTACATTTAATGAGATATGAATTCGACCAGCATATCCGCTTAATTGTGCCCAACTTTAGTGTTGCATGTGAACATGCAACACACAGAACACACCGAGAAAGAACAAATAAATAACAGCTAATATAGGTGATTACCAGAACACAAACCAATAAGCAGCATTTATTGAAAATCACTCAAAGATGTGATGCCAATTGACAAGAAAATTACTTCAGATAAATTGAAATTATAACACTATTCATGAAAACACTATGCCAGCTATATGTCTAAAACCATCTAGTTATTATCCCATTGTAGAGATCTTACGGGAAGCAGGATGGCTATAGAGTCGCAAATGCTCAAGTCCACTTAAAGATACTCAACTCTTCTACGTAATACAAAAAAACCACATTCAACAAATATAACAATTCCTGACAGAATTGAATGGATTCCTTCCAATGAAAAGTTGGTTCTTATGATGAAAACTCTCAATGAGGATGTCTTCCATTAACAAAGAATTACATATTGACAGTCGATACCTTCAAACTAAGAAAGTAGGTTTCCAGATTGGAGATTCACAAGATAAGAGATATCCAGTAATCATCAGCAGCACACTTATGCACGTATTGCATGAGCAGATGATTAGATGGATTTAACATGGTTGGTTTTTAAAGGAATCACAACTCCTTGGTCATGTTTCTCTGATGAGAGAAGTACATTCCATCCCATCAAGAAAACGAGTATACAAGTTGAACTCTGAAATTGAAAAGCCAACCCAACATATGTTGACACAGTAGAGGTGATTTATTTGTCATAGTTCGTAAAGTTATCCAATGAAAAACAGAATCGAATGCCTATTTACTACAGAAAATTCCATCCCATACACATAGTTTCTTTGGAATGAGAATAATGGAAATAAGACCTGGAGCAATTTGGCCATGCAGACCCGGTTATCACTGAGTTGGGTGACACACCTGCACCCATCGAGAACTTGCAGCTTTTAGAAGCATCAAAACCAGGTTGCTTTGAATATAGAAGAGTGTCCATGTAGGACAAAAAGAAAATGATCGGGGAAACAATGTTGCAATTGACAATGGTTGAAACAACTGCACTCTTATTACAGAAATAAAAGCAATTGTGAAAGATGATTTCCACAAAATATCTCCAAAGTTATCACCTAAATCCATTCGCACATTCCAGAAGATCACAACTATACTTCTTTTCCAAAAATCATCCTCAATATGAAACTCACATCCACACGACATGAAATACTACATACTCCTCTAATCGACAACATTTTCCATCATCAAACCTAATGAGATTTAGACATCTTTGTTCTCTCCTTCGTCCGCAGAGGAGCACTGCAAAGAAAGAGAGGAGATCACCTGTACATGGTCCACGTCAGAAAGCCCTAAAGCACATCAGAAATCATGGTTGGAAAAGTTAAATGAATCTACAATGTGGTTAAGCTCTGTTATAGAATATGAATACCTAAAAGACACATCCTCTCATGCTCACTGCACATTGTTCTTACGTTGAATGCCCAAAAACGACCAACTTCCATTCAAAAGGGCTAGGCGATCAACCAAAGATAGGATAACATGGGAGGGAAGGCAAAAAGTATCAAACTTTCGTTCCACCGGAGTGCATAAGTACAAATCTATCACAGGTATCAAATCCTCAATTCAGCCGTAATCGCAACACCGCACAATTCACAGAATAAAAGCTCCTAGCTCTATCCAGAAATCACAAACCATAGATCCGGGATGTCACCTTACGTAACAACAAGAAACAATATGACGCAAAATACAGTAATACATTAACACGATCTCAAAGAAAAGAAAAGATATACACCAATAGGAAGAAAGACGGGAAACAGTGTAAGAAAATCTTCCAAACTACCTCATTCAATTTATCAAGCGTGGCGACGGCGTTCGTCTCCTGCTTTGGCTTGCCGAACATTTTGGTAAACATGATTGCTCCACACGGAATTCGAACGCCCTAAACCCAAATCAAAAAGGTATCAAATCGAAACACAAGCAAGATAAGCCCTGACGAAGGAGATCTGAGTTCCTTCGAGTTGTCGCCAAAGACTGCGGTCGGCTGATTTTCGAGGGAAAATCGTAACTCCGGGGCCGGCGGGAGAAGGGGATGGTTGGGTCTACGGAGGGTCTCTCCCTTTCTCTCTCTCGCTCGCTCGTTCGCACGCTACTCTATAATATCACACGGTTCTCAATTTCCGAAGTACAGACCCTTCCCCACATGAAGCACTCACTGTAGAGAGTTAACAGGTTGGATCCATGTACCCGGATTGATCTGTATTATCTGCAGGTGCCGGATCCGGGTTGGATAAGACGTTTTAGGTCCACATAAACAGGTTCGTCATGATGAACAATCTTTAAAGTAAGAGGAGAAGAAGAATACTTTGCCTGGATTCCTGGAAGGTTATCGGAGTTGGATCGGATCCATATCCAGATCTAATAATAAAAGCATAGAGGTTTGGTCGCATTGACCACGGTCAAAATGCAGTTTGATACTTTTCCAGTTAGAGTCAACCCACATACGAGCTTCAATTCAACCTTGCTTTTTATTTTTATTAGTTTTTCGAACCCTTCTATTTTATTTTAAGCTGATATTTTCAATCACTCATTTAGGGATCTAGCAGTCCCATGGTTTTCAAGATCTAACTATGGGCATTCGCAGCTCATGAAAGACTCGTAAGATATTAAGAATATAGCTCAAGACCTTTTACCAGCTGATTTCTATCCGCCGCCACCACCACCACTTTCGAGGGCGCTGGTGTTGGGAGTCCACCAACATCCACCGTCACCACCACCAGTCACCACATGGTTGTTGGTGGTGGCAATGTAAGGGGGTTTTATTGAGCATTTAATACTTTGATGCTAAACTCTTACACGTCTTAAGTAGGCCCATTATCAAGTCTCCGCAAAAATCATATTCTTCTGTATTATATGGTGGAGGGTGGAGAGAAGATGACATTTTAAAAGGCTCTTACTCAAAAGTGAAAATGGCTGAAGCATCAACATGTGGCTGTCAATGGGTAGTGTTATGTCAGCTCGAACCCACACTGGGGCTCCTAAACGAATCTAATAAACCAAACAGATGAACTCCAGATCATGTGCATGCTAGACACGTTAAGCCATTCGAACTGATAGACGAGCTGCTCGTTAAAAGCTTGTTTTTTTAAGTATCTTTTCACTTATAACTTGGACGAATTAACTTATTTGTAAATTGTGTTGAAATTAGGTTTTTGTACATTTTTTTGTAGGAACGAAATATTTGATCATTTAATTACATTATACCCACTTAATTTATTGATTAGTAGGCAAAGATTTTGAAACCTAATTTATTAATGCTTTGCTTTGCGTCAAAGCACCGGCAAAGCTCGTTCGACAAAGAAAAAAGCACTTGCATCCAACATAGCTGTCTTATTGATATTTTCTTTATACAAAGTTCATAGCTTGAAGTGATTCAAGAAGCTAATGGGAAATGAGTGCACCATGACCGGAATCGCTCTTCCGATAAATGAGAAGTTCAATTTTTAACATTTCCAATGCCGGAAAAACCAGTGCTTCCGGCAACTATGTTAAAAGCATGGTGTCTTAAAGATAAGCATATAACGAACATATCACAGTTTTCTTGGTATAATATCGAAGCACAAATATGTCGACTTTAAAAACAAGATATTCTGCATAACATTATACGCCATTATCAACATAACTGAGCTACATTGGAAATATTTGCAAGTCAATGAGGTTTGATTTGATCAACCGAAGAAAGGTCAGCAATGGGCTTCAACATCACCGGTAGTCCCCGTTTAGTTTTTACGGTAGGGAAGTTGACGATCTGATCCTCTTCGGCAACCCAACTGTATGAAATTAGCAAAACCAGTCAAAGTTACAATACAGAAGTTACAAAACAAATATCCCCAAATAAAAAAGATGCAGTCAATTCGCAAGTCTTCACACAGGGTGGAACGAGTGAAGACATAAGAAAGAGGCATGTATATATATAAAGAGAGAGAGAGAGAGAGAGAAATCGAAATATGCAAACACTCGTCATGACCATCAAACAATGAAGATAAGTAAATTTAAGCATTAATAGATGTAAACATAGACTATTCTTTCTCTTCTTTTTATACATGTATATATAAATATATATGTATAAAAGATGTATGTGACAAAAATGAAGATGTTGAGATTGGATGAGTGGTCATACAAGAAAAGAGGGTATACATAATAATAAGATTATTAGAAATAAATTATGTGGCAGCAATAGAGAATAAAATGAGATAATATCATTTGATTTGGACATATACAAAGAACATCAAAAAGAACTTGTAAGAAGGTACGAAAAACTAGATTTTGAAAGTATTAAAAGAGGTAGAGGACGACCACAAAAGCATTGAAAAGAAACAATAAAAAATGATCTAAGCTTATTATGAGTTAACTGCCTGCCTATGTGGAAACAAAGAATCCATCTAACCGACGCCGTCTGATATGAAAAAAGGCTTAGTTGTTGTTGTTTAGATTTTATGGTGGGGGCGAACTATGCATAGTAGCCATGGAGTGGACTGTCAATTTTTTTATTAGCCTTTTGAATTTCAAGTAGAGCAGCCGCTCAGTCCCACCTCTTAGTGTAGATCTATGTGTGTGTCTCTCTCTATACTCTCTCTCTATATATATATACATATATATATATACATATACATATATATATATACATATATATATATATATATATATATATATATATATATATAGAGAGAGAGAGAGAGAGGTGGAGTGGTATATGTACCTGAAACTTGTGGTGAGATGGTGGAGGAAGATGGAGGCTTCAAGTCTAGAGAGGTCAAGACCAGGGCATAGCCTGTGACCCCCGCCAAATGGGGTAAAATGGTTGCACCCACTAACCTCTTTTTTCTGCATAAAACCACATGATATTCACCAAATCACAACTAATCCCCAAAAAATCAAGGCTTTTGTGTGTACGTAGATCTACGTGCACTACGGGTGGAAGAGAGCCAAGTCTAATGCAAGAACAAGTCATCACGGAGGTTGATCAACATTTAATCTGTAACCTCAAGCTCGGCTCGAGCTATATCCGATCAACTTGAGCTTGGCTCGCTTTTGTACCACACATTAATGAATTACCATAACTAAGGAAACATGCGGAAAGCTCGATTAGGCTCACTAGCAACTTGAATCGAGAATACCTCGGGTCTCTTTTATATGGAGTTGAACTCAAAATGCTTGACAGAATTAAATTATCACGCATAGTTGCATCCCTAGACATGGCCGCTTCGGAACCAGCCCACTTGTTCGAACTGGAACCACACCCACAGCCCGCAGAACCAGGGACTCCCCCGGTTCGGTTACGGTTCATGGCTTCAGAAACCAGAACCAGAACCAACGTTCCAAACCGCGGAGGGTTTATTACCCTTGCCGTGAGTGAACTTACCTGCCACCTCCATGGATCAAAGATGTAAGGGTTGTCATAGTTCTCCTCGTCGTAATGAACACTCCTAATTGAAGCCAAAACACGCCATCCTTTTGGGATTAGGTTACCTGCACTTAAAATAACAAATTAATTACTTCAGCAGTCAAAAAATTGTATCAAAGAAAAAAACAGAAAAGTACATTATTAAGGAAATAATGAAAATAAAAAAAAGATCGGTCTTGAAAGATTACTAACGGGACCTTTGATTTCCACATCGTTCAAAGCCTTCCTCATGATTGCATTTACTATGTTTCCCATTCTCAATGTTTCACTAATCACCTGTAAATTTCCAGAAAAAAAAATTATTTATGTGACAATATATATATATATATATATATATATATATATATATATATATATATATATATATATATATATATATCCATCCATCATTCCATTATGGACCCCATTCCACGATTTCAGCATGAATGCATCAAATGCAACCTTAGATATATGACGCGACCGGCGTTTTGATTATATATGCCGCGGGATGAGTGTTTTGATTTCCATCATCGTATCAATCACCACCGTTTGCGGTGATGATCAATCACCCTCACCACCGATGTCCAGGACGAGACTCTGTCTCTATATATGTATATATATCGTCCGGAGCGCAGGTCATTCGTTTGGCTGGGTTAGCCCAACCCAATGCCCATACACAAAATGATGGAATCACCTGCTTGATTGGGCAACCAAAGAGCTTCTCGCTTACAGCAACTTACATTCTGTGTGAAACGCAAGGACATGTAATCGGTCCAATACAAGCCTTCGCCGTTTTGGATCTTCATCGTCTTCAATTGCAAATTTTCTTCCTGTAGGCACCAACATGAATATTCCTTTAATCATTTTTCTTGGTGCTTCCAGTTAAATGAAAGATGAAGAGAGATAACTTTTCACCAAGTCATATATATGTATATATATATATATAGAGAGAGAGAGAGAGAGACGCACGTATAATTGTTGGAGGGCGGAAGGGCAGTCACTAAGGAACTTGACGGCGAGTGTGATGAGGATAGGGACGGAGTCTTCTCCTGGTATCATCATCTCTATGATATTCCCTGCTGCCGTATCCAACGACAGCCTCTCTTCTTCCTGATCTTCTACTGATCCGGCGCCGTCACCACCACCAGAGTGAGAACTGAGGATCTCCTTCAGCAGCACGTCTATCACATCCCTTACCTCATTATCATTTCTCTTCCCCAACTTCTCTTTGATGATCTTGTTCACGAATGTTATCATTCTCTTCTTGGCCTTAATCACAACATAAGTTAAGATTACATCCAAGAAACAATGGGGGAACTTGAGAAACAGCAATAGCAATGTTAGCAATATGTGTATACATACATAATATGCAGACACATACATAATTATGTGTTTGTGTATCTGTGTGTGTGTTCAAGCATGAACACGGCACACACACGAGAGAGAGAGACCTGGAGAGATCTGTGAAGCTGGGTTCCGGGAAGGTTAATGGGCAAACAGATGAGACCCGCAGCAAATTCCTTGAAGTCTCTTCTCAATTCCTCCACCTCTCCCATCTCTTCCACGCTCATCAGCGCCTTCACCAACACCCTGAACGTGATCTGCTTGCATGCATGCAGTGACATCAAACATCAATTCCCAAGTCTAGTCGGATACGCTACGTGTCGTGTCGTATCCATCTTGCACGGATATTTCTCAAACAGCATTACTAAAAAGTCTGACACAAATGGAACGTGTCGTGTCTAACTAGGTATTGCGATCCTGTGGCGATGCAGTCGTTTTTAAACTTAATAAAATGTTAAATAGCTAGAGAAAATAATGAAAAGTAAATAGAGGGGAGAAGTAATTAATTAACCCACACTTCTGGTCTCATTCTGGATGTAAATCACTTCCCCATCCTTCCAACCTGCCATGGCCGCCTTGACATACTTCTCAATGTCTCGAGTGATCTGAGCCTTCAACGTGGGCGACTTCAAGAATCCGCCGATCAGGCCGTGGATCCTTCTTTGCTGATTGCCGTTCATCTGCAGGATGGACGCTTTTCCGAACAGCTCCCTTATCGTCTTCGGGTAGAAAGGCACGAACGTCCGGCCATCATTCTGCAGTACCGCCTTGTTCACCTCAACATCTGTAGAAACTATCGTTGGGCTTCCCAAGATGTTGGTTTTGAACAATTTCCCGTATCTGCGCCCAGAAATCAACAAGACTATGTTTATGAGATATGATGATTTTTATTAGTTTAATGATATTATAAGTATCCTATCATATTTCAAAATCGCATATGATTGATTCTTGTATCCCTTTCTCTCATTTCTCTGTGCATATCCCATATATATATATATATATATATATATATATATATATATATATATATATATATATATATATATATATATATATATATATATATATATATATATATATATATATATATATATATATGTATCAGGTATAATTAAACATGGGTGATCTTTTATGACTTCTGTAATGTTTGCCTTCTTATTTTTCATAAATTTCAAAACATAGGGTATCATGCCCCATATATCAACATAGAGTATGATCATATATTCATGTGGGTCTTTTACAAATTTTACAACATTAGTTAGTGGAAGGTTTTGAATGAAAAAATTGAAAACCACTTACATACTTGGGTGAGGGGGTCAAGTTTTATAAAATATTAAACCAAATCTTTTTCTCCTAGGATTTTATTAACTTTTTTAATCTCGTGAAATTTTCTAAAACTTATCTTGCTCTACAAAAGACAACTAAGGAACCTGTGAGCAATTGAAATCTTGCTTACAAACACACACATGCACACGTAACGAGCTCAGCTTGGACAAGATGGGCGGAGTTGCAGAGCTCTAGCATGCCCAGACAAGGTGAGCCTAGCCTGCTGATTATCCTGCCATATAAGGATGAGGCTAAGCCGTAGTTCAACTAATGCGGTTCATAAGAAAACCTTTTCCTAGTTGAACAAGCAGCTCGTCTCGGCTTCTTCCCGGAAATGATATGTGAAGGCTTTTGCACGGTGATGACAACGATGACAGTTGCATATGAAAAGCGGCGGTCAAAGATGGATGATGATGATGATGATGATGATAGTGAAGAGACGCGAGAGAAAAGGAAACAAAAAGAGGTTCTGTGATGCGAAAAGCACAGCGCAGAAAGAGAGATCGGACAAGCCGATAAAGGAATAAACTGGAAAACATCTCTCAGGTCAAAATCATGTGGCGTCCATTCAAAACCCTAAAGAATGATGTGACACATGACGGTCCGTATGATTCAGAATGAACAGTTTCTTTTTCCACACAACCAAAGCAACATTGGTTTAATAGCTCTTATATGCAAAGTTGTCCGAGCATAACAGATCACCCAATGAGATATTAAACAGCTTTATAGATTTTTTAGTTAAATTCTGGAGTCCTCAGTGCATCTAGAGCATTTTAAGCCAAAACCACTGAACCCATAATTTTTCTCTGCTCATAGGAAGATTTCTTCGCAATTACTGGTACAAAATTTTGACAGAAATTGTAGCTAGGAGTGCCGTATCTCATAGTGTATATATATAGTTTGCTTTAATGAGATATCCTGCTCCTCAAAAGAGAGTTCAAATTTAAGTACCCTGTCTCTCTACTCTCCAGAGAAAGTACCCCGAATACACCCATCAAGACAAGGAAATAACGACAAAAAGAATAATAAAAGATTTACAGGAATAAAATGAAATAATCTTAATGTTGTCTGTGTGTTCTGGGGATCACAGTAACACACAACGCGTCTTTTTGATTGTCATGTCGATTGGCAAATCCCAGAAACCCCGGATGTCGGAACACTGTAGCTTCTGTCAATTAGTGTTGCTCGATATTCAATCTGTTGCACAAAAGGGATCCTCCCCTCTGAGCTTCCGTTCATCCATGATTCGTGTTGGTACTTGACAAAGATCCCCATATCTTCTTCTCTGTTCATTCCACACATTTTTTAAATAAAAACCAATTTCCCACATGCTTCTCTCTCTCTCTCTCTCTCTCTCTCTCTCTCTCTCTATATATATATATATATATATATATATATATATATCATCTTGAAATAAACTATCAGGGTCTTCTCAACGAGAACAGAAAGTCACTTTAACAAGTGAAAAAGGAGCATGCAGAAACCGGTCTCAAAGTGAAGTGTTCATGATTCATACCATTCTTTGATTGGTTAGATCGATTCACAGACCAAGTAAAAATGGTAAACGATAGCGATAACTGCAGTTACATCCTAATTCTATAATTAGTTCTATGCTTTCCGGCTATTACCGGAATCGAAGATTGGAAAATTAAGAAATTAAGGGATTCATTGCTTCAGTAGAGATAGAGAGATGAGAGAGAGGTATGGTGAATACTTGAGAAAAGATCTCCATGGAAGGCTGTGCAGTTTTTTCTGTATCACAAAAGAACTTATCTCTCCTCCAAAATCCTGACTAGTCATCGCCTCGTGGAAAAGGCATGCAAACGCGAGATAAAAGAGGGAAACAATGTCAATCAAACTCAGAATCATGTCCGTTGCACACATTGAAAAGAATACTTCCGAGCCCATAATTCAGATAGAACAGACCAGAACAATCATTATGATTGGTAGAAAAAATATCGACTATAAGCATCATGTTGATGATGATGATTATGGTCATGTATTAAAGAGGATCATCCTTAATTCTCTAGTGTGTATATATACACATACTCGCGCATATTTTATATATATATATATATATATAAAGGAAAGAGGAGAAGTTATTCTTACATGGCACGTCGTTTCATCATGAAAGCCTCAGGTTGGGAAGAGTAGCCATGGGAGATGAAGTCGAGAGTCTCCCCAATGACAGGCCAACCTAACCTTCCCTTTGGCACCTTACTCATCTTTCCATCCCTCCCTTTCTTATCTGATGACGATGAATACCACCAAAGCCACCATGACGATACTACCAAAACAGCAATGCCCAACAACCATCTCATCGTCACGATCATCACTGTCTCTCTTCTCTCTTCTCCCAAAAGAAGTACTGCAGACTCTCTCTCAACGAAGTATCTGCAGGCCCCGGGTTGCGGGTCTACACATGCAGGAAGAGGCAGATGAAGGGTGGCTAGAAGAATGACTATAATTATAGAGGGTATGAGATGTACGTCCTAAATATAGGAAAAGGAGGCAACAGAGAAAAGAGTGTGCATATCTAAGCTTGTTTAATACGACGCCATTAATGAATGTGCCTGTGTGCGTGTGTATGTCTTGCCTCATCGGATGAATGACACGCTTCTTTGATTTGCCTCACTGGTTCAAGTCTCAGCACTTGCTATCTAAGAGGCAAAGAGTATAGTTCTTGCAGCAGTTACTCATCCGTCATAAATGGAAACGCAAAAGCAAGAACAAAGAAATTATATAAAATAAAGTCGGCCTCTTCTGCCCTTGTTATCTTAGAAAAGGTTCGTGGAGAACCTGATTAATCTAAAATATTTCAAGGCAATCACAAAAACCATCTCAAAGCTAAATCATTTTGAGGAGAATATGAAAACCATGTTAAAAGCTAAGTTATTTTAAGGAGAATGTGAAAACCATGTTAAAGAATTCGATTGTCTTTAAGCGACACTTTCACAAGCTAGGTTGATATGGGAAGCAATAAACACCGTGCAATACAATAACGTAGTGGCAAGACACATACATACATTAGTTCATCGTTAACACAATGTGATCTATGGTTTCTATAGTCCAAAATCTTTTGGAATTTTTTGTCAACTGGGGTTATCATAATTTGTCGTTGAAAAAGAGAAAGACGGATCGTTACCGGAAAAGGAATAGATGTGATTGTTGCCGGAGAAGACATGAAAGGTCGTAAGAGTATAAGATGAAGGTTGTAAACCGCTGAAAATCTATTCAAAACCGTCTGAAATAAGTCAAATATTTCCCGTTCACAATCCTGGATTTGAAACTCAAGAACTATTGAAAATTTTACCAAAACATTTTTGGAAGTTCTATGCGCTATTGGATTCCGATAGATTGTTGAAGGAATTTGGGACGGTCTTGTCTTGATATTAGCAGTAAAAAAAAACATTTATCTACAGGCCAGTGCGTTGAGAACCTACACTTTTTGATACATAAGAGTTAATTTATATCATAATTATGATGCAATTGGATACTCCCTGTGGCTATTTATATGAATGGGCCCATCCACGGTAGTTGGGAACCATCACATCGTATAATTCACTTTACCACTGTATATATAAATATATAGATTGAGCTTAGCTGATGTCCTATGTGCTTGAGAGTTTTTAAAGATTTGGACAGTTTGATCGACAAGATGAATGATTGAGATTTTAATTTGAAAAAGTTAAATGATATTGAGTACAATAAATACACGTAAAAAAGTAGCAACATTCGTTTTTAACTTTTAAAATTTAAACCTCAATTATCAATCTCAACGATCTTTGGGTGTTTTGAAGTATATACTAATTTTAACAATCAGTTGAGTGTACTTGAAATAATTGGATATGTTGCACATGATTGATGTGAATATGGAAATACTTAAACTGTCGAGTATATATAGAGTATCTTATATCTATATAGATATATGTGAAATTGGTTTTTCTGTGTGTGAATTGCAAGTCATGGTTTAGGATGGAGATGCAACCATATGTATCACCTGCAAGAACAATTTTAAACAGCATCCTAACATTCCTTCTCGGAATTAGAGTGCAAGTTTATTATGTTAGAGTCATTTGAGCTCATATGTAAATCTTGATCGGCATTCATAGTTTTGTATTTACCAATTCAACATCTTGAGGATTAATGGGTCCGAGAGACTTGTAGCCACTTTTGAAGCAACTTCACTGTAACACAATTTTTCTTTTTGTTTCTTCGATCAAAGAACTGTCCTGATGGTCACAGTTCTACCTTTACATAAAAAGGTCTCAAGCAGTGTTATAAGTATACATACGTATGTGAGGACAGATCGTATTTTTTTAAAACAAACTAAAAGCCTAAAAAATCACTGAAAAGTTAAAAATAATCCAAGAAGATCTCAAATACCAGAAATACACATTAACCATAAAAAACCCATCAATGCTTGATAAATTTATACACACATATATTCATTTTCGATAATTGTTTCTTGAAAACATAAGTATAACAATAATATCTTTTACTTTTAACTTTTTTATTTAAAAAAAATTATACTCATGTCCCTATATATATATATATAACATGTCAAATAAGTAAAATTCAGTCTTCATATTATATATATAATATAAGGGGGGAAAAAGGGACCTTATGCTGTTTATTTAGATTAAGGGTAGTACGAAATTTGCTTAGATAGACCAACGTGTAAATTGTAAATGAACAGAAAGGGCATTTAATGGTCTTAGCGGATGGGGCCTTTCAAGGCTGGCGCGGCTCGCGTAATGTCCTTTACCCTTAAATTCCTCAAAATTCCTATTCTACCATGGACGACTACATTGACCTTTGACTTTTAAATGACAATATTACCCCTAGACCCTCTTCGTCAAACGGGCTTGACATGTAGGTTCATATGCAGGATTTAGACTTCCAGTCAAAATTACATGTAGAGCTTAAATTTTTATGACAATATTACCCCTAGTTGGTGTTGAATTCGTCTTGACCCTTCTCGCTCTACGTGCCTAACCCTTAAAAAAGAGATGCAATGACAAAGAGAGTGGACCACGGTAATTGGACCCCATTTGGGCAGGAGAACGAAATTTTCGTCAAAGGGCAAAAAGATAATTTCGACACGAAATCAATGGGCTTAGCCTAGTAGGTTCAGCATAGTACAAAGAAGGTTAGGACCACCCTAAGTCTGTTTTCGTCTGAGCCTAGGCTCGGCTGGTCTTCGTTGGTTCCTTTAATCAATGAAGCTTTACGGCAGTGAGCCCACTGGGTTCATCAAGCTACGACTTGCCCACAGGTGGTTGGTGATTCATTATGATGATTACAGTCGTCAACGGCTTGGTTTGACTTTGACGGCAACTTTATGGTCCTGTGGCTGAAGTGGGGAGGGTTCGGATTCTGTGGACCCTTGGCTCGATTCACCTCTTTTATTAGTGGATCCAGTCAAATCTTGCTGCGCCTGGGCTCGGCAAGGTTTTGCTTCAATCTACATGTGAACGATCCCTGCTTATGATATGATGATAATTGTGCCAATTTCGCTTTGCAGTTAGGTCGATATCTTCGTATTATTTATGTTGCGACGAGCGGCGGGGAGGTTAAAAGCACCTCGGTCAATCAAGATATGTTCTTATTATACTTACTAAAGAATGCCTTCATCGTGCTTAAAAGATAAAGCTCAGTAATCATCTCCCACATATAAAAGAATTAAAGGTAGATTTCATTAGAAGAGCAAAATGAAAGAGAACTAATTAAATTAAGTTAAAGTTCTAGGGTTCCAGTATTTGAATAAGACCATTTCTCCAAGTACAATTGTGGCACCACAAACCAGAATTGCATGCTTCATGAAGTTGATCCTTGAACCATACCCGAGTAATCTCGGTCATGCAGTGAACACGCTGCGAGCAAAGGCTGCCCTGAGTTCGACCGACCTCCGGTCTCGGGTATGCAGTAGTTTTTTTATGTTTTGGCACACATAATGCACCCTTAATGTATTTGCTGCCCCTAGGGATTGGTTTACCTTAAAGAAAATTCTTTGTCAAAAAAACATTCAAACAAAAATATAAATCTCTGCACCAAGATCCTTAGCTCGATGGCAGGGGGCTCTAGTGCCATTGCTGTTGGTGGGGAGGAACAAGGTGCATGTGTGGGTGGGTGTCTTAGGCCTCCTCCTCCTTATATATATATATATATATATATATATATATATATATATATATATATATATATATATATATATAAGCATAGTCCATGCCCATACTTGCTCATGCTCTAATGTTCTTAAATATTTCAACGATCGATCTCATCTCTCGTTTGTGTTCTAATATTCTTAAAGATGCTCTAATATTCTTAATCTCCTCCTATATATATATATATATATATATATATATATATATATATATATATATATATATATATATATATATATATAACACTGTTAGGTACTAGTAAATCAAAATAAATTTCAAATAATTTATCTTTAGTGAAGAATAATTGAGATTTAAATTTTAAAAAGCAAAAATGTTCAAGTGAATAAAGTTTACTTACAAAAAGTACACTGATACTTTTTATTTACTTTATTGATTCAAATCTCAACCATCCATTCCAAAAATGGATGGTTAAGATTTGTTTTGATTTGCTAGCACTTAAGGGTGCTAGCATATAACAGTCTCTCTCTCTCTCTCTCTATATATATATATATATATATTCCACTTCTCTAAATGCTTTTTAAGTCAGAAAATCCTATGTCTGCCGCGTCTCATTTGGGTGCAGTCGGTTAGAAACCATCTTTTATTGTCTCCCAATACTGAAGGACCCCTCACTAAGGGTACCTTTAGCCAACTATATGGGTAGTGTTTCTAATCATGATTCTAAGTGGTTGTGCTTGCTTTTAACTTGTTAATCATTTTTCCTTATTGTAATTCTGCCTAGGCCTTGCAATATTAGACATGACACGAAAACCCGGCACGACTCGAAAAGTCGATGTTCACACCCACCTGAAGTTACAAGAGAGCCTATAGAAGACTTTCGCGCAATCCTTTATAAGTATTGAATCTTACGTGTAAACCACTTTGCGTTAAATATATGCAAATATTCCTTCCTGAACAAGCAAATGACATTGGCAGTGATCATTGCACCATTATTCATCGAGTGATGAGCCTCCTTTCCAACAACATCCACTACGATTAACAATGCAACCATAATCATCATTCATCATATTTATGATATCTTAATGGATATATACTTTTGCAATCACTCTAGTTTAGGCCGTCTTCCATTATATACGCTCTAACTATATCTTCTTGACCTTCAACTCTGTATCCTTTTCAACTCTGTATCCTTCAGGCTGTTGCATATATCTAAATCTCTATTTAAAAAATCAGTGTTTACATCTAATCCCAATTTAACAAGTGTCTAATACTAAACAAAAAGAACTTCTAGATTTATTTGATCTTCCTTAGGAAAAAAAAACACTTGATGGCAGATATCCTTTCATATATACATGTGGACGAGCAGAGGCATGATACGCCTCAAAAGAATTACATTTATCAGCAAAACACTCTACAGCTCTTACTAAATGATGCTGTTGGGAGTCATATGCTGTCATACTTATTGCTATTCCTTTTCTAGTGTACAGTAGAGAGAAACCGTGTTTCTTAAGCCTTCACAGATTCCGTTCAGTTTAAGTACATACAGCTTCCACAGCTACTCTTTTCAAGATGTTTGGGCATGGATCCCCACCGAAATAGTCATTAGAGATGGTCACCGAGCATCTTTGCTGTCCTATACAACTCTGCAAACGAAAGACACCGGAATTAGAAGGGTTGAGAAAGAAATCCAACAAATAAAACAAGAAGCAAGTGTTTTTGAAATGTTTTCTTGTATGAACTACTTCAAACAGACCGAAGCGACATGATTCAGACAAGACAATGACTATATCATGGTGATAATAGCTTGATGTTATTTCAATAGTTTTCCTATTTTGTACACAAATTGTTTCAGATTTTTAATATAAAACTCTAAATTGAATGCTTAAGATACACTTACGGGTCCTCACAGTTAGGGATGGATCAAAGTCCCCGTTCATGTCCCCATTCCCGTGATGGGAATCAAGAAGGCCTCAGTTCCCGTGTTTTCCACGGGACCCGTGGAACACTCAAACACATGCTAGAGTCTACTTTATATATGAAATGAAACCCTAATTTATGCAAAATGCATTTAAATTTGAACATAATATAAATAAATGAATGTATGAATGTGTGGAACAACCATTCATGAATTTAAAAAAGAGGTGACACTTTTTTTATTTATCATTACACATAGTTTGTCTTACTTTCAGATGAACCTAATGAACCTAACTTTCTAGAACCAATAGGAGAGGGATCTGGGGATGGAACCTGACGTCCCTGCTCCAATTCCTTTTGAGGATTTCCTTGCTCTCCCGGTCCCCATTTCCACTCCCCAAATCTATCCCATTCAGGACTGGCTGGTCTCTGCGGGATGCGGAGAATCTCCTTCCCATGAACAACCCTACTCACAGTCCATTTGAACAGAAAAAAACAATTAGGATTTGGACATACACATGCTCCCTACTGTCATGGGGACAGTTCTATGGACACCTAACATTTAGGAGGCATAATAAGTAAAACAGAGGAGGATGGGAAACCAAACAAATGGTGGGTTTTGCTTACCTTACCATGAGAGAAAAAATTAACCACCTTTGGTTTTGATGAAAGAAAAAAATATTGGGTGCTCTGGTTTTATCTTTTCCACTTTATTGGGAGCTTATCAAGAAGAGAACATGGTTTCTAGTCATACTTCAGCAAGTTTCCACGGGAACTTGTAAAAAAGTTAAGTAATGATTGACAAACCACGCTAAGAACATTCAATTGAAGCCCTATAATTCAACAGAAAATGTTCACATAGATAAACTGGATCATCAAGGCTTCCTTCCATCAACTGCATTGACAGGAGAATGCCATCCAACTCTGCTACACAGACATTTCTGGAAGTACTACTGAGAGTCAGAACCAAAGATGAACGATACCAGTTTTGCCGAATCCTGCAAGCTCTAATATTGACAATTGTGGTTCCACAGAAACAACAAAAAAGCGAGATCTTGTAATATTTTTGAAGTAAAATTAAAAAATATTACCAAACGATTGTGATGTTCACATGTTATTGTGTTACTTGCAGCTTTTTTGGTACTGTGGTCCTCTATACTGTGAACATGGTTTCGTTCTCTATTATGTTTTCTATATTTGGTTTCATTCTCTACTATGTTTTCTATAGTTTTCATATGTCCTCTATGCACATAGTAAGAAGTACAAAGTTTTTTTTCTTATTTATATCTCATCTTGATTTTGATTTTCCATAACTACTGAATTTTCTTGAACATTAATCAGAAAATCTAAATATCTAACTGGGTCATATCAACAGGAAACAATATCAAGCCCCTGAAAAGCATTATTTTCAACAGAAGATACATTACCTCTTCAAGGACTGATTGTGACCGTTGAGAATGGCAAGATCCTTGCTGAAAGCTGCCACATGCACCGGTTGGTGTTCCAAAGCTTGCAAATTGTATGGCAGTGATTGATCGTCCTTCTGTGCAATGCAGATGGACTTCAGGATTTAGTCGAGCTTCTGGATTGTCATAGACTTCAATATGCCAGTTCCTTATGTTGAAATGAGATTCTGAGACATCTGCGCAGATGCTTCCCACTGATCTTGTGACAAGAGATATTCCAGATGCATCACCTCCTATATCCTCAAATACTACTAGGAGATTCCCAGTTGGTCGTACCCATGAACGAGGAACATGATACCTGAATATTGTACTGATGAGTTGATAACTTGCAAAATATCAAAGGGATGGATAATGGCATAGATGAATAGTACACAATATTATAGTGATTCAACTCCATATTGCGTTTCAAATAAAATGCAATATGAGCAAGCACTAGAAAAAGCCAAGCATCCTCATCTGGAAAAATGTATGATGAAAAGCATTCTAAATCAGGACAGAGGTTGAAAGAGCTTAAGAGTAGTATAATGAAAAACACCAATGTATTTCTGGCAAATACAGGTAGAAGCTTATAATGACCTTAAACAATATAGACCTAATTCAAGTGTACATTCCACATTAGGCAAAAGCCATATTGCATAAAAAAAGACCCAGAAACTTCAGTCAGATATATAGAAAAATATGATAGTAAAAAAGAATGCTGCTTCAATCATAATTAGAGAACAATGGGATGAACACAGACAGCTGAAATGGAATGACTTTAAATTATGGTCTTCAATAACAACTGATATTTAAAAGCTCAGATTAATGGTTTTCTCCAAATAGCCTATGACTGAAAATATCATGACATTTTGAAAATACCAGCCATGACATACATATTATGAATTCCCCCCAAAATGAAAAAGTACATATTTTAGATGCATACTGTTATTGTTATTGTCTTATTTCTTTAATTGTCTAAATTTTGACCCAACTGTATATCTTTCTACAAGAAGCATACTAGCAAAATCTATTCTTTTTTGCCTTCATAGTTTCATCTGCAAATTACAAAATGTTTTAGAACATTTGGTATTTTCCTCACAAAATATCTTTCTTGTGGAAAACAACCAAGACAAAAACAAAATCTAGACTATGCATGAAATACAATTCAACATGCATAACATTCATACAGCTGCACATGAAGCACCCACCAGCGCTGTGTGGGTAAACCACAACCACTCTGACATTTTAGCTGTCGATAAGTGCCAGTATAGCTGCATTCACCACAGTTTCCCTTTGCAAGCTGTGCCGCCCAGTATCTTCCAATGCTTTGTCCATTTATCCACACTTGGCCCTTTCCCATGCTGCTCATGTCCAAAGCCAATGGATCACTGCCAGCAGGCGCATCAAAATATGACTGAGGACACCAGCATCCAGTTAAACCAAAGAAACATATTTAAAAGAAATTAAATTTCCCCTAGGCCTAGAATCTTCAATACTTACTTTATACCATGTCAGAGGCTGATTTTTCTGAGCAACTGATGACCCTTGTGCCCATTCCACGGAAGAAATTCCATCGATTGAATGTAGATTCAAAGTTTCGCCCTTCATACCTACCTGCATAAATGAAAAAACCATCTTTATTGGCGGCCCTGTAAATGATGATGTAGCACCAAAAGATACAATTCCCTCCAACTGGAGATGTAAAATCCGTTCAGATTGGACTGAATTTGAGGGAAAGGGAGTTCTAATTACCTTTTAACACAAGTTCTCATGTTTGCATTTCAATTTATAATTTCTAAATCCTTCAAATTCTCTATTTAGATTTCCTAACATGAGTTCTTGGTATTCTCTATTTGGAATACCAGGTAAGAACATGAAGATTTATTCCATAGAAGATAAGTATTCTGGTAAGCCATTTGATTACAACAGAAAACGTAATACCTGGTAGGACCATTTCTGCCAGGTCAAGTCCCAGTCCCCCTTATTAAGGCCCTTAAGCACTAGTGGACCAAGAACTCCGGTATTCCACATCTCATAATGCACCCCAACATTCTTTTCACATAGTAAAAGAAGTTAAAATCAAAATTTGTCAGAAAGACAAGTCACCAGTCTGTACAAATATGAAGAAAAATAGACCATAGACCCGAAAAAACATGAGGAACTAACCGGCAGACCAACAGCTATGCTCAGGAGAGCAATACTATTTGTTCCTGCCTTCAGGTTGACATTTCCTGTAAAAGTAAACTGGGGATTTTCCCTACTTCCATATGCAGTTCCTGATAACCAACAAGACGTTAAATTCTTACAGGAAACAGGTTGGGTAATGAACAGCATTTTTCTGTTCACAACTCCCATTAAATCATTGAATTGGTATGACCAAAAGCCAAAAGAGATAAGTTAGTGCACCTTCACGTTTCCCATTGATAAATACATGCAAGGCATGTCCTGATGACCGAACTGAGAGAATCAGAAGTTGACCATTCGACAGAAAAGCTTCCGATTGATCAATAACAACACTGCAACACAGAAGGAAATAAACCAAAAAATTACATGAGCAGGAGAGGCAAAGGCTAAATCCTAATAGAGTAACGTTTCTTACCTAGTCTTGTACCAGAGGTAATCCGTGGTATCCCTAGTGACGTTTATCTGCTCTAACAAGCCAAATGTTGTGATGGAATCATCTCCCAAAGAGATGAGATCTTCGCCATATGTCTCCCAAGAAAATGATTGGCTACTACTACCTAATGACATCTGCATTTTTGATGTTTGAACTCCTACCTGTTACCACATGTAAAGCTAATACATATTAGCAGAAATCTTCATGAACTATGTCAGGCACTCTAAGATTAAGCATGAGAAAAATACTTCAGCTCACCCACATGGATAGGGGTAACACCAGTGTTTCATGATAGCATGTAATACAAACAGTAATATATGGAAGGACATAGAACATTCTTAAACTCACCATCGCTGTGTTAAACACTACATTTTTGCAGTCAGGAAGAATGCTAGTTGACCAAGGAGGAAGATCATAGTGTGAGCCATTGAAAAGCACAGTTGCAGTGCTTCTCGAATCAATGTTTGTGAGGAATGCTACACATCCTCCTGATTCTGAATAGAACACGTAAGCCTACATGACCAATACAATTGTTTTATCATATTGAACATATCCTTGTTTAAGTACATAAAACCCTCTGGAACAGAAATGTAATCATAGACAGGAGACCTGCTGGAAATTTCCGAGAGGTGTTACAACTGGATCTGCAGAAACTAAGGCAGGCTCACACAATTTAATTGCTCTATGCAGCTCTTTCAGATGCCCCCATTTTGGTTGTCTAATCAAACCTGTGAGAGTAAAGCCATTAATACTAAAAAAATAGCATAATATTCTGGAAGCAAGTACTGATGTCTTTTGCTTTTAACTGTCGATCTTGATAACTAAAAAATGCAGGTTAGTCTCGGTAGCACTTGCAACAGAAAATTTCCGTTCTGAACTAGCAATTCCTTTCTTTTGGTACAATAGGGATGTCAAAGCCAGATGCACACCCCCAGTATCAAACTCATGACTTTGAACTTGTCCCTATCCAGGTGAGCTTCTGAATTAACAATTCTAATGAATAAGAACATTCCTAAGATATGTGGACGACCTTGAAATTTCAAGCCAGTGATTGCTAGTAGCAGGAAATCAAACAACAATAATGAACTATGCTTCTGAGAACCAAGCATCGACTTGTATTGGTAAAAAAGGAGTTGAAAAGGGAGATTTTGGATACCAAAGCCATCCTCACTTCCATTGGTGATGCTGAATAGGAGCAATTAACTATTTTAGCTGCATGAGGCTAACTCATTGGCTACTTAAAGCATCATAGTCATAGCTTGTAGTGATGAAAGGGCCGCCAGCTGTACGTCCAAAATTGGTTCCTCCATGATACTACATGTAAATGCACAGCAAGTTACTAGAGTAGGTGTCATCATCATCAAATTTTCAATTTTTAAGTCAGTATAAGAAAACCAACCATGTAGTAGTTTACAAAGGATCCTCCTTTTGTATGAATCGGCCAACTGCAAATGCCAAATCCTGAACAGGTCTTTTATGAATTGGACCTCCAAATTCTGAAAACCTTCATATTTGACAGAAAAATTATGCATATTCATTTTAATTCCATTTTTTAGAGTAATAATAAAAATGCTTACCAGCCACCCAAGCCTCTGTCCAAATTGTGGGCTTATAGGGCCTATTGGGAGTAAATTGATCACAATAAAAGCCATTGCACGTGTTTATCTTATCTGTCACAAAACAGGAAACAGAAACAGATTAATTTATCAAACCACATTGCTGAATATGCAAGGTTCTTGGAAGACATTGGCTACAACTGGTTGGTGTCAGATTTCATTTTCGATTTTTTTTTTAAATGTTACACCTCTAATATCTTTAAAGAAAATAATAATAAATAGAATAACCAAAGGAAAATCCAACACATTTTAATGGTGCATTTGAGGGTAGCATCTAATGGTGTACACGACTTTCAAGAGGAAGAGTGGAATACTCACCACTGATCTGGTGCATCATCTTCCTTGCACATCACCCATGGGACCCCAGTCCCCATTTCAACAGCCATTTTTGCAGCCCAGTTCACATAATTTTGGCCAGCAGCTCCAAGCATTTTACTCTGTGGCCCGTACTCATTCTCAATCTGAAACAACATATTGTGCATGTAACATTATTATTATAGCTACTTGGCTAGATCTAGAGTGAAAAGTTTACAGCCACTAGTGCCTTTCTGTCAAGACAATTTATCTTATAGCAGCTGTTGAATGAGTCTTCAAAATTTTAGTGAAAATTGGTAGCTTTTAAATACACAAAAGTGAGTTAGTGTTAGCAAACCTCTAATTAAGAGGGTGTACACTAGAGGAATAAACAGGTAGTATGGGATCAGAACTAACAAGGCAGTTATTCTGTTACAATAGGCTGTTATTGTTATTCTGTTAGAGGGGAAGCTGTGAGAAGTTATAAATAGAGAGGGGGTCTACGGAGGAAAACTAACTTGTTTCAGAGAGAAAGGAAGGTTAGGAGAGTGAGGGCCTCTCGAATGTCCTGGGCTGTGGGTATTCACAGTTTGGCTTGTGATTGCCATTTTTGGTCAGTTCTTGTAATTTTTCTCCCTCTGGTTGATACAGAGAGGAGAGTGTATCAATAAAGTTTCTATTTTTTTCCTAATTTCTGGTCCAGTTCTATCAGTTAACAATGAAGATTAAAAAAACCTAAGAAAGACCACAGATTTTCACCTGAGAGAGGATGATAGGGCCAATCCCTGGGATTCATAGAGACGTTCACTCTTCATCATTCCCACAATCTTCAGTGAACCCCTTGCATTGCCCTCTGCAACACCATTCATGTGGCCATCAATAAAAAACTATTTCAATTGAAAGAAACAGAGAGTTTCGCAAATTTCCTTTAATTAATTACTATTCAATACAAAGCCAATAATCTAATGAAAAATACTTTGAAGAAAAAAAATGAGACCTTGAAAGGTTCATTGTCTGTTCTAAAGCTTATGCCGGGAACATACTTCAGCCAAACAGGAAATCGCAGCATAAGAAACAAAAGATAATTCAAAAAGCATCTATAAACTCCACATGATATCATTCTGAAAAGAGCAGAAAGGAAACATATAAAATCTAACGCAGTGATCAAACGAACTAACTGCGACTCGCTCCAGCATAACAACAGAAACGTAAACCAAAAGGAAAACCACCAAGGACTAACAAAGAACTAGACCAAAGAAAAGAGATAAACACGAAATTGTGAAATGAAGAACAGATCTAACATACGTTTCCAGGAGAAGGCTCATGCACATTCCAGAACACATAGGTCTGTATAACGTCCACCCCTCCATCTTTTGCCTTCTGAATAAGATCTCCCCACATCTTCAAAGCACCAAAATCAATCCACACGTCAAACACTAACCAAGAAAAGAGAAACCCCATTTCAAGGACCACACAATCGATGGTACCTCAGGAGTACTTCTCGGATAGTGAATGGAGCCAGAGATGAGAATTCTCCTCTGCCTATTGATGATGATCGCCTTCTGGTCGTACGTCACAGCAGAATGCACAGTGCCGACCAAAAATGACAGGATCGAAACGAAGCAAGAAACGAAGAAAAGATTAAAGCAATAGTTTCTTGTTGTGGGTGGCATTGCTGAATCTGGGCTATAATTGAAATGGGTGCTTTCTGTTCTTGCATAAAAGTGCATCTCAGAGAGAGAGAGAGAGAGAGAGAACTCTAATGTATTAATTTGATCAAAAGTGGCCCTTGGATCTCTGGCATCTGAACGTTATTTCATAACGGATGCTTCATTTTCTAAACGGGCTTTTATAGAGATGCATGCAAGATTTACATGCTCCAGTCCTCATTTCCTGCTCCTGCATCAATGTATTTTCTGACGTAGCAAGAATTACGAGTGCCATTTACAACTTTTTGACTTGTTGAGATCCTTTCACTCTCGACAGAAGAAAACCTTTTGACCTTTTTCTTTCTTTTTAAAACGGGAGGCCGAAGCCTAATATACATACACACCCACACACGCACTTGGATAAAAAGAAACAAAGTGAAGTGACTTGAAACCAATCTTTTTTGTCGATAACCTTCAGAACCCGATCAATCGAATATTGATTAATAAATGTCGATCGAACACTTTACTTGAAAAATGGCTACTTGCTCGTAAATGAAATGTTTCCAAATGTTCCTGGAAATTCTTGCTCCCATTAGACCATTTGTATCTACTTTGCATTAGGATCCCAATTCATGGATCTCTCAGTTCGAAAAAAATAAGAGGATCAAACCATTTCTTCTTACTCTTTTTCAAATTTGATAAATGTTGGTTGATCGTGTATTTCATTATAGTTATATGATTGAGAGTATCATTTCTTTATTTGATACCTTTGAATTCCATATTGAAGTTGTGATGATCAGAATCGATTCAATACATTCGATGTACCCATGGTGCTATATTGGATTTGAATTAGATTTTGGATCAATCTATATTGATTATTTGCCGCTATTATGTTGTTGCTAGCAAATACCATTATTTTTTGTTTTGGATCTTCCAAACCATTCTTGGTCAAGAGACCACTTTTTTTTTATGATCCTTCGATAAAAGATTCATTCTCTTCATAAAAAAGAGGAAGTAGAACCAATAAAGATTTCTTTTAGGATTCATCCCTAGCTAGAGTTGAATACCTAATTCAAGAATTGTTTTTATCTAATCAGGAGAATCAATAGAAAAGGCAAATCCCTTATGATACACCATATAAGGCTTGGTTATTGATAGAATGAATAGATCCGTCATTTCTTTAAATCTCTCTTGTGATTCAAAATGCAGTGGTGTAGCGTGTATCCCACTGTATTCGGTCATGGAATAGATGAAATAAACTCAAAAAAATGGATTTTTGTTCAAGAATGAAATCTTATTGGAGCATCCTATTCATCCTTGGAACCATATTACATCCGGATCGATGAAATAGGATGAATTGAAAATAGTATTTTTAAATACATAATTATCTTGAATATATTAACTATTTCTTTATTTTTGATCACTTCGGGAAAGAACAAAGAAACATCTTGTTCTTTTTCAACAATTTCTGATCTCTAGTAGACCTCTCGGTAGGATTCGAACCCGGATGAAGTTTTGACCATCACATGTCAATCAGAGAAAAAGAATGATTAGCTCTTGTAGGATTACGAAATTCTTTGATTTCTTCGAAGCGGAGATGATTATTCATCTCCTTCTCACATTCCATGAATAGTCGGCACATTGAGGAATATCTAGAAAGGCATTTAGGGAATGTCGCTCGACGTTTTATCTCTGTTCATTGAGTTTGAAGAAAGGAAGGATCCCAACAAAGAAATTGATCTTTCTTTTAGTTGTTGAATCTATCTTTAATTGATCAATGTGTGATATTAGAATCCTTATTCCTAATGGAATCGAAATGATCCTTGGATTGATCGGGAGAAGATCCTTTCAATTGGCTAGAATCCATTACTTGAATGAAACTAGATCTCGTGTAAAGTCATATTGAATATTTGATGATACATTCCATACTGCTTGCTAAAAAACCAATCCTTGTTTACGAACCACTAGCGTTGTCTAACGAAATCAATTCTCTCTCGATATGTTCCTTAAAAAAAGAAGAAATGATTAGATGCGAATTCTTCCCCTAACTAACGAAGAGATCTTGTAGAAATTACGCATATAAAATTGAGCACAATTTTGCAAAGAAACCTTGTTTGAGGAAACCCTCCTATTCCAATTGGTCTTTTTCACGAAAAGCACATCTCAAAAATGAATGCAATAAAATTTATGACTATACAAACCATTGAGGATAGTTCCAGACCAAGATGAACTATTATACGCAAAGTAGCTCCTGGATGGGGAACTACACCCCTGATGGGTGTCGCAATGGCTCTATTTGCAGTATTCCTATCTATTATTTTGGAGATTTATAATTCTTCAGTTTTACTGGATGGGATTTCATTAAGTTAGGACCAGAAGAAAGAATAAGTCCTAACTTTCAATAAAAAAAAAAGAATCAATTAAGATTGGGATTTCTAGGTCATCTCATTCTTTTTGGTAGTTCGACCGCGGAATTCTTTTGTTTCGGTATTTCCGGAATATGAGTGTGTGACTTGTTATACCTATTGATAGTACAGAGGATAAGTCTGTCATCTCGCCAAGAGAGATGGTTCTAGCCCGTCAGATAGTCAATCTAGTATCTGGAGCACGGACTATATGGAATAGATCAAGAACTATTTGAACTATGATTCATACCTCGTGACCGGCCTCTTTCAATTAACTTTTCAATGAGGTTTTTCAGAAATCGAAGCACCTTTTTCCTGCAAAATCATGTTTAGTTTGAGATGAGCGAGGGACAGGACAAAAATTCCTATGGATTCCTAGTTATTACATCTGTTCTTTGAATAAGTGAAGTGATGATCAAACGAAAGGGTTCGCACTCAGAGAACTTTTTGGTTCCGTTTTGTTCTTTGTTGAATCATCGTGGTTTTAGTAGGAATCTGAGGTTTCAATTGATTCATAGGGTCTCAACAAGATAATTCCTATCAATAGTAAATTCGTATGTATTACATATAAACAATAAACAAAAATAGGGTAAGAGAGCATTCAAAAGGCCTGTAAAAATCAACATAGGATGAGCCAACTTGATATTTTGGCGCTATCATCCCAAAGAAGAGATTTAGGGTTTTGGTTCCTTCATTTTCTCGGGAAAGATTGAATCAAGTGAAGTGTCTAAAAGGTTTCAAATCTTTCTTTTCTACTGCACGTTGCAATATTGGGGTGTTTTCGCCTGAGCCGTACGAGACGAAATTCTCATATATGATTCTTAATTCCCTTTGGTTCACTTATCTCAATAAAGTATATGATTGGTTCGAGGAGAGTCTCAATATTCAAGCGGTTGAATATAATTATATAGTGCAATAAAAGAAGGTTTTTAAGAAGATAACCCGTAAAAAGACATGAAATATGTTTTTCATAATATTTAAGAGAAATTTTTCATGTATATCATGCGCAATAAGTAAGAAGGGCATGCGTTTGATACCATTGTAAAAAAAATGATCATTTGAGATCTTAAGAGACGGACCGCACTTGTCGGAAGGCAATGAGGCAAGTTAAAAAAAGAAGTGACGAATTAATTAGATAATGTAATAAAAATTGACCATCTTTATGAAGCAATTCAATCATGTCAATGAATGATATATGGTAATGAATTTACTATAAGAGCGGCACATAAGCAACACAAGCTTTAAGAGGGTTATATACACAAATAGGTTTCCATACATGCAAAGTTTTTCTAATTTTAGTTCAACTTCAAAAACTTAGAAAAATAAAATTTCAAGTGTGGTAGTGAGGTTTTTCCCTGTCAGTATAGTTGCAACTTGGACGTTTCACCTAGGGGTGTTCATGGAACTACCAAAACCGAACCAAACCGCCAGTAGTTCAGTTGTAGATATTTGGTTCAGTTCGGTTCACAGTTTTAGTATTGGAACTGAACCATAAGAAACAAACCAAATTATTATAAATATATATATGTGTGTATAAAGTTTATATACATATAGATATAAATCTTTATAAGTTTATTAGTTTATATATATGTATATATAAGTTTTGTAACCTTATATACATACAAAATGTCAATATATATAAAGTTTATATACTTATAAAAAATGTGTATAAATATTAAAAAGTTTATATATATGAGTTTCATAATCTCATATACATATAACATGTGGACTGTAGATCCATGGCATGATACATCGTATTTAACAAAACCTTCAAATAAGTAGAAGTGTGGTTCATAACCAAACCAACCCAGAACCGATGGTTCGGTTTGATTCTAACCTGGCTATAGCATGGTTTGATTCGGTTCTTTAAAAGTTGATAAGTGAAACTAATGGTTTTGTTCGAAATTAACTCTAGAATTGCACCATCAACACCTCTAGTTCCACCAGTTCTGGAAAAGGGCAAAGCTTGTCATCGTAGTTGGAGGTTCTCCCTCTCTCTCTCTCTCATATGGGATAATAAGTGAACATTTGTAGTGTTCGGTTCTCACTCTTAGAAGTGGATAAAAACATTAGAGTGACCTCTGCTAATGAACAAAAAGGTGCATGTGATCTTTCTGGGAACAGCTTTGCAGCACTGCATGAATCGAATGTCATCAACAAGATGCTTCTTTTTTGGATTTTTGCATAAAAGACAGCCTTAGTGACCCCATCATCATTTAAGTATACAACCTACAAACTATATAAAAAAAAGCAGTTCAGTGTTTGGAACAATGAATAATCAGTATTTTATACATTTCTTAGTTGAATTTCTGTTATTATTTCTTCTGTAAATTGATAAATACCGCTTTAGTTGTAACAACTCTTTTAAGAAATGTAGTAGTAATATTATCAACTCAAACTATAACTGAACAAGTAGTTTAAGCTTTGTTTAAATGCTTATATAACTGATGACATTGAAAAAATTTGAGAACGAGAGTCGGAGTTCTCTGTACGTTCCACATCACATCTTGTTTAACCAATGGATTCCCTGTAAATACTATGTGAATTACGTCATCACTTTTGACAACAACAATAAGTATAAAGAAGACTAAGAATCTATGTAGCGAAACCTACTTTATGTTGAAGTTTTGAGCTTGGTTGAATACTTGTTCACTACATTTGAGCAAACTCGATCGAAGTATGATATCAATGTAATACTTCTCAATTTTTAAAGATGCCTTAGATGTATGAAGTAGAGTTCCAATCTTATAATTAGGTGATCTATTGCTCTATGTCAAAGTTTTGATATGGAGCTTGGTTCTTTTCTTCTTCTTCTTTTTTTTTGGGTATAATGGGGAGGCTGATGCGCGTCCTGGGTATCGAACTCATGAAGTTGAACTGGTGAGCTGACTTCCTAGTGAGGTGAGCTATTGGTTTTTTGTGCTGGGCTTGGATCATTTACAAACCCTAGTTAATTATTATTTTTATTTACATTAAGAAACTGCTCTCACAAATTTAAATTGGATAAAGTTTGTCTTTATTTCTGTTTAATGAAGTCATGTGAGGCACCGACCGACTTGATTCTTATATGGAGGACGACCTTCGGGATTTAATTTATGTCACATGCACAACAGCATGCGATTCCATTGTATCCTTCACAGGTGACACGATAAGAGACACGGGATGAACTAATGACACGCCCAAACCAGATAATTATTTTCTTCATGAACTTGAATAATGTTTCTTTTTTTGTTACATTGGGGAGTCCAAGCCAGTTGTGCACTCCTTGAGAATAGAACTCATTACCTACATATTATGAGTCGAGAGCCTGACAGATGAGCTAACACTCTGATGTGGCCGTGTGACACATCAATCTTGTTCGGTTTCAAATGTAGCATTACATCATATTCGTATAAAAAAATAGTTCAATCAAAACATAGTACCAAATAGTTTTCATGTTATTCAATACGAACACGACGCCCTGACCTACTTTACATCAACACGAGCACGAACCTTGAGAAGACAGATGAAAAAATAACATAATTGATATGCGCACTATCTTTTTTACTATTCATACACATCTATTTTACTGATTTCAATTTTATCCTTGTTAAAATCCAAAAATTACCCTGATACTTTGCAAGTTCTCTCCTTACTGTCAACTATTACATACCAATTTTGGGTCATTCGGTGACCCACGACTTGAAACTCAATCCAATGCATGATATTTAACCATCCACCATCTCATAATGCGAGAGAAAAATGTTGGAATTGAGTGTGAGAGGAGAGAGAAAATGATGAAGGGTAATTTCGGTATTTTAAAAAAAAAGGGTATACGGATGGTAAAAAGGGTGTGCATATAGTAATCTCCAAATCTAAAGGAAAAAAAATATCATGAAAAAGCATAGAAAGGCTTAATCTCTTAAAATTGATAGTTGAGATTTAAAATTCAAAAAATAAAAATATATTTATACTAGATATCAATACAGTATTGTTTTCAGGTTGTACTGAAGTTGGGTTTCAGTTTCGTGTCTAAATTTTCCAGCCCTACCTGGTATTTTGTGGCAGATGCACTAAAATTACAAACACACTTCTCTTTGAGAAAGGTGGCTTTGTTTTTCTCAAAAGGGCAAGTGCCAGTTCTGCTGCCTATTTTCATATGCCTGTCTCAAAGATTAAGCCATGCATGTGTAAGTATGAATAACTCATTAAATCAGAATCCATTTTCGTGTCAGACGTATGCGCATTTCAGGTCGTGCTAGTATCCACCCGAACTAATTCCGGATGACTCGTCATGCTTGTGTCGACCCAAAGATAACAAAAGAAAACTTAAATATTTGGTCTTGGCCTTTCTTGGCAAATGCCTACATTCGGCCAATCAAGATTCAGCTTTCCTCTTATATCAGGTCCGTGTGCACATAATATGTTATGACACGACACAGACAAACTTAAACCATGATTAACTGAATCCAATTTTAGTACAAGATAATGACTAAAGATCATCACCAGCTACGATTGATCAGGCAGTAGCTCCATGTATCGTCTTCAAGTCCAGAAGTAGAAGTGACTCCACAACTATGTCAATGCGACACGAGATGTGTCGCTTTTGAGTGATCCTTTATTCAAATCAGCAAAAGGGCGGACACGACACGAGGGCTAGTATCCCGGTGACATAGCTCCACAAGAAAGGAGCTTTACTTTTCACCCTACAACAATAAGATCATCATATGGTATAAGCTTTCTAAGGTTAAGATCATCATTTTCTTATGGTATAAGCTTTGTAAATCCTGTTACCTATTTTCATGGGAAAATGTCATAAGGTCATGCCAGCTTTAAAATGTAAGCCCTAAGACCATTGTGTGTGTGTGCACGCGTGTCTGTGTGAGTGTGTGTGTGTGAGAGAGAGAGAGAGAGTACCAGGAAATGTTGCCTGTGGTATGTAACAAGCATGTCCGGATCTGCCTTTGTCTTCTTGAAGGCCTCAGTATCGTTCAATTCCTTCAAATTGTTTCGATACGTGAGTAGTTTTAGTTGCAATTTTGTAATTTGTATAGGAAGCATTAAGAAATTCCAAACCTAGAATTGTTGTTTCGAATATGCCATAGTCACCAACCTTTTCTAGGAAAAGACACCAAGCTTTATTGTCGGCATCTCTTCGCAGAGGTTTTCGTCGACAAAAAAATTCATAAACTATTCTTCCCCAGAAACGAAACTGTGTGTGTGCACGAATTTTCATAAACTGCCGACTGGTTCAAAACCGGCCATGTCTATTGTTCTTGAATGTTCTTTCGAGTCAATGCCGTAACAGGAAGAGACATGGCTACTTGTGCTTAAGATCACTTTGTTTGCACAACTAGTGTTCTTTAATAGTTAGTTGCTGTCGTCAATAATTTTCACTGATGAAGTTACCATTGGGTTTTGTGATTGTCGACCACCAACTAGCTTTTATATATATATATATATATATATATATATATATATATATATAAACTATTCTTTAATAGTTAATATATATATATAGAGAGAGAGAGAAAAAAAAAAGAAGATAGTGGTCCCAGCTTAATCTCTATTCATTTCTTAAATTTTCTCAAACGTTTCTCAAACGTTTCATTGGTGTGATTGATGATAAAGATTTGATTCTAAAAGTAATTTATATTATTTTTATACTCGCGTTTAATGTGTAATGGTAGATTCATATCTCCATCATTGATCATATTGATCATACGTTAGAAATGTTTAAATAGATTTAAGCATGAATTTAATTAAATATATATATAAAGAGAGAAATTAGTCCATGCATACATTCATTCATGCTTAAATTTTTAAAGATCTGAATCGTTCAATCAATGAGATCAAAGTCTGAAATTCAAATTTTAAAAACAAAAAAAGTAATTTGGTACTTTTGCAAGTGCATAGATCCACCTAATGCTATTTGCTTTTTACTTTAAAGATCTCAATCTTTGATCGATCTTAATGATCGAATGATTAAGATGTTTAAGAAGATTAGACCATGAATGAATCATGGATGAATGTGTGCATTGACTATTTTCTCTCTCTCTCTCTCTCTCTCTATATATATATATATATATATATATATATATGTGTGTGTGTGTGTGTGTGTGTGTGTGTGTGTGTATGTCCAACACAAATACAACCCAAAAGTTCAGTGATCATGTCCATAAAAGTGATCGAGAAGGTCATTGTATTAGGGTGGACCCTGTTTTGACATGAACATAAAATAACACGATGCAAAAAATGAAAAGAAATTATCGTGCTCAAGCTAACCTGAATTAACGCACAAGAGAAGACATACGAAACAATGAAATTTTCAATCGCTAGTTGAAATGACATAAGAGTCAAAAGAGTGATCGAATTGCGCAGATGATAAACTTGTGAGCTAAATGCGCAGATCGAATTTTCAGTTTAATTTGATGATATTTAAACATAAAAAAATCTAGTGCCGCTTAAAGATGTCATTGAGATCAGCGAGGATCATCTTTTCCATCAAGTTAACAAAGCAAACAACCCTCAATCAAATGATTAAACAACAAGCCATGTGTTTTTCCTTTCTTTTCCTGATCATGAAGGCAGCAAGGGGTGCATGTCTACAACAACCATATGGAATGAAGAAGAAGATTAAAAAAAATTTGAGTAACATTCTATAAATTACAAGAAAATTTCATTAAGCAACAACAACAAACGACACTTAAACTGCAAAGTTGTCATACAGAGATATTCTGCAAAGCAAAGCTTGAAGGTTGGAACCAAACTATATATATGCATTCAAACCACTCATTCCCTGTGGTGTTGTTGACACAATATTGGTCTTGATATCAAAACCAAAAATGTCTAATTGATGTGTGTGTAATTATGCATCGCATGTGCAGGATTAATGTTTGATATCTCTTGCTTATCTTTGTATGTAGTATGATCTTAAACATATACGCCTTTAATATATTTGTGTGCTGTCAAGAGATTACATCTACCTACAAGCATGTCTGATTGGTGTTTACTCTCTACTATTAATATACTTGCAGGTGATATTAAGAATGTTTTCCAGCTTAAGTGATATTTAGAGATGGAAATTATGATTTATAAAAGGTAGACTTAAAGAATATTTTAATTGTTTGATTGAAATTCGAATGTAGATCAGGATTTAAAAAACTAAAGAACCGATTGTTGTCAGGTTTCACTATGCAATTGATAAATGTGAAATCTTTAGATTTTAGTTATAACAAGTTTATGGTGCTGTTGTTTGGGATGATGTTGATTTAGACTTTTCTTTCTCTCACTCCTCTTGTCAAAAACCAGGTTGGATGGATCAAAGAAGTGTTGACCAGTCAGTTGAGCTCACAACTCGAAGCATGAGATTAGATGTATATATTATATATATATATACATAATTATATACAGTGTGTAAGCGCTTAAAAAGGGCAAGATTGAGCTTATGAAGAAACAAAAAAACTGTATATGTATGTAGATATTTATTTGTTTGTTTATACAGAGTGGGCTATGAGTACATGAATGTGGCGGGCATTTCTTACCCCACACTCCCATACACGCTGAAAGCAGTTAGCGCAACCTTTATTATACCCAAAACTGAACCCTATCAAACCAGCATTCTCCACCTCATTGGGTCGGGGCCATGTGACGGGCCGACAATGCCATCCCTAACCTGCCCCCTTCCCTGTACGAAACCACATTGTGAACTGAAGGTGGTTTTTCCGGGGTGTGCTCGAGCTTCCTGGTCTGGTTTGACATGCCTGGTTAATATGGGGTTTCTCTGCCACCCTCGAAAGCAGTTTGCGCAATCTCTATTATACCCAAAACTGAACCCTGTCAAACCAGCATTCTCCACCTCATTGGGTCGAGGCCATGTGACGGGCCGACAATGCCATCCCTAACCTGCTCCATTCCCTGTACGAAACCACATTGTGAACTGAAGGTGGTTTTTCCGGGGTGTGCTCGAGCTTCCTGGTTTGGTTTGGTCATGCCTGGTTAATATGGGTTTCTCTGCCACCCTCAAATGGGCAAAGTGTGGCATGCCTGCTTTAGCTTCAGCAACATGTCCATTCATTTCCCCAAATTACCACTGCCCACCATTTTTTACCATCACGACCTCCTTCTAAACCTTCTATGTAAGTACCATCTGCGTAGTTAGTTCTTTTGACACTATTCTCTTTTTCTGTACTGTATTCCAAGTTTTATATTTGTTTATTTTTCCAGAGTATTTGGGTTCTCAATAACATCATTTCGTGGTTGGTTTCCATATTCACAACCTTTAGGTTTGTTCGGATATTTGGTGTTCTCTAGGCTTTCAGATTTGTGTCTTTGTAGTTGTTATCTTTTGGCTATTAAAAAATTTGGAGTTATTTAACTGGCACATTCTAGAATTAGCTTAAGATCGGCGTTTACGCGTAGTACGATATTGATAAAATTTTGAGGCTTTAGAAATCAAAATGTGGTGTCTACGAAAACATTATTCATGTCTCCTAGCGCTCCTGGACTCTCTTAAGTTGGCAGAGCATCAAGATGTTCGATTCGAGGAATCCAGTTTTTGTGATATTGGCAATGAATCTAGGGTCTAATCGAATTGACCCTGTTAAAATGTTCTATCACTGTATTTCATTCGCTTGTGCGATGCAAGAAACAATAAATTGATGTAGTAGCACTTTCCCTGAGAGAAACCGGCTATCAAGTGACTTCGATAGATTCTAGTTGCTGTTAGGGACTTACAAGTGTCTGTTATATGGGCTAGAAATGTCCATTATCAGAAGTGAAAGTACCCTTGAAATTGTTCCATGTTGAGTGATAAGTTACATGATAAATTGTTTCTATTTGAATATTTGAAGATATATATTTGGCATACTCTCGACCTCCTAGGATAAAAATCTTTTCTCCGTCCCTTGATATTTTGGTGCTGTTGTGATTTCATCGCCCACTAATTGTTTGACATAACATCTCTACAAGATGAACTCCTGCACTTCTTTAAGGAACCTCCCCAAAATGTATTGGCTTGAGTGATGATCACTATTGCTACTTCGTGTCTTGTTTCAGAAACTGATCTTTTCCTTTCTTCCAGATGGTAGTTGTGTCAGATGGGTGTGGTCATCCACTTCAGAGTTTCATGATAGCATTGATGATCCAGCAGAGAAATTCTGTGCTAAAACTCAGAAAAAGCAAATAGTGCTTCAGAACATTCTGGATGTTGGGAGAAAGGAGGCATTTCTGGTGTTGGCACTTCGTATTTGCAAAACCATTCAATCTTGAGATTGGTCTCCTACCATAGAGATGGAATTGAACGAATTGCACATTCACTTGAACACTTACATTGTTAACCAAGTATTGAAGACTTCATTGGAATCCGACGTGGCATATGCTTTTTTCAATTGGGCCATGTCGCAGTCAGGTTATGAGCATGATTATTTTACCTACAAATCAATCATTCTCATCTTGCTTAGAGACCGGAAATTGGAGTTGTTGTCCAATGTGCTACAGAAAATCCATGAAACCATGGTTTGTGTTGCACAGGTCAATATACATGGTCCTAATATCTGGTTATGTGAAGGCAGGGGAGATCGATTTAGCGATACAAACATTTGAACAAATGCTGACATCTAACTGTGTGGTTTTTGGAGTTGATTATAATAGATTTATTGGCGTCTTAATTAAGGAGAACCGGTTTGATTTGGCAAAGATGTACTACCAGAAAATGAGAAAGGAAGGATTCCCTTTGAGTTCTTTTACCTATTCTAGGTTGATATCTGCTCTGTGCAAGAAAAATTATCTTGATTTTATACATAAGCTTCTTTAGGACATGTATCAAATTGACTCTGTTCTAGATATTTGGGCTTATAATATATATTTGAATTGCCTGTGTAAGGAGAAGATGTTGGATATTGCAATGGAAGTAATGGATCAAATGTCTGAAAGAGGAAGAGAACCAGACATGGTTACGTATACAATACTCGTGAATGGTTGGTGTAGAGTAAAATTGTTTCAGAAAGCGATTGAAGTTTGGAATAAAATGGCTGAAAGATTTTCAAACATTGATCAAGTAGCATGTGGGACATTGGTTTTTAGCCTGTACAATAATGGAAAAGTCGATTTAGCATATGAGGTTACTATGAGAATCGCTAAGAAAAAGTACAGTTGATGCCGTCCATTTGTAATGCATTGATAAATGGGTTTTGCAAAGCTGGTAGCAGCGATAAAGCCAGAGCCATGATAGTATTCATGAAGAATAATGGATTGAAGCCTGATATTGTTACTTATAATATTCTTTTGAATCACTGTTGCAATAAACTTATGCTGGACGAGGCAAGCAGATTGATGAAAAGGATGAAACGGAGTGGTGTAGAACCCGATGCTTATAGCTATAACCAAATGCTCAAAGGGTTGTGCAGAGGAAACCAGCTAGACCAAGCCTATGCAATGGTCAAGAAGATGCAAACTGATGGTTTATGTGATGTCACCTCTTGTAATACGATGATTGCAGCACTTTGTAAAGCTAACAGGTTCAGAACAGCATATAAAATGTTCAAAGAAATGACTGAGAAGGACACCTTTCCTGATATTGTGACATATAGCACTTTGATAAATGGTCTCTTCAGAGGAGGGTATGTGGATTTAACAGAGGAGCTCTTTGAGCATGTGTTGAAAAATGGGTTGTCTCCAGATGTTGCTTTGTACACAACCATGGCCGATCACCTGTGTAAAACTGGTTGCACTGAACAGGCATTGAATACTTTTCAGAGCATGAAAGAAAAGGGAGTTGCTCCTGATGTTATATCATATAACGCATTAATTGATGGACTCTGAAAGGCATTTAGATTAAACAAAGCAATGGATTTATACTATGAAATGCATAATAATGGTTGTCATCCAGATGACCTGACATATAAGTTAGTCATTGGTGCTCTCATTAGAGAAGACAAGCTTCAGTTGTCTTGTAAAGTATGGGATCAGATGATGGAAAATGGATATGTTCTTGATGCAGAAACGTCCGAGACTTTAATTGGTGCACTATAGATGAAGGATGTTAGGAAAGGGCATGAAAGATGTAAGAGTGCGATGGTTTATGATGTAGATGAGTCTAAAGGAGATAGATTTGTATTTAATTTGCAACTGTCATTTGGAATATTCTTATAACTGTCTTTTTGTTTCTTTCCTTTAATAGGATGGATTGCATATGGTACACCATAAACTTATTGCACTTTCAGGGATGCCTTTCCTTTTGCTGTCAGGTAGGTAAAGTTATCACTAAAAGAATTAGTGTTTGCATGATTTCATATGGTCACTGTAGATGAGTTGTATTTTTTTATAACATTGAACCCATAGATTATGTCGACACTGCAATCAACTATGTCAACCTTGCCAACATAAAGCTTTTGGATCCTTTCTATGAGTCGTCTATTGTCTATACCAGTTATTCAATTCTGACTGTGCATTGTAACCATTTGGGAATGACATAATGGAAAATAGTTTGTTGTTGTTGGCTTCTTGCATTTAGTTTGTTTTCTGTTTGCTTGTGGGCAGAAAAAACTAGTGGCCATACATGAAACCTGACAACTTTGTGTCAACTTAAGCCTAAATTCAGGTCAAACCGCATGTACTATTTTTTGACAAATGTCTCCTGTCAGGATCTGTAATAAAAAGGTTGTGGCTGTCTTAAGCCTTTAAAAGTGGTTGTGAAAATGAACATATTGAAGCTTGAGGGGTACAACTAGATAAAATGTTTGTTGTTCACGCCCGGAGGCATGCTAGTGATTAGGTTGCATGCTTCTTGTTGCACCTGCTACATTCCTTATGCTTGTTATAGAGCTTGACATGGTTTGTCACTGTATGAGCAACTGATACATGTCCCGCGCATGCTTCCCATTTCTACTGATATATTCCTTGTATTTCTTAGGTTAACCTTGAGTAGCTCTTTTTCAAAGTCACAATCCATGAAAAAGTTCTTTTCCAGAACCTTTTTATATGCTGTAGTATATTTCTCTTGATTGCTTGCAAACTTTAAATATGTATTTAATAGAAACCCTTCAACTATCACAGAAGGGTTTATATAAGCAGGAACAGGATAGAGTTTATATGGAAGCTTAAAATATTCATTGACAAAAATCTGCTTCCTTTTGTTTCGTTTGTATTTATTCCAGGAGAAATCTGCCGGCCACTCCCATTAGTTTTCACTATGGATATTTGTGCTGCTAGTGGATACTCCATAACACTCTCTCCTGCACTTCTTCCGATGGAATTTCATTAGATGGTTAAAGTTGAAAAAAGAAATTTTCTTAATTGCTTTTATCCTTGATTCAATGCTAACCCATGTCAGTCTTACCTAACTAATAAGTTTTTCCCATTAAAGTTTATTGAGTAATTGAACTTGCAAATCAGTGCCAGTAAACATTTGCCCATACTCAACTAAACATCTATTCACACAAACCCGTCTTGACTAACTTAGTCATTTGACATCTTGATTTTTATAACCAGGTTTCCAATATCTTTTAGATTTTGAAGACTTTCATTTGCATGTGAATAACTTATTCTGCTTGGTTGCATATAGGTGATCAGCTGGCAATTGCTAAAGAGATTGTCTGTTGCCTCAGCATGGGAGCAAACATGTACCCTTCTTCATTTGCTAGGGCATGCAAAGATGAAAATGTAATTTCCTGTTGATGAGCTTATCGAAAAACCTGATGGTTTTGCTGGTGTATTTCCTGGTAATGGATTATACCCATCGACTATATGCATATTTGCAGATGCATGTCCATGCTGTGTGTCTTTCTATATGTTTACATAGTTTGTCTGCATGTATATATGTAGAATGAAAGGCTCTACCCAGTGTTCTAATAGTTCTGCATGTTCTTTGTCAATTTAGCAGAAGAATATTATATGATTCTGCACGATGCTGACTACTAACACTATATGTTTCCATTTTGGACTGTTGCTGATCAGAATACAAGTATGAGCTTTTGAACATCAAGAAAAGAAACATATGTGGAATGACTGGAGATGGTGTTAATGGTGCCCCAGCTTTAAAGAGGGAAAATATAGGAATTGCTGTAGCAGATGCTGCTAGAAGTGCAGCTGGTATTTTCTAACTGAGCTGATCTGAGTGTCATCGTAAGTGCCATTCTAACTAGTAGGACTGTTTACAAAAAATGAAACATTATGCTGTTGAATGGTTGTCTTGGATGTGTTTTCTTTCTCACAGCGTGAAAAGGTTCCGACATGAATCCACTTGAAAAATGACATATATGTTGTGTCTATAACCATCCATATTGTGGTATGCTGTCTATAACCACTTGAAAACTTTATCTTTTTATTTCTTAATTAGAAAGTTCCTGTGTGATTGTTGTACTTATGCCCTTCTATCATGATACATACTTTTGGGGAAACTTGTCGATGAGGGGTAGCTATAAGTGTCAGGTTTTGCAGGCATGTTGTCTAAGTTAGCTGCCATAATTTATAAACTCAACGGTTACATCTGTATCACATTGGCTTGACCTCAATACAATTATCTACATAATATTTCTGGGTATGATGACCTTTTAGTGTTCAACTCCAGTTTTGCTGCAAGTAAATTCGCACTGCAGTGCTAGGAGTATTTACTTCTTATTTTGTGGCGTTCTTTTCATTCATCAGAAGATGAAACTGCTCTTAGTCTTTAAGGAAATAATAAAGAATACAGGCTTTCATGATAACAAATGAGCGGTAATCTATGCCTGTGACATTTTTTACCAGGGACCATCATGACTATATTAAAATACCGTGTAAACCCTTCTCCCAAGCTGGACGGTTGGATGTTTGAGATCTTTGCCACAGGCGTCGTGATAGGAACTTACCTTTGCACTGCTTATTATGCCCTTTTACTGGGTTATTAGAAGTACCACGTTGTTTGACTTACATTAATCAATGGAAGGCTGCATTACTTCTTGGCTAGTTTTGCTTGAAAAGGTATTTTTTCCCTTTTGTTATTTAAGTTATTCTCTTTTGTGCATGTTTTCTGCACTCATTTCCATGGAAAGTCTTTTGATAGCACGGAAGAGATTTCAGCAGCTATAAGTCAGCACTATCAGCGAAGCGCTCATCTTTGTAACCTGCATACAAAGTTGGTCAGATTTGGACAGACTGGGGCTCCTCTTGATGCGTGCATTTGTGGTGTGGTTCAACTGGCAACTTTCCAAATTCCAACTTTCGGTCCTCAATATTTTACTTCGTAGCACATATCTTTGATCTCACGCAGTGTAACATATTCTGACTATCCTGACATTTACATTTTTATTGTAAATATTATTGACGAATAAACTTAAGACCTTTTGCCTGACCTCTTTGGAAAAACTAATTTTAAGGTAATCCGTTCTAAACCGAGCTCACCAATTTGTTCCCCATCGTTTATGTATGAGAAAATATATTTTTCAATAAATTGATATGATTAAAAAAGACAAATCTTTGCACCTCAAATTTTAGAACAATATGAAAGGTGATATGCTATTTGCTCTTAAGTTCAAAGGCATCAAGTATTGGAGCAGCGGATTCCAACCCTCCATGCCAGAAACTTCGAGTTAAAAGGTGGATCGTCCACATTCACTGATTGCATATTAAATTCTAGAGTTCATTTGATCTAAAGCTGGTCCTTATGAAACAGGCCATGCTGATCGTCTATGTAAGGTTAGACAGCTAGAAAATTATGCATCTTTGTCCATTAGTGCATGTGGCCTAAATATTATATGCACATATAATTAGGTTATCAGATAAGAAAAAATGGTGTAACTAATAGGGGATGAAATGAGATGCACGCTTGAAGGTGGTTTATACATTTGGGGTGGCAGCCAGATGAATTATCTAAGGAGAAGATTTAAGAAATTTGCTAATGAACACTTTGAAAGAGGCAAAGGAGGGCGTTAAAGTGTTTTCTTCACAAAACATAATCTTTCTTTTCTAGATCTAATTCGACTCCAACTATAGATTATTCTCTTTGGAGTTAGATCTATATTAGTTACATTAATTGATGGTTTTGGTATTATCCTGCAATTTTGGAGAAAAATATGCATGGTAACACATTTCATTGTTTGAGAATAACGAGTCCATATCTTTCTTCGGTGGATGACTGCTGCATGTACCTGAATGGTCATATTGCATGTAGGCTTTCCACTATCCGGTACCATACTAATCTGCTTCTTAATTTTCAGACTGTATTTACATCTAAGAAAGACTACGGAAGGGAAGACAAGTAGCAAAGTGGGCAGTTGCCCAGATATCCCTGTACGGGTTAGTTCCTTGGGAAGCAGATCAGACCACCACAAATGGCATGGAGCGTTCAAGTTCGATGCTAATCACAGAACGGGCCTGGCGGTGAACTGAAAAACCTCTGGCTAAAGTCGATCTCAATGGGAGTACAAAAATTCTAAGAGGTGAATGTTCACAACTTAGAAAGAATCGCTGAATGGGCCTGGTGACGAGCTTAAATGTCTGGCTAAATTCCCATCTCAATGGGAATACAAGAATCCTAACTCTTAAGAGGTGAGTGTTCATGACTTACAAAGAAAATCGCTTGTATGTGCAAATAATCTTTCTTTCCTTTCTTAATAAAGGTCGTATTTGATGGCTTCCTTTCAACACTGTGTACCCTTTCTCTCCATTTAAAATGTTCACCATCCAGTTTCTCAGACTCGTATAATAAACTCTATTTAACTGTTCTTATGAATATATGGTTAACTATATGTAAAATTCCAACAACAACTAAGCCTTTTCCAATATTAGATATGATCGGCTACATGGATTCTTTATTTTCATAGAATTCAATCATGGGCTATAGTAATAGTTAACATGAGTTAGTTCTCTTTGAACACTTTTGTGGTCAAAATTCTAATTTTAAAACCTTTAGAAAAATAGTACATCTATGCTTAGCAAATTATTTCAAGAATATTAGATTATTAAAGTAAGATGTTTCCAGCCACATGTTTATGATGGGGCCACATGCACGCCTGCTACATCCAAAACCATGGAGAGACACCAGAGGCTGTGTCTCAGGCTTGTAACTGGTTTGTCTACCTTTGAGATGAAAGAAACTGTGGGAATCATTTAAGAGGTCAAAGTAGATCGACTGCCATCGTAGTGCCACGTTTATCGTGTTGTTCATGTCTGAAACCACTACAAATTCGTCGACATAGGAATCAAATCAAGGTCGAATTTGTCAGCAAATCTACGAGCAAAAGTATAAGTGCATGTCCCAACTTTCGGCTACTTCTTGTCATCCGATGTGGTTCTCTCTCTCTAAATACACATATATATAGAGAGAGAGACGGGAGAGTGGTCCATGCTCAATTAAGCGGTTTGCATAGTTATATCGATCGAACCACTAGCGGTTGCTCCATCACCTTCCATTACTTTTAGTGAAAATTAATTGTGATTCACTGGTTGACATGTCGGCAAAACAAAACCACTTAAAATCTAAATATTTATATGTATAGACAGTTTTTTACGTTTTAAAGTGATTTTAGTAGTGACAGTTTTCATATATGAAGACGGTTTTAGAGAGTAGAAAAATAGTGAAGGTGATGGAAAGTGGTAGTCGTTGGATTGATGAAATCATGCAAACTGTTTGATTAAGTACCATATTCAATTGAATATGGACTCCTCTCTCCTCCCCTCTCTCTAATATATAGAGAGAGACTGGTATATGATAGCACTCCTAAGTCTTAGCAAATACAAACAAATCTCAACATCTTCTTTGGTGATGAATGATTGAGTCTTAGCAAATACAAACAAATCTCAACATCTTCTTTGGTGATGAATGATTGAAATTTGAATCTAGAAAGTAAAAAATAAATGTATATTTTTTGCAGGTATACTTTATGCATGTGTACTTTTGGTTTTTAAATTTCAGATCTCAAACATCCATCACAAAAAATAGATGGTTGAGATTTTTTAGCACGTAAGGTACTCTCTCTCTATCTATCTATATATAAGTAACATGCATCTTGGCTATTCAAGTAAACAATGTCAATGGATTCTAATAATCTTTCTGATTTAGGCGCAAGGTGTCACCCTCACTCCCACAATTAAGGGGTTGGCTTAAGCGAACCTTCAAGTTATAGGTGATGTGCTCAATGAGCAGAGGCATCAATCTGTAAAAGGTCTGCCTAACCCCTGCTTGTCTGTCACAAAAAATGTGATCACATAGCACTATTATCTACATTAGGCTCTGCTGGTGGAAGCATTCTCTCCTGGTGGTGATTGTGGTTGGTATTCATACGTGATCTGCTCCCCCCTCCCCCCCCCCCCGGTTTCGTCGAGCGGCCGCACTTGCATCCTAACCCACCTTAACTAAAAAGTGATCGAACAGCCTGTAGTGTGTTTGGTTATTATGCAACTCCGGACACACCCACTTGCTTAAAGCTTTTGGATTTAGCATGTTAAGTGTACCATGTGAGATTGCCTATTCACAGATACCTCATAGGAGACACACCAACCATAAAAATGGGGAATCAAATCTCGCTCACACTAAAATATGAAGGATGCTTTCAAATCTCATATTGTAGCCTTTAATATGTTTTCATTTGGTAAAGTATTTAGTTACTTTGGTATATTCTTGGTTTCAAGTGTTAGGCAGTTAATCATCAACGTATAGTAAAAAAGAATGGAACTGACACGATAAAAAAATGTATGTGACAGAAATGAATATGCTGAAATGGATTATGGTCATATAAGGAAAATATCATATATATATATATATATATATACATATAATGAGGTTATTAAAAACAAATTGAGAGTGATATCAATAGATAATAAAACAAGAGAAAATCTTTTAAGATGGTTTGGATGCATAAAAAGACAATAAATGAAGTTCTCATAAGACGGTATGAGAAATTAGATGGTAAAAATGGTAAAAGAGAAAGAAAAAGACTACAAAAGTGTTGGAAGGAAACTAACTTATGTTGAGTTTAACTACTAGCATCACATGATGGGGCTCTATGGAAACAAGGAATTCATGTAGCCGACCCCATCTAGTATGGAAAAAGGCTTAATTGTTGTTGATCTATTGTTTGTCTATCTATGCAAGGATTCCTTTAAAAGGTGTTTGCTTCCTCTTGCTGTTTGCGCATTCGATGATCTTGGCATGTGCTTGTGTGTGTGAAAGTACATCAGATATGTGGTGCACTACTGAAAATTCATTGAAAACATTGTACAGTGCCTTCATGGAGAAATTACCAAATGTAGAGAGGGATCTATTTCACTAAAACCTAGCAATTAATTGCCAATTTATAGTTAACTGTGACTAAATAGATGAGGTTTTATATGCACCCAGAGTGATAGCTCACCTGGCAACACAATTTGACTCATAAGTTGCAGGTCATGAGTTCAATAACCTGGGGCGTGCATACCTGGAATCAGCCACCCAGCTGAAACCAAAAAATTTGAATTCTGCATTTTACTTTTACTTTTTATCCTTTATGGCCTCCATAATGTAACCCTCTTCTTTTATCTGTGCCAACACTGCCCGACAGTGTAAGAGTACATTAAGTACTCCATTCAGTAGGCAAAATCACTTACATGAAGTTAAAAGTTGGGATCAATGAGGACGACAAAGCTAATTCACGCCTCAGGTGTTGAACTCATGACCTTCAACTTATGAGTTGACATAAAGAGCAGTAGCTCAACTCACAACGGGTTCAACTTGATTTTGGAGGTCACGAGTTTGATACCTGGGGGCGTGCATTTGTCTAGGAATTATTTTCTATATGATGGATATCGAAATCAATTGGATTGATTCCTGAACCAGATCCTATCTATATTTTGTTGTACTGTATTTTTTTTTGTTACAAGAGGAGGCCGAAGCCTAAAACTCACACCCCATACATGCACCCTTTGGGAATTGAAGTTCCCACCTTCAACAACGGTGCTAGAGCACCCTGCCGTTGAGCTACAGCTCTCGGTGCCTGTTGTACTACTGTATTTAGACCTTGTCAATGGACCCCATTGGGGCTGATAGGTGGTGCATCTTGAAATTTTCAGGTTATACATAAATAATCACATTTCAGCATGAGCTACGTTTTGTAACCCACAGTAATTTCTTAGGCTTTGTCTTATAACCCATGATTAAAATCATAGCAAAAACAAATATGCTGAGATGGATGTATTGTCATGTAAGGAACGATGTTATCCTTAATGAGGTTATCGTATTGGGAGTGACATGAGTAGATAAAATAAGAGAAAACCGTTTAAGATGGTTTGGATACGTAGAAAGGTGATCAAGGGAAGCTCTAGTAAGAATGTATGAGAAATTAAATGGTAAAAATATTAAAAGAGGAAGATCACAAAAGTATTGGAAGGAAAAAATAAAGAATGATTTAAGTTTCGTTAACTATTAGCATGACACAAGGATCAAGCTCAATAGAAACAAAAAATTCATGTAGCCGGCTTCATCTAGTACGGAAAGCGGCTATATATAGTCTTCCTGTTATACAATAACAACAACAACAACTAAGCCTTTTCCCATACTAGACGAGGTCGGCTACATGGATTCTTTGTTTTCACAGAGTCCTATCACGTGCCATGTTAGCAATTAACTCACAATAAGCTAGATCATTCTTTATTGTTTCTTTCCAATACTTTTGTGGTTGTCCTCTACATCTTTTAATACTTTCAAAATCTAGTTTTTTGTACCTTCTTACACGTTCTTCTTTTGATATTCTCTCATTTTATCCTCTATTGGTGTCACTCCTAATTTGTTTCTAATAACCTCATTATGTATACGGTTTTTTCTTGTATGACCACTCATCCATCTCAACATCTGCATTTCTGTCACAGACATCCCTTGTACATGTTGATGATTAACTGCCCAAATAACTATATAGTCTTCCTGTTATATCCCTCCAAAATAACTATATAAACTTCTAAAATTTTTGAAATTTTGGGTGGAGAAGACATCAATGTTAGGGAAGCTCTAATAAGAATGTTTGAGAAATTAAATGGTAAAAATATTAAAAGAGGAAGATCACAAAAGTATTGGAAGGAAAAAATAAAGAATGATCTAAGTTTCGTTAACTATTATCATGACACAAGGATTGAGATCAATAGAAACAAAAAATTCATGTAGCCGACTTCATCTAGTACGGAAAGCGGCTATATAGTCTTCCTATTATACAACAACAACAACAACTAAGCCTTTTCCCATACTAAACGGGTCGGGTACATGGATTCTTTGTTTCCACAGAGTCCTATCACGTGCCATGTTAGCAGTTAACTCACAATAAGCTAGATCATTCTTTATTTTTTTTTCAACACTTTTGTGGTCGTCCTCTAACTCTTTTAATACTTTCAAAATCTAGTTTTTCATACCTTCTTATACGTTCTTCTTTTGATCTTCTTTCTATATGTCCGAACCATCTTAACCGATATTCTATCATTTTATCCTCTATTGGTGTCACTCCTAATTTGTTTCTAATAACCTCATTATGTATACGGTCTTTTCTTGTATGACCACTCATCCATCTCAACATCTGCATTTCTCTCACAAACATCCCTTGTACATGTTGATGATTAACTACCCAAATAACTATATAGTCTTCCTGTTATATCCCACCAAAATAACTACAGATAAACTTCTAAAATTTATGAAATTTTGGGTGGAGAGGACATCAATGTTTTGCTTCAATGTAGATTTGATGACTTTCTTTTTTGTCTTGAGTGGATCAAATACAGTGAACCCAATATCCAAATCATAAAGAGCATTAAAAGGGAAGCATCATATAGGGGCAAGCAGCATATTGGCACATAAGAACTTAGCAGAAATAAAGGGCTACATGCATTGCTAGTTGATAGAGTATATGAATTATGCACCATATATATGACCTACACACCTATGTCCCTCCTATATCATTACATCATTCAGTATGGGAAGAAAAGGAAGGCAAAATATTAAAGAAGCAATGAGATCATCAAATGCTGTCTTCCTTTTATTAAGAGTGTGGGACACGAGCAGTTTATTCTCTAGGGCATGGCTGCCGGCTTGGTCCGATATGGACTGCACCTTCACCAACCAATGAGATACTGTGTCTGGCCTCTTTGAGACAAGACCTAACCAGTGACAAAAACCATTAACAAATAGAAGTTTCAATTTCATGTTGCTAGTGTTTTATCTGGTCCCTATGATTCTTACTCTGAAATTTAAAATCAATATCCATGATTTGAATTACTTTTACCATTGAGCAATTGGTTAACAGCTCTATTGACAAACTCTCACAGCATTAGCTCACTTGGCTAGGGGGCTCAACTCACAAGTTAAAGGTCGTGAGTTCAATACATGGGGAATGATACCTGGCGAAAGAAAAAAACTAAAATGTAGAAAGTTTTGAGTAATTGAGTGAGAAGATTAATCATGTTTGTATGACCTCATTTTCAAATTAACTCCATGAAGGCCCGTATGAACTTCAGTCAAATTAAAAACCAAAGATAACTGTAATTTGTTGCCTAAATTCTCTCTCTCTCTCTCATATTGCCCTGATTATTCAAACAAGAGAGTTGAACTGTTTTTGAATAAAACACTTGAAGTTACTTTTTTGCTTTTTAGTACTTTAATGTGAAATTTTCATCGTTTTGTGACCAAGATTCTAAAAGTACTTTAATGTGATCGAATGGCCAATATTTGGGAGAATGGCATCCGGGATGACCCTTGCATTTCTTTATATATGTGTGTATATATATATATATATATATATAGAGAGAGAGAGAGAGAGAGATAACATTTTTGGCATAATAAACAATACCGTATTGAATCCCTATATACGACTTGAGGGTCTAAAAGTTAAATATCTTAGCTTTTCACATTAGTAATATGCCTAAAGTAGTTGATCCAAATATGGATCCTATCCATGGTGCAGCTCTGAAAACGTCAGAAAGAAGGTGATAATGCTACCCAGGTTCCTTTCTGTGGTTAGTCATTATAAACTAATGAGCCCACCTCACAAGCTATCTATTGTCTATATATGGTCCTTTAGCATTTTCCATGCAGATGCTCCTGTTAGCGGTGGTTCCCACTATTTCTAGTTTATGTTTTTTCACCGCCAAGTTGATACAATTACACACACACACACACATATATATAGGTGGATTCACAGTACAGATGATTTAATTGCTTTTGGAGGTTGTATTTTTCTGATTTTCTAATTTCGAATATCTATTTACATATTTTATTCCCATGCACAACGCATCAATGCTCAGCAGTTGTGGAAAAGTATGGTATATACGTGGATGTTGTCATTGACACAGGTAGGAAAGTTGGTCTCAAAACATTATAACTCTCTCTCTCTCTCTCTCTATATATATATATATATATATATATGTGTGTGTGTGTGTGTGTGTGTGTGTGTGTGTGTGCGTGTATGCACGCACACACACATGAAAAGGATCTATCGATGCCTACACCGGATTTTCGACTTTTATCTAACGTTATGTATTCTCTATATACTGTAACAAGTTAACAGCTTCACGCAGAATCGGCACAAGCTTCCATAATATGATCGTGATCTGCTGCTATAGAAAATCAGTCCAAATTAAAGAGGATGAAGAGCGGGCAGATTCGTTCATACTGGGCTTTCCACATTCTCTTTCGATTTTAGAACCTTGAAAGATTGGATATCAATCTCTTAATTCAGACTCTTAAAGAAAATACCACTTTTTCATGAATATATATATATATATATATATATATATATATATATATATATATATATATATATATATATATATATATATATATATGTGTGTGTATGACCCACGTGTGTGAGCTTTGGGTACGATAAAACAGAGCACAGTGACTTTAGTTTGAAAGAAAGAGATGGATGGGGGAGATCAAACGTGGATCTATACATGTTTTGGCATTTAGGTGTGCTGGCACTACAAACCCATGCAAAGAGGAGGCTGAGGTCGGTGCCTGCCACCAGACTTTGCGACAAAACAACAAGAATTTTCAAGTATAGTGACATGAACGTCAAGTCACACTAATATATATATATATATATATATATATATATATATAAAATATGTGTATGTGTGTAGGCGCCTAGACAAACAGACACTTGAATACATATAATAAACTATCCCCAGTATTATCGTTCTCAATCAAGATAACGAAAAATGATGATTCAAGAAGAAGAAACAACTCACAAAATCTATGGTGCACTTAACACAAGCTGTGTCAATTCTAGCAATAGTAACACGTATACATTTTGTGTATGCAGATTTTTTTATAATCTTATAGTTGCATGGTGTGTTGACTAAATTTAGGCAAAAAGATGGATCCAATCCTTCAGTCAATTGCTCTTTATTAGAGAAATATAAGTTTTCAATTACAACAATTAAACAATTGTCGATCTGATTGAAGTCTCATATATCAGTTGGGTCATAGCAAGTACGTGAAGTGTAAACACACACACTCGAACACATACATATGAGATCTATCAGTTGTTGATCGTAAGCAAATTTTGATTTGTCGCAGAACAATTAATTCAAGAGAATTTTTGCAAATGAGAAGTTTCCTTAAATGTATTCATGCAAATGTGGCAATGATCCTTAATTTTTCTTATGAACGGTATCCAATGGTGTTGGTGTAAAACAGGAGAGTAAACAATTCAAAATACTATATATATATATATATGAGATTGTAGTGTTTAATCATCAATATATACAAAAATATTCATAGTAGAAATAAAGATGTTGAGATCCATCAATGATCATAATAAAAAGACTATATATAATGAAGCTATTAGAAACAAATTAAGAGTGATATCAATAAATGATAAAATAATAAAAATCATGTATGATGATTTTGACACATATAAAACAACTAAAAAAAGCTTTGATAAAAAAATACGAGAAACTAGATTATAAAAATATTAAAAGAGAAAAAAATACTACCAATATGTTGAAAGAAAGCCATAGTGTAACTTATGAGTCAGCTGTTAACATAGCAAATGATCAAACTCTGCCGAAACAAATAATGGATATAACTTACTCCATTTAGTATAAGAAAAAGACTTTTTTTGTTGTATACATGAGAATTGTGGAGAAAAGGCAATACATAATGGTTCTACGTGTACCGACGGTGGCCCTGCACTAAGAGCCACCAAAAGATTTAAGAGATGGATCGCATTGGGTTTCTCTCTCTCTCTCTCTCTCTCTCTCTCTCTCTATATATATATATATATATATATATATATATATCCCATTGGAATGTATAGGCAAAATCCTTTGCGGATCCATCACGATGCATTTACGAAGTCCAGATCACCATGATTTTTTTTTTTACAGAGGAGGCCGCAGTCTAACACACACTCTAATGCACCCCTGCTGGGATCAAACTCCCCACCAACAACAGAGGCATCAATACGTTCTACCTAACGCTCTGCTTGCAACCAGGTTTTAGCTTGTTAAAAACTTCTACCACGATATAAGATTTGGAGTTTAGGATGATGAGACAACACGGATTTGTAACCGAAACAATAAATGGCACCACCATAAGGCCTGTCAACACACATATAACATAATGCATGCATAATATATGTATTATGCATGCATCATGTATATGATAAATAATTTATTTTAAAAATATTATTATTTTGAAGTTTATTTAAAAAATATTTATGTTTGGAATTTCCATGGTAAGAGAGAGAGGGAGGGGGGTTGGGAAGGAGGAAGAGGTTGACTGTTCAAAAGCCACCGGACGGTGGGGTGGGCGGAGGCAGTGGATTTACCACGTGAAGGAGCTGCTGCCTTCCCCCACCTCTCTCTCTCTCTCTCTCTCTTCCCTCGTCCCCACGAAGATCCGCCGTATCTACGTGCGGGACCCACCTCCGGCTGGACAACCCCGCCATCTCTTACTTCGCTGAGGGGACCACTCTCGTTCCACGTGGCGGTGCTTCTTGTCACCACCTTCATGAACACAGCGGGCCCACCACCATCGAAACCGTGGACCGCTTTGTTTAGATCCTGCACCCGACCCACTTCACCGTTTTACCATTTTACCCCTATCTTCTTCCCAAAAACACGATAACACCCTCGTCAAAATCTTACTTTCAGGTCCAAGTCGTCGTGCTGCCAAGTCAAACCCCTGTTGATAGCCAAGAGGGGCAACTTCGTGCCCGTGTTGGGTTCTCGTGCTGCTAGTGATTCGGGTTTATTCGTGTCGTGTTATTTTTATGTTAAAGTAAAAAAGAAATTAAATCATATACTAAAACGTGAACGATTTATTGATCGCGATCAAGCGTTACATTAGCATTTAGAACACGTATCGTCTTGTGCTGTATTAGCATTTACTCTTGAAAGGAACACGAATCTTCCTGTGATTTTTATCTTTTTCTTTTTTTATTAAAAAAAGAGGCCAGAGTTTAGGGTATTGTCGTACGTGATGAAAGTCAAAGGCCAGGTGGCGTCCAATAACGGTTTGACTGGAAGGAACCCATGGTTTTGTTTTGGGCCGCTACCGTATGCGTCCACACGCACACACACTCTCTCTCTCTCTACTTTTTGCCTGAATTTCAGATTGGGTGTTGCGAGAAATCCTTCTGATCTCTGACGCGAAAAGCCGATAAAATCTGAGCCCCGCTGGGTGGGCCCAGATCTCTCTCTCTCTCTACGTGAGCACGCTCATGCCGACTTTGCGTTCGATACACCAAGACACGACACATTAAACAGGCCCTTGCCCTGGACGCTTGTGTGGAGTATGAAGAATCAGCAGACCGATAGACACGACGCGAAAGCACGACGCCTCGACTATGTGACAAGCTTTTAGACTTCTAGGCTCGCTCATTCTCTTTCCCTCTCCCCAGACCCCCGCACCCCTATAGACACGACACGTGGATCGTTGTTTCTTTCTCTCTCTAATCCTTCGCATACAGACACGAAACGGAAACAGGACGCTTCGACTAATGTGATGATCATTTTCTCTCTCTCTCTCTAACCCTTTGTATACAGACACGAAACTGGAAGCACGCTTGTTCTCTCTCTAATCCTTCGTCACCAGATTTTGTTTGCTAGGAGAAGCCTGCACAAGAAGATCTCCATCCTAACACGAAAAGACGGAAACACCCTCGTTCTCTTTCGTGAGCGTCAGTATATATCCCCCCTCCACCATCTCCACCTTCGTCATGCTTTCAGTCAATGCCCAGAACGCCACCAACCATGCAATTTGCTCCTTCTCTTCTTCTTCTTTTTCTTGTTCTTGTGTTATCTCCCGTCGAAGCTCGGCCGGAAAGCGGTCGGTTCAGCGACGACCGAGCCGACCTGGTTCGAGCGTCGAGTGACTTCGGCGGCACGGTCCGTGCGCGTCCGGACGCGGTGTACTTCCCCTCTGGTGCGTCCGACTTGGCGCGCCTGGTAGCCTCGTCGTACCGGGCCGTGACACCCTTCGGGATCGCGGCGAGGGGACACGGGCACTCGATCGACGGGCAGGCCCAGGCACCCGGCGGGGTCGTGGTGGACATGAGCTCGGCACGAGGGAATGTCGCTGGGCCCAGCGTGGGATGGACCGGGTCCGGGCTGCCCTACGTGGATGCGTGGGGTGGTGAGCTCTGGGTCGACGTCTTGCGCGCCACGCTCGAGCATGGGCTCGCGCCCAGGTCGTGGACCGACTACCTCTACCTCACCGTGGGTGGCACCCTCTCTAACGCCGGCATTAGCGGCCAGGCCTTCCACTACGGACCCCAGATCAGCAACGTCGATGAGCTCGACGTAGTCACAGGTATAATTCGATCAATGCTTGTCATAAGGACACGAGTCCTCCCTGCGTCTCTCTCCAATAAAATGGATAACCCAAGTCTTGAAAAATGTGTTCTGTTTAGTATTTACTGAGACTTAGATGGGAGACGGAAAACCAGAAAGTGAGTGTGTACTTATTTGATTTTAAAAAAAGAACGTGTCCGCGTCGTGTCTACTCGCTTTCATTGTCACGCGTATCTACATATCTCTTACCTGTCATGGCGTGTCTCCTTCTATTTTAGGTAAGGGGGAGCTGGTTACATGCTCGGAGGAACAGAACTCCGATCTCTTCTTTGGCGTACTCGGCGGCCTCGGCCAGTTCGGCATCATCACACGGGCACGAATCCCCCTCGAGAAAGCACCACAGAGGGTAAACAAAATGTTTTTTGTATGATATCATCACGTTTTTAATTTAATAATCCATATTAACACATGCTAATTTTATATAAGCGTGAGATTAATGATGGCATTGTAAGTTTCTTAAGGCGTTAATCATATTGTAGGTGAGGTGGATACGAGTGCTGTACTCCGATTTCGCTGCTTTTACGAGGGACCAGGAGAAGCTGATATCTCTGCATAGACACGACACAAGATTCGATTATGTGGAAGGGTTCATGATAGCGGACGAGGGTCTCATCAACAATTGGAGGTCTTCATTCTTCTCCCCTCACAACCCAGTCAGGGCTTCCTCCTTAGGCAACAAGGGTGGCGTCCTGTATTGCTTGGAGATGACCAAGAACTACGACGAATCCTCGTCCGACACGGTTGACCAGGTACAAGACCATCTCTCTCTCTCTCTCTCTCTCTCTCTCTCTCTCTCTCTACATAAACTACCCAAGGTTGAATACTTGTTTTTCTAGTATATATGTACCTACAATGTTCATGTTCAGTTCATCTTCATGTCTTTGCAAGCCATGTTTGATGTGTGTGTTGCTCTCGTGCTTCAACTTTTACTGGTGTCAGTTTTAAGTTGAATTTCGTGATCAGGAGGTGGAAAGTCTACTCAAGATGTTGAACTTCATCCCGGTGTCGATGTTCACTACGGACGTGAGCTACGTCGACTTCCTGGACCGAGTTCACAAGGCAGAGGTGAAGATGCGAGCCAAGGGCCTGTGGGACGTCCCCCACCCGTGGCTCAACCTCTTCGTTCCGGCATCGCGAATCGCAGAGTTCGACGCCGGAGTCTTCAGGACCATCCTCGCAAACAAGACTACAAGCGGGCCTATTCTCATTTACCCCATGAACAGAGACAAGTAAGCAAGCCTGGCCGTTCTCGGGCCTCGTCAGGGGTTCGATTCTCATTAGTGCTATTTTGAAATGACTGACCTCTTGGCTTTTTTTCTGCATTGGTGGCAGGTGGGACGAGAGGACGTCCGTCGTCGTACCGGACCTTGACGAGACGTTCTACCTGGTGGGGCTACTCCGATCGGCTATCGACTCGGGGGTGGAGTCACAAACGCTGGAGTTCCTCTCCGCACAAAACGAGGAGATCCTCCGGTTCTGCGATGACCGGGGCATCCCGGCCAAGAAGTACCTCCCATATTACGCCGAGACGGCCGATTGGGAACGGCACTTTGGTGACAAGTGGGACCGGTTCGTCCGGCAAAAGGCCGAGTTCGACCCCAGGGCCATACTCTCCCCGGGTCAGAGGATCTTCCGTCCCGGATCTCAACTTATTTCCGATTCGTGACACTCCCTCTTTCCTCGCCTTCGTCAATGTACATAAAAGACTTTCTCTCGTCATGCAAAAATAGAGAGGCTCTTTTCCATCTCTTAGAATTCCAAGATTATGCCAAACAGTGGAATTTAAAATCTGAGATCATTTTTCCTTTGGATGTGACACAAATGATGCGGAATGGTACGTCGGAAACTTTTTCTCTCCAATTTCTCAGTGAATTCGATCTCGGAGATTCCAAAAGAAAACGCCCCTCCGGAATGGAACTCTTCCATTATTATTATTATGTAGCTGAATTTGAACATTTATCTACCCCATTTAATGGTCGGAATTTGGTGACACAGAGAGTTACAACTCAAGACCGCCTTCGATTCTTAATCTTCAAACAATCTGTTCCGATATTGATCTCATCGTTTGTGAGCAAAAGCATCGTCAAGACAAAAGACAAACTTCTGATTAATCCACTTAATACAACCCTAAAAAAGAACGTTGTTCTGCCCAAAATCTTTGTGTGTTATTAGAAAGGAGTTTGTGTTGTGACACCCACAAACATGTTTAAGGTAGTATGAGTGTGTAGATCAAGCGAGAATGTTTAAAAATATGATTGTTGAATACTTTATCGTGAAAATCTGCACGGTCAGTACTTTAAAAGAGGAAGAGCTTCAAGATGTTGCTATTTTTATAGTTAAAATGTCAATGTTGCACAAGATCAAGATCAAGAAGCTTGGAAAAGACTTGATATATATATAACAGAGATTGACGGGAGGCCGCTCACTTTTGACACCCTTTACTTATCCTCGCTCCTTTATATTTTCTCACACGCTCTTACAATTTTTTAAATGATGTTAGTGCTTTGAAAAAGCAATATATGGTTATGTTATTTATATGCATTATAGCATCTAATTTTTGAAAAAGTCTTGGCTGCATAATGGTGTTTGAATCAATGTTTCCATTGTTTAATGTTTGAAATCGATTATGAAGATTTAAATCATTTTGCATTTAATGCACCCATATAACAGATATTTGTTTATATGCATTATAGCATCTAATTTTTGAAAAGTCTTAGCTGCATAATGGTGTTTGCATCAATATTTTCATTGTTTAATCTTTGAAATCTATTATGGAGATTTAAATCATTTTGCATTTAATGTACCCATATAACAGATATTTGATTCACATCTTCACGGTCAATCTCAAACGATGAAAGGTGAAAATATTGGTGTAAGATTATGTACTAAACTTTATCTCCCTATATATATTATATGTTCGTGTTCTTCACTCATATATAGCACTGTGAAGAAAATGTACATGGGTCCACTCTAGCAAACACATGAGATTTTCTTTGGCAGTTACCACCTTAGGACTCTCACACACACACATACATACAGTCTAGCCTTGCCAATGTGTTTGTCTTTTATTTAGTGTGCAAGAAAGCTTTATCAAGTCTAATTCAGTAAAAATAGCTTAGGAACACAAATTTTTGTTTTGACTGAACTTTTCTTGCTTCAACACATTAGAACATTTCTTAATATATATCATTCACTACCTAGCATTTGGCATTTAGTTTATGTAATAAGGGACATGCTACGATAAAATCTACATTGTAGTATATAATACGGTACCGTCTCTCTCCGTACGTGCACAATTGTGTATATATATGTTTGTGGGTGCAGGCATGCGCATGGGCATTCAGATGGCGGGCCATAGGATGCATTGTTTGGAAGATTGATGATTGTAATTTTGTGGAAGAGGCGTCACCGTCATTACAGAAGGGAGAAGAGGAGGAACAACTGCGATCTCCTCTGTCAGCTCCCTTTCATCCTACCAAAGCAGCATGCGGCAGGACAGAACAGTGAAAGAGTAAGAAGAGGAAGCAACTGAAAGGTTGTCATCCTGCCACTAAATGCCTGAATAGTGGGCAAATGGCGCTTTCTGATCTATGGGTGTTTGAATCTGGATGTTGTTGCATGGCTGGCACCAGTCATTCCGACCGCGTCGATCCCCGTCGAATGACTATGACCACTCGAGTTTTCATCGTCTTCTATAATAACGATGTGTCTGTATGTACATGTATATGTATATATGCCTATGCGAGCATCCTCTCATTTTGATCTAAGTTTTACAATAATGTGCACAAAATTAATTACTATAAGCAGAAATCATGAACATAACACTCAACAACAACAACTAAGCCTTTTCTCTTATTAGATAGGGTTGGCTATATAAATTCCGTTTTTCATAAAGTTCATCATGTTTTTTGTTAACTAATTAACTCTATACATTAGATCATTCTTTATCGTTTCTTTGTAACACTTTTGTGATTTCTTCTTTTAATATTTCTATAATATAGTTTTTTTATACCTTTTTACTAAAGCTTTATTTTATAGTTCTTTAAAGAGTCTAAACATCTTAAATTATTTTATTCATTTTATCATTTATCGGTATCACTCCTAATTTATTTCTAATAAATTCATTATATACGTTATCTTTTTTTATTTGATCACTCATCCATCTCAGTATCTTCATTTACACTATAAAGAACATAGGAATTTTTTGTTATATGATACTTCTTAACTAGAAAACAGAAACATGTATTTACCATTGCAAGATGCTAAGAGAAACTAACACAATGTTAAAGAGCATATTTCATGGGGTGCTGTTGGTCTGCCCCGAGAAGTGTCTGGTTGCTAAAAGGGCAGCCCATGGTTCGATTCTCATGGTTGGCACCCTCTATTCAGAGGTAGGAGCTAGTGACAAGCCTGCAAGGGAGAAACTAACACAATGTTAAGAGCATATTTCATGGGGTGCTGTTGGTCAGCCCCGAGAAATGTCTGGTTGCTAAAAGGGCAGCCCAGGGTTCGATTCTCATGGTTGGCACCCTCTATTCAGAGGTAGGAGCTAGTGACAAGCCTGCAAGGGTTGGCGATCCTAGTGTTGGAGTTTTAAAGGTAAGGTTATTCTAAACATATGAAAGATGATTTCCCCGTGTTGTGATTTCAAACAACAATAACAATTGCACAAGCAATAGCTCACCTGGCTAGGGAGTCGGACTCACAAGTTGAAAGGTCATGAGTTTGTTACTGGGAAGTGCATCAAGCCCTGGCTCCTCCATTCTACCACCATCATCGTCATCGTCATTTTAAGAAAATAACATATGTGGATCCACTTCTCACATTTCTTTAATGACATTATTTCGTCGCTATGATATCACTACCATTCTTTTTTTCTTTTGGGTTGCAAGAGGGAGGCTGAAGACCGGCATATATGCCTGGGGAATCAAACTCATGACAGCTTACTGAGAGTCGAGTACCCTGCCAGGTGAGCTACTTCTCTGAGTGTGGCATCACAACATCTTTTAGGTGATTAGAAAATTGACTGCTACTAATTAGGTCTTGCAGACAAGGAAGCTAATGCATGAGTTTGCTAGTCTCAATATAATATAAAGCGAAACTATTGATCAAGAAAGTTACTAAAATGTTGGAGAATAGGGTTTGGCAGGAAGCTTTTGCAGCTGCAACATAAGATTGTGGTCCACTATGATTTTATTATTGCTTGAGGAAAGTATTAAAGTGGGTGACAGAATGCCAAACGGTGATTGTCATTGTGGACACCCATAAAGAGAGTGATATTTTTGTTCTTAGAGGCACATTCAATCAAATCTGGAAGGTAGCCCTGACCCATCCGCAAGCACGGCCCGGTTAAGAAGAGCAAAGCCGTGCCCCTTTCGTGAAATACAAAAAAGCACCAAAATGGGATACCAATATAAGCTTTTGCCCAAATGTAGTGTGGTAATTGTATATGATGCAACTAGTGCACTGTTAAAGGAAGACCAGAGAGGTGCAACTAAGGAGCCACTGCTCTCCTGGTTAGGGAGTTGGCTTAAAACAGCCCCAAACTTGAAGATCAAGAGTTTGATATCAGGGCTGTGCACATTTAGTAGAGAGAGCAGAGAGAGAGAGAGAACAGATAATGGTCATTCTAGCTCTTGTCCTCGTGCTTGGAACTTCATACTCTTTTTAGTACATTGGGATAAAGATGCCTCTTAACTATGGCCAGGCTTTCTCTTCTGTTTTTATTATTTTCTTAGCAGTCTCTTCTGTTTTTACTTATTGAGAATAAGCAGATAGATTTCTTTATTGTGGCCTGCCTTTGGTTCCATTGCTGTCACAATCTGTTTTTGAAACGAATTGTTTTCAATTAGATTCAGAGAATCAGGTGGAGGAGAAAGGCTTATCATTTCTAGGTGATTCTTTTTCTTTCTACAGTGATCCAATTATATTTGACACAGGACATGCGTACCTAACATAAAATTTTGTTGATATTTTGAATGTAAAGCGACCTTTTAAGTAAAGCATTCTTGAGCGAGTAGTGATGACAATGATGAACGCCCCCTTAGTCATGGCTAAGATATCGAAGCCCGAGTATAAGGATACACAGGTGTGCTCCAAACCTCCTAATACAAAAACTGGTTTTATAATGAAACCTAGAAATATGATCAATATGAATAATGCACAGGAAGCTTCTTTGAGCCTTGAAAAAAAAATTGACAGTATAGCATAAAAAGCTACAACGTGTTTCCGGATGAATTGCCAATTCTAAATTGCATGCAGCATGTGTTCATCATCTTCGAATAAAAGAGACTACCCTTGTGTGTGTGATAACATTGGCACACAAAAACAGAATAAAAAAGACTTATTTCCCTGAAAAGATCCAACATTGAGACAATTTCCCAGCAGCTACTCCATAAAAGGACGACTGCGAAATGAAACAAAGAGGAGGACAAGGACGCCATGCAAGACATGTAGAACTTATTCCTGATCAGTGGCCCACAGTCGCATAGCTTACAAAATGACACTCCACTAGAGGGATGTACAAGCTTTGGATCTGAAAACTGACCACACCATCTCACTCACTAGAAGCATTCAAAGTTAATCGGATTTCCCACGATTTCACCAGACAAAAAGGCAAAAATGAGGTAAAGGTGAACCTTCTGACCGGTAACTACTAATTTCTTACGGTAATAAGTGTCCTAGCTAAGCATGTGAATCCTATACGAATTTGGATTCAATTATAAAAGAAAAGATCTGAAGTAAATTGAATGAAAATCTAAACGACACTTGTGTTTGGATCTAGAGAGGAGCTGGATCCAGTATTGTGCCCGTTTTCATCACGCACACGCACGCACATTCAATTGACAGTCTTGCAATTTTGTTATTTCACAGGTGTTCTCTACAAATTGAAGTGCTATGCTTTCTATACAACCTGAACGGTGTCCCATCATGTCACAAGACAATTTGTTATCACATATAAAGACCATGAAAAACAGTTGTGGCGACTAAAAGAAGTGCTAGGTAAATGTGTGAGGTTATTCATTGTTGACAAGATTGATATCATCCATAGGACTCGTACAGGCAGTTTGTTTCTACTCAGGCGATCTGGGAGATCATGATCTAGCACCAAGATAACTAGATCCAACCAAACAAAGATCCAATAAAAATAATCAAGAACTCTCGCTGACAGTTCATAATGTAAGCAATAGCAGTAAAAAACACTGTGTGCACATATTCACATTAGCAACAGCAGTAGCAGAAACAGTAACAAAAAATACTTGAATCTTCAATTGCTATTAGTATTACACAAGATTGATACGATAATAATACAGGTACATTTAACTTAAAAATTGGCATGGGCACCTCTTTAGGCACGAAGAATAAGTTACATTAGATGTTGTCTAATGGGCGTCCCTTCGCCAATATGAAACTGATTGATGGATCATAGCATGAAGGAATAAATTACACGCTACAAGACTTGGCCAGCCAATAAGCAACCGCAGAATGCATTCAGCTCTTAAGAAACGCCCTTAGTGAAAAGGGTAGAGGACCATCCTGGAAAACCAGCAATATCAGTATTTCAAATCCTAAAGAAACCTGACATGTCCTTCAGCTGATATACAGCTTTTGGAATCAGTCATGTTCATCAGCATACACTATTAGATTCAATGGGGGCTCAGACACAATGCTTTGCAGCTTATGGGAGCGCTAAGCAAGATCACAACGCAACGCAGGTGAACACACATGCATATCCGCATAAATTTTACGTGAGAAATGTGATACACGAGACTTAATTTCGTGATGGATTAGCATGATAAGCGCTTATTTCACGGTACTCCTATTAAGGGTACCTGATATAACTGTCGGATGTTGCTAGCGGTCTTTGGGTGGCAACTACCAAGCCATGAATGCCTTTAACTATATAACATCAACCATCAACCTATTTCACAAACCGTGTGCTTTTCAAAAGCTTCACAAGAAAACAGCACCAGATTGCTGCACTGAGGCAATAATTACTTATTATTCTTGAAAAAGACATTAACCAAGGTAGCGCATGTTTAATCACAAATGATTTATTTGTTGCAAACACCGCAAACACATATTTTGCAAAAGAAGCGTAGTTTATTCCTTTTTCCTTTAATTAAACTTTAAGGTAATTAGTTCCTATAAAACAACAACAACAACTAAGCCTTTTCCCATACTAATTAGTTCTATAAAAGTTGAACAAAAATCTATTCAATTTCATATAGAGAGAGAAAGAAAGAAAGATTCCTTAAATACACGACTTCTTAACTTTTTGACCTACTTGTGTTCAGATGCATTAATATGAGAAACAGGAGATACAAGATAATAACAGCGGGCATTTTACCTTCCCAACCTCCTGGCTAAGATACTGCCAGACAACTGCAGTCTGCTGAATAAGTCTTTCCAGTGATGGATAACAAGCCAAGTTAGAATGTGCTGCAATTTCGACAAAGTCGTGACTAACATAAGCTATTGGAATTTCTATCAAAAGAAAAACAGGCCAAGGGCTTTTATATCTTAAACACGATTCAGAATCCATCTTGCATGCAATATGGCATAGAACTAGAGGTATATACCAAGGATCGCCCTGTTCAGACTATCAGCAACATTTTGTCGATAATCCCTGCTCAACAAATGAAACATAGGAGATTTTTCTGGCTCCTCATACGCTAAAAGTGCCATAAAATCCTGAACCAGGAACAATGTTAATTTCTTGTGGCACCTAAAAGAACAAGATGCAATACGATTCTACTGCAATAGAGAAGTACCAATGACAATTAAAGGTGCAAAAATGATAAGGAGCAAGAGGAATTACTTCTAGCTTCTCAACAAATTTTTGCATTTTCCCGAATGGCGTCAGCTTGGTCTGAGCAAATTCTAGAGCCTCTGTGCTGCCATGAAAGATAAAATGTACTTCTTTTGCATTTATATTGACTGTGGATTACCAACACAGACGTCAGTATTGATTACTCACCATTTTCTCGAGCAGACAAGTTCAACAAAATGAAGGCTCAAAAGATCAAAATGCAACTCTTGGTTTTTCTCCAGAAGGTCATGTGACAGTTCCTTGATCAACTCTATCGCCTTCAGAGCATTTCCCTCCATTGCAGAATGAAATATCGCTGGCACATATAAACACATAATATAAATAGATGAGATTGGCCATCATATCATATTATATGTGAGTTTCCTCACATACCATGACCAACACTGACTTTCTACAAATAGTAAACCATATAGAAAGGCTGAGGTCATTGTATATAACAACTCACGCTTCCTTTTGTCCATCTCCACCAGATAATCAGTAGATTGGCTTATCCCAGCACAAGAAATGAATGCCTCTGCAGTCTCCTTGAAGCAGTTGTGTAGAAGATAGGACAAGATGATGTTGTGCACATCATTATCGTTGATAACCTGTCAATAGCACCACAGTTAGGAAGTAATGTCAGATAACTTCTACTACTATGTCTGTAAGGACTAAGGTATACTTGCATTCCCTGCAAAATATTTTTAGATATCGATGGTTGTGAATTACGGCAGTAAGAATGACAGGCTCAAACATATATGGGAAAGTTCAACCTGTGATCTCTTATTCTAACACATAATTTGCTATGATTATTAGTGAGTAATCACAGGCTAAAAAAATGTGGGAAAGTTTGGCTGATGAATTTTCATCCAAGTTCCAAGTTTCTACACCCACTTTGATGTGATTGTTGGTCACAAACATGACACAGTGACACCCTCTCACGGAGTGGAAGAATCACATCTGCATTAATTAAAGCCTCCAATCTTTGTAAATATAGCAATATGTCTGTACGATCAGATCATCACAGCTCTTCTATGCAAACATGAAAAAGCTCAGCACCAGTGTGGCCTAACACATCCATAGGTTTATGTGAAACTCAACACTGGGAAACAGGAAGATTTGAAAAAAAATAAATAGAGAAGGCATTCAGAAGGGAAGATGCACAAAGAGGATTCCAAGAGCAAACAGTGTAAATTTCATCTGCAATAGTGAAACCATGAAGATGAAGGTTTTGCATACATAGGAGGTCATTTTCACGTGCTCGTGTCACCAACAAAACCAGATATATACAGAACTTTAACTTAGTATCACACGATGGTTCTCTTGACAGTTTTAGTCTTCAAAATGCCTTAGCCACATGAAGAAGGCCTTGTATCTAACTCGTCTTCAAGCAAACAGTAATCCACAGCTTCAAAATGACACAGGACACTTTGAATATACTAGATATTATATGTTTTGCATTTTAGTCATCCAATGACGTCCTTCATTTCTATATTGCATATGATAATTTTGAATTGCCTCGATTTTGAATTATAGCAGCAAGATATTTGCCTGGTCATAAAGTAGTTAACAAAAAAATTCACCCTGCAAAACCTGGATAAAGTGGAACCTATGATAGAATGCTATCTATGAAAACTACTACAACTACAACTAAGCCTTTTCCCATACTAGATGGGGTCCGACTACATGGATTCTTTGTTTTTTTGTAGAATCCATTGTAAGTTCGACAAAGTTTTACGCTGGCTGTCGGAAGCCTAACGCAACCATCGTCCTTTATCCGAGCTTGGGACCGGCCATGCAAAGGTGATCCCTTACATGGGCGGAGTTTTTCAGGAGTGCAACACGAGGACTTCCCAGTTCTGATGGGATCTGGTGCTTTATTGCTGGTATGATTGCACCCAAAGAAATAAGCAGGCATTCTTACATTAATGCTATCTATGAAAAGATAAAATAAAATAAGCATGCATTCTTACATTAATGCATGTTCAGAATACAATTCAATCAGCACTATTTGTAACTCTGTCTTCCCCTAAATACGTTTGCTAATAGCATGTTCAAGCATTTGCTTAAGCACATCTAGCAGTCATAGTGCAGCCCAACCACTAAGACATGAGGATTAAGAAAGTGTCCCGCCTTTATGTTTAGGATGCTAAATTGACCATCGCAAGCAGGCTAAGGATATAATAGATAGTCTTAAGTTCATATTTTCGCTTTTTTTTCTTTAATTTTCCTCCGTGATCTTCCTTCCGTTTCTTCTATCTTCTTCTCCATTTTTTTTTGCTTCCCCTTTCCTCAGACAGCGATAAGCATAGTGCTCATATCTTATATGCACATGATATACTTATGAAGTATCATACATGTTGCTCTTTCAATTTGTACGCATGTTGTTATTATATTATGTATTTTTTATTTGCATGCTTGCTTTTCCCATGTTTTCGTACATGTTATTTATTTAGTTGTCCTGCACATTATTTATATGTATTACTCTTTCACTGGTTGCAACATATGCATGTTATATTTCAGTCTTTCATCATAATACGATTTTTTTGGTGATTTACATATATTTTGTTGTTTACTGTTTCAACTAATTTATGTTTCATAAAATACATTGGATAAAAGACACTTTTAGAATTCATTGCCAATATAGTAGTTTTTTAGTTTTGTTTAAGCTTTGCCAACCACTTCATTAAATTAATGTTTCAGTTGTGATTAAGTGCTTGTTACCTTGACCGCTTAATCATTGCTAAGTGCTATTGCAACATAAGTATGCATGACTTGATAACTGAGGTGTGGGAGAAACATGGTTAAGGGGCCTAGTGGAGAAGACGACTAACAACCACTATGTGATGATAGAATCGTCTCGTAAAGGGACTGTACAGAGGGTTGACAGAATGTTTGAAGTGAGGTTGTTAGAGATCTAACTACACTGTTTATTGTCATAATGCCTTCCGACAGATGTTTCTTTTGGTCCTCAAAGGTAACAGCTATCCTACATGCAACTCGGTGCACCGTGTTAGAAACTTGGGATCAGTACTCAATGGTCTGGGAGACTGGGAATAACAAGATATCTGATTGGCTACATGCCTGGTTGAAATGAATGATATATGATCACTTGATATATGTGCTTTTCAGCTTGTCCATCCATGCACGTGCATGGACATAAACCCAGTGGCAGGCGCTTTTATAAGTTAACTACTTAACTTCATAATCGCCCTCATCATTTGGTTTTGTTTGGGAATGTGTAAAAATGAGCTAACCTTTTCTCTGACTGAGCATACAAGAAAAAGAAGCACTTCTCATTTTAGCCAAAAGCTGTTAAGAAGAGAGAACTAAGAAACCATGCCAGTCCTTGTCGCTGGCCCACAACAAACCAGCAGTAAGACCAGTTTCAGGGTGAAGCAAAAGAGACATTCCCAAGGTATCGAATTCATAATATCTTCCATCTAAGTTGCTTTGCCCTGACTTTCCCTACCACATGAATGGAGCTCCTGGATGATGTAATGATACCTTCCATGATACAAGTTAGTACAATCCTGATCCACATTCTCCTCGGGAAACTGGGTGATAGCTTAATGAGAGGTCAGTGGAACTCATGAATACTTATTCGCTGACTCACTCCGGTTTGTTTTAGAGCAGACTTCTTTAAATACTTCTGTCCATGAACCAGATTTTACTAAACCTGTTTCAACATACTAGCTTGGACATCAATTTTGTAGTACTTATGACCAATTTGTCATCCGTTTTTCCTTTTGCATTCCTTTTTCATTTTTCATCATTCTTCTCTGCTATAGCACTATTCCTTGGCTCACTATGGTACACTCCTGCTACTGAAAGACTCCCTGTTGGAAGACTGCTCGAAGCCTATATTTTGCTTCAAATGAACAGTCATGTATATGACTTTGCAGTTAAGCTTACAATGTACTAAATACACCACACATTTTCTAGAATGTATACTGTAGTTAGGTAAGCTAGAAACATCTACTGAACGGGAGGAAACACTTCAGGTGTTTCATTGCCCATTGGAATACCGATTTTATCTTCTGATATAGCTTTGAAGGCTTAAGCAAACGCCTTCTGATAACAGAAAGAAACAAACTGGCTGCTGAACTCTTCACGGACTTAAATATGCCAAACATTTGATGAAAATTGAAAATATAGGAGCAAACAAATTCTTGAGATTACCTCTAATAGATAACAAGGGTGTCCTGTATCTTCTAAAACTGAGATTAGTACATGCAGTGATTTGTTCATGCTACCCACCAAAGAATGCATGGCATGTACACAATGGTAAATTTATGGATTTTAACAATCGCAACTCATTGCAACATCGTATTAGTTAACTAGAAACTGCTTACCAAGAGGAAGAAACAAATGGTAGGGTGACCCGTTCTACTGAAAGCAATCAAACAAATCAGTTGGAATATTGACAATAACACGGTTCTGATAACAAACCAATCAGCCATCTAAGACCACTCTCCCTAACCACTCAACTATACAGCATGAATTACGGAATGATGCATTTGCAAGTAATTAAGTAATAGATCATGGTAATAACTTCATTTCTATCGTACAACCAATAAATTTGAGAAAAGAAACATTATTGCTCTCCCATTGGCAACCACATAGAATAAAACCACTTATCTAAAACGATCTTGCCTCAGATGCCACACATTTGAATCAAAACCAATACCCAAAAACGAATCGAGCGGAATCTGAACTCCAACAGCAGAAAAACAGATATATCCATATAATAAATTGGCCTTAAGACCGCCTGATGAGGTGCACCAATAAGACATGTGGATTGAAACAGAAGGTAAGACGGAAATCGATACCATAAGCTCGTACTGACGAGAATCCACATCCATCCTCCAAGATGTAATCAAGAGCGAGTAAATTATATCACATCAATTGTTGTCTGAACCACCAAGTTGAATGGATCAACAGAGGCGGGGAGAGAGAGAGGCGGGGGGCGTTTCGTCCCAAGAGGGGGTCCGGGTTACGATCATGCGGCAAAACCTTTCTGCACTAAACTGCATTTAAATGTCTATTGTATATTAAAATAAAAGGTTAAAAACAAATTAAATATTCTTGGTAGTTGTTAATTTAAGGATATCACTGGTCGGATTCAGCCACACTGCTATCCGAATCCAATGTCTCAGATTCAATGGGAGTTTTAAAGAACCGTCACCCTTAATACTCTCTTACCGGACCATCCTTTTATCTTATGCTTTGTCTTATTTTATTTCGCTTAGTTTGTTGTATATTATTTATTTAATATATAAAAAAGATTCTTTAAGCTTGGCTGATGTTGGTGACGTCTGGAATTGGTCTTTAGAAGTTTTGGATTTCATTCAAGAAGTCATCCCAAACGTCTTCAAACAGTAAGAAAAAGTAGAGTTCGTCCAATGGATCACTTAATTTTACTCTTAAAGACAATGGACGAGAAGTGTGAGAGTTGTTCTTAGAGATCTTCTTCGACACGCAAGTCGGAGTCTAAAACCTGGTACATGTATCTCAAAATAGATACCACATTTTGAGGCATGAATACGGCTTTGCTCAGCAAGGACATACATAGTGTTACAGGATTCGGCTGCTTATATATATATATATATATATTATATATAGCAAGCGGGTAAAGGAGGCTCCAATCCTATAAAGCTTAAGGTTTTAGGGAATAATCAAGGAAATAAGAGTGGAAAATTTGATACATGTAACACTATGTATATACCATTTTAGACTTGCGTACTTATGGGCAAAACCCAGGAAGCCTGCAAACAACCTGGAGAGATGCCTATGTTTGTTAAGATCTGCTTCATGGAGAAGTGTGTAAATGTGATAATCGTCGTCTCATTGATCTGTATTGCCAATTCAAAGTATTTAACACAAGGCAGATCCTCAATTGTCATGTTCTCCATGAGGTCACCATTTACATAACTGGAAATAAATGAAAAATGTATATGCATATATTGTATGACTATCTTCTAGGTTAATCAAGCTTAATGCATTTCAAGATTGGTGCCTGGGACGAAGATACCAAGGACTTACAAATTCATGAAGAAATTAGAGTTTAGAACTGACTGAGAAATTCATAAGTTACCAGTAAATAACAATTAAGAGACATAAACTCGATGCATTTGCTAGTGACGTATATTGACTTTCGATTGGTGAAAGTCGATGTGCACTATGATGGTACGAACCACAAAATCACTCACCATCCAGCCATAGAATCTAGATATTGGTGGTGGTAAAAGAGTTGACATATTATCAGACTTAGATCCATTTGGTTCGCATAAAAGTTCTGGATCAACAGCTTCCAGTTTATAAAACTCAACTTGCCAATTAAGACTAGCACAACAACTCTTCTTCATTCAATTCTCACAAGCCAAAACTAGTTTCAATTTATCGTGCTTTTCATTCTATTCATAATTGTGTCCATCCTGATGAAGGTTTGATTAACCTGAAATTAGTAATTTCATGATTCAACACATTGACATGCCTACTCGTGTTCAGCTTGTTCCTCACTTGCCAACCTGAACTGCTCTTATGGTCTGGTTGTTCGTGGAGCCACAACACAAATTTAAACTCCCACGATGGGGATTCCTAGTTATTTACCTTCTTTTTCCAACACCCATTAACAAGGAAGGGAGCACTTGCACATATGTGTGTACATGGAGTGATGGGAGCCTGCCCACCACTATTTCTACTTCCTCATGTCCATTTTTCGAGGGTATGAGTGTAGCAATACTGTTTTTCGTTTTTTCAAAACCCTTAAACTTTTTAAAATTAAACTTGTGACATTGAAAAACAAATCTTAATTTTATCTAAATTAAAATCATGATACTAAAAAGCAATGAGTGAACAATATAGAAATGAAGAAGATCTAGAACAAGCCAAATGAGATTTGACTTAGACTCATGACTCACATTGACCAGCCTTTTATGCCCTTTTCCTGTTTCAAAACTTTGTCACGAAAAACACTCGAAAAACACTTTCTCCTCATGTTCTTGAGCTAGTATGAGATAGAAATAAATCATGCATTAATTTATATAAAGAAGTGATTGAAAAGAACACGTCTTGTGTTGTTTTTTTTGTTGCAATGTCTTCAAATAGAGTCGAGAATGGCAAAGCTAGACAAATCACACATAGAGATGATTTTCTTTTTCTGAAATCATACCTAAAGATGAGCTTGCTCAGACAAGTTGAAATCAAAGCATATTGGTGCGAGCTATTGCTCCTTGTGCGGCTAGAAAGACGTCTTATCACGTTAGACTGACAGAATACGTAAAGAGGACTCAGGGCGTCTGATCTCGTGATCGGACGGTTTAGAATGGTGCGCACACGATTGCATCATACGTTGGAAGGCAGATATTTTGCTAAGAAACGGTACGTTATCCTTATAGTTTACAGGTAGAGAACGGCCGATACACCGAAGTGTAGGCGCATCCGCAGTAGTAGTGAGCTTCTGGCGCGACGACGATGGCCCAACTTGCGTCTCCAGCGTCGGCGTTCACCCATCTCCTTCTTCTATCGGAACCCAAGATATTTCTATCTCACAACACAACAAGGTCTCTCTCTCTCTCTGAACTGGAACTATCGTCTTTCCCTCTGGTTCTTGTCGAATCTAATCTACTACAGCGGTTCAGGGTTGGGTTTTAGTAATTTCATAAAAGTTTAGATCTCGGGTTTGTTCGTGCGCGTGTCTGGAACGTCATTATTCCGTAGTCTGGTTCATGTTCCAGCAAAATCTGGATAGGGCTCTTCGTAATTACGAATGGTGTTTTGCATGATTCAACTGACAAGGGTATTGAATATAAGAGTACACGGGCGGTGCTTTGACAGATTAGAGGAGGATGGTAATGTTTGTTCTAGCGAATACGGTGATGCCGGTGCCCATCATGTCGTTGTTGGCGTTCAAATGGTGGGCCGTTTGTTTGAGGAGCTTTTGCACTCTGGAAGTAATTCTGGCACATGGTCTAATTGGGATGGCCAATTAAAACGGTTAAACTTGTTTGAAACCATGAACTTGGTGTTTTCTTTTAGCGGAGCTGTTGTTTCTTGCGATTTGCGGTTCTCAGTAACCAACCCAAACACAGACACGCGCACACGCGCACACATCAAATCCTCGTGGGTCATATTGAAGGCACGGTTTCTTGCTATTCTGCAGTCTAGTGCTTGAGCAGTGAAATGACTTGTCTCTGTATATCAATGTTTGATATTAGAATTCATTTCTGAGATGCACAAACAAATTGATGTACGTTTCCATGCATGTATCTGATTACTACTGCCTTTGACATCCTGTCATCTTTGCAGTTCATAATTGACAACAAATTATATCATATAGAGTATGTTAAAGATGTAGCATGGTTGTGCAATCTTGCTTTTGTTTTTTTATGTGATATATATGTGTGTGGACGCTTATGTATAAGTAATAGTTTCACATCTCCACTGTATATAGACTTTTCAGCATGCTCCCTGTGTTGTTACTAACCTGGAAACCTGTGTTAGATTAGGTATGTGTTTTTGGAGTGGTCGAGGATCATGTCATATAAATAACAGTGAAGCTTTGCATTTCTCAAAGTTCCTTATCAAATTGGTTCTTATCAGGCGTCACTTTTGACCTTTTCCCCCCTAATATTGTATTTCAGTATGTTGTTTATTGTAGAAAGAAAACTATTTTTTAATTGGTTAGAAAGTTAATAATTTCATGTCATCTTTTGCTATACTTGGACAAATATTGAACTTTATTTTTTACTTTTATAATAAGAGCATAAAATGGTCACGCAATTAAGCAAATTTGAGCTACCAAACTATACTTTTACTTGATCTTTTTGACTTTTTTATTTAAACAAAAGTTCAATAATTTATGGAGTTTTCAGATTTTTTTTTTTATATTTATGAGGCAATTTTTATTTAATGTATTTTGTATTGGGCCTTTTTGATTAATAATATTACCTACAACAGTTGCTCTTCTTTCTTATGGATCTGTATGTGACTTCCTGTGTCAACCCCTTATCAACCAGCCCACGTATGTGAGATAGCTACCTTTGTACCTGTCATAATGTGTTTGCAACCATACATACTGGACAGCTTAACTGTGATGTGTATGGAAACATGAAATAGCTTCAAGAATGCTTGATCGGGCATTTCTTTTATTCTTGGACTTTTGAAGGTTTCTCTGGATGATTTAGGTACTTATTGTTACAGGTATGAGACCCTTTATTTGAATAATCTTACTCAGCTTCACTTTCCCAAAATCTTATTTTTTTACTGTCTTGATTCATTAATTATTTCATTTTTAAGTTTACAGGTGCAAATTTCATCATGGTTTTCTATTACTGCAATCTTAAAAGGAGTTATTTTAATTTATTCTGTTGTGATTTTGCTGTCCTTTAATTCATTTGAGGAACATCTTTTTCTGACAGGTCGATTAGGCACTCAAGATATTCTTCAGGACATATGTACCATACGGTGCATTGCAGAATCGCAAAGGTGAAAAATCCACACCAATCCATGCCTGATACAGTAATAAGAGAACCACATAAGTACTTTGATCATGTTGTTATCACTGTCCGTTCTGGAGATGGAGGACATGGTGCAGTTCTTAGTATGCCCAGCCAGAAAAGCTCTTCAAAGTCTCAGGGGAAAAATGAAAAAGAGAATACATGGAAGAAAAGTTCGTATAAAAGAGATCCGGATGGGTCACTTATACTTCCAATGGGAGGTCATGGTGGTGATGTAGTTATATATGCTGATGAAAGCAAAGATTCCTTGCTTGAATTCCACAAGAAGAACAGACATAATGCTAAACGAGGTGGCAATGTTGATGCTATGGGAGTGTTGACTTCACTACTACATGATGGAATTGCTGCTCCAACATTACGTGTTCCAGTGCCTATTGGTATAAAGTCTGCTCTTGAAACAGCTGTTTGAACTTTTTTCATGAAAATGTGTTAAGGTTAGCTGACATTTGTCAATTTAAGAAATGAATTTGGTTTACTCAATACAGGACTGAACATGCTCAATGTACTGAAGTTGTGACTGTTTACTAATGAAGCTTGACATGTTCTATTTATACAACCGTTACCCAATTTGGTAGCACAAACGTAACATGTGTTACCATGACCTGTATGTGTTGGGAAGTTGCATCAGTAATCATTCTCCATGAGCCTTTCCAAATACACTCGACATTTGTTTTCGTTGTGTATTTATGTATCATTAGCCATAATACCAACATGAGCCTCTTAACTTGGCAAACTTACTTCCTTGAAGTGTTCCTTTTTCCTATAAATATTTGGAAAATTGGGGAAAGGTCAGCAATTTTGAGAAAAAATACTGCAAGAATAGAGTCAGGTTTGCTAAATTGCTTCAAAATTATAAAAGAACTAAATTGTCACATAAAGAAAGTAAAAACAGTAACAAATAATAGAAACACAACCACGATTGTAAAATATGGATAGTATACCATTGAATGACTCCAAAAGTATTGTGATATCATAGAAAATGTTCTCTTAACTAACAAGGCGGACACAATTAATTTTCAATTGATCTGTTATATGTATAATTGCAGCCCGGAAGTTGTTACCAAGCAATAACTAGTTTTAGTAGCTTTCACTGTTAGGCAACACTGTATTCTAATTTACATGAGTGTTCATGTACATCTAAACTGTTTATTTTTCTTCCAGCAAAATATATATTTTGAACCTAGTTGGTTATTTTATTTTGTATTAAGTTATTCAGAAGTAATACCTCAAATATTGGATTGCTGATGCACTGTTGGCAACTATATTTGTTTCACGGGATTTAACATTTCATGACTTGTCTTGTTCCTGACCCTCCGAGAGGCCCGCTGTGAGCATGAAGTTTTGTCCTGACAAACTTAATTTGGTATATGGTGCCTTTTTCATAGTATTAAACTTGGATAGGATCTTTTGATGGTTGACAACATATGATAGAACTTAAAAGGATAGAAACATATAATACAAGGATACACAGAGAAATGGCCCATAAATACATGCCACCATATATTGCATTAGGCGGTTGGTTGGTATACTCTTTAACGGTGAAGAGTATCTCATTTGATGTGAACATTTCTTCGTGACCACCAATTTCTAAAACATCATGTTACATTTGTCAGGTACTGTAGTTAAACGCAAGCAAGGGGGAAAGTTTCTTGCGGATCTTGTGCATCCAGGTGATGAAGTACTTGTTGCTAGGGGCGGACAAGGAGGAGTGAGTGTCTTCTACGTGCTCTCACTTATACTGTACTTTTGTTTGTGATGGAGTTGATGCTTAATATGGGAATGCTTTGATGAAGTTGCAGGTCTAATTGTATTCTATGTTGATGCTGCTCATTGCTTTTAAAAAAATGTTTTGTAGGACACACTACTTATTTGTCTTTAAGCTTATTATCTAGGAATTATAAGTTTGATTGCCAAGCTGGTTACTTGTTCAACCAAGACTGAAGCACTGACTTAAACATTGGCAGTAGTATTTGAAGTTTTGAACTCCATTCTCCTTTCAAAATAGAGCTTCCCATGTAGTAAGGATTCTCTGCTGTTTGAAAATAACCACATTCATATATTCTTGCCATTTTCACTGATCTATTCTTCATTTTTCGCCATTAAGTTTATGAAACCAATCGTTTTATTTTCGGGTAAAATATCATAACGATGTCATTCTTGTCTTGTCCAGAATGGAAGTTAATGCCTGTAGCCACACACAGTTGACCGTGCAATGTCAAATGCATGCATGTTTTCATGCAAGTACATACGATCAAGCATGCATTTACAAACACAGATTATTAGTTTCACTTTTATTATGTCTGATATGCAAGATAGAGTTGAGAAATTTCTTGGATGTAAGCCTTGTCTGTTGAACTTGACCTCCTTCAGCTTAGAGACTTTTCAGCCAACCCTGTAGCCAGCTACACATGCCCTTTGGGGTCTTACACACACACACCTCAATAATTTGAACTTTTCGTATAGGCCCTTTAGTGTAGTACTGTTGCCTTGTTTAGTGAACTATTCCTTTCTGAAAGGGGACTTCTAACTTTATAATGCCGAACTTTGTTGATACTATTATCCATTGAATTTCCCTCAGTTTATCTAGATATGATACTTATCTTGCATCCATCACATGTTGAAGCCACTGTTTTCTTATTTCTACTATTTCCTAGCCCTGCAAACTGTATACTTCCTTATACAACATCACTTATACTTGAACAAATTTTGTATTGTAGTAGATCAGCTTGCTGGAGATGCCTGTGCATAAAAGGAAAAGATTCATGGCCATGACAATGAACGTTATGAGAGATGAAACTGATAAGGTTGATTTTTTGAAATTTGTTGCTTTTATGTATTTGTTGGTTGACTAGACTGTGTTTTGTACCTCAAATATCTTATATCAATGGACTTCGTATGCTTTGACACTTTTTATTGCAATGGAAATTTATTCTTCTATGCTTGGTGGCTATTGTTTACCAAAATACTTCTTAGTAAAAGAATGAGTGGTCTCACTGATCAAGATGCCATTGCTATAATGCACCAGAAGCTGCAAATTGAACCTTCGGGTTTTGCATAACATCCTAGAAGCTTGTTTGGCAATGGAAGTGTTGTATCCACCTGTATCATCATTGTCGAATAGATGTGGCGACTGGCAACCACTATTCCTGTTTAATTTGATGGAGACAAAAATTTTGCCTTAAAAGAATTCTTTTTTTTTAGTGGATCTTTCTACATGTTATGGCTTGTGGAAATCCATTACAAGTTTAACACCATGCATGTATATCAACGGGAATTTTCACAATTTTGTTTCCTACCCAAGTTAAGTCCTTCAGACTCTTGTTTCACTATATAGCATACCCTTAAAAAATGATGATCTGCGGTTATGAGAAGGTTCTTTGACCCAAAACAGATGGTCCCTAGGGAAAGAAGTGCTGAAGGACTTTTTTTTCAGTATTTTCTTTCATGACTTAGCTCCAGTCGAGTCACATTTGATAGCTGAATCAATACTCTCACTTACTTAATGAACATTGTTATTTTCAAACCCATTGGACAGTCCTTCTATCTGGATACCAGAAAAGAAAAGGAGTATAAAGACATGTATATGACTTCCTTGGTTTGTTTTTTATGCCTCCTCGATGAATGGCCAATTTGCCACTTTATAAATGTGTTTCTGAATTCTGGTGAGAATATTGTCTACCTATTCTTTAAGTGCATTATTTGTCTAATTTCTTTGCTTCTGTCATATGAGAGCATCTAATGAGCTGCCAAACATGTAAACGTGAAAATCTTGGTGCACCATTAGCCCCTATGATCATGCCATCAAAGATTGGGCATAGTTGATGTAGAGACGTCGGTAAAGACATAGTTATATGTGATGTTTTTCAAGATACGGAACATACTTCTAAATTCTGGCTGCAAGTTTCTGTTAATTAACGTTGATTCATCTCTTTGACATAATGTTTAGAATATTATATATGATAGCGATGCTTTCTTTAGTTGGTTTTGCTTTCATTTCACTAGAACTGTTGTATTCTTTATTTGACTTAACTGTTGAAAAGCTTTTAGGTATTAGTTCTGGGTCAGCCTGGAGAAGAGGTCAGTTTGGAGCTCATATTAAGAGTGGTTGCTGATGTTGGTGTGGTGGTATGTGTAGAAACCTGTGCTACAATCTTGGCCCTAATTTTGGCTTGGCATGCTCGCAATGCATTTTTTGCTTGCTAGATACTTTTTGGTTGGATAGCTTTCTCATCTAGTCCTTCATCTTTAGTGCATGTTAATAAAATAATGGGCCAGGATGATTTTTCCAGGCCACAAATCATGAACATTTCCAACTTATAGAAGTATTGACTGATGGGCCTGATGTATCTTATGGTTCCTATGTATTGGATGATAACTCCCCGTGATAACTCCCAAGGGCCAGATGGTACTTGTGACTAACTGAGTCACCAAGTGGTATCATAACAATGTACCTTTTAGCATTGATGTAGCCAGTATCCGTAACAAATACTGTTCATAAATATGTGAATTTTCTGTTCAGTTATTGCACTTCACATGCATGTCCTCTATTCTCGATAATCCAGTCTCCGCTGGGGCATAAATGGATATGTATAATCCCTTAGATGTTCTTACTGTATAATGCACACTGCAGAAACGAGAAGCCTAATGTATGTGAAGCACCACCACTACATTTGTCTTGTATACCTACGAGCATGGCCGACCCCGTCTAGCATGGGAAAAGGCTTAGTAGTTGTTGTTGTTGTTGTTGTTGTTGTTGTTGTTGTATACCTACGAGCATGCACAGTTGAGGCAGGAGAGGTCCTCACAGTTATAACAAATAGCCCATGGTTATACATGGCTTTTTTCTTTTATGGTGGGGTTAATATCCCATAAATATATTTTCAGCAGTGTATTGTAGCTCACAGTCTATACGTCTTTTTTCTACATTTCAAACTTTGAGTGGGACGAATACCCCCACCTCTTGTCAATGTAGATTTATCACTGGTTATGGATCCAAAATGAATAGCACAAGTGGGCATTAAGCTGCAGGTTGACCATGCAGATCTGCAGACTATGATATGAGCACTTTTAAGGTTCATCCGAATGGAGAAAAAGTTGTCATTGGAGCCTTTCTTTAGTTTGTCTCACTTACCAACAGCCAGGAAACCCTATGACCATCCAATTTTCATTATTTAACTAGTATCACATCATCCTTGCTGCGTGATTTTACTGGCACATCTATCTAAGGAAAAGAAATATCACTTATTGGATGTCGTATATGTTGTCTACAGATAAGAGAAATCATGTTCATTCTTAGCACACACAGACATGAATGTTTTGTCCCTCCCTCTCTCTCTCTTTCTCATAAATAAGGTAATCTGTTTTTTAAATGAAGAAGGAAGTTGATAATCCTCTTTGACGTCTTAAGTATGCCATACACGTGAATGTTTTTGCATGCATGATGACAAATTTTGATTTAGTTCTTTGTTTTTCTATAAGGGGCTTCCAAATGCTGGGAAATCTACACTTTTGTCTGCGACAACACTTGCAAAACCAGACATTGCTGACTATCCTTTCACAACTTTAATGCCAAATCTTGGTCGTCTTGGTGGCGATCCGAGTCTTGGGACAGAAGAATATACATCTCAAGCAACGTTAGCTGATTTGCCTGGTCTCATTGAAGGTGCTCATCTTGGAAAGGTGATTTGATTCCCAGAACCCTTTCCTGCTATTTTCCTTTGAGGAGGATTGATCTGTTGATTCCTTTTATGTACAGGGTCTTGGTAGAAATTTCTTGAGGCACCTGCGTAGGACAAGGCTATTAGTTCATGTTGTGGATGCAGCAGGGGAAGACCCTGTTAGAGACTATATAAGTGTCAGAGAAGTATGATGCAAATATGGCATTCTGTCAATTGGATTCTTGCTTTTAGTTGCATTTATTTGTCCTTCCCTGTATTCAAACTGTTCTCATCCGTAATCCAAAACTGAAGGCTTATCAACTTACATTTAGTAATTTACCATAAGTTCATGGTAAAACAGTGGGGATTTGTTCTCGTATTACCATTTTTTCTTCCTAATCAGGCACTAGTTTTATTCTGTTTGGTCTATCTGTGCACTGACTTATGGGTGTGATTCTTTATGAGCATAAAGCGATCTCTTTGCCAAACTATTGCTATGTTGTTCTTCTCTAGGAAAATCAAAATATATTGAAAACAATAATGTAAGAGCAAAGTTAGTTGTATGTGAATTCTGTTATCTTTGAATACTAGCGGTTGTGACTCAGATATTAATTAATGTCGTTGATTTCTGAGTTGCATTAGAATTGCTCTATTCATTTCATTTATTTTTGGTACCGTTGATGATCAAAAGTCAAGTAGTTTACTCATTTTTTGAACTCTTTCAAGTACTAGACAATAAGTTTCACTTACAATTCCTGTTATCAGCTTAAACATGAGATACGTACTTGAAATTTAATGATGAGAAATGTTATTGTCTTCTTATGGATGTAGGAACTGTCTTGTCTACCTCGCTTGAGGTTTCTCAATGTCATATTTCATGATTCTCCTTGTTGTTTACTTGAGCAATTTTAAAATGCATGCTTCTTTTCTGTTTATTGATTTATTTTGTTCATTTATTCTTCAGGAATTACGGATGTACAATCCAGATTATCTTGAGAGACCTCATGTGGTGGTTTTAAATAAGATTGACCTACCGGAGGTACAGTTTGCATCTCATTTTGTTTCATTTCCTTTTAGAACTTTAGGTCTAATGCATACGATTAGTATGACATGGCCAGAAATGAAGTTCAGTCCGGCTATGCACATGAAAAGTGCGATTCTGAAGTAGGTAATTCCATTACAGGCCAAGGATAGATTGCCATCGTTGACACAAGAGATAGCAGCTATTGGGTGTTCTGAGGCATCTCCCAACTTGTCTTTGGAAGTGAAGGAAGCAATGGGAGCATTAGCCATCAAAAGCAAAGATGCTGGTCTGTCATCCCTTGGCTCCCCTCTTACTGAGAAAAAGGAAAGAAACCTCGAAGATTATCCACGGCCTCTATCTGTTGTGGGTGTTAGTGTCCTGTATGTTTTCTTAACCCTTTCTGTTCATATATCCTGCTTTCTGGCTTTATTTGTTCCGTCATGCATATGATGGCAATAGATGCACAATATTTTCTGTAATCTTGCTGAATGCATGTTGCATGCTTGAATTACCAGCCTAGGTGTCTGCATTCGATGTTTAATTAATATACTGCAATATATACTGTACTGACTACTTTGACGAACAAATCATCCCGATTTTGCATAAGTTTTAGTCCAGCAGCATCCTCACATCCCAAGACTTGGTCTTACGCTGATATTCAGCTCGAGTACTCCATATTCATCTTTCTTCTCTTTTTAGGTCTGCACTTTTAACCCGTGTCACAGGAAGAAAGCTTCAATAATGTTATGAATTTACTCATAATTACTGCTAGATGCATTGTCTTCACAACAACAACTAAGCCTTTTCCCATACTAGATGGGGTCGGTTAGTTGCATTGTCTTCCACCATCATATTTCTTGTTTGTCCAGTAACTTGAATCCATGCTATGGAATCTTTGAAATTTCTCATCCGGGTCTTCACTTTCATAGTTTTTGTATCATTGTTCGCTTTTAGTTATATGTTTTCTTCAGGTGAACCATGCAATACAGTATGTTGACATGATTTATATGATGCCTAATATGCAGTAAGGGCATTTCAGTTGATGAAATGTTGGGAGAAATACGAAAAGCCTTGAGAAAGTGTCATGGCATGAAGGAAGCTGCTCTACCTTAGCTTATGTTTGATTTTGCCAGAAGACAAAGTGTACCTGAGATAATCGTATCATATGCATGGTGGTTGCATAATTTTGTATATCTAAAGCAACCAATATGTGCTCTCTTTCGCCAAATTGTTTGTCTTTAGTATGAGAAACAGTTGAGCAGTTTTGCATATTATGGGATAGGGGATTTTTGAGTTTATAACAAGGTACATAAACCTTCGGTTATATCAAAGCTCAATTTTTATTTAGTTGAGCATTCTGGGTTGAACAGTTAGTCAAGCATCTCCGGATAAACTGCGAGCGGTGGCTTTCCTCCTTAAGGCGGCATGTTTTACAGCAGGAAGCTTAGCATATCATACACATTATGAATACCCCAGCAGAAGGATTTGTTGTAGAACAATCTGTTCTTTAAGCAACATAAATGAGGTACAAGTATGGGGCTGGGTATAGGTATACCCATCCCTGACCCACTTCAGTGCGATGTCCACTTTAACTTGCTGTCGTCGGTGTGGCAAGTCACGGTAAGTCATGTTATTTGGTGTTTAGTCCGAAACAGGTCAACCCAATTATGGCCCGAGTTTTTTTGTGTCGCTTTGGATGGACACAAATTTCTCTGAACAATTCTTGTCGACATGATTCTGGCACGTTTTATGCAAAACAATCTTATGGTAGCCCCCTCATTATGCCTGCTGCCGCATGCCAAAAAGCGTTCTAATAAAACAAGAGAATATATTGAAGGCATTTTTCCGCCATAGTTGCACCGTTCTACATGGACTGCAAAAAGATTCAGGAGAAATAGTAAAACGATGAATGCATAAAAATCATGTCTTTGTTTACAATACTTGTAAAGAGAAAACTGAAGCTACTAAGCCATTGCCGATGATGGTTCACTCTGAGGATACCACACTCTGTTGTAAAACCACATAGAATCACCAATGATTGCAACATCATCTTGATTCCTATGCCAACTGTAGTAAGCATGAGTCCGGTTCTTTATCTCGAGAATAGCATGCCCGAAGCTCGCTTCACGGAAGGCAGAATAGCTTGGCTGTGGATAGGTCATGCTGCATTATTCAGTGGATCAGGGTCAGTTACAGTAATGAATATCTTGAACACTTAAGTCTCGTGATTTGGTGTGCATTTTAGTGCGTACAGAAGGAAACTAGAAAACACAATCTTGTTTTGCCGTAGTCTGTGGTATATCAAAATGATGACTAAGAATCTATTGCAATGTAGCTGAACCCACTGTTAGGAAAAGCCTTTTTTGTTGGAAGTGCATACATATAGTCGTATGAAAAAGATAGAAAGCACAGAGAGCATTACCGAAGCCATCTGAAAGTAAAAGTGAGATCTTCCATACTTACTTGTTGGCCAATCCTTCAATATTTCCTCCATCACCAATGTTGATATACACCGGACCAGATTGATCTACTACTGGAGTGCACTTCCCATTTACAATATTGTATGCCACATTTGATACTCGTTCCTGAAGCAAGCAGTTTTAGAAAATTTAGCCACTCACGCAGTACTCTTGCTGGGTTTTACAGAAAAGTACAAGTCAGTCGATAGAGATGCAACGCTGTGCCATAAAATGTATAAAGAAGTAGAAGCACCAGACAACCAATACATATAAAGAATGGAATACATGGCTACATTTGATACTCGTTCCTGAAGCAAGCAGTTTTAGAAAATTAAGCCACTCACGCAGTACTCTTGCTGGGTTTTACAGAAAAGTACAAGTCAGTCGATAGAGATGCAACGCTGTGCCATAAAATGTATAAAGAAGTAGAAGCACCAGACAACCATAAAATGTGTAAAGGGAGCATGAATTTTCTTTGAGTGGCACTCTGAGGCCATCTACGTTATAGCAGATGAATATCAAGTAACAGTTGACTCCTAAAGACAGAAAAATCATAAAACTCGGGTTATTTGTACTTGGAATTTGATGAAAGTTCGAATAAGGCCATGGCGAAGAACAGTCCAGTACAGAAATCAAAAGACAATAAGATGATAACTTACAGATCGCTCATAAGCATGAACATGACCAGCAAACACAAGATCTACTTTGTACTTCCACAAACCAGGGCTCATACATTACCCTCATGGTTTCTCCTTCCATATAATGATAGTTGTAGCTATTATACCGAGGCGAATGCACAAGAACAATCAACCAAGGAGTCTTGGTCCTGTCAATCTTTGGTAGCTCTGCCTTAAGCCATTCATATTAGGGGGGTATATTTACCTACAAAATTATTACAGAGAGAAAAAGATGCCCACAATATATCAAAGCTCTAGCTGGGGCAATAAATTATGACCCTTAGTTCAGTATAGGTATATATATGATACAAGCAAGGGTTATAAGGAAGCAATCCAGCTTTCAATGGATTATGGATATGTTATAAACAATAATCTCTTCCGTTTTTGTGTCACCCATTTTCAGGCAGCACTTGAGGATTAAAAAAGTAATGTAAAGAGAGAAATTAAGTTTCAGCCAAGTCAAGAAAAAAGTTATGTATCTAATATTACCATAAGCTGAATATGAAGACAAGATTATGATGTGTGCCAGAAGCTCTTGATAGAATACCAAAAGGGTGCAGTACTTCCTGATGCTTTGTAAGGGACATGGTAACGGTGGATGAAAGGCTTGTATAAGGTATTGTTTTGCCCTGAAAAACATCATCAATCTCCTTCAGAATTACTTCTGTACTAAAATTTGGTTTTAGAAAAGTATAAGTGACTTCATAATTTCTAATTGAGAGGAATCAAATCAAATTATGAACAGAACTAAACTCTCTACAAAAACTAAGCCAAACAAATCAAGTGGACTAACTTTACAATTTCAGGGCAAAGTCAAGTTCATGGTTTCCTGTAGTCCATATCCAAGGTTGATAAGGCCCAGCATCTTTCTATGAACCCTTCCCCATGTATCCCATCTCACATTATCATGGAAAGGATAATTGTCTGCATAAGATAGGTCCCCAACGTACAACACAGCCTGCCCCTTTCCATTTGATTCATAGTGAGTAAGCGTAGTGTTGGAATCAAAAGTCTGCCCCAGGTCCCCTGAGCATCAATAAGAAAAGATCAGACCCACCAAAGGACGACTTTACAGGGAAAACACAAAGAATCAACAGAAAGGCCCACGGGAAAATTTTCACATGTGATCTTGAGAAAAGTTTGCAGTGTACAAGAAGGATCTGGAGAAAAACCAACAAAAGCCCCACAAAACCTCAGTAGTTCTCCCAATCCAAGTGGATCATGCATGGAGAACAAAATTTAATGTGGCAATTCAGACTCTCCTAATCAATAGCATGGTAGTGCGCAAAACCATCTGGCTTGACAATCATCAAAATGTTATATAGAACTGCCATTAAGCAAATAAAAGTCAGTAATAATGAGAACGTATAATCCAAAACAGAGAAATATAGCTCCATCTAATGCCATATAGTTGAAGTGATATTATCATATCCATTTCATGACCGAATTGATAGGTATCCAAGGATTAGCAACTTCAGCACATGAGTTGTTTTGTATTACAGTAACAGTGTACACTACTGCTTGAGTGCTTGCAATTCAAATCCATCAATCTCAAGAATGAGGAACAAGCAAGAAATAAGGACCATAACAAACGAAGATGATGGAATCAGCTGCAGAAATATTGCAAGGAAACACACGTTTAGGGCAAAATTTGTGGAGAAAACTCTGCAGGCATGAAACAGCAATATTTGATTCAGAAAAAAGAAAAGAGCAAAATGTATGTAAGACGCTCAAACTATGACAGTTCATGATAAAATAAAAACTAACAATCACATGCAGGATAGGGAACATAGAGGTTACCCAAGAGGCCAAAGGTATATGGAACATCTGGACCAACTTTTGGTGGAGCCCGGAATGAGAATTGGCGTGTTGTATTTCCAATACCAATCTCATAGAAATATTCAGTATCATACTGCCACAGAAACACGTTTTGAAAATCAACCTCCAATATCAAACTAATGATTAAGCATGAGGAACACGCAGGTGCAGCCTCCATGAATTACAATTCGTAGCAATACAGCAAGTGACACGTGAATGCGTTTACAACATAAAGCAATTTTAGTCATCCTTTTCAATATCTCTATGCACAGGTACTCCATAGTATGCAAAGAAGGAGCAATCTAATGAGAACAAAATACAGCAACCACTGGAAAGCATAACAAATGCAGGCTAGCATGACAAGATAAAGAATCAAACAGTTAACAGATATTGATCCTTATGTTTTCTACAGTTGAAATCCAAGAGGACACGAGAAAAAATCAACCTTCACAGTCGTACTACTCGATATATATTTGATGAAGGAAAAGATTACTAGATATGTATCTAATCTGTAGTTTAATATACGTTCCTCTATCTAAGAAAGCCGATTTCAAATTCCAGGTTTTACCTCGGAAGCTTTCAGAAGAGCGCATGCACTGAGCACCAAAAAAAAAGAATCTGTAACACAGCATCAAGTCTAAATCTTTAACTGATATTAATCCCACTACATATACCCTCCTGACATAGAAGGAATACAACCGATATTGAAAACCATTATAAGACTGGAACAACGCTGCGTTATAAGAAAAGAACGAAGCATCAACTCACCCGCAAACGCTTGATCGTGCAATGGTGAATAAATCCCGAAGTATAGTTGTAGAACTTGTAAGAAGTCACAATACCATCTGCCCTGAACCGCCTTTTATCTTCAGCAGTTCCATATAACACAGTGTTGGATCCCTGCTCATCAGTTGTCACCCATGAAATTATCATGGCCCTCCCATCATGGTCTCCTTGTGTAATATGCACCTAATAGACACAAGAAATTATACAAGAAAAGATATCACAATGGTATAGGCATAGCTTGATACTTTAATAACAACAAGATTAAGAAACAAAAATACCTGTTGGGGAGCATTGTATCCGGGCGGTACCATAAAAACATCACTGTCTAAAGGCATATCTTTGGACGCACCGGGCTTTCTAACGAACGTACTCGTTGTTCCTGCATTGGAGGGGTCAATAAAGATCAAAACGGAGAGAAAGAGCAGCACCCACTTCATGGATTTCTCTATGCTGCTCTCTCTCTCTCCAGAAACTCAATGACCCATCGACGTTTGAGGGCTGATATAGCAACTCTTGACGGCAAATGAGGGGAATATTCAAGGATATATCCGGCAATATATCCGGAAAGCAGAGAGAGAGAGAGAGAGCATGCACCGTTTCGGAGGAGTCCATGCGTATCAAGGAAAGCTGGCGATGACGCAATCGCGGGAGGAAACTCTTCTGTTACCTGGAAAGGATTTGACGAATTGCGGAAACTGCCTCAATAATTAGATATTTGTGAATTGCTGCCTAATCAATGGAGTGTTTTTATATTCAACCACCAACTACATTTGATCAAATAGGTGACTTGACCAATTGTTCACAAAAAAAGGTCCATCGTGCAAACAAGATGCTAACAAACTGATTTGGGTAGCAAGTTTTCCAATGTCAGGGGACACCCTAATTGGAAAGTGTTCTAATAAAACTTCACATAGCAAGGCAGAAGAGCGATTCCTTTTCGAGAAACGCATTAATTAGCACACTAGTTAGGAGGTCGGCTCACCATGAGAGGTCAGGTCTACTAGGAGTAGACATGGTCAGTTGTGGGTTTGGAACTAGGAATTGGAATCAAATTGGGTTTGGGTCAGTTCTAGTTCTAGTTCTAGTTTGAAATTGTCTGTTCTGATTCGAGATAAATCGTTCAAAAAAAAAAAAAATCAAACATCTTGCCATCAGAGCCAAAGTGTGCATCTGGGCTCAGCCTAACCATGTTTTTGTTCACCAAAAAGGAAAAGATAGAGAGACATCTCAAACTTGAGGCGGCTTGTTAAATACTCACCTTTCAAATGGTGAGTTGAGTGTACTATTTGAAGGTAGGTAGTTTTGTGAATATCACGTTCACCGTGTTGTGTGTCTAAATTTCTCAAAATATTTCTGAAGTCTGGATACTCCAAAACACAACGAAACCCGAAAATGTTCGCGTCGGGATTGTCAATGGCCGGGAGGTGTGGTTTTCTATGATGAATTTGGATTTGAAGGTTTTTAAGTGGGTCCGAATCTGAAATCCTCTCTTTTCGTGGTTTTTTGGATACTACCAAGAGGGCCTGAGACCGGATCCACTGGGATTCAAATGGTGAGTTTTTTCTTCTCCCTCTCTTTACTTATTTAAGTGGAATGTCAATGGTTCAGCTTAAAATCCGAAAACAATCTGATTACTCAGAACCAACTAACCAACTCGGGACTCAGTTGGCAATCCATTTGGATATATGGTTTGCAATTTGGAACCTGAATTTAATGGATAATCCATGCCCGATTAGATTGCTCACATAAACAACTTGATTATTTTAACATAAATGGGTTGGATTCAGAATAATTTAGAACTTCCCGATCTGAACCCATGTTCCAATTTCAATCTGATATGCATGATCTACTCAAACTTCAGATTGGATCTGAATGGGTTAGGCCTGATGCAGCACCAATAGATGAACCAAATACCGTAAATCGGATCTGGTTTTCAATAGTTTCCAGTTCCATCGTAGATATGATATTGATGTACAGTTGGACAGCAGCTACTTGTCCAATTGCCTATTGAATCTCCTCTGTGTGTATTTATGTACATATATACACACATGTTGTGCGCACAAGCTGAGGGTTTGTGTGTGTGTGTGCACAAGCTTGATTCTATTGTGAATTTCTCGGAACTAATCTAAGCAATTTGATGCATATCCTTTTAAAAAACGGTGAAAATCAAGAGAGAGCGACTCGGACAACAAAACAGCAATTACAAAGGAAAGAATCTTGTCTATAATAATCACACAAAATATACTGTGGTGAAGCATTACTTGATTAGAGAGAAGATTGAAGAACAAGAAGTCAAGTTGATATATTACAAGTCTGAAGATCCGGTTGCATATTTTTAACCAAAGAAATTTAATGAAGGATTTACATTCACAATTAACCAGGTAACCTGTGAGGCATTTGACATGCTCCCTTTCTTTCTAAAGATGCTTCTAAAACTTAGCAAGATTTCAAGAAAACAGTGGAATGTGTCGCTTAATACTTTCATGGGCAAATTGTGATATATACTCTTTGAAAATATAAGTGATAGCGAGTAGAGTTCACCAAAAATGGGTACTAACTCATAAATTTATCGCATGTTAGGCAGTGAGAGACAATTTAACAAAAAGAGGGCGTCCCATGCAATGCCTAAAAGTATTTTGCTCGGCGAATAATTTTCTCTTCGAAGGTGATGGGAACTCCATGGTGGCTAAACGTCGACTCTTTCTCTCTCTAGCTCTCTTGCTTTGCTGCGAACCTTTCGTAAGTTTATACTTGATTCTCAGTTTGAATTACTGATTTTCGTCTACACTTTTCCTTTTCTGAGCTTATTTTAGTTTTCTCTTGGTGTGTGTTTTTGTCTCACCATTCGTTTCTTTCAAATTGTAACGTTGTTCTCTGTCCAGGGGAATCATTTTTAGGGGTTTTTAGGTACACCCATATATCCAGAAAAGGCAAATATGAGATAGGAAAATGACAAGCTGAAATGCGTCATCATTTCCCAAGTTATCATCTATTTCCGGATAATGGGTCTTGTTTGTAACGCTCGAATGGTGTCCCTTTCTTCCTCTTTTTCTTTTGCTTTGTTCTTCATTTTGGGGTTGATTTTATAATAGGCATATTGAGCTCTTCATAATCCTTCAGGTTGCAGGAATGCACCAATCAAAAGCCACTTAGTTTTTGCAAGAAAGAAGTTGAGTTTTTTGGAGAGAAAGTATTCAATTCCAACTCGGCCCTCTTGTAAAGCGGGTTAGATGTTGAACTATGCACACCATATATTTGCTAGAATAACTAGGAGGCTTTGTACAAGGTCTCATATTGGTCATCAATTCTTCAAATAGACCTTCAACCATCCTTTCCCTTGGAAGCTCCCACTACCATTAAGTTTTAAGCTTATAGTTCTCCATATGGCAGTGACAGGGTTGACAATTTCCTTCTTGTCTGACTTAGTTTGTCTAAGTCACCTCTGTTTATGGTGAAAAGCTCTAGTTAGGTGTGAAATAGTTCACTTAGATTTGTTTGATCTTCATAAACGAATAACCTGAAGTGAAAGTTTTTGAAGAACGGAAACTGAAAAACCTCAGTAACTTGGAAAAGGATGAACAAACAGGGAGAACTTCAAATGCATGAAGTTGATGATACCGCATTCAGCGGTCATGAAGGACTCGACGGTTCTTTAGAGAAATGGCTGAAGCTTCTCCTACCTCTTGTGGTTTTATGCTTCAGTTGAAGTATGCAATGATCTTTCGTGAATGCATTAATTTCATTTAGATGATTGCGAACCTGACTAGTAAAATTACCACCACATCACAGTTGCAGTATGTATGGCCATTCTATTTCCTTGCATTCTTATATATGTCTCTTCCCACACTGTGCTCACTTGTTTCCAGAAAACATGCAGTTCCTTTTCTTCTTTCTTAGATAACTTGTACTTCTATCATATGTAAAGTAGACAATTTAAGCCGACAACCAGCATAAAACTTTGTTGGGTCTCAATCAGCGACTTTTCAAACATTAATGCACCGGATCCCATCCAAATTCCGAAGTAAAGCATGCTTGGGTGAGAATAGTACTAGTATATGTAACCTCCTAGGAAGTTCTCTTGTTGCACCTTCTGGCCAACCTTAGCTAGCATGGGAAAAGGCTTAAGTAAGGTAAGGTATTTGGCCTCATATAGCAATTGAGCTTTTGAACTTTCTCCTTTGGTTTAGTTGTATTGATTTGCACAGAGAGCATGTTGCTGCTTGGGACATCGAGTGGAACACACGTGGGAATTGCTTAATAGAATGGTATCAGAAGGACATCAAGATTAGGTTATTGTGAGAGATGAACCTTTGAAGTTTGAACCTACACGCTATAGGCCGTCTACCGTAAGATAAATAACCATGATCAAGGTTGGAATTGAAACAACTTCCGATCTACTTATACCAGAAAATATTTCCTTCAGCACCAATTGTTCAAGGAAAAAGTGGTGACAATCAATCGTGAATTCTAAAGAAACACTGAGCCTGGTAGGTAAATGTAAGAACTGCCACTATCTAAAAGTCTAGGCTCAGACAGGCAACAATACTGGCTTTTGTACCATGGAAGTTTTCCTTTTTTCATGTCACCTAATGATTGTGGGTTCATCAGCAAGTCAAACATCTATTGGTTGCATACGATTCTCAAAAATTAGATCAGATGACATGTCAGGGATTTTGTGCTTACTTTCTCTCTGCTGATTTGTTCTAGGCATTGACGTTCAAGGGAAAACCCTTCACAATGTTTTTTTCCACAAATATTGCAGAGAAGATACTTTTTCTTCATCCTGCATGTTCTCAATCTTTCTGGTTAAGAGGTCGGCTTTCGAATTTTATGATTCTATTGTATCTTGTAGATCCATCTTCTTTGCTTCAACTTCATGAACATAATCCTTCTGCCATCTGTGGCAGGGTGCTTTTATAGGGCTTCACCCTTAGGTTGCAAACCTTTCCAAGAGTTGCCTAGAAGTGGTTCGTCTTCAGTAACGTATCCAAGGCAGGGCAGTGGAAGGACTTGTTTGAAAAGACTGGTTGGACATATGGCGGAATGTGTTGCAAGACATGAAACAAAAAATATGGCCATGGTTAGACCAGCAGATGAAGTTCACGTAGAAGAAGCTGTCGAGGCCCTCAAATCTGGCCAAGTTATTGCTGTACCTACTGACACTCTATATGGCTTTGCTTGTGATGCCTGGTAAGTACCAAAGGTATGCAAGTCTGTTAATGCACTGTCTACAGTAGATTATTTTTGAAAGGATATCTTGATTCCGTCAGATTTTAATGCATCTATGTGTTGAATTACATTGTAAATAATGAGAAACTAAGTCAATATCATTTCCATTGGCAATGCTTTATAAGTTCATCAAAGGTTGAACTGCTGAATTTGGAAAACCCATGATCTTGCATCAATCAAATAATGCTGCATGGTGCGCTCCAAGGTTCAATATATAAAACCTGGAAGTTAGGCAAAACGTTTTGAAAAATGTGCCCTTTTTTGTCTTTAAAACAGGAAATTTCAGGTATAAGCAAGGATTATCAGTTCATTTTACTTGACATTTTCTAGTTGGAAAACATCCACTTACACTCAAAAGCCAAAAGTGGCATTAAATGTTAGAATTACAAAAGCAACTTGGTAAGCATTCTTTCATATATGTTGTGGTTTTGGAAGCTCACGTAGCAATAAAAGATCATTGATCAAACTAAACATAAAATATTTGCACAAAACGATGAACTAATAGAAAATTTTGTGGTATGAACAATAAGCGGACTTGGGGCAAAATCATGGACAAAATTATGATAAAATAAGATCATGCTCTAAGTTGGTAGAAATAATGCCCAAATTTGGCTTTAACTGACTTTACTCAATTGGTCTAGCTTAGTTGGATATGACAGTCTCCTCTTTAGATTGCAATATATTGCTGCTCCTGCCACGTGGTGGAGCAAGCACCCATAATACAATTACTAATAGACAATAAGCCATCAAATGCTCTATTCTTCTCTATGGATTTCCTTAAATCACAGTTGATGATAAAGGTAAAATTCGAACATCCCCAACAGCATGGCTGCATGATTAAACATTTCAAAACTGCTCGTTTCCCCCCACTGTTTTAGACACCAAACTTTTGCATTCAATTTGAGTATTGATAGTTTCTATTAGTATATAACCATAAATGTCTACCATGTCCCACCTATCAGTATCAGCATCCCTAGTTAGTGTTAAAGTGTAATAGGGAACAGGCCCCTAGGGCTGTTGGGGGAGCTCCCAATGGCTCTCCTCCCTCTCTCTCTTTTCTCTTGCTTTAAATAGCTCTTCGTGCTCTATAAATAGAGCCTCAACCTACCTTAACAAATCATCGTTGATTTGAGGACTTCACCTTGGTTACTTGTTTGGTTCGTTGGTTTTTTGTTTGACACTTTGACTTGACTTAGTATGTTAGAACACCAAGTGTTTGGTGTATCGATTGTTTGGCGATTCCTGGATTGTGTTTTGACGTAGACTCTTAAGTCAATTGAAGAGTTATTTCTTACATGAGCCTACTTGAAAGCAAATCATTGGACACAAATGTGCCAACTTGAAGCAAGTTTGGAAAAAACATGCATTGTTGTTTTCATCATTATAAGGTTAAGGTAACTTTAAAACTTATTTTTGTGAACAATGAAAAGCAAAAATGAAGTGTTTCGTTTTTGCTTGATCCAAATTGTTATCAAAGTTGGGTACGGATGATGAAAAATATTTTCTATCCAAAGATTATTGTGATTATGTTGATGGTTCTATTCAGGAACCTAATTTGCTTCTTGATGAGCTTCATGAGGATGAAATCATAAAGGTCTAAGAAAAATATAAAAAGAGTTCAAATTGTGAAAAAAAATTAATGCAAAGATCACTTAGATCATTTGTCAAAATATTGATGAAAAGTTTAGAAATAGAACTAATATCTTTGAAAATGCTTTTGAAACGTGAAATATTTGAAGAAAATCCATTCCTAAGATGATTTTATTTTCTAAATTAATTTAATAGAAAAAATGCTAATGCTCATGCAAGGCAACTTGTGTATTAGAGATTAACACAATGAATTTTTTGAGTTATGGAATCAACTTTGAAGTTTTGATAAATTTAGAAAATTAAAAAAAATAGATGAATTTAAAGAGTATCTATATAATCAATATTTTTTCTTATTTATGCGGGGTCTTAGAGAGGAATTTGAAAATATTAGATACACTTTAATATATAAAAAACCAAGACTAAAGGGGATGAGTTTTTTATCAATCTAGTTATGGAATGAACTAGATTGAAAACCATAAATACTTTTAAAGAGGTCGTTCTTCCCACATCTAGACTGGGAGCAAATCTAAAAACATTAAAGCCGTCTCATGTCAAGAATATTGAAGCGCAAGTCAAAAACTACATGAGACTCACTGTTCCTTGGCCCAATAAAAGTACCATTTGCCACTATTACAAAGAGAGTAGGCAAGACCAACTCCCAACTTTGATGAAGAAAAATGGCAATGTGGCCGTCTTTGAGGATAAAGAGGGAGTAACACTACCTTCTAATACCAAGGCATACATAGAAGAGATATTCAAAGAGAATGCTAGCATATATGAAAATATGCTATCAACAATTGCTCAAGATATATCTTGATTTTAGATTCGGGTACATCCTTTCACATGACACATAACAACAACTACAACAACAACTAAGCCTTTTCCCATACTAGACGGGGTCGGCTAACATGACACATAAAAAAGATTTTTTAAAAACACTTGTCAAAAGAGTTCTAATAAGCATGTTTTTACGGCTGATGGTACAAGACTTCGAGTAGAGGAAATTGAAAGTTTTGAAAATAAGGATTTCAAAATACTCAATGTGAGTTTTGTATCAAAACTTAATCTTAATATACTTTTCGTTGCCCAAATTTGTGACAACGATTGTATAGTCACTTTCTCATCCGAAAATTATGTTACATAGGATATCTATCAAAGAAGGTGATTGGATGATGTCATAAAGAAAATGAATTATACTACTACAACTACTACACTAAGAGACATGAGAGTAATTTTTTAACAATCTTCTACTATGTTTTGTGACAATAAAAGTGTCATGTACATAGCATCTAACAACACCTTTCATGAAAGAACCAAGTAGATCGAGATGAATGATCACTTTGTTAGAGAGGAATGTTTGAAGAAAAAGTTGATTATGTGTTATTGCCTTCGGAACTTTAACTTGCATATTTTTTATTAAGTTAATGTTTGAAAGAACAGATTTCTTTATGTGTTATTGTTAACTTGAGAGAAGAGGTGTTAAAGTATAATAGGGAACGGGTCCCTAAGGCCCTGGCCAAGGGACTTCTGCCCCCCAACAACTAGTTAAAGTAGCCATTAGGGAGCTCCCAATGACTCCTCCCTCTCTCTCTCTCTCTCTTTTCTTCTTGATGTAAATAGCGCTTCTTGTTCTATAAATGGAGCCTCAACCTACCTTAATAAATCATCCTTTATTTGATGACTTCACCTTGATTACTCGTTTGATTTGTTGGTTCTTATGTTTGGTGTATTAATTGTTTGGCTATTCTTGGATTGTGATTTGGCATAGACTCTTCAAGTCAATTGAAGAGTTATTCTAACTGACCCTCTAAGCCAGGTAAAATATGCCCTTTGGGTAATACTGTATGCTTCTTTCATCAATGTCGGAAAATATTGTCTTCAAAAAATCAAAAGTTATAAGTTGGTTTGCAGAAAACACAAGTGAGAAGTGCATGTTCTTCACGTGACATTCCATTAGCTTCTCAAATTTGACAGATCTTTATACTTCAAAATCAGCTTCATTTTAAACACCAAGTGGCTGCTGGGACTGGGAGTTTTATTTGCCTGATCTGCTGTTTTTACAGTTCTGTGGATGCAGTTAATAGGATATATGAAATTAAAGGGCGCAAAGATACTAGCCCGCTCGCAATTTGTGTCGGAAACTCATCAGACATCAGTAAGTTTGCCATCACAGATAATTTACCTGATGGCTTGCTTGAATCTCTCCTGCCAGGACCTGTCACTGTTGTGCTCTTGCGAGGTTTCCATCATATCACAAGCCCCCCGTTTTCTTCTTTTTTCATTTACTAAATATTTATGACCACCAACATCAATGTCCAGGGAGCTCGAGCATGCTAGAGAAATCTCTCAACCCAAGGCTGCACAGTATAGGAATTCGAGTGCCAGATGCTAATTTTATTCGGTTAATTGCACAAAGTTTTGGAAGTGCGATTGCTTTAACAAGTGCCAACTTGAGTGGGCATCCGAGCAGCGTCAATGTTAAGGATTTTGAGGATCTTTGGCCATTTTGCTCATACATTTATGATGGTGGCCACCTCCCAGTCGGCCGGGCTGGTTCAACAGTTGTGGACCTGACAGAACCAGGAAAATACAAGATCCTTAGGCCTGGAAGGTATGTTGTACGATAGTGCTCTCTCTCTCACTCACTCACACACACATGCATGCATGCACACACACATATGATGTGGCAGTGATCTTTAAGAGTCAATTTTGCTGCTGTTAACATTGCAGTGCCTTGGAAGAAACTGAAGATATACTTCGAAGATTCAACGTGGAAAAAGTTGCCTGAATGATGTACTTTAATTGCTTTCTAACCATAACATGAATTATTTTGGTGGCTTATATAATTGATGTTGATCAATGCAGCTTGTAAGAGCCAACAATTTGTTGTATTTTAAATTAAAACAGAAAATATTTGTGGCCTAATTTAGTTGGTAATAGATGTTGAGAGGATCGGTTGGATACAGTCAAAGTCTATAATTGTTCATTACCAGATGTTTTTTTTTTTGTTTTGTTTTTAAAGGTTCTTGTGGATCTGTGGAAACAAAGAATCCATGTAGCCGACCCCGTCTAGTATGGGAAAAGGCTTAGTTGTTGTTGTTGTTGTGTTTTTAAAGGTTCTTGTATTTTAAATTCATTAATGATGTATTTGTAATATATCTTGTGTTAGATTATTTAAGTCTCTTAAGACATCAACCCTAAAAAAACAAAATTAATAAAAGAGAGAGGGGCTACCGATAGAGCAGAAGAGGGATTCTACTCCTTAATGTTGTGCGTAATCAAGGGTAATTGTGAAATTAACATGGTATCAGAGCATTAATAGTGAAAAATCAATGTGTGTAGTAGTGTGAGCACACCACAACAATGCATTGTTGATTGGCGTTGAGGTAAGCTAACAATAGAGTCTTTTGTCTAGTTTTCAAGGGTTGTGTTGAGTATGATAGCATGCATATTGTGATTAAAGGGGAGATAGAAGAAAAAGATAAGGAAACAAATGTTTATAACTAGGGGCAGAGTAAAAAATGAATGGTGAATCCAATATCAAGCTAGATGGCTAGAATTATGGAGAATGAGCTAGATTAGTTGAGTTAGCACTAAGATCAAGAGAAAAATATGTTTTTCCTCATGTAATCAAGAAACACCTTATGATGACATCTCTACTTATAAAAAATGGGAAAAAGATGATGTTATAGTCAACTCTTGGTTAACCCAATCAATGATTATATCCATTGGAAAAATGTTTCTGTTCATGAACACTACTGAAATTTGAAAGGTTGTAGCAAAGGCATATTTAAGGAAAAAGAATATAGTTAAAGAATATAAAATAATTAAAAAAGCACAAGATGTATACATGAAGATAAGACTATCGAAGAATATTATGGACACCTAAGGTGTCTATGGAACGAGCAATAACATTTATTTGAAAATAAGTGTATCATTTCTATCAAGAATAGAAATACAAAAACATAAAAGAAGAAAGTGTTTGATTTCTTATAGAGAGTATCATCAAAATATAATAATGTCCTGGGTAATGTATATTTACTATTAATAAAAAAGTCAGGAGGAATCTTGAAAATTTTTATTTAGAGGTAAAGTGACAAAACAACATTTACCGGCATAAGAGCTTTAAAAAGTGAAAGAGGTAGAGAATATCCTACCAGAAGAGGAAGAGAATGATGTGTCTTCCAATGAGACGAAAAGGACAAGCTAAAATGCACTCATTGTGGGAAGAATAGGTATACAATAGAACAATGATGGGACCTAGTCGGTAAACCTCCTCAATTTAAAAACAAAGCTCGTGTTGTAGGTGCTTTAGAAAAGAAGACTGAAGAAGGAGAAAATCCAACGCTTACACTTATCATGAAAAGGTTAGAAGGGATAGAGAGCCGACTCATCAATATGACAAGCACATCTATGGACGATCATACATCAGTTAGTGTTGCAATGTTAAGAGAAAAGACCAAAACTATGAATTTAGTAGCATATGTTCTTGTGGGTTTCATATTTGGATAATTGATTCAAGGACTTCATATCATATGGTAGGAAGTAGTCACGGTATATATGAATATGAATATACTAATGAACAGGTTTGACTGACATATGAATCTTATATTAAAGTAGTTGAGAAAGGGAAGTTGAAATTAATGTTTGAAAATTTTATACTTGTTTTGCATGTTTCTGATATTTCAGTAAATTTATTATGTGTCAGTTCTTTTATGAAAAACTCAAGATACTCAGTAACCTTCTTATCATATCGTTGTGTGTTTAAGGACCTGAAAATAGGAGAAACTTTTGGACGCAGTAGTCTCAAGAGGGGCTTATATATTATGGAAGAAAAGTTTCACCCTATGGAAGCACATGTGTTGTGACCGATAAAAGACTCGAAGATCTATCTCTTTTGCATAGTAGATTAGGGCATTTACCTTTATCTAAATTGAGAGTTGTCCTACGTGATATATGTAGGAATCTCAGAAAAGTTAATCTTAAATGTGATGTTTGTCAACATGCTAAACATGTTAGAAACTCCTTTAATAAAAGTGACCCTAGAGCGATGAAATCTTTTGAAATAGTTCATTTTAATAAATGGGGTCTATGTTCTACTTTGGTTATTACTGATCACCGTTACTTTTTCATTTTATTGATGATTATTCAAGATTTACAACAACTTATTTGATGAAGTCAAAGAATGAGGTAAAATCTTTATTTTCTTCATTTCATAAGTTAGTTGAAAATCAATTTCAAACTCAAGTAAAGATTCTCGGGTCTAATAATGGAGTGAGTTTATGTCATCGACTCTCAAAAATTATTTTATGAGTAAGTGAATTATTCATCAAACTACATGCACAAGCTCTCTTCAACAAAATAGAGTGGTTGAAAGGAAGAACTGGCATATTCTGGAAGTTGTAGGAACTTTGGCATACATATTTATGGGATAAATAATTCTTACAACATGCTTGATTAATAGAGTCACATCTATTGTCTTAAATAGTAAATCTCAATGTATAATGCTTCATCCTACTAACAAAACTTTTTATGTTCAACCTAGGGTATTTGGATGTATTTGTTATGTGAATATTCACTCTCAAATGAGTGATAAACTCAATTCTATATCTATTAAGTGTGTATTTGTTAGATATACCCCATTCAAGAAAGGATACCATTGTTATGATCCATATAATAAGAAATTTTATACTATTATGGACGTATCTTTTCATTAATCTAGGTTCTACTATGTGATAGAGGGGGAGAATAAAAGGACCGTTGAAGAATCATCACTTACTTCATAAGTAATTTCAGACTACGACAATGAAGTAGAAATTGAAGATCATATGAGGAGTTTTGAGACAAGCAATAAGCAAAAAACATAGATAAAAAAGTATGTCAAAGGTGAAAGAATAAGAATTCTATCAATGGAAGAGACTATTATGACTTAAGAAGGTACACCTCCTTGAGGTCCCTCGGATGTTGATATACAAAAGGAAGAGTATGATATGAATTTGTCCATTGTATTACGAAAAGGTAATAGAACATGTACATATCCTATCAATAAATATATTTTTCTTGAGGATACATCCTTTAGTTATAAATTTTTAGCTACAAATGTGAATTCTATTTATATTCCATGAAATTTTGAGGATGCTAATAAATATGTTGGGTGACTGCTAGCTATGAAACAAGAACTTAAGACCTTAGAAGGGAATCAAACCTAGGATATCGCATACATACTACCAAGAAGGAAGACAGTGGGTTGTAAAAGGGTTTATACCTTTAAAGTAAAAGCAAATGGAAGCATTGATAGATACAAAGCGAGAATGGTAGCAAAGGACTACAACTAGGTCTATGGCTTGGACTACAATAAGACCTTTGTACCAGTAACAAAACTTACTACCGTCCGAGTAATTATTATTATGACAAATAATAAAAATTGAAAACTTTGGCAGATAGATGATAAAAATGTTTTCTTCTAGGAAAACCTAACAGAGGAAATATATATAGAGTTACTTTCAAGACTGATAAACAAACGGGGAAGATTGAAGGTGTGTAAGTTGAAGAAAGTTGGATTGAAGCAATCTCATAAGGCCTGGTTCGAGAGATTCAGTGAGGGGGTTATAAGTCTTGGTTATTTCTAGAGTGCAAATGTTCATATATTGTTTGTAAAGTATGGTAAAAGAATCTATATCCTTGTAGTATATGTTGATGACATTATAATTACACGTAATGATGTCGAGGAGATTGAAGAGTTAAAAAAACTTCATAAGTTATTCGACTTGAAAGATTTAGGAAGACTTCACTATTTTCTAGATATTGAAGTTCTTTATTCAAGCAGAGGTATATTCCTAACTCAGAGAAAATATACTTTGGATATGTTGAAGGACACTAGAATGACCGATTCTAAGCCGTGTGATGTATCAATAGAAGTGAACAAAAAATTATCTCACAACGAGGATGAAAAATATCAAGATGTTGAGAGATATAAGAGACTTGTGGAAAACTAATTTATCTATCACCAAACTTGATATTACCTTTGTAGCGGGTATTGTGAGCATTTGTATGCACCATCTAAATGTCATATGGAAGTTGTCTATCAAATCCTTAAATACTTAATAAAAACTTAAAGTTATAGAGTGATGTATGTTAAACATGGATACCTAGAATTAGAGGTACACACAGATGTAGACCGAGTAAGTTCACTAAAAGACAAGAAATATACTACATAATATCTAACCCTGTTTGAAGTCAATATTGTATCCTAAAAAAGTAAGAAGCAATCAGTTGTTGCTAGATTAAGTGCAAAAATGGAATATAGATCAGTAGCCCATGGTTTTCGTGAAGGATTTATGGTTTAAGACATTTGTTAAAAATTTGGGAGAAGAGATACAATTACCTATCCAAATTGTGATAGTAAGTTTGCCATATAAATTACATTGAATCCGTTTATCATGAGAGAACAAAACATATAGAAGTATATTGTCATTTTATTAAAAAGAAGATACTGAACAAACAATAACCCAACTTGAGGGGAGTGTAGAGAGGATTAATTGGATGCAGTCAAAGTCTATAATTATCTATAATCAGCTGCTATGTCTTTTTAAAATTTTTAAAGGTTCATGTATTTTCAATTCATTAATAGCATATTGTATTTAAGTCTCTTAGGGCCTCAACCCTAAAGAGAACATAATTAATAAAATAAAGAGTGAGAGGGGTTGCCAATATAGCACAAGAAGTTGATCGGCAACCTATGATTCTACTCTTCAATGCTGCGCGTAATCAAGTGTGATTGCTGTGAAATTAACAATAGAGCCTCCTACTGTGTGTTTTCTCATGTTCCTTATGACCCTTTGCATCAAAACTCACAAAAGTATGTTGATTAATAAAAGAGGTTCAGAAGAGACAGACTAGTCCAGCTTCATGACGCTTGCAGAAGACATGGTTGTTTCACATCCTTATGTTGACAAATCTTGCACATGTGACATTTCATGCATGTTTACGGAAGGAGACAAATATTCAGTACTTTGGTTTGTATTATCGTAGATGAACATGTATAATTGTTATGGTCCTAGGGAACAAATGCAATAACTGGCATATGCAAAAGTAAAATGGATTATTGCATCTTTTCATAGTTCATGGGAAGTAGATCCCGAGCAGAGTTTGAATCAGTTGTTAGAATTAAGATTGTCAAGATTATTGACCCTACCTATGTGTCATGAGGCTTGGTTTCAGATTGAATTCGGATCTTAAAGATCCTGCATTACCTTTATATTTTCTAAATGATGCATAATTAAATAATTCTTGTATCATATAATTCATGTCATGTGAACCATATGTTCCATATCTTCTTGATATGTGACTATTTTCAGTTGCTGCCTAATCTGATTTACTGATCACATGACCATGAAATTAGTTATGCCGCCATTGCAGGATGCAGGTTAGAACATAACATCAGCCAGTTACTCGTGATATCAGCAAAATGCCCTACGTTCATGTAATTATAGAACTTTATGTATGTTTCATAAATTCCTCAAACTTTTTTCTGTAAATAAAATTCATCACTTTGTCATATGGCTCCCTTGCATTTCGCTTTCAATAAACAGCCATTGGACATCTCAACAGAACCTTCAACTTTTGAAGCCTTAGTCTTTTTGGATGCCATTGCCATGTTTTATGGCAAAGTGAACAAGAATCAGATTTGCCTTAACATTGACTAGTGACAGGATTGGTGTCTAGCCTGATCTAGTTGCTAATATCGCTGCATATTATTTGATTTAGCATATTCTTTATGACCCTTTGCATCCAAACTAGCATAAGTATGTTCATGAACAAGGAAAGTTGCAGATCAGTTCTGTTTGCAGGAGACTAGATCAGCTTTGTCAAGCTTGCAGAGGACATGATTGTTTAGCATCCTTGTGTTGACAAAGTTTGCAAATGTGACATTTTATGCATATTAATACAAGGAGCCAAGTACCATGTACAATACTCCGGTTTGCTTAATCCTTAGATGAACAAGTACACGGATATTTATTATGGCCTTAGGGAACGCAAGCAAAAGCTGGCATGTTCGGCAGGATGCTCCAGCGCCGTTACTGTTGCTGAGGAGTTAGACTCCCAGAGGGTGCATTTGTGGGTGTATTTGTTAGGCTTTGGCCTCCTCTTGTAACCAAAAAACAAGGAGCTGGCCAAAAAAGAAAAAGAAGAGATGGCATGTTCAAAAGTAAATGCATCATGTACATACGTGTGTGTATGTACGTATGTATATAAATATTTGCTTCTTTTATAATTCATGGTTAGCAGTTCCAACATATTTTGAATCAGTTGTTAGTGTTAAAGGATGTTAATAAAGTGTTTTATTAGGGTTGTGTAATACATGTTGAGTCGTGTAATGCAAGTTCACGTCATTTTTAAGTTTTATGCCATTTTAGTAATAAGTAATACTTATTAGGGTTATATTAGGAAATTAAGTTAGACAAGGTATTAATAGGCATCATTAGGGTTTAGTTATTATTTTGAGAAGAAGCTGGGTGGCTGCACAAGGAGGGCCGTTTTCTGGGTTTTGTGCAGATTGGAGGAATGCCTCCAATCTGCGGTTTATTGTAAGTTATTTTCTATTGATTAATAGATGTTTTCTTTCTAATATGGTATTAGAGCCTAGAAGGCCTGCAAATCTGCTTTTTTCTTGTTTAAAAGTTTTTGATTAATTTGTGGAAAGCATCAGGGAGAAATCGACTTTTGAAAGTCTGTAAATTTGCATGATCAGAATATCGTGAGGCGCAGATATTGTGTACCTGTGCAGTGATTTTATTGATTGAAGGCAGTCGTTGTTTTGTGAACATAATATCAAGTATCGTGAGGCCCATATTATCTTGAGAAGCTGTTGTAAATAGAACAGCCCATTGGAAACAAAATATCAAGTTTTGTGTTCAGTGGGATCGTTACCAAGTTGACTCTCCTATGTTCAGTGGTATCGTATTGTGTTTAGTGGAAAGCCTATATCATCTTGAACAGCCCATTGGGAATAGAACAAAATATCAAGTTTTTTTTTTTTGAAGCTTTATCTCTATTGGTGGTTCCCCCCTAGTATAAACAGACATGGCCTCCATCCATATTAGATGATTATCGTAAGCTTTATATGGATTCAGATATTGTGAAATGAATTTGCATTTGGATTGTTACTTGGATCATATTACTTCCCATCATTTGTGTGCATCATTATCATCCTATCGTGCCTATAAAAAAAAATCTATTTTGTTCCTTGGATCATATTACTAAAGATTTTCTTATGTGGAGTTGATTATCTATGACAAGTAAAGGCAAGACAATTGAAACTTCTTTCATAGTACCTGAACAAGCCATGAATGAAAAAGCAGAATATTTTCAGATTACTACAACAAAGTTGAATGGAAGAAACTATTTGGAGTGGTCTAGGTTCGTGGAACTAACTATTATAACTAGGGGGAGATGGGCTCATCTTATGGGTCAGACACCTATTCCAGAAATACATGATACTCACTATCCTGTTTGGAGACGGGAAGATGCCCTAATATCATCTTGGCTACTTCAATCTATGATTGAATCTATTGCGAAAACCTTCATGTTCCTTGAATTAGCACATGAAATTTGGTGTGCAGTCTGTTAAGCATACTCTAAAAAGAGAATGTGGCCAAAGAATACAAGATTTTGGAAGAGATCCGAAAATGTAAACAAGAAACTAGATCTATCGGTAAATATTATGCAGATCTTCGAGGTCTCTAGGATGAACTCATCTACTATACGAATATCAAATGTTCTGCGTGTTACAATAAAAGAAATATTGAGCTTGAAAAGAAGAAAGTGTTTGATTTATTGTGGGGTGTCAACCTTGAATTTGAATCAGTAAGACTGAATATCTTAGGCAGAGACGAGCTTCCTTCCCTGGGCACGGTATACTCTTTATTAATGCACGAAGATCGTTGGAATCTTGAGAATGATCATATTCTTGGTATAGATCAACATGCACTTCAAGTAAGAGGAGACAGTTCTCACTTTCGTGACCGAGGTGAATACCAGAATCGTGGTCGTAGACGTGGTAGATTTCATTCTGATGAGAAAGAAAAACTTGTTTGTTCACACTGTGGAAAATCACGTCATACCAGAGAACATTGTTGAGAACTACATGGCAAACCTGATTATTATAGAAATTGCAATCATTCAGTTTATTCTGCAGAAAATTCAACTCCAAGCATTGATGACATCTAAGAGATTATCAAAAGAATAGAAGGCCTAGAACATAAGCTATCTAAACAATCCTCACCTTCTTTATATCAAGCTATAGTAGCACATGCTACACATACCGTGCAGGGTAACCATTTCTCTCATTCTCCCTCAAAAACTTGGATAATTGATTCAGGGGTTACAGATCATATGGTAGGACAATTTTCGTATTTTTCAGCATACAAAACTCTCCACAAACAGTAACCAATTAAGTTGGTTGATGGCTCTTACTCTTATATGATTGGATAGGAAAGTGTACCCACATGTTTCTCAGAGTTACAATCGGTCTATCATGTTCCCAATTTTTTGATAAATCTTCTTTCCGTTAGTTCTTTAACCCGTGCCTTGAACTGTTGTGTAACTTTCATCCTACTGGTTGTGTATTTTAGGATCTGAAGACGGAAAAAATCTTTGGACATGGTAAACTACAAAATGGATTATACATTCTTGAAGATCACTGTCAGCCTTCTACTTCTTACAGAGTTTCAACAACAACAATTCATGATGCAGATATTAGACTTTGGCATTGTCGTTTGGGTCATCTCCCTGTGTCAAAAATTCTATATGTTATACTTCAACTTATAGTCCAGCCCAATAAATCTCAGTTTGAATGTGAAGTCTGTCAACTCGAGAAACACCAAAGAGCTTCTTATCCTTTAAGTGATTCTCGGTGCTCTAAACCTTTTGAACTTCTTCTTTCTGATATATGGGGTCTAAGTCTAGTTATTCTTTGTTTGATCATAAGTATTTTGTCTCTTTTATTGATGATTGTACGCGTCTTATAATCGTTTACTTAATAAAAATGAAGTCTGAAGTTTCTTCTATTTTTTCCATTATGCATAAATTTATTTGTACTCAATTCAATGCTTCCGTGAAAATTCTTCGGTCAGATAATGGGGGAGAATACATTGGTACTTCGTTACAAGAATACTTACAATCACAGGGCATTATTCATCAGACTACCTGTCCTTATACACCCCAGCAAAACGGTATTGCAAAACAGAAAAATCGTCATATTTTGGAGGTAGCCAGAACTCTCCTATTCCAAAATAATGTTCCGAAATTCTACTGGAAAGAAGCTATCCTTATTGTTGTTTATCTCATCAATAGAATGCCCTCATGTTCTACGCTCAGACTCCTATTCATGTTCTTATTGATACCTACCCCAAAAACACTCATCTCTAACTTACTCTCTCAAAGTTTTTGTCATGTTCACTTTGTTCATATCTCTCCCCACCTTAGGAGCAAACTTGATCCAAAGGCTATCAAGTGTATTTTTCTTGGGTATTCTCCCAACTCAAAAGGGGTATAAATGTTATGACCCTAAAATTATATGTTTCCATGGATATCACTTTTTTAGAACTTACTCCCTATTACTCTTCTCAAAAAGAGTCACCTACATCTCCACCTTATGTCCTTCCACTAGTTCCTAGTGAGGGGGAGTATAATGATATCGCTGATAAGAGTGAGAAGATACAACAATCAAAAGATATTCTGACTTATAAGAAAGGACTGCGAAAGATTGTTTATTCTCAAGACGAAGAACCATGTACTAAAGAGATTTTCCCTTAATCAGATCCTCAAGGGCGAGTGAAAGATGACCTAGAGATTCCTATTACTATTCGCAAAGGTAAGCGTATATGTGCACGGTATCTGATTTCTTATTATGTTTCATATGCAAATACCTCTCAGAATTATCAAAACTTTGTTATGAATACTGAGAAACATAAGATTCCTTCTAAGTTTGAAGAAGCAATCAAGTGCCCTTTATGAAAAGCTGCAATTGAAGAAGAATTGAATGCACTGGTGAAAAACAATACATGGACCATCACACAGCTACCTTCTGATAGGAATATTGTAGGATGCAAATGGGTATTTACTATTAAATATAAGGCAGATGGAACAATGGAGAGATATAAAGTCAAATTGGTTGCTAAAGGATAGAGTCAGTCATATGGTATTGATTATACAGAAATGTTTGCACCTGTGGCTAAACTCACTTCAATCAGAATACTTCTCAGTATGGCAGCAAATTTGGGATGGGATCTATGGCAACTGGATGTCAAAAATGCTTTCTTATAAGGAGATTTAAATGAAGAGGTGTATATGAAATTACCTCTAGGAATGAATATAAAATGTCTTTTAATAAAGTGTGTAAACTCAATAAAGAAATATATGGGTTGAAACTGTCTCGAAGAACCTGGTTTGATAAATTTTGTAAGGCAGTTTGTAGTTTGGGATACAGCAGGAGCCTCAATGATCATATAATATTCTTTAAGAATGAAACCAAAATATCTATTCTTGCTGTTTATGTTGATAATATTATTGTCATAGGAGATGATCTTGAAGAAATATCTAAGTTGAAAATTAATCTTCATAAATTATTTGATCTTAAAGATTTGGGTCGGCTTCACTATTTTTTGGGCATAAAAGTTCTCTATTCTAACAAAGGTATCTTCCTAACTCTGCGGAAATACTTAATGGATCTTCTTGAAGAAACGCATATGCTAGAGTGTAAACCTAGTGACATCCCTATGGAAGTAAATCAAAATTTTTTCAGTGGTGATAGCGAAGAGTTCAAAGATATTCACAAATATCAGAAGCTGGTTGGTAAGCTCATATATTTGACTATTACTCGACCAGACATTACTTATGCTGTTGGTATTGTGAGAAGATATATGCATTCACCAACCAAGAATCAAATGGATGCAGTGTATAGAATTTTAATTAAACGACTAAAGTAATACTGAATATTATATCCTTCAATATTTTTCACAATGTGATGTCTACATAAAAGATTATTAAACGGCAATATCATAGTGTATAATATTATGCCTTTCTTTTCTTAACTAAAGCTACTACCAACAGACAATTAAAGGAGACATTATCAAAGTTGGGTGTTATTAACATCCTTCACCCAACTTGAGGGGGAGTGTTAAAGGATGTTAATAAAGTGTTTTATTAGAGTTGTGTAATACATGTTGAGTCGTGTAATGCAAGTTCACGTCATTTTTAAGTTCTATGTCATTTTAGTGATAAGTAATACTTATTAGGGATAGATTAAGAAATTAAGTTAGACAGGGTATTAATAGGCATCATTAAGGTTTAGTTATTATTATGAGAATAAGCAAGGTGGCTGCACAAGGAGGGCTGTTTTCTGGGTTTTGTGCAGATTGGAGGAATGCCTCCAATTTGCGGTTTATTGTAAGTTATTTCCTATTGATTAATGGATGTTTTCTTTCTAATAGTTAGGATCAAGATTGTGAAGATCATAAATCCTATCTAGGATGGCATGAGGTCTCAAGGAATCTCAAAGATCCTGCATTACCTTGAAAAAAAAGGTTTATGTAACTCATGAAAATCATATAATTCATGTCATGAGAACCATACGACACTGTTACTGCAAAAACCCAGTATTGGCTTCTGATGATAAGTCATCAGCGGTCGATAGGAACCATTACTCTCATCTGTAATCGATCCTGAGTCGATAACAGACTCATATTTTTAACCTATTACTATTCTGGCGTTGCTGCCCAACATGATCTGTTGGTCATAGAAACTCATGAAATTTATACATTAAGAAGTTTCTTATGCTTATCGAAATAAACTCGATCATACAAGGTGGGATCTTGTGCTTCGGAACTAGCAATTTCGGCATCTGAGTGCTGCAACATTATGGGATCTTAGGATCCAATTCGTCATATTGACAACCACGCTTATGATACTAATAAATGCAATAATTCTGGACATAGTTAAAAGTCTTCTTTTATTATAGTGGGTACTCTACCTAAAACGAGGAAGAGAAGATGCCTGCTCAATAAGAATAAAGCTTGATGATTGTGCGGTACAATTATATGGTAAAAATTAAATTTCCCGACAGAAGCTTATCCATTTCTCTTCACTTTGTAAAATTCTTGAGAAAATTCATAGTTGGTTTTGCATGAAAAGTGTGACATTTAAATACAAATTAGAAGATAAAATTTATTTATAATATAAAACAGTGAAAATCTCTACAAACCAATATACTCAATCCACATAACACTATTTCAAGAATATTTAGTTTCTGGCTCTCTCAATCTTGGGCTGAAACTGCTGGCTACAAACTTGACTCAAAAGAACCTTCAAGTTGAAGCTTCCAAGTTCAATACCCAGTGTGTTCATGTCTGTCAAATACCCAGTGTGTTCATGTCTGCCAAGGGCCTGCCCCACCCCCACTAAATAAGAGTAACTTTCAATTTTTTAAGGTAAAAAATTCAGTTGAATATATATATACACACATATAGATAGATAGATGGATAAATAGAAAGATAGAGAGAGGTATATGTTACTATACTTGGTGCTAATAAATTCAAACAAAACTTAATTATCCATTTTTATTTTGGACGACTGAAATTTGAATTAGAAAAGTAAAAAGTGATACGTAAATAAAGTATATTTGTAAAAAATATACATATATATTTTTCTTCTTAAATTTAAATTCCAATTATTCATCATCAAAAATAGATGTTTGAGATTTGTTTAGATCTTACTAACACTTAAGTATGCTTATATATATACACATATATTACAGGGATTCCTATTATTCACCATCTATATGACAGCCAAAAATGACACAAAAGAGCGGCAAGCTAAGATAAACATCTTGTACACTCTTTTGTCAGTGGCGTCACTGAGAGGAGAACTCGTTGAGAGAACCTTGACGTCAAGCCCGCACATTGCATTGCTCATCTTCGCATCCGACGGTTAAACATCAGAATCGGCATTTTCATGCAGACCATGACGCTCTGCGTGGGAGCCCCCCCGCCTCTCTCTCTCTCAGATTTCTCAAAATACGTAGACGCACGGCTACACATTTCATATAATTACAAGAAGCATGCCAAAACCTTCGCAATCACTTTTGACGCCTCCTTAATCCTCCAACAGCCACATAGTTTTGATGATCATAATTTTATCGAATTAATGAAAACTATTTGTTGTGATAATACTCAATGCCATTGAGAACTGGTTCTCATTAATATTTTAGAAACATGCTTGTTTTGAAGATTTGACCCAGTTAGAACTAAAACCCGATACATTTAAACACCATCTCGACCCAAAAGGGGCCCATTGTATATTTTCGTGTATTACTTTGGTTCCAGTTTGGTATATTTGCACATCATACTCCTTCCCGAACCTAAACTCAGCCCAGTTGCATGCCCCACAACGAGCTATGGCGAACCAGCACAAATTTCTTTACTCTAAGAAAAAAAGTCTTGTAAATAGTGAAGTTTCGACTGAGAGGCAAAGTGCAAATTTTATCATGCTGCTAACACCAAACCCATTTAGAGAGGTGACCAAATGGAGCTCTAGTGATAATGAATAAAAATTCAGAAAGTAAGCAACTTAAAGATTATATCAATAACTCAAATGATTCATACTGGCATTTAGTTTGATCATAGATATGTTTATATGGTTAAAGTGCATAAGGAGGGAGCTTTCTTTGCCAAACTTCCCCACCTTTTGACAATAAGGTAGATGGAGGATTTACTCGCCTAGATATAAAATCCCCGGCAAGCAAAACGCCGGCATGAAGCCAGTGGTTTAGGAAACTCTCCGGCATCTTGCTAAGGCTGATGCCATGCTCGAGCTTTATAGCGAAGAAAGCCCTAACACAACACAATATAAGCTACTACCAACCACCACCTATTTAGATCTTTACTGGGTCCGACCCGTTGACACCCCCAAGTGACAAAGTCACAATAGAAGATGCTTAGCCGGTCAAACGAATATTGAAAATACTGACCACCTTTCTTTAATTAGTTGAGCCGACATCGCCGGATGCGGGTTAGAACAAAAGATTAACCAGTTAAACGTAATATCTGAAGAAGTCAAAACTTGTATGTAATTAGAGGATAACCTAAGCGTGTTTTGTAAATACCGTCACTTCACCGCTCGGAGGGAGTTGCTGCTCTCTCGCATCCTCTCTTGAATCGAGCTCTTGGTTGAACTCTAGGGCGTCGAGCGGAAGATGGCTAGGGACTACGACGACGACGACGAAGAGGAGGAGCAGGAGGAAGAGGGGGAGATGGATGAAGAGGAAGAAGAGCTCGAGGAAGAGGAGGAAGAGGAAGATTTGGAGGAGGAGGACGCAGGAAAGAGGAAGAGGAAGTACAGGCGATCGGAGTTCATCGACGACGTCGCCGAAGAGGATGACGAGGAAGAAGAAGAAGAGAATGACCGGAGAAAGAAGCGGAAGAGCCGCCCGGGGTCTGAGTTCTTCGACGACATGGCCGCTGTTGCCAGCGACGACGAGGAGGAGGAGGAGGAAGGTGAAGAAGGTAATTAGGGCAAGAGTCGGTTGAAGTTTAGTGCAAATTCTCCCTCCCTATCTATCTCTCCTAATTTCCTTTTCTTCTTTGGTGAGGTGTTTTCGGGCTTTATGGAGGGGATGAAAATCATCTAGGGTTTCAAAGCTGATTTTTTTTTTTGAAAATTTTCTTTAAGGGGGGTTTGTTTGTTTGTTTGTTTTGGCTCTGGATGGGGTTGTGTCTTCAGCTTTTGCGTTAAAGGGTATTACTTGTTTTGCCGCACCGGAGCGAATGGGGTCATATTTTTTATTTTCGAAGCATTTGAGTGGTGAAAAGTTTGGGGTTCTGGCTATTTATTTGGATATATTTGAGATTCCAACTTGGTTTCTGGAAGGATCGGAGGAAAAAGCTGTTCTAAATTCTCCCTTTGAAATTCTGGAGCTCAGATGGATTGGCCATAAGCAATTATCAAGTGGTTTTAGGTTAAGCGGCGATATTTTGGCGTTGGTATGGTTGGGAATCCTGTTCTTCGTTTATATTGTTTTGCTGATAGAAACATAACATAGATTTGCAGTTTCAAGTATGACGGTTAGAACTAGTATGTTATGATTCCTTTAGTGGGAATGAGCTGTAGCAGAAGAAATACAGTGGAAAGTTAAAATGCATGGAAAAGATTATGAATGTCCATGTGTTTCTGTGACTATACCAAACAAACTGGATCATGGCTGGTGAGTATGATTTGAATTTCTCTAGTGGGAATGGACCTAGCAGGCGAAATGTTCTATTATGATGCTTATCGTGGCTAGTTAGGAAATGCCTGAAGATAAGGTCGCGTTCATCTTGGGTAGGTCATGATGCATAGACAACATGACATGGTACCCATTCAGGGGCTGCAGCTGTGAAATTAACTTTTATAGCACTATTTAAACTTTAAAGGGTTAGAATCACTGTGAGAATTGAATTGTAGGATTTATTCTCTAGTTGATATCCTTGAAGGTTAGTTATTTCGTGTCCCTACCTATTGGTTGGACAAGTTTGGATGGAACTTATCTTATTAGGGTAGATGGTTTAGCCTGTGGGTGCGACGACATATGTCACACCGGGAACAGAATACAAGGAGTCTTAAGAGAAACCCATAGATTTGGACAAGGGGAAAAAATTCTACACTGTATTACAAAACTACATTCCTATGCAATACATAAACATACAAGTGTATAAATGCATCTAAGTTGGACAGTGGTTGTGCACATGCAATTATGCACATTTTCTTTTGTTTGAAAATGTGCCTCAAATAAGATTGATGTTTTCAAGTGTGGTAGCATGTCTCGTCCATGTCATGTCTCAGTGTCGCATTGAGTCATTAACGGCTTATGTTGCACATGGATCACCAATTTACTTCTGTTTGCAATCCAGTTCAGCATTTCGACTTCCATAGGATTTGTAAGTGTTCTGGGTCCCATTGAGGTCTATTCTGAGTTTCTCGTGCCCCATTGAGGTTTATTCTTGAGGGAAGAAAGTTCCAATATTCATTCAGAGTCCAAAAAATGTTAGGCAATACCTGCTATTTTCGGAAATTTTCCATGAGGATTTAATTGGTACCTTAAAGGAGTTCTTTTAGAGGCATGGTACCCGTAGAAATGTATATTTTGACTGGATGTTGGCTCCACGAAGTTTCATTGTAGTGGTTCTCTCCTGCTCAGTTTCCATCTTTGGGTGTTCAGGGTCTCAACCTTACCTTTGGTGGACAAGTCGCAGCTGCGACTCCCTTCAATTATTTATCTATTGAAACTTTTATTTCTCAAAGAGAAACCTAGGAAATTGGTGGCATTCTTAATGAAGAAACCTGTTGGATTCGGTGCGAAAGGCCGGTAAACATTAATTTGATCATTTCAGAAGTGGACCTGGAGGAAAATTTTGACTTGGTGACTTGGTGACTTGGTTCTCATCCTTCTGCTTGGTGGTGTATCTTGTAGGGTCTTTAACTGATCCCACCTACAACATGCTCTTGCTTTACATCTGGTGACATCTTAGACAAATCTGTCTTCATTGCTTAAAATTGTTACCGTTTGAACTGTAAAAGCAACTTTTAAGCCCTTTCTGTCATATATTGAAATGTGGTTCATGATTATTATTCAAGCCTCACAGTGATCCATATTGGTTTCAGTTGTAGTGCTCACGATTACTGCTTTTGCCCAGTATCGTAGGTCCTTCAATTCATACATGTTCTCCTATCCCTTCCATTAGACGTGGACTGATGAGGGCCCTTTATATGCAGACTTCATAAATGTTGTAGTGCTCACTATTACTTCTTTTGCCCAGTATCCTAGGTCCTTCAATTCATACATTTTCTCCTATCCCTTCCATTAGATGTGGACTGATGAGCGCCATTTATATGTAGACTTCATCAATGATGTTGGAACTGACTTACCTGAGGAAGAAGTAAGGAGAGTGCACCGCCGGCCTTTTCTACCAAGGGAAGATGAACACGATGTTGAAGATGTTGAAGATCTTGAAAGATTAATTCAGAAAAAGTATGGGCGTTCTGCTCAACCTGAGTATGACGAGGAAACAACTGATGTCGAACAACAGGCTCTTCTACCATCAGTGAAGGATCCAAAGTTGTGGATGGTCAAATGCGCTGTATGGATCCTCCCTCTTTCTCCCAGTACCATGTCTTTCATTTTTTCCCACAACATGCTCATGTTCTTTTGTGATGTACCCCAGATTGGTCATGAACGAGAAGTAGCTGTTTGCCTTATGCAAAAATATCTTGTTTTGCAATCTCAAGGAACTGACTTGCAAATAAGATCAGTCATTGCCTTAGATCATCTTAAAAATTACATCTATGTTGAAGCAGATAGAGAAGCCCATGTAAAAGAAGTATGTCTCCTTCCTACAATTTTATGCACTTCTTCCCTCGGCCAGGTGTAGTACCCGTTATTGATGTTTCTTCCTATTTAAGTCAGGCAACCAAAGGCCTCCGTAACATATACACCTCTGCTAAAGTGATGCTTGTTCCAATCAAAGAAATGACTGATGTACTTTCTGTTGAGAGTAAATCGGTTGAACTTTCCAAGGATAAATGGGTCCGAGTGAAGCTTGGGACCTACAAAGGGGACCTTGCTAAGGTATGCAATCATTTAGCTCTTCTGTCTTTCAGTTCTCTTGCTAACTTGCTTTCATCACCCCCGGTTTCTTGTCTTTTAGGTTGTTGATGTGGATAATGTACGACAGAGAGTCACAGTCAAGCTTATACCCAGGATAGATTTGCATGCTTTAGCTAACAAGCTGGTAAATTTCACGAGTATTTTTTTTTTTTTTCATAGTATTCTAGTACTGTGGGTGCTGAGTAGATCTGAAGTTGTTGGAGTTTTATATGTTTTTTGTTCCAAATTTATTTGGGAGTCATATTTGTCTTTTCAGGAAGGCAAGGATGTTCCAAAGAAAAAGACATTCACACCACCTGCACGCCGTATCAATATGCGTGAGATTAGGCAAGCTTGTGTCTTGTGGTTTATATGTTCTATGAAGGATGTAGTCGGTTATCAATTACGAAAGTCATATTTGGTTAAGGTGATATCCTCTTTGACATTTTCAGGGAAATGAATTTCCCTGTAGAGCGGAAGCGGGAACCAGTTACTGGCCTGCATTTTGAGACAGTTGATGGTAATATGATTAAGGATGGCTTCCTTTACAAAACTGTTTCAGTGAAGTCTATTAGTTCCCAGATCAGCCAGCCAACTTTAGATGAGTTAGAGAAGTTTGGAAAATCTGGAGATGACGCAAGTGGAGACGTTGCTAGCTTGTCTAGCTTATTTGCAAATAGAAAGAAAGGTCACTTTGTAAAGGGTGATGCGGTTGTTGTTGTTCAAGGAGATCTGATAAATTTAAAGGGACGAGTTGAGAAAGTAGAGGAAGATAATGTCCATATACGAGCAAATATAACGGGATTACCAGTAAGCATTTTGTTTTGGTTTCTGCTTTTAACTGAAATAGTAAATGATTAAAAGGTTGATAATCTTGCTTTCTGCATTTGCAGGAAACGTTGTGCCTCAAAGAGAGAGAACTCTGCAAGTATTTTGAACCTGGTGATCATGTCAAAGTGGTGACTGGTGCCCATGAGGGGGCTACTGGTATGGTAATTAAGGCTGAAGGACATAACGTTATCATTATATCAGACATGACAAAAGAAGATGTAAGTGTTCTTGTTTTCTAGATACTGAGATAAGCATTCTCTAGCTTGATTACGTTTCAAATTAATGTTCATGTCATGTAATGGTATCTTTTAGATAAAAGTCTTTGCGGACCATGTTGTAGCAAGCTCCGAAGTAACTTCTGGTCTTACTAAGCTCGGGAACTATGAGCTACATGATCTTGTACTGTTAGAGTAAGTTAGTGGTACCTTTCCTGGTGCTTTATTTATATTTTTTTGGGATAAAATCGATTCTTCTTCTCTGCAGTAACAAGAATTTTGGCGTGATTATACGTGTGGAAAGTGAAGCATTCCATGTAAGAGATGATCATGTTAGGATGCTGGTTTTGTTATTCATAGATACCATCATTCGAGAAAATATTCATCCTCTGAACGGTGGTGTTTCCACAGGTTCTCAAGGGAATTCCAGACCGGGCAGAGGTTGTTCTTGTTCGGTTGAGGGAAATAAAAGATAAGGTCGAGAAGAAGATGAATGCCCAGGATAAGGTCATGAACACGGTGTCTGCAAAGGATGTAGTCAGGATTTGTGACGGCCCATGCAATGTAAGGACTTTTGCTTCACCTCTTTGCAGTTGAATATGTTTGTCTGATAACGTGTTTGTACTTTTTCTATCAGGGAAAGCAAGGGCCAGTCGAGCATATCTACAAAGGAGTTCTTTTCATACATGACCGTCATCACCTTGAAAATGCGGGTTATATATGTGTTAAAGCTCAGTCTTGTGTTCTTGTTGGTGGATCACGTGGAAATAGAGACATGAATGTACTTCTTGAACCTTCACTATTTTAATTGTTGTTTTGCCACCTTGCACTTCAGTCATTATTTGGCTTCTTCATGTGTTTTTAAACTACAGGGAAAAGACCATCTGGTCAGAAGGTTTAATAGTCTGCGGGCTTCTCCTCTCATACATCAGTCCCAAGGGAGGCCACCAAGACCCAATGACTGTAAGGACTTTTGAATCTTTAACCTTACATATCCTCTTGTGGTTGAAGACCGTAAACCTCCATAGTTTGTCACTTTCCTTTACAATTTATGAATGTCCTTTGGAGGTGCAGAAAAGTAACATCGTGCAAACTGTGCAGTTAGTGGTAGAAGCAGAGGGGGTAGAGGGAGACCTGATTCTTTAGTTGGTACCACCGTCAGGATTCACAAAGGTCCCTACAAGGGATATCGTGGACGTGTTAAAGATGTTCACGGAACGTCTGTCCGAATTGAATTGGAGTCTGCAATGAAGGAAGTTTCTGGTACGTGCCTCCAAATTTTCTTGTTTCATTGTGTTCTGCACTATGGCACTCATCTGTTAGAAATTCACAGTTCGTCGAGATGAGATTTCTGATGCTCCGGTTGCTGCAACGCCATTCCGGTGAGCTTCTTATTTGTCTAATGTGTTCCTCATTCATGTGTAACTCATTTACTAACGTTTGCCTGCTCAGCAATGATGGACATCGTTATGTATTGGGAAGTGAGACACCAATGCATCCGTCACGAACTCCCATGCATCCAGCTATGACACCTATGAGAGATCCTGGAGGTACATGATACAAAATTCCTGCTTCAGTTGATTTTCTTTTGTTTCTCTTTGTGTTGTTTCTTCTTTAGAATATGCCTTACTTTGAAACTTCATTCTTGGACATCTTTGGCTTGATATGTTGGGCCATTACATTACCACTGTCATGCTGATGCATCACATTGTACTTCTAGTAGGTGAAGAGAGAGAAACAAGTTCTGGTTGCTTTTTTATTACTGTCTTGGACCTATTTCAGTATTTTGGCCATCTGTTGTTAGGAAAGCTTAATGCGTTGGAGCATGCTTTTAACTGGGTTAGATTTAAAACTTGCATGAAGAAATCCTGATCTGCTTTGTGTTACCACCTGTGGTCACCAAGGGACTAGAAGGTCCTCTGTCTTTTTCTATATAATCTCAGTTAGTGGTCCGATGTTGCATAATAGGTTCAAATGAGTGGGCTTGTTTTTTGTCTTTTGAAGCAAGTTGGTTTCTAGGTTTTTCACTTTCCTCGTGAACTTCATTCATTCCAGAAGGGGAATGTTAGAATATTGCACTTCTCCTGGAAGATCTGCAAATCTCGTGGATCTCGTGGCTTGTGCCGGACAGTTTGTAGAAATTAGTTTATGTGGATAATTGGATGTTAGAGTTACTTTGAGTGTCATGCCCCCATTCATTTACCTTTTTGATTAGCTAGATATTTCTGCATCTTTAATGAACTCACATAATCCACACTTAAAAGAAGGCCTTATGTTTCTATCTTTCGATTTGCAAATTGCTTCACATTTTCACATCGGCACATCATTTGTACTCCTTTGAGAATTTTTGGTCAAAATTTCTGATTTTCTTGATTATTCTGCCTGTTTTTTTGGCTGTTTTATGCACCTAGCATCCTACACGCTTTTCACTAAATTCAACATCTACTGCTTTGCAGCAACACCTATACATGATGGCATGAGAACACCTATGAGAGACCGTGCATGGAATCCTTATGCACCAATGAGTCCTCCAAGGTATATCAGTCTTCTCTTGCAGGAATTATTTACTTGAATGATAGGCTAATTAAGCTTGAAATTTGGAATATCTCTGCTTGTATCTGGTATGGCAGAATGATGGGCTAATTAAGCCTTAAATTTGTAAACAAACAGGGATAACTGGGAAGAGGGAAATCCTGGATCTTGGGGCGGTCCTGCTATCCCTGCTTATCAGGTTCAATGATGTTTCTCTGCAAAACGAGTTTATGTTGTACATTTCTTATGCTATATAATATTGTTTTATTCATCGTTTTCCTGATATTATTCTTAATTCTTTCAGCCTGGGACTCCTGCACGACCCTATGAAGCACCTACTCCTGGTTCAGGTTGGGCACCTACTCCTGCTAATTTCGCTGAAGCCAGGACACCAAGAGATACTGCTTACGGTTAGTACTTGTGTACGTGAACAAACCACAACATTTCCTGAAAGTAACACCACATTGACTTGTTCAATACTTAATCTTCAGCTAATGCACCTAGCCCATATTTGCCATCAACGCCTGCTGGCCAGCCAATGACACCCAGCTCTGCAGCATACCTTCCTGGTACTCCTGGTGGCCAGCCAATGACCCCTGGAAACGGTGGTTTGGATATGATGTCACCTGCGATAGGTTCTCTCTCTCTCTCTCTTTCTCTCTCTTAAAGTTAAGCATCTCAACAATCAGACTAGTTTTAACTTTTAAGGGTTGAACATGTCAGTGACTACCGATATTTTCTGAATAATGTTTCTTGTTCACTCATGGGGCAGGAGGAGATGGAGAGGGGCAATGGTTTTTGCCTGACATACAAGTTACTGTTCGTAGACCTGGCGAGGATCCTCAAATTGGAGTTGTTAGGGAGGTGCTCATGGTAAGTATATATCAACCTAAGGAACTTCAACAAGCTCTTTCTATAAGAAATGGTAATTTTTGTGGAATTGTTGGCCAACTTAATGCCCTGGGGTCGAAACTGTTATGGCCCAGATTCGTTTGATGGCTCGATTTGAGATCTCTGATACTTTGGAGTTGTATTTGGATTTGGCACTCAAATCTTCCATTTCAGTTCCATCTTGTAGGGGGGCTTTCTGCCAAATTTTTGGATGCATCTATATGTTATGCTTTCTAGCAACTATGGTTTGATGTTATCGATTACATAATTGCACCCATGGGTATTGATCACAGGTTTCAAGCAGCTAATGTGTTTGGTAGATCTTATTTATTGATTTCCTGACTGATTAAATCTACAATCTTTTTCCCACTGCTCACATTTGGCCTTCAAACAGAGGTGGGAACGGGAAGAGAGAATATCAATCTATTATTTATTAAGTTCTAGAAAAGGGATTGCGATATGGTGCCAAGAGATATTTTTTGGAGAATTTTGAAAAAGAGAGGTATCCCATTAAAAGCATGTGTTAGGATTCGTGAGGTAACGACAAGTTTCTTGAGGTTACATCAAGGATAAACTTTAAATTCATATTTATTTGTATTGGTTATTGACGAGCTAACAAAACATATTCAAGATGAAGTTTCTTTTTAAATCTATATTTATTTGTATTGATCATTGACGAGCTAACAAAACATATTTAAGTTGAAGTTTTTGTTAACTTGTAATATAACTGAGCCATTAGGGCCCTACAGGCCCATGGCATGGGTCCCTTGGATTGGTCCTTTAAGGGCCGGTCAACACCCAACGACTACACTACTGGCTGTTGGGAACTCCCAACGTCTTGTAGTGTAGCCATTGGTGGTAGTTGCTGATCTTTTTGTGTTCACTTGACTTGTTTTGTATTATATCTATTTGGTTTGTTGTGTGCACCAAGTGTTTGGTTATTTGGCTTGTTGAAGATCTTTCGAGATCATTTGCATTTGAGTTTGTGGACATCATTGGTGAGATTGTGGTGCTACTTTTACATGATATTAGAGCCGAAAAGGTCCGATTAGAGTTGACATTTGAATTTGTATCGATTGTGAGAAAATCTTTAAATTTGACAATTATTTGATCATCTCAAGGGAATCAAGGTATTCTTCGTATTTCTTATTATTGTTGAGAAAATGGAAGAAAAAAGTGAGACATTTCGTTGTTTATTGGTTTCTTACTCTTATCAAAGTTGGGCACGTACTATGAAAAAATATTTTATCTCTGAAGACTATTAGGATTATGTTGATGGTACAATTAAAGAGCCCAAATAAATAGGAAAAGGGTTTGATGAGGATGAATTTCTCAAGTTATAAGAAAAATACAAGCAAGAGTTTAAAAAATGGGAGTACAATACCATAATCTCATGAATTATTGGCCAAAATATTGATGAAAAACTTCGTAATAGGATTAACATGATTGACAATGCTTTTGAGACTTGATATGAAAACTCATTTCTAATACGATTTTTTTTTTAAATAAACTTGATGGTAAAAATGATAATGTTCTTATAAGGATCAAGGATTACCATAATGAGTTTTCCGATCTTTGGAACCAACATAGGAGTTTTGACAAATTCGAAAAACTTGAGAGATGATGAGAGTAAAAATGATGACTTTCAAGAATACCTTTATAACTAACATTTCTTGTTTACACAGGGATTAAGAGACACATTTAAAAACATTAAATCAAATTTGATTAATAGAAAATCGAGACCCAAAAGTTACGAAAGAAACTAGATTGGGGAATATAAGAGAAAAAAAATGGTTATTGCTACATCTAGACTCAAAAATTATTTGAAGACCTGCAAACCTTCACATACAAAAAATAATGATGAAATGGATAATTCAAAGGTAACGTAATGCCTTGGCCAAACAAGAGTACGATTTGTCATTATTGCAAGAAAAGTGGACATATCAAGACTACACCTCCTTTCTTATTGAGGAGGTTCTCTCGTGTGGCTGCCATTGACAAGGAGGAAGTGTTACCGTCGAATATCAAGGCTTATAATGAAGAAATATTGAAAGAAAAGGCAAACATCTCCGTGTCAGCGTTATCTTCTTCCAAAAACCAAGGTATGCCATAGTTTTTAGATTCCGATGTTTCCTTTAATATGACTAATGAATAGAAATTATTAGACAAATGTACACAAGTTAAGTGTTTACGGCTGATGGAAGGATGTTAAAGAAATTGATAACTTAGAAAGTAATTCCTTTAAAATACCCCAAGTATGTTTTATACCAAAACTAAATCTTAATCTTCTCTCGATTTCTCAAATTTGTAATAATGGTTGCATTGTTACTTTCTCACCAAATGCATGTATGGTGGAGAATAATCTATCGAATAAGGTGATTGGGCAAAGACATAGAGAAGGTGATTGTGATAATTTAGTTATATCAAATTTTGAAATATATGGAATTACTTGTAATGATTTTGGTCTTTGACACAAAAGATTGGGACATATTGATTTAAGCAAAATGAACAATTATCCATGAATAAAGATTAATGAAAAGAATGATTTTGTTTGCAACGATTGTATTTTTGGCAAAACACATTATGCACCATTTAGCGAAAGAATCCTATCACAAAAAAGCCTTCGAATTAGTGTACTCCGATGTTTGGGTACACGCTCTCATAACCTAAAAAGGAGGAGTGACCTATTATGTTATCTTTGTAGATGATTTTACTCAACAACAACAACTAAGCCTTTTCCCATACTAGACGGGGTCGGCTACATGGATTCCTTGTTTCCACATATCCCTATCGTGTGCCATGTTAGCAGTTAACTCACAATAAGCTAGATCATTCTTTATTGTTTCTTTCCAACACTTTTGTGGTCGTCCTCTACCTCTTTTAATACTTTCCAAATTTAGTTTTTCTAACCTTTTACGGGTTCTTCTTTTGATCTTCTTTCTATACGTCCAAACCATCTTAAACGATATTCTCTCATTTTATCGTCTATTGGTGTCACTCCTAATTTGTTTCTAATAACCTCATTATGTATACGGTCTTTTCTTGTATGACCACTCATCCATCTCAACATTTTCATTTCTGTCACAGACATCTTTTGTACATGTTGATGATTAACTTCCCAACACTCAGAACCATTTTAACTTTAATTGTTGCTCTATAATATTTACCTTTTAACTTTAATGGTATCTTCTTATCACAAAGAATACCTGATGCTCCTCTTCATTTTAACCAGCCAGCATTTATTCTATGCGTAACATCTCCATCAATTCTTCCATCACTCTCAAAAGGTGACCTTAGGTATTTAAAACTTTCCTTTTAGGAGATGCAATGTGTGCCAATTTTAATTTCTATGTTCTCTGAGGTAACCAAATGATCAAACTTACATTCCATATATTTTGTCTTTGTTCTACTAAGTCGGAGGCCTTTGCTTTCTAATGTTTCTCTCCATAGTTCCAATTTTCTATTAACTTTTTCCTTAGACTCCTCCACTAATACAATGTCATATGCAAATAACATACACCAAGGTACTTCATCTTGAATATGTTTTATTAACTCATCCATCACCATTATAAATAAGTATGGACTTAAAGTTGATCCTTGATGTAACCCAATATTAACTTCAAAGAAGTTTGTCGTTCCTTCATGAGTCCTCACACATGTTTTTGCACCATCATACATGTCTCTTATAAGGTTAATATATATCAATGGGATACCTCTTTTTTTCAAAGTTCTCCAAAGAACCTCTCTCGGTACCCTATCATAAGCTTTTTCTAGATCAATAAATATCATGTGAAGGTCTTTCTTTTTTGCTCTAAAATATTCCATAAGACGTCTCAAAAGGTGAATCACTTCAATAGTAGATCTGCCTGGCATGAATCCAAATTGGTTCTCTGTTTGGTTCTCTGTTGTACTTGATACTTGTCTTAACCTACATTCGATAATTCTTTCCCATAATTTCATAGTATGGCTCATTAACTTGATACCTCGATAATTCACACAATTTTGAATGTCTCCCTTATTCTTATATATGGGTATAAGTGTACTTGCTCTGCATTCTTTGGGCATTTTTGGTTTTTCCATATTTCATTAAATAGTCTTGTGAGCCAAGTGATTCCTATTTCTCGTAGTATTTTCCAAACTTCAATAAGAATATTATCTGGTCCTATCGATTTACCACCCTTCATATGTTTAAGAGCCTCTTTGACTTCATTCTTTTGAATACGCTGGTTGAAATTATGGTTTATATACTTTTCTGATTTGGCTCTCTTCTAAGCTAATACTAACATCTTTATTTTCATTAAAAAGCTTATAAAAATAGTTTTTTCATCTATTTCTTATATCATCATTTGCCACTAGAATTTTTCATCCTCGTCTTTGATGCATCTAACATAATTAAGATCTTTAGTTTTCTTATCTTTAGCCCTAGCTATCCTAAAAATATCTCTTTCACCCTCTTTTGAGTTGAGTTTTTTATATAAATCCTCCCAAATTTTAGGTTTTGCTTCACTCATGGCCTTTTTCGCTTCCTTCTTTGCTTTCTTATAAGCCTCTAAAGTTTCACTAGTTTTCTTAGCATAATGTAATTTGTAACATGTCCTCTTTGCTTTGATTTTATTTTGCACTACTTCACTCCACCACAAGCTTCTTTTCGTGTCAGTACACTTCCCTTAGATACACCTAAACTAGTGAATTAATGTAAGGTTGGTTAAAATGGAGGTGCATTAGGTATTTTTATGTGACAAAAAAGATATCATTAAAATTGAAAGGTAAATATTAGAGCAACAATTCGACCCATTATGTTTTATAGTTTCGAGTGTTGGACAGTCAATTATCAACATATATAAAAGTTTTTTGTGACAAAAATGATGTATAAAGAACGAGGTTATTAGAAACTCGTTGGGAGTGACACCAATAGATAAGAAAAGGAGATAAAATTGTTTTAGGTGGTTCGGACATATAGAAAGATGACCAAAAGAAGGTCCGATAAGAAGGTACGAGAAATGGGATTGTGAAAATGTTAAAGGAGGAAGAGAAATACCACAAAAGTTTTGAAAGAAAACGATAAAGAATGATTTATCTTATGTTGAGTTAAATGTTAGCATGACACATGATTGAAAACAAAGAATCCATGTAGCCGACTCCATCTAAAAGGCTTAGTTGTTTGTATGTCATTCTTTACTGCCCACTATCAAATCTTTGCATGCATAGCTTTGATGGTACTAAATTAGATATGTTGGTGGAAATAGAAAAGATTGTGACGAATTTTGTAAATCATATTCTTCTACCACCTAGTGTAGAAATTGGTTGGTTCGGTTGCCAAATCCATTTGTCTTTGATACTTAATTTAAACAGTGATCCTGAATGGAAAGTAGTTGCATGTGTTCTGCCAGGACCAGGATCTCACTATTAGGATCCTTTATATGATTGTATTTTCTTGATGAGAAAGAAAATAGTAACATGACAGATTTTCAAATATCATGAACAAATGCTGTTTGTTGCTGTAGACAAGCTTACTGTTGGTCTATGTTGCAGGATGGATCTTGCAGGGTTGCTCTTGGGCCATCAGGTAACAGGGAGTTGGTAAATGCTCATCAAACGGATCTGGAGATTGTTGTACCAAAGAAGTATGACAAAATAAAGATAATGAGCGGCTCTCAGCGTGGAATCACTGGGAAGCTCATAGGTATAGACGGCACAGACGGCATTGTAAAAGTAGATGACACTCTTGATATTAAGATTTTGGATCTGGTAATTCTTGCCAAGTTGGCACCGCAGTAATAAAGTGTGCAAATGTTAAATTCACTGTATGATAAAGGTCGAATATCTGTACTATTATATCATTTTGTGTACTTGTTCATTATATGTTAGAGAATCATCCCAGGCCAGTTAGCTAACTCGGGCATAGATGTAGTAAAATGGTTACATCAGTTTTCTTGCGTTCTGGTTTTTGTTTTGTTTCACAATCGTGAGAAAATGATTTGCACGTCTAAGTATAAACTTCGTGGTGACCTTTTGGTAATGAAGAGAAACTTGTCACATAGCCTCTCGTTGACAAACGTGAAACTTCGAGTTACCGGTTCTCAAGGGTAAAGTCCGTATCATAAGTAGAGAAATTTATCCTTACAGGAGTAAGGTCGGGAGCATTGTATGGTTACGGTTCGTAAGGCAAACCGGTGAGCCAATTCTTACGGTCTTATGGCTTGACTCGATATCAAACTCCTAGGACAAGATCTGACCCGAATCTTTGTGACCAAACAGTGTTCTTTTTTCGGAAAAATGCAAAGTAAAAAAGGTCCATGTGTAGAGCATTAATTGTCATATCCTTTAAACTGTTCTTACAAAAGATTTGAAAACCGAGAAGTTACATGAATGTTGCCGGTTTGTGTTTTAGAATTATATTACCGGAACGTAACTTCCCTTGTTTCCATTTCCTTTGCAGCCGAGTGTAAACTTTGCCCCCTATTCTCTCTGTGTGTGTATATATATAAAGAGAGAGAGAGAGAGAGAGAGAGAGAGAGAGAGAGAGAGAGAGAGAGAGAGAGAGAGAGAGAGAGAGGTGAAGTGGTAAAGCTCGAGTATAATTTATCATCACAACCATTCAATCTTTGAGAATAAATGCGAAAGTATAATGAAAGCATTTAACTTTGAGAATAAATGAGAAAGTATAATGGAAGCATTTAATCTAAAATATAGATAAAATATTGTCTAACAATAGAGATTTGAATTAAAAGTAACATTGCACTTTATACTTTACATTTAATGTACTGTGTATTAAATAATTTTTATTTATCACTTCAATCATTCATATCAAAGAATTGAAATGATACAGCGGATTTGAGCATAAGTGAAGAGCATTTACCACATCGTCTCTCTCTCTCTCTCTCTCTCTCTCTCTATATATATATATATATATATATATATATATATATATATATATACTATGCTCAATTGAGCATGGTACTCGATTTCTCATTTTGTATGATTCCACTGTCTTAACCACCAAACACTACCCTTTACGACCGTCCAATAAATTGTTAGGTTTCTTAAGTGGTTTGGTGGTTGAAGCAACAAAACCATAAGAAACAAAGGATTGAGCACCAAGCATGAACTGTTGCCTCTCTCTCTCTCTCTCTCTCTCTCTCTATATATATATATATATATATATATATATATATATATATATATGTATGTGTATATATAGATAGGAACCGGGTGGAACCAAAACAGTTGAAACCAGATGCAAAACTAGGTTGAACCCAGTTCTGTTCAAGATCCAACCTTCATCAAAAACTGAAACTAACGTTTCGGAACAGCTGGTTCTGAAATGTTTTGATTTTTTTCTTTAAGATTTCTAGTGTTCTTTGCCAGCTCTGGAATTGTAACCAGAACCAACGCTGTGCCAATGTAGTTCTGGTTCCAAATTCTAGGGTAACTGAAACTGGCGATATATATATAGTTGGGTCGTCATGTCCAATTAAAATGGTAGGACAGTTTTGTAATATACAAATGAGCATAATTTACAAATTCAAAAGGCTTTCTAGAAAGTAAACGAACTGCATACACCCTATCACTTACATATATAGGCATTTTCTCATACTAAATGGGGTCAGCCAGATAGATTCTTTATTTTTCCAAGGAGCTCATCTTGTGCCCTGCTAATAGTTAACTCAAGAAAATTAGATCATTCTTTATTGTTTTCTTCTAACACTATGTGGTTTTACTCTTCATCTTTTACCATTTTCAAGGTTTAGTTTCTTGTACTTTGATACCGGAGATCCCTTATAGTCGTCTATCCACATCTCCCAATAATCTTACAACGATTTTCTGCCATACCCCCAATTTGTCTCTCATAACCTCACTAAAACACAATATTCTTTTATATAACTACACATCTAGCTCATCTTTATTTCTCCCACAAATATCTTTATACATTTTGATGATTAATTGCTCAATACTCAACATCATATAACATAACAGATTTAATTGTTTTTTGATAATATTTATCTTTTAATTTTATTGGTATATTCTTGTTACAACCAGGTGTACCTCTCTATTTTAACCAACCTCTTTAATTTTATATGTGGTATCTCTATCAATTTTTTTATTTATTTGATAAAATGATCCTAGATACTTACAATTTTTCTTTTAAAATATGTAATGTGTAGCTTAATTTTTATGTCATTTATAATAAGCAAATAATCAAACTTTCATTCATTCAATATATCATGTCTTTGTTCTATTAAGTTGTAAGCCATTGTTTTTTGAATGTTTTTCTCTATAGTTCCAAATTCTTTCTTAGACTCATCCATTAACATAATATTATCCGTGAATAACATATACCAAGATACTTTATCTTGAATATGCTTTGTTAACTCTTTAATAATAAAAGTAAATAAATATAGACTTAAAAGTAATCCTTGATATAATTTAATATTAACTTCAAAAAAATATCTCTCTCCTTTGTGAGTTCTTGCATGTGTTTGTGTACCATTATAGATATCTCTTATAACTTCATTGAGTTCCTATTTTTTTAAGGTTCTCTAAAGAATATCTTTTGGTATTTTATCAAAAGTTTTTTCTAAATCAACAAGTATCATGTGAATATTCTTTTTTTACTCTAAAATATTTCATACATGTCAATAAATTAATAGCCTCAATGGTAGATCTCTCTAGCATGAATCCAAATTGATTTTCTATTTTATTCGGTAGTTATTGTACCCTTCACTCGATAATTTTTTTTCATAATTTTACTTACTGACTCATCAACTTATACTTTGATAATTTACACAATTTTGAATGTCTCTTTTGTTCTTATATATAGAAATAACTATAGTCTCCTCCATTCTTCATGTAAGTTTTTTATTTCTTTATATTTTATTAAATAAACAACAACAACAACAACAATTACTAAGCCTTTTCCCATACTATACGGGGTCGGCTACATGAATTCTTTGTTTCCACATAGCCCTATCATGCAGTTTATATTTTATTAAATAATCTCGTAAATCAAATGATACCCATCTCTTCTAAGAACTTTCACACTTCTATAAGTATATTATTTAATCTTATAAATTTAATAATATATGTAGTTTTAAAAGTCTCTTTAACTTCAAAATTCTCTAAATACGTGGGGATCACGAGCGGAGCATCTTGACAAAGTTGAAGCAGCAGTGTAGTAGGCAGTTTACCTCAAAGGTAGAGGGAATGGTATAGTGGCTGCATCTCAGATTGTCCTCCTTGTTTTTCTATGTGAGGAAGCGATTGTTATTTACTCTTTTTATTGAATTTCAGGTGAATGATTTGACACTGGCGAGGGACCACCAAACTCATTTTGATGAATATCTTCAAAACAATCGACATGTGAATCCTGGAATGGATCTGACAGTCACAGTGTTTACTACTGGATACTGGCCTAGTTACAGATCATTTGATTTGAATCTTCCCGCAGAAATGGTACTTATAAATTCATGCTTTCCCTGTGCAAAATACAAAATTCTGAATAAGGAGCCCAACACCAAAACTATTTCTTCGACGGACACCTTTGAATTTAATCCCAAAGTCACTGACAATCTCAAGAGGATTAAGGTTTGGCCCGTTCAGAAGAATTCTCCTTTATCTTTTTGGGGTGAATCTGTTTGTATCTGCTTTGCGTTGTCTCTATCAACTTTGTCATTCGTTTAGTAAGAAAGAAATGTTGTTGATTATTTTATCTTGTACACATGGTTTAAGTTTACCTAACACTTTTTTTGTTATTTTTAATATACACTACTATATTGATTCACGTGTCATAAATTGTGTCGACGTGATCTCAAGCATCTTTTTCAAGAATCTTTTTTTAAATAAATATTCTTTCTTCTTTTTAAGGTTATTCTATTTGATTTATGTAGCCTATGTATTCTTTTTTTTCTTATATCAAAATGTATTTCTAAAAATGAATGGTGGGTAATTAAGCTTTTTCTTGAAACTATCTTATAATTTTTATGGTATGACTTATCAGTTTTTAAGAAAAATAATTAATTTATTTTTAACAAGCCACTTTATGAGTAATTAAATATTTATCTTATTTTCTAAAAAATATATCGGTGATAAGAACATCATATATCATAATAAAAATTATAACTTTCTTATTTTATTCATTTAAATATTTAAGGTCATAGTTTGCATTAATACTTTTGATGTCTTAATCCATCTTTGTATCAAGTCTTTTTAAAATGAATTCTTTATACTTTTTCTAATCCCTACCCAAATAAACATTATATTCAAAGTTTTCACTCTTCACACGAGTTATTTTTTAATCTCTATTCGTATAATATTAACTCTATTTCAAGTTTTTTTTATATAAATCAATTTTTTTTTCTCTCTCTCTCTCTCTATTTATATATATATATATATATATATATATATATATATATATATATATATATATATATATATATATATATATATATATATATATATATAAGAATTCTAAAGAATTCTACGATTACTGACCTCCATTTAAACCATTGATCGAGCCGATTGCCAGTTGAGATTTACGAACAAAACCAAATTTCTTTCATGCATTCCGACTGTTATCAGTAGTCTTGAATTTACAAGTACGGTCCAAAAACTCCACCTTTCTTTAATGTGTTTACTGGGCTGGCCACGTTGCTTACTAAAGCATCTGCAGCGAGAAGAATCCGGAGAGGCTTAGCTACAGGATCCGAGGGAGTGTCAAGGAAGAGTCCTGTCGCTCGGAATGGAGGAAGAAGGAAGGGAGAAGAAGGTGGTCTGCGTGACAGGAGCCGGTGGATTCTTGGGGTCATGGGTGGTCAAGACTCTCCTTTCTAGAGGATACACCGTACGCGGAACCGTTAGAGACCCTGGTTGGTGCCCACTCTGTCTCCCATGAGAGAGAAAGAGAGAGAGAGAGAGTCTTTTGTTTGGGCTACTGCGATTACACATATTTATGATATCAGTTAGGAAAACTTGTGCTTGCACATTTGATGAGTTTAATCATTCGATGCGAGGCGTAATTGCAGCGCACTCAACGTTGCCCATGTGCTTCATTCAGCTGATTTCTTGCTCCTAATTTCCTAATAGTTCTTTTTGCTCGCTGTCCATCTATTCTTTGTTGAGACCTTTACCCTGACATTTTTTTTAAGAAGTATGCCTCTTCATTTACAGTTGACAAAAAGAATGAGCATTTGAAAAACTTGGAGAATTCTGGGATGCTTGAACTCCTGAAGGCAGACCTATTAAACTATAGTGAATTGCTTTCTGCTATTTCTGGATGTGAAGGAGTATTCCATGTTGCCAGTCCAGTTCCATCTGCTGCGGTGCCTGATCCTGAGGTAAGACTCTTCAGGATCCAGTTTGTGTAATATAATCCTGCATATTAGGCTTGCTTCTCTATCCATGTCTGCAATTACATCTATCTCACAGCTTGCTTCTTGGATGAGGTATGGTTCTTCTGGTTAGACATATTGATCTTGTTCTAATACATGCAAATGCCCAAGACTTGTTTCCATGATCATAGGAGATGTTTCTTTTAATGTTTCAATTATGATAGGCATGCAATCTGTTGAGCTATATTGCTAGGTGAATGTGTCATGAACAGCTTCACATCTTCTTATCATCAATTTTTTTTCTTGCAGTCATATTTGTGTCAACTATATTTCCTTCTTGCAGAAAGAGCTGATCGGTCCTGCTGTAAATGGAACCCTTAATGTTATGAAGGCGTCATCGGAGGCAGGGGTTAGAAGGGTTATCTTTGTATCATCTGCAGCTGCTATTATGATGAGTCCGAGCCGCTCGAAAAATGATCTCTATGATGAGACTTGTTGGTCTGATAATGAGTACTGCCGGATAACTAACGTGAGAAATTAATCAGCTATTATCGCGATCTTCATCCTATATTGATCTTGTCAATATCATTTCGTCATTTTGCCTTGCACGATCTGAAGAAGAAACTTTCTGTGCTAATCAAGCAAAATCTGGTGACATAATTTAAACAGCTATATTGATCCGTGATAATTGGACGCATGTTGCAGATTGTAATGTCTATTCAAGAATCATATTGTCAACCACCTCTTTACTTCTTTTAAAACTTTTAATTCGTATTTTCTGCATTATATGTTGAGGGACAGATTTGATGTTATCGTGTCTTTGTAATCCAAAACTGTCAATATTATTATGAGGCATTGGCTTTTGCCAAATGTGACAGTTATATGATTTGTGAGATTCCGTCACCTCCATTGAGTTGGAGTATGCTGAATCTGCTAATCATTTATTGGAGAAATTCGCATTTGTTCTTTTCCAAAAGAATTCTGTACCATCTGCATGTGGCAACCACTTTTCCGTTACATTAATACAAGAGCTCATCTTTCTCTGCTCCATTTTTTTGCGTTAGAACTGGTACTGTCTTTCAAAAACTGCGGCTGAGAAGTGCGCCTTGGAGTATGCAAGGGAGAGTGGTTTGAACCTTGTCACTGTTTGCCCATCTCTGGTTCTGGGGCCAATGCTGCAGCCAACAGTAAATGCCAGCAGTGCCGCATTGATCAAACTATTGAAAGGTCATTTCACATGTGAAAACTTGCTTTCTTTGAGCTTTTATTTTATTAATGGAGATATTCTTTAGAATGTGCAAGCAAATATCTATTATTTGTAGGTGAATTCTATTGCCAGAATTTCTTTTTTGTTCTTGTTGCAATTAGTATATTAATTAGAAGTGATGAACAGGAGAGCAAGAAACTGTTCCGGATGCCCATCGTGTTATTGTGGATGTCCGAGATGTTGCAGAGGCTCTGGTGTACATACATGACAAGTCAGAGGCTTCTGGACGCTACGTTTGCACTTCACACCATGTTAGAACACGCGATTTGGTTGAAATTTTGAAGTGCAAGTATCCTGATTGCAGTTATCCCAAGAAGTAAGTCCTTCCATACGCTTAATTTGGAACTTTGATGGCTAATGATACTGGACAAATCATGTCTTGAAGTTTCCTTGATGAAAGAACATAATTCATTTCAATTTTCTTCAACTGATTTTACTCCGCTTTCACATGTTAGCGTGCATCAATGATGTTGTGAAATCTGTGTATTCAGATTATATATCTAGCTTAGTTCAACATGGCTGTGCACATTATGTTGCTACTAAGGGCTATGTGATTCTCTGGTGTGCGTGGATCAGCAAAGGGTGTCTGGTTCTGCATATGCATGTGCTTCTGTGTATGTTACAATGATTTTGATATGGTATAATTTGCAATGGACGCATTTGTTTGCATTTAATTACGTCTGCTTGGAAGGGTTCAACGCTTTGGATCAGTTTTCAGTTTAGTTGGCTCCCACAATATTTTCAGACATAGCTAAGGAACCCTGGCTACTTTCACCAACTTGGACAAGCCCCCTAATCAACTATTTCCTCTACATGATAAAGAAACCTCCAAATTTCATACAAAAATTTCACTGTCTTCAAAAGAATCTAAACTACCTTTAGAATGTAGTATTTTCTCCATGGACATGGATGCAATGCATAAACCAATCTTACAAATACTGTATCATATCATACCATATAATGCGATATTATAACATATTGGTACTTGAATTACTTTGAGTCTCGAAAACTAGATTTATTGTTGTGTATTGCCTGATATTCCATGGAATGGGGCTGTATCTCTCTGCATCATATGATACGTGGCATACTGTATGTGTCAAGGGTCATTCGTTAACCTTCAAAACCTTGTGGAAGAGCTTATTCTCAAGGTCTCTTTCTCTTCCAAACCCTTCTCGTGCTTACATATAGACTTTCCTATCTAGATCACTCCGAAAAGTTGTGCATTCTGTGAAATTTGAAGCTGAATGTCAGGCCATGTCCAATTGTGGAATCTTCCATACAAAAAAGCATGTCGTGGGGATAGGTTCAAATATGAGGCCATGTTCATTTCTGCTGCCGCAAGTGAAAGATGGTATGATTCAAGGTGTGGAAGCTGCAAGAGAAAGAAAAGCACAACAATAAAGACGAAAGGTAGGTGGCAGAGAAGATGCATATATGAAGATAATAATGAAGATCTGAGACTTTTTCTTGCTAATGATGTTTTGCAGCTTATGCCTTTGGACCGAGGAACCGAATCTGATGTTTCTTGTATGTAATGGTTTTGTTGATCTATTCTTAAGTATCGTGTGTACAATTTTGCATGTTTTGGAGATTCTCTTCGATATTTTTTGGTCTTATCATATAACGATCTAAGGAAAATTATACGGTGCCATATTGTACTATATGGATATTGCTTGTGTATCGGCACCTCTTGCTGCACAGGTCCTTTACGTTCTTTACAACATTGACTCTTACAGTCCATGGTTGCGGTGGTCTCTTAGTGACAGTATGCGGTTTTGATTAGTCTATTACTGTCTTGAGGTTCTCTTAAGTTTTTTGCAGTTTCCTGTAATGACTTCTTGTTTTGATTATGATCGCAGTTACACCGATGTAGCAGATGAGAAACATTTCTCCTCAAACAAATTGCAGAGTCTGGGTTGGAGTTTCAGGCCTTTAGAGGAAACACTTGTTGATTCAGTTCGAAGTTATGGTGAGCATGGTCTTCTCGGGTGAATCTCTGTGCACGCTTGTGTCTGTGAGTGTGGGCAATATCAGTGTGATGTGCTTTCATATTACATGGTTGAAAGCAGGAACTATTTGAATTTGCTTCTGCTAAAACGTTCTTGGTGGTTACAAGAAAACATTAGTCTCACTTGTCTTATTGTATGTATCTTATGAAAGATAGCAGATGCTGCATGTGTTACTTTTTTCGTAGATAGACAACATATATTTTTACAAACTTAATAGAAAAAGGATAAAAAGGAATCAAGAATAAAATATCATGCTGTATGGTTCTTTTGTCTCTTCTTTTACTTTTTTTTTTGAACCGGATCCAAAGAATTGTGGGACGACGGATAGTAAAATATCAGCTTTGAGTCATGAGTCGCTCGAGAAATAGTGTGGAACGGTCAATGGCGAGATAAAAAGATGAGCGTTAAAAACAGAATAAGAGTGAAGAAAAGGAGTGGGTAGTAAAAAGGTATGCGTGTATATTCTGATTCTATATCCATCTGATACGAACTTTACCAGTATTATAAATTTTTCAAAAAATTATGTAATGAATGGGTGAAGCCGACAGCAAAAAAACTTTGTCCAATCTAAGGGAGGAAACGTTTCCAACGCTATTCCGTCCGAACTCCCAAGTTAAAGGATGTTGGGGTGAGAAAGTTCTCTTGTTGCACCTTACATATTGTTGGAAAACGCTTAAGGTTGGGGGAAAGACTTAAGAAGTAAAGTAGTGTCATAACCATACTTTAAAATTTTCGAACATTATCGTACTCCATACTCTTTCGTGTGTCAATTTTCTCAGCAAACAGGGTTGTTCCTTTCTCTTCATTGTTGGGTTTGCTTGGATGATGATGAAAGGACAAGCTTCTAAATTGACTATTTTCGTAGGGCATATTCGAAAGCGAATGCACCCCAAGCAGGTTTAGCTTAGCGGAAATGGCCTCTGGTTTTGAGGCAGGCACCGCGGCAGCTAGCATTGTCATGGTTGATCTGCATTTGTCAACAGAAGATGGTCGGAGGTCCTCCCAAATGAAACAAGATTAAATAACCTATATTGATTACTTATAAGAAATATGGATTCTTCACCCAATAAGCAATTGCTCACCTGGCTGGAGGGTCGACTCACAAGTTAAAGATCACAAATTTGACACCCATGGCTGCATCTGGTATCGGCCTCACCATTGTAACAAAAAGATATGGGTTCCTTACCAAGGACGCAGAGGAAGCAATCTGATATATGTGGTGCAACACAAGAAGGTGTTGGAACATAAAATCTAGCATTTCAAGTGAAAACCGCATCTGTGGTTTGTACAGACAAGCGGAGGCCCTATAAAGAAATGCCCGGGAGGGGGCACAGAGCCTGGGCCTGTGGTACAGGGACTGTAGTCCCGGGCCCTGTTTCGTGTTTATCTTGTAAAATGTTAAGACTTTGAATTTCTTTTGGAAGTTTGAACGGTTATAAGTATATACTTTGTGTCACATTTCCTTTTTCTATCCAAATTGAGGTCCCTATCCACATCGGATGGTAATCTTTCGACGCACGTACGACGGGATTCATGTCCCTTCTTTCATTTCGTTTAACTTTTCCAATTTCAATGGTTGATGAAAAAGTAAGTGAAGACAGAAAACATGCCAACTGCAATGGCCAATTACACACAAGAAAGGTGGGCATCTCCTACTCAAAATTTAAAAATAAGTTTACAGTGGAAGGTCAAATCTGTGGACTATAATACATAATTCTCCATCCTAAACAATTCTGCAGACTACACCCGTCCTAAAGAAAAGTTTCTAGCTCTACCGCTAGCCAGGATTTGGCCTTCCAATTACCACCTTCAAAAATTAACACGAACACAGTTACTTAGCAAATTTATCATCGTAGTATATTTCAATGCATAGACATTTCTTTTTTACTCAAAGGCGAAGTTGGGTTCTTCTTATGGTATTCTAAACCAATTTCAGTTTCACATATAAGGAAATGGTTCGCAACAGATGGGTCTTCACACAGAAAAAGCTTTATTGAATTTTTTATCAGGGTATAATCTTTATCTCACTAATGACAAAGACGTGATTGAGTCTTCTATTCTCATGTAATCTTTGCAGCACATAGATGAAATCTTGACAAAACTTTCAAACTCAAAGTTGTGTTACGTCCTCTGCCTGACCTCCCAGTGTGAAGGGAAAGAAAGGAGACTGCGAAAATTTCATGTTAAGTGAAGAAAAAAGGTTGGCTTTCATAAAAGTGAACAGATGACGTTAGCTTGTAATAGTACTGATATGAAGTTTTGACTTGCATGCCAAATGCTGATACTTACAAAAATTGGAAGCAAAAAAGCCATCTCACTGAGAGGTTTAACGACATTATCAAGGAAGCGACGTTTGTTGTAGCTTCAGCGTATTGTAAGTGGTATGCGTGACGGGGACCGGTGGATTCTTGGGTTCATGGGTGGTCAAAACAAGGATACACCATCCGGGAACCGTCAGAGATCCTGGTTGGCGCTCATTATATCCCACGCTACCACACACACAGAGCAATGCCAAGTAAACCATCGATTTCCATGTCCCAAGAAAATTACCGGTATCTTGATTAGTTCTTCTTTTCTGGTTAATATCTTCTTTGAGAATTGAGATGGTTATTTGGCTTACCGGATTCTCAGGTGTGAAATTTACTACAGTTTTCTGTTTCAAAGCAGCAATTAACCGGTAGCTCCGGATGTATGCAAAATGAGGTCTCTGTTTGTCATTTCGACAGTAAGGCTTTGACTCAAGCCAACACTCAGCGTAGTCCCGGAGTTTTATATATGGGTGATTCAAAAATCCCTACAAAGGTGGTCTGTCTCTCTGAGTTGCCAACAAAAAGTGTCAGTCTTGCGATTTTGTGAGATTCCATCACTTGCTTCCAGTTTATCGCCATTGAGCTGATGTATTACTGAATCCAATGGTTTTCCTCCAATCTGAAATTCTCTTCCGTATGGACATATCAACCTTTTCTCCATTTCATAAAAACAAAGGTACTCTGTAGATAATGCAAGAGCTCGTCTTAGTCTGCTCATGTTTTTGTTAGAACTACTCCCTCTCGAAAACTGCAGCTGAGAAGCGTGCGTGGGAGTATGCAAAGGAGAGTCATTTGGACCATGTAACTGTTTACCCATCTCTTGTTCTGGGACCAATGCTGCATCCAACAGTAAATACCAGCAGCTCAGTATTGATCAGGCTACTCAAAGGTCTTTCCTCACATGGAGAACTCATTGTCATTATGGCTTTTATTTGATCGACAGAGATCTCTTTAGAATGTGCAAGCAGATTACATTTTTTTCCTAGACGCATTAAATTTACTCAATTTCCTATTATTCATGTTACAGCTAGTGTGTTAATTAGAACTGCTGAACAGGAGAGAAACAGACGATTCAATATCCGAATCCCCTTCGGTTTATTTCGGATGACCGAGATGTATCAGAGGCTATGCTGCAAGTATATGAAAAGCTAGAAGCTTCCGGACGCTACATACCGCACATCATGTTAGAGCACTTGACTTGGCTGAAATTTTGAAGCGCATGTATCCCGACTTCAATCATGCCAAGCAGTAACTCCTGTTATATGTTTATTTTGGAAGTTTGGTGGCAAATGATACTGGATTTATCATGCCTAGAACGATTCCTTGAAGAAAGAAAAAGGTTCTTTCCCCTTATTTTCGTGAGGGTCTTATCTGTTCTTGTTTTAGAGTTTGTTATATCTCCTTGTTTTGATTGTTGTTGCAGTCATACAGATGAAGAAGATCAGACACATCTCTCCTCAAACAAATTGCAGTCTCTGTTGGAGTTTCAGGTTTTTAGAGGAAACACTTGCTGATTCGATTCAAATGTATAACGAACGGGGTCTTCTTGGGTGGATGTGTGTGTTTGTGTATAGAAAACTGGAGCAGTACATACGTGCATTTTCTTGTGCTAAAACGTTTTTCTGTGGACAATATCCTCAAGGAATTAATGACTTGTTGAATTCATTTCTTGGTTTCAGTGATTTTGTGCTGGTAGATATCCGAAGCTGCATTTGTTGATCTTGCCTTTGTATCCTTTCCGAGGCAAACTAAACTTGCCTCATAATCTTAAAGGGGTGCTTGTTGCATGAGTTTTGATATGAAAAGTGTTTCTTTTCCTCAAAAAACTATTCATTTTCTTTAGCACCTATGAAACGACTTCTTCCTGCATCAAAGGACCAAAAAGGAAGGGAGTTATAGCCGAAGGCAAAGCACGCTGGTTAGGCCTTCGACTCTCCAATTAGAGGTCAGGTAAACCCTCTGCCTTAGCCCCACATCCTTGTAGCAAAGGAAAAGAAAGGCAGTTGCAACCATTCAGCCCGAGGAATCCTCCATCACTTGTGAATCTAATCTTCTCGACCTTAGTCCTGCTCGGTGATTTCATAGTTCATATCCACACAAATTTTGGATTGGAGATCTGGGAAAGAGTGCCAAAAGCGAAGGTGAGTTCGAAAGTGGCCCAAGAAGCTGACATGATATTCTGATTATTTATATCCATTGTGGTAAGAAGTTGTCAGAAGCAGTGACGCAGTTCCAATTGCACTTGCAGGAATTCGTTGTAGAGCTAGACTTATGGAGGGTGTTTGAGAACTTTCCACCTTCGTTATAAAAAAAGAAAGCAGATAAGACTCGGGCGATGAACATGAGTCTTCGATAATTTAACAACTGTATCTTGAAGTTGTTGATGCTACATATCCTGAGGTTTCTCTGGCCTATGACTTCCCCTTTCAGGCCTCTCGGGAACTCATAGCGTCTCCTCGCGTTTTGGCACCAATAGTATCACCATTGTCACCCTAGCACACACCAAGGGCAACGGTGTTAAGAATGTCTTGACACTGGATTCAATGGTAATCTTTTTAGGGCACATATGACCGGATTCAAGTCCCAATCATTGATCACGGGCTGCCTCTTCCTACTGCACTTCTTTTTTGTTTGTATTTTGTTTTTATATTCTAAAGGATTGATGAAAGAGAGTGAAGATAAAAGAGCATGTCAGCCAGCAGTATGGTCTTTCGACTACCACCTCCACTTGGCGATAATACAAGGAACACAGCTGCACAAAACCAAGTCACAAACGCGATATTCTTAGTTCCTAAAAAGATGTAGTTGAGTCGCTTCTCTCTCGTTAAAGGTGAGTTCGAATTCTGCCCAAACGGTGTCTTCAGTAAGCAGATAGTTGACAGTTGGTATGAAACTTCTGTTTTACATTTACTATGTTGTGATCTTTCTAGCACTAATGCATCATATCCCATCAAAATTACAAGGTTAAGGTGTAATAACATCTGAATGGGTCTGGTAACAAGAATAGTAATATTGGGAGGAGTGACCCTATGAATTGGCCAAAGCTAGGTATAAGCTCTCCGGGGCATCGACCTCACGACCTTCAATTTGTGAGTCAAGTCCACTAATCAGGTGAGCTATCACTATGACTGCTCTTTAAAGATCTGTTTTATCACAATGACTTGATCGGAACAATAAATTACCTTCATTAAGCACAAAATTTACCTTGATGAAGTCTTTTTCTTTCTTAAGAGAGTGCACAACACAGAATTTCTTAGGTTACCGATCCAATTGACTCATGCATGCTTGACTAAGACTTTTATTGGGGTTTGCTGCATTAATTTTAAAAGATTGTATTCCTTAAAAATCCAACAAAGTTTTATCCTGGTTGTTGACTACCTAATACAAATGACCTTTGAGGCTTAAGAGTGCAAAGATCACAAGCACTGGAGTCTCGTATTTGTTCTTTCAGTGGCTCAAAGGATGGTTTGTCATAGTCGCAAATCTTAGAAAAGGTTTATTGTAACATAAACAACATATCTACACATATCAGTAGTCCATGTGCATCTTACTAAGAATACACATCATTGTGAACTGCCAGCTACTGAAAATGCACAAGTACTCAATAAGATAGTGGATTTCATTGCACAACCAGCAATAGCACAGGTGTCTAGGAGGTCTCCCCACAAGTTCAAGTTCATGAGTTTGATAACCAGCTTGTCCATCTGGCATCAGTCTTCCCATTGGATCAAAAAGGAAAAAAAGATAATGGCTTTCGCTTTCTATTTTCCTTTTCTTTAACATGGGTTGGTCACTAATAAAAAATTGCATCTTGGTGTCATGAATGCTTTGACAGCATCATATATGACAACATTTAATTCGGACAGAGCATCACCACATGCACCTTGAGAATGGGGTCAACCATTCATACTGTACAGATGACACCTTCCTCACATATAATCACTCCAAATTCCAGATAATGTGACTAATGCCAAAGCCAAAACCAAATACAATGTGGGCTCGACTACTACATGAATTTTTATCAAATAAGTACTGGTACGGTATAAGATCGAGCGATATGGCATCAAAGAATCCATAGCTGACCGCATCTAGTACGGAAGAGGCTGGGTTGTTGTTGTACCAACCAATCTCTAACCATTTTCAACACATTATGCTCTTTTTGTATAAAAGAAACAATTGATTCCACCTATATTAGACTATATTGTATGTCACAAGCTGTGTACTTTTTCTATAATACCAAGATAAGAGGCACATGCAAAGAACCCTCACCAACACAATGATATACATGTGATTGTTGCTTGTCTTTTACCTTAACTACCAATCTACAATAATCAAACTAAAAGGCCTTGAAAATAACTTCATTAAACTAGCCCTGGTGTTGGGTTTCTTTATCTCTGTGGGCTTCTTGACCTGCACATTGAGTGTCGTCATCGCCGCTAGAACCCTCGACGTGGCTCGGGTTGTTGGCCTTTCTGAACTTTGCATAGATGTCACCCTTGTAGAACCTGTTGGTCCTCATCACCAAAACCAAAGACACCAAGAAGCCCAAGAAGGTTGCTGCAGCAACAATGATGAAGGATAGCCTGTAGCACTGTGTTCCAATGCAGGTGAGCTCACCAGTGGCTTTGCCTAGTCCTTGAGCTGCCCTTTGCTTTAGGGCCTCCTTATCATACAAGTACCCTGCAACCTTCACGTTCAGAATATAGGACCCTACTGGAGATGCCACTGCCCCAAAGTTGAACAAGGTAGAGTAGTATTTGAGCCCAAAGATTTCTGAAATAATGGCAAATAGTAAAGGCCATTGTGCCCCAAAGCATAGGCCAATTATAATTGAAGCAACGTATAGAGACCCTGGAATTGCAAAGGCAATGAGGAGGTGTCCTACACAAGAGAGCAGCAGGACACCACTTAGCACAAGAGGACGTGAGATCTTGTGTTTTGTTAGAAAGTACTCCGATGCGAACCCGGCAAGAACCCGGCCACCAAAGTTCCAAATACTGATCAAGGACACAAATGTTCCTATACTCTGCTTCGGGTAGTTGAGCGACTGCCCAATCTGGCCGAGGTTGTCAATGGCTGTCAAGGTGCCCCCTAATCCACAAATACTTGAAAAGAAGATAATTAGCATGTCTGTGCTCACTAATGCTTGTAGTATGGTGTAATCCTCCCCTCTATCAGGAGACTTGAGCTTCTTCTTTAGGCAAGCAATTGTTCCAGTAGCGGAAGTTGATGCCTCCGGCGCCGGAGTAGGTGCCAATGCCGGCAAGGTTCTGAGTTCTTTCTCTACCTCTTTAGGCTCATTCGTTATGTAAGATGGAATTGGAGACTGTTTATTTCTGGAGACCTCTTGACGTATGATAATGGCCAGAGGGAGCAGTAGCAGCAGGACAACAACCGCCGCGCCGCTCTTATAGGCGGTTCTAGTAAAGTGGATCTTTCTTTGGAGTATGATGACCACCATAAGATAACCAGCAATTGCGAGTGCAATGTAGAGGATTGAGTAGAAAGCTTTCACTTCATTCTTCTGCTGTTCTGCCTGCGAACAACCACGAGAACTGTAATCACTCAAGTAAGCTCGAATCAGAAATATTTCTACTTAAACAGAATCATTGGATGATTCGCGTTGAACCGAGGTGGTGGTGTCTGCCACCCAAAATTTAACAAAAAGATCAAGGAAAAAGTATAGACCATGGTTGGTTGAATCTGCGAGCTATATAATACATAGTCCACCCCGCCCTACACAGTTATCCCCCACCTTGAAGAATTTCTAGATTTGCCATGGAGTAGAATCTTTACCTTCAAAACTCGGACATTCGGGAGGAATACAAATGATATGAGAGTGGGTAGCCATGAAATAAGAAGAATGAGGCCTTCAGGATTTTGCCCATAGATAGCATAGTACAATTGAGTGAAGATGGCTCCACTCAGCCCCGTGAAGCCCTTAAGCAGACCGAGTACGATGCCTCGGCTCTCCGGGAAGTTCTTAACGCAAGTGACCAATGACCCCGTGTTGGCGAACGACTGCGAATTCGCGCCAATGCATATGTAGAGGCACATCTGCCACACTTTAGGTTCGGGGATGCGCTTGGTGGTGGCGAGCCAGACCATGAAGTAGCCGACGAAGTTAAGTGTGGCCCCGAAGGCGAGAACGAACCACGGCGGCATGACCTCGCCGATGAGGCCGGAGATGACGCCGACATTGGCACCGAGGTCCTTGAAGAAGCCTATGGTGTTGAGAGTCTGCTGGTCATAGCCAAGTGAAGACTTGATGCTTGGAGAGTAGATAGCAAAGATGTAAGTTGCACCAGCTGTGGTCATGATCAGGCAACAAGCGAAGATCATGAACCATCTTCCCCTCACAATTTGTATGAACAAGTTCCTGCTCTCCATGGCTGTAGTAGCCATGGCTTCACCCATATCTCTCTCTCTCTTGTGGGTGATATTGAACGAAGGTCTCTGTCTACTTAAGGCACTTTTTATGGGGGATAATGAATAAGCAGAAGGATCTGTGTGTGTGCAGTGTTACAGAAGGGAGTTTTTGTGGGTGTTATATAAGCCCACGAGGGCATGAACGTATGAAGAGAAGAGGGAGAAAAGGTGTTTCGACTTGTGCCTTCAAAGTCTTTCTGTGGTAGGTGAAAGGGAGGAAAGAAAGAGTATGATGATTGACGAAAGAGGAAAAGAGAAGAAAGAAAGATTACCGTGTAGCGGTGACCAGTTTATTAACAACTCTTCAATTTCTTCAGATCTTGGTGTTATCTTAACAATGAGTATGAAGTTTTTAGTCAGAAAATGATTCTTTTAGCAAGTTGGGCGAGTTCTTATATAAATAACCAGCAAGTCGTGGGTGGTAAGCTGCAAGGTAGCTGCTGTGAGTTATCTTCTCTAATTTCATCCTGGCCGTCCACTTCCTTTCCGGGGGACCCATTTTTCTCATAAAGGAACAGGATGATGCCACTGTTTATGTAAAACTTTGGTGTGCCAAGGTCAGCGGAGGTGGGACCCATGGTTCCTCGCCGTCCATCTACCAAAACCCTATGTTGCTTTTTCTTTTTGAAGGAAGAGGACGAGTCAAATGAAAGAGGAAGGGTTTACAAAGTAGTCCCTCAAATATTGGCTAATTGCTGAAACTGCTATCTTATCCCATTTGACAGAATCGAACCTAGGCTTCCAAAACCGTAGCACTGCACTGATCAATTTGAGGATAAGTAAGTAGTTTGGCAAGTGGAGATTACTCATTCATATAGAGAATTAGCAAATAATTGTCCCGATTGGTTGACCTCGAATAGTCTGTGTTGCGAGATCGGGATGTAGAAAAGGGATGACTTCGATCTCTGATGCTGATTGACATTGTTGGAGTTAATACTACTCATGAAGTTTTGTTTTATTAAGAGGCTTGGTTTGGGCTTCAATCCCACTTGTTTACCAAAAAAATATTAAGATAATCTTTCTTCTAAAGAGCCTCGCTGTATTGTTTAACTTTGGGTATCACTCATAGATAAAAGGAGCTGCGTATTTGGTTCATATTTAGATTGAAATGAGCTTAAACACGAACAAGCTCTTCATTGATGAACAGGTCGGGATACAAACCCACTAAGATGCTGATATATGTAATTAAAAAGGAGTGATCGGCAATTAATAATACTCGGGGCACTTATTACAAAAGTAGCCGGTGTCAAAACGAGGAGCGAATCTAGCGCGTGTAAGAAGCACATGTGCGTGAAACCTGTCTATTGGCTGTCCGCACACGTTTTCCTTCTACTTACTCGTTTACTGAGTCCTGGCGGCTCTCACGAACCCACGTATGACAGCAAAGCGTGAAACATAATCGCATGATACAAACATTACTCTCTCTCTCTCACACACACACATGTATAACATTACTTTCTCTCTCTCTCACCTGAGGCTTTGTTACATACATGTTTACTCACGTTTTGCTTTTGGATGACATAAATACTCACTCATTGCTTTTGAGTGGTACGAGTATAATACAAATATTTTTTACTTTTCAAGCTCTTTAATATTTTTTAAAAATTACACTATATCACTCAAAAGTAATAAATTAACATGTCATAAGTAGGTAAGATCTAGTTTTTCTATATATATATAATGATTGGATTTATCCGAACTCATACTCATATCCGATCATTGTTTTTCACGAACAGAAACGTAATAGTATTATTTTAAGAATTTTTTTAGCATTTTTGTGTACCAAAGGACATTATGCAATTAAGACTATTATATATATATATATATATAATTTTGGGTTTGTATCATTTATATATATAAATAGAAAAAAAATGACGAGTACAATATTACACAGCATGAATATAGCCGAAGTGTGGAAACAAATCAATGTGGTATGTCCACGCAAACTCACACCAAAAATTTGGGTCATGTTGAAGTTGACCTACCACATTGATTTGTTTCCACACTTCGGCTCTGTTCATGTTGTGTAATTTTCTACTCGTCAATTTTTTTTACCTATTTTAATGATACAAACACAAAATTATGTATATATATATATATAAATTGACACGAGCATAGAATGATATGAAAACATGAAATGCCTCCCTTCTCCTTACGTTCTCAGCGTCTTCACATTCGACCCACTTCTTTTGAATACAGGTCATGAAGTCACTTAATTTTAATAATATTTTATATTAAACTAATCTAATTAACTATATTTTACAATCACATGATTTAACTATTTCCAAGCCAAACAAGTTGCATTGTGCACTAGTTTAGATATTGTGATCACAGGTTTGTACTTAAAAAATGAAATATGGCTTTCTGAGTATTAATATTGAGCTACTAATCTTACAATCACCAGCATCTGCAAGAACATGGCTTGCCGCCTAGATCACAGAGAAACAGGTTCTCTCGTGCTTGACTAAATCGAAAAAGGTTCTCTCGTGTTTTGGAATCCCCACTTACCCAAAAGAAAAAAGAAAAGACCGTAAGTCGTAGCTCGAGAAGTTGTGTATTGAAGGCACATAAATGGCACGAAATGGGCTGGTTTAGAAATCTTGAGGGTGAGGACCCGAACTAGACATGGCCGGCTCCAGGCAATCAGTTTTTCAACTCATTAGTTCGAGTTCGTCTGTAACTGCAACCAAACCAAGTTCGAGGGTCCACTCCTTTTCTAAATTGTCCTCAAACTCTATCAAATCCAAGTCGACTTAAGCTATATATGCACATGAATCGAGGTGACTAGGCTAAGGCTCGATTAAAGTAGGTTTTGTCTAGTTAACAGTTTGACTGAATGACTAGGTTAGCTTGTAACAGGAACTAGGTCGGGTCTGCATAGGGGTTGAGTTAACAGGAGGATCGGTCCAATTAGGAAAAGGTGGATCTGTGTTTGATGTTTGGGTTTGGGTAGATCTGATCCAGATTACCAAGCTACATTACAAACACGATAAAGGCAGGGCATTGGTCGATTGGGTATAGCGCAGACCACTGGTTCTAATTATGGATCTGGATCTCGTAAATCCAAATCTGGAGCAGGAGATCTGGGTAACGTCAATCTGGTTCCAGTTGCGATTCGTAATCACTGGTTGTAATCATGGTTCCAGTTTGAACCAGAACCGAGAAAAACCAAAAATGGCAAAAGAAAATTCAGGAAAAAGAGAAAGCCACTGTCATGGTAGACCTGTCTGTTCCATTCAACCCAAAACTTGAAATCATAATCAAATCGGTTTTGATTTGAGTTTCCAACTGTTTGAAACCGGTTATTTTATTAAAAAACATATATTAAAATAAGAGAACTGACCTTTCAAACCATGAGAATCTTTTTCAGCGTGAGATAAGAATTTAGAAATCTTTCACACTTCTACGGCTAGCCCTGCTACGATTTAGACAGGCGGCTGGTGGGGTTCTTGACTTTTGAAGGCAGCAAGACAAGTCAAATGAGATACCATATAGTTAAATATTTGATCCTTTCCCACCAGGTTTGTGCGGTCAATTTAGAAGAATTAGGTGGTAGCTTTATCGAGCATGTACCTGAACCAGGTATTATGAAAAGTGAGATTTTCTCTCTTACACCCTTTTCCCCCATGACAAGCATTGGTCACTGCAGTAAAAAATCCAACTTTAGTGTTGTCGTCAAGTAACCAATAATCGGTCCTTCTACCGTGTGTGTCACCGAGAGAGAGAGAGAGAGCTTCATTTTCTATTTTTCTTTGTATAAGGCTGAATTTCATCTGTTAATTCAAATAATTACAATTATGATACAACAAGAATGCAATGATTTAAATGCTGCTAATGGACAACATTTTACAGAACAGATGGCGTAGGAGTACCGGACCTTCCCACAGCTGATGGGTTGGCTACAAAGGCAGCAGAGGCAACCGTTTAACACTCGTTCCTCCGCCATTGCTGGTTAGCGAGTCCAACCCCAAGATGGGGTGTCTAGTCGAACCGGGGAGCTTAACAGAAGCCTGCGGTTTCGTGTTTTTAATCCTTTGCGGAAGAATCTGCAGCCTTGAGTTCAGTTCCGTACCGGACTTCTCTGCAGCTAGCTGATAGCTCTCCACAAGCTCCAATTGACGAGCAATTATCTCCGAGCACCTTGGAAGAAGTTCCACTGGTTCCCCTCCAGGAATCACAATGTACTCGATCGCAAGCCGAACCTCCTAATCCAGCACAATGAATACTTTAAATCAACAAGCACACTATGGAAACAAACGTGATCTATGATGTTTTTTGTGCAAATGGATAAACCATTTATGTCTGGAATATAAAAAGGTTCAAGTTTTAGCTGTCCAACAACTTGTCGGACCAAGAATGTAGTAGTCCAACCCCATCTAAAGAAGGCTTCAGGCATGCAGATATATGCCAACGTTGCAGACAATGCTAAGGAGGTGCACCAAGGCACTTTAGGCCACCACATAAACTTTTATGTCTAGGTAAGGAAGTTCACAAGAGATAGCCTTGAAGGTTTTTTACGAGTTTACTTCGTTCATCAAAGACAAGAGAGTCCGGATCGTCCAGATATAGGAGCAGGAGGTAATCATGGACTCGATATGTAATCGTGTCATCAAAGCCTAAAATATAACCTGTAACTCATTGTGGCATTAAGAACTCAACGGAACTTCCTTACTTTTAAGACATCACAAACAATATCTTTTGCGGAACTTACTTCTTTCCAAGTTCAAGGCTCATTGATGGCCCAAACAGATTATATTAGTGCATCAAAACAATAAGCATGGAAATGAAGACAAATAGGAGCTAAGAAGGGACATATACACACCTCCAAAGCATCAATCTCCTCCAATGAGGGGCCCTTTGGCGGTGCATCGTCTTCAACTTCAATACTTCCATAAACAGGATTAACAGATTTACCGTAAACAGCTCCGAAATTGTCCATGCCAAGGATCAGGCGGATAGCCTTGACCATTTGCACCATTGTATTCTTCTGCGTATAATTGATAAAAGTTTACGCAGGACTGAAAAATCAGTATAAGCATCAAAACATTCAGAAAATAGCGTGTACCTTAATTACAAATATCGGCAGTTGATGAAACTTCGCTACGCCACGGATCCAAGGGTTCTGTTTTATTTCAGAACTTAAGGCAAGAACCGCTTCTGCTGATCCAATATCATCAGTTACTTCTATCTCATTTTCCAGTCCCATTACTTCTGTCACTTGTAACAGATCAGCTTCTAGTATCTGCATTTGCAATAAAGTAAACAATAGAAATCAATTGTCTCCTCGTGCTTCAGAAACCCCACAGTCTTATGCAGCTGTCCCTCTAAATGGTCGCAAAGAAAAGATAAAGCACCATAAATGGCATTAAAATGCATATGGTTCTGGTCATTTTTGTTGAAGTAAATGACTAAACCAAGATTTGAAACAAAAAAGTTAGAACAAAATGTGTAAAATACGCAAAGACCGATTTGATATATGCTTTCTGTTTTCTCAGACTTGCCCTGTATATATAGAGTCGGACAGGTGTGGTTGGACGGCCTGCAGATCTGTCTGAGTTTTTCCTAACATATCTAGTAGAAGGGTCCGTTTCAAATTCCGTAATCTTCTTTCCATCATTCTCCGCCTGAGTATCACTGGAGCCTTTGATTGGATATCTCTCAGGAACCGATGTAGCATCCACATGCTCATGAGGTTTAGAATCCATGCGACGCACTTCAAAAAGAGGTGGTTTTCCTGTTGCATAAGAATTAATAGAAATAACCAATATTTCCGTCATTATGCACTTCATCAAGCGACAGTGATTTACCCGAAATAACCAAAAAGCTTAAGTACCTGCAAGGATAGCATCAACGGTTGCTGCTAAGTTGTGATGAACTCGACACTCTGTTCTGGATATCATCTCAACTGCACGTGTAAATTCATTCCATGTGCTGTTCCAACCAATTGAACTCCTCTTTGAGCAATGGTACTGGCTGCTAATGCTTCAAGCTCTGTTCCAATTTCATCAATTATAATGGTTTCAGGCATATGATTCTCGACTGCTTCAATCATAACCTACGAAGTAATCAATTAAGCCAAATGACTGAGATTAGTACGAACATTATGCTGCATATGTACGTTTGGAACTTGCATCCTCCTTGCCCTGCCTATGCCCGCATGAGGAACATCTCCATCACCTCCAATGCATCCTACACATCCAATTGCAGTTCACAAATGTAGTCTAAAGAGAGTCGAACCTGATCAAGGTTGTCTTGCCAACCCCAGGAGGTCCAATGACCAAAATTGAACCTCCACCTTCGATCAAGTCCCGCATCATCTCCGCACTTCCAGATATCGCACGGCCAACTCGGCAAGTGAGGCCAATTATTTGCATCTTCCGATTCCTAACAGCACTGATGCGATGCAGAGAGTTATTAATGCCAGAACGGTTGTCATCTGAGAATTCACCCACCTACGGAGGATCATAAGTAGCCTAACATGAGATTGACAACAAAGACTCCCATAGGGCAAACCCCACATCATGCTTCAGTTTTGCTAAATAGAATTGTACTATGCTTGCTTGCTTAAACAAGAGGCAGCATAATATTCAAAAGGAATACTTAACTTTTATTATGCATCTGCAGTTCGTCAATTCTAAGTCCCTCCTTTAAAAGAGGAAAATGAACCAAAGGAAAAGAACGCACGGACATGCTTATGCAGGCAATTTTTTTCTTAGGTAAAACCCATAAAGACGTAAACCAAAATATTAAAAATTATCACGACAAAAAGCAGCGTCCATGAACTTCATAACCAATAAACGAGATTACAGTGGAATCCAATATCAGAATGGAAAAGGAGAAGGTAGGACCTACGACGAAATCTAAAACTCGGTTCCCATGCAAATTGGCCCCACCATGAAATCTGAAACTTGGTCACCATAATTTAATATTTCTCCATTTAAGATACAAAAATTTATCATATTTAGATTTGACCATAACTACAGTCAAGAGATATACGTTACTTACAAAAGAAAATACAACTATTCATTTTTCCCATCATTCTCAACAATTAAGAAGTAAACGAAGCATCAAGCAACTAGAATTTTTTGCTTTTAAAGAAGAAAATAAAAGCATCAATTTTCAACATTCTCGATACTTTTGTAGCGGAGAACATATTTTGATTTATAAAAGGTATCGAGAATCACGTTCACGAGAAAACCAAGCAGTCCATTTGTGAAGTTCTATGAGTAAACTGGCAAAGAAAGCCTCGATAACGAAGAAATTTCGCGGAAAAGAGCTAAAAAACTAACGGAATTCAAGAAGAGATGCACGGACATCGTACCTTGGAGATGGCGTCACGGAGATCCTCCAGCTTGACGGGCTGCTGCGAAATGAACCAATCCCCCGACGGAAACCTCGCGATCGGCTTCCTCCCGAGATCCATCACCACTTCAATCAATTCCTCCAATTCCGGATGCCCCAAAACCTCCCTCCTCATCCGGTCCGGCACCAATTCCAGGAACAATCCCAGCTCCGACGACGTCGACGGATCCGATCTGCGACACCTCGGAGATCCGGTCGGCACTGGGCCCGGGTTTCCATTCCCAAACCGATCGGCGGGTCTTCGAACAAGTTCTAACGGGATGATCCCGGACGACGCCGACCGCACGGATCGCAGGAGGCGAGACGGTCGGAACGACGGCGAGGTCGACGAAGAACAGCAGGGATGAAAATGAGCTAGCGTTCCGGAAGAAGGAGCTGTATGGACGCCGAGGAGGAGGACCAGTCGAGAATTCAGGGTTTTCATCGGTGGGGAAGGAGGTAGGGGCGACGAGTTGCAGGGATGGGAGGGAGGAGAGGGAAGGGTTGATAACGCTGAGCCGAGGAGTCGGTGGCGAAGATTCCTTAGAATCTCTGGATTCCCGTGGGACCCTCGTGGTCCCATAGAACTCTGGAGAACCGGGTCACCTATGGTTCGACCACAATTTACTCAATTAGCCATGGCATACCGATCAGTGAGCAATTAGGGGTGTGATCGAATCGAGTCGAGCTCGAGTATGGGCAGGCTCAACTCAGCTCCTATTCAAGTTTGAACTTGGTCGAGCTTCGATCTTAACAACCATGCTCTACTCTGTCAGTTCGCGGTGCGGTCGGTTCACCGAGAGGATTGGATAGGATCGCACTCCTAATGTCATTTATGGCTCAACTAACATGATCAACAAAAGAAAGATAAGCTTCACTGAAATAATGCAATAAGGTTTAGTTTTGATTATCGGTATTGAATGTTAATGACGTACCTCGAGGCTGGCTGGGCCGGTGGGTTCATTGTGGATCCGTGGGGATTGATCAATTTGAGAAGGATGCTTTCGTCATTCAAAATGTAAGGTCAAAGCTTTCGGGTCACACGGTTGTGGCTGTGCGTGGGACGTTCTTGCCCCCGAAGCATGAACTTGTGGCTCGAGTCGGAACCCGATCTGGGATCCACGTTTCCGAGCTAAGATCCGATAGAGCTCAACTGAACCAGTTCAAATAAATGCTGATCGACCAAAGTAAATAAATTTTTTAAATACAAATACATTTTATATTCATGGTACAAAGCTTGATTAGGCTCACAAGCTGCTCGAGCCGAGTACTGGTGAGCTCGAGCTTAATTCCGGCTTGGAAAGAGGAACCCAGTTTGATTTTCTCTCAAGCTGAGCTTGAGTAGCTTGTGAGCAGCTTAGCTCACTTGCACCCCTTGGTTGGTGTATGATCAGGACCAAACCTACTACTCTGTCTAACTCATTGGTACAATGGGGAGGCTGAAGCCAGTTAAACGCCCAGGGTATTGGGGGTATCGAACTCATGACCAGCTTGTAAGTCGACCCCCGAGCCGGATGAGCTATTGCTCGTTGTGCTGCTGTGTCTAACTGATGAGAGGGCCTTTTCGGACCCTTCCAAACTGGGTTGAATGATTTGGATCATTGATCTTGGAAACCCGATAGGACCCGAGTCGCGACTTGTAGGACCATTGATCCTTTTTTGTTTGCACGTCTCATTCAACAAAAAGCCATGGTCTGGATTTCAAGTTAGACCGGCCCAGAATGGTTGGGTTTATACGGCTCCTTTTGAATGCATTGAGAGGTTTGCCACTTGTGCACCAATGTGGGTTCGTCGAGCCTCACCCACCACAAGTTTAGGTCAAATTGCATTTGAGTCTTGAACCCTGAAACAGGTGAGGATACTCAGCACAGCATCATCGTGAAGGTTTTGTCACATGGACACCTCCTAATTGACATGAGATACGAGTATGGAATGGCTAGGCTAGGCAGCCCCAAGTGTACAGATGTCGTGGATCAGATTTGGATTGGATCCTAGCGAAACCAAATCCTACCTAATCGGATTTCAGATAATCCGGTTCAGGTGACGGATTCGAATTTAGAATCTAACGTGAATAAGTTAATCTGGCAATATTTTGTTTCATGTAAAATGGCCCGCTGTCCAGTTCCACCCAAAATCGAATGCGGTCAAGAACATATTGGAACTGGAAGCAGTCAAATCAAACCCAAAACTGGACCCGGAACCAGGGATCACCCAATTCGGTTCAAGTTTCAGCTTCCGTTGAACCAAACCTGGTCGAGACCGAATAGAAACCGTTGGTTTCTTTTTTATATTTCAAATATTTTTGATGATTTTTTCGGTTTCGGATGGTTTATAACTCAAACCAGGTCTGCAGAGATCCAAGATGGGGCCTCTGCCATAAGAGCTACAGAGAGGATCCTAATGTCGTTCGATCTATGACAGAAATCATTCCTGGTTTGCAGGAGCCCAATCATCAGCCGCCATGGCTTGCTTCACATCCATATGGCTCCATACTGTGAAACTCTTAATCGAGATTTGGTTACTGGTTATCTCAAGGATTATCTCAAGTTTAAGGTAGGTTAAACTCTGCTCACTGTTTCTCTTCACCATAGTAGTTCAGAAGCATTTTGAAGTTAAGCTCAGTGAAATGAATATTATTTTGCTAATATCTATCTCATACTGTAATATTCCATGGTTTTGTTATTTCAGATTGGCAGGAACTTTACAAGATAACTACTCCAGTAGGTGCAAACTACTCATCTTCTGTTCTTGCTGGAATCCATGCCGGTATCGATATGGTAAGCCGGGGATCTTCACTGGTTGACACTCTCTGCAGCGTTTTTAGTGGCTGAAGATTTTGCTGAAAGCTTTGTATTTTCTTAATAGCCATCTTTTTCTAGTCTATCCTTTTTCTTAACCATGTACCATGCTGAATATAGAATATAAAAACAATGTTTTTCTGTTTAGAATTTACCTGTGATTTCTAATCCTTGCTTGATGTTTGAGTTCACAGAAATAAACCTGATCTTTTTGTTGATTATGATTCTTCCTGCAATTCCACCTGCCATAATTCATGTGTATAGTTGATATATTTGCTTGTTAATGGTGGATTTAACTGCATGAACTGACCATATCTGAGCCTGGACCTAGTGTCATCCAGAATGTGTGGGGAACTTCTGATTCGGTTACGGTTTGTAATTTTTTGAAACAAATCTAAAACCGATGGTTTTAACCCCCTCTTTAATAAATATTATATCACCATTTAAAATCAAAGTTGAGCGTAGGTTCAACAACAGGACGTTCACTATCATTGGGAGATGTTGGGAGTTTGACTGAAACTGGAACCACTCCGGAATTGTCAGTTCCCAAACATGCCTATATGGACCTATACGTGCTGAACCTTAGAAGATTGTCCTACTAATCTACGAGCCAAAACCAATTCATCTTGTTCGTAACCCAACTCTCAATCGTCATGGAACAAGAGCAGAGCAAATGTGTGATTATGGGGGCAACTGAGAATTGTTTTCAGATGCTTCTGTGAGAAATCATTCAAACAAGATCTATAAGAAATATGCATGCAAGGAGTGCAGATTAACAGATCGATTTCAAAATATTTGATGTTCCCTTAACAACCAAATTGAAAGAGAAGAATTAGGGAGAGACCTACACGTGTACAACACCAAAAAAACGCTTTCCAGTTTATGTACATTAAGATGAAAGTGTTCCGGCAGAATATGAAGATATGAAGAGTAACAAAAGAAGTGGCTGATATCACCACCCATTGCCTCTGCTTCCATCATTTGCTTTACTGGAACTCCCCGCTGCAGAATCCCATGAGGTCCACGCGATCGACTGTGCTGGCAAACTACTAACACCTTGATTTTCAGAGTTAGCAGGCTCTCGTGAGTGGTCTGTTCCATGATCACCATCATAGCCCCAACCCTTGCCAGTTCCGTCATTTGCTTTCTCTGAACTGCCGCCAGCAGAAGCCCATGTGCTCCATGGAGATGACTGCTGACCAACCCCCTCAGCCCTGTTCTCTTGATTCCAGCTACGTGGCTGACTACCACCTTCATTTATGGAATTCCCAGACTTCTGCCAGTCCTCCGTTTGATCACCGTGATCACTGCCCCAAGAGCGGCTACTCCCACCAGGTCCTCTTCGACCGTATCCACCAAGTTTATCTCTATCATCGTTATTTTCCATCCAACCTCTGCCACGTCCACTGCTGTCATTGTTCCAACCCCTGCCACCTCTTCCACGCCCTCTTCCTCTATCACCAGAGTCATTATTGCTCCAACCCCATTCTCCATGAAAACATCCTCTTCCACCATCTCCACCAGGTTGATCACCATCATTGTTGTATCTTTTCCAACCCCTGCCACCTCCACCAGGTCCTCTTCCACCATTCCAACCAGGTCGATCGCCATCATCATTTCTGTTCCAGCCCCTCCCACCTCTACCTCCTCTTCCACCATTTCCACCAGGCCGATCGCCATCCTCATTGTTTCTATTCCAACCTCTGCCACCTCCACCTGTTCCTCTTACTTCGTTTCTACCAGGTCGATGACCATCTTCATTGCTTCTGTCCCAACCCCTGCCACCTCCACGAGGCCCTCTTCCCCTCCCACGATAACCTAACTGGCCTCTGTCCCCAAAGCTTGGTCTGCTCCACCTCTCACACTCGCCTGTGTTTGATTGAGGGCCTTGGTCAGCTGACTGCTGCCAACTACCCCCTTTTCCCCAACTTTTTGGTGCAGAATTTTGCCAATCATCTTTCGCAATATCCCCGCTTGAATCTTTGTCCTTGTTCCAACCACCAGAAGCTTTCGCCCAACTGTTTGACTCATCGGAAGTCGGCTTTGTCCATGAACCACCTGCTGCAGCACTCCCCCAATCAGTTGACTCACTGGACGTCATCTTTGCACCACTTTTCCAGCCATCAGAAGCTTTCCCCCAAGTACTTGAGGCATTGGGTGATGGCTTGGAATCTGTATTCCAGCCACCTGCAGCGTTCCCCGAACTATTTGCCCCACATGAAGCTGGCTTTGCACCCGTGCTCCAACCACCTGCCGCAGCATTCCCCCAATTATTCCACTCACTGGAAATCGGCTTTGCACCACTCTTCAAGCCATCAGAAGCTTCTTTCCAATTGCTTGACCCATCAGGAGATTGCTTTGTACTTGTAGTTTCCGGTTTATCCCAGCTCTCGACCTGAGGCTCAGACGAGAATTTAGCTTTCTCTGCTTGCTTCTTACTTGTCTCGGCAGAACTGTCCCATCCAACACTTTCTTGGTGGCCTCCGCTTGAAGATCCAGGGTTCCAGCCATCTAAGCCTTTGTCATCGTATGCTTTATCTTTAGTTGTAGCATCTGGTTCATTCCATTGGGACCCAGCTTTAGCTGACTGGTGCATTCCACCAACATTTCCCTCGCTCCATGGATTTCCTTGTCTATCCCAACCTTCGGTCTCAGATCCAAACCCATCCTTCACTTCGCCCCAGGCCCCAGCTTTTCGTGTGCTTGTATCATCAGAACCGACTCCCCAACCATCTGCAGCTTTTCCAGAATGGTCAGCCGCAATGCTTGTTTTAGAATTTTCTGCATCCCAAGTTGCTTTTGGATGGGTAGAAGCATCTTTTGTATCATTCCACCCCATTGCATGACTTGTGCTAGCTCCGGTTTGGCTGCCCGATGCGTTGCACGTCTTATTCCAACTCTGTGACTGAGATTGACATAAATCATGTGGTTTTCCCAAGTCTTCGGCTGCTTGATTTGCACCAACACTTGTACTGGTTTCCCATGGATCTTTTGTTTGCTTCCACTGACCTGATTGATTTCCGCCACCATCTCCTCCAGTTTTTTGCCAGCCTCCCCCTTCACCAAAACTATTTGCCTTTAGTGAAAAGTTGGATGTGCGACTTCCGCAATTGTTCTCACTGTCCCCCTCACCATCTCTTCTGTTCCAACGACCACTACCCCTGCCTCGATCACCTCTACCTCTACCTCTTCCTGGTGCTCTCTCCATGTGGTGCTGATCGGACCCCCCTCTGCCCCCATGTTTTGACCCTTTCCAATCTCCATGTTCACCGCTGCCTACTGCTTTTGATTCAGACCAATCTGCAGCTGGTTTATGCCAACTGTCAGCATCATGGCTACTTTCAATGGAACCGCCTATCCAGGCATCCTTGCTTATGCTTGCGTCTGTGCTTGTGCTCATGCTCCAACTACATGATGCCTTCTGGTTCACCTGGTTATGAGATGCAGCTTCAGGTTTGCTCCATCCGCTTGCTAGTTTGGCCCAACCATCAGACTGATCTCCAGTCACTGTAGTCACTTTGTGCGAATTGCTTGAACCTTTTGCCCAGCAATCAGCTTGACTCCACTCAGCATTCTCTGGTTCGTTCCGTTCGCTTAGGAGTGGGTTCCAACCAACAGATCGGACTCCACCAGCACCTCTTTCTTTGTTCTCAACGACTGAAGATTTACCCCAACAATCTCCAGCTGCAACTTTTGGTTTATTCCAATTGTTTGTTGGTTCATTCCAACCAGCATCTTGACTACCATTCACATCTTTCTCTTTCTTTCCAACACCTAAAGCTTTATCATAACTGACAGCCTGATCTCCAGCAGTGACTTCCACCTTGTGTTCGCCTGATGGCTTTCCCCAATCATAACCATGACTTCCAGTAACACCTTGCTCCTTATTCCAATCCCCGGCAGTGTTTCCCCAGTTGTCTACCTGATTACTAGCTCCAGCTGCTTTCTCGCACTGACCCTTTGGTTCATCCCAACCCTGACTTCCATCTTTCTCGCTGTTCAAACAGTCTGTACCTTTTCCTGAGCCGTACGTCTGACCTCCAACTGTAGCTTCTGTCTTGTTCCACTGACTTGCTGAGTAGCCCCAGCCATCACTCTCATGTGAAGCTTTTATCCAGCTGTCTACCTGACTTTCAGGCCCAGCTTCTGCCTTGTTTGTTTGATCTGTTGTATTGCTCCAACCTTTTGCAACAGAACCAGTGACATCATTAGTACTGCCCCAATTCTTTGAGGCACCGACAGTTGTAGATTGGTCCCATGCATCTTTGGCTGTGCTTTTGCTGTTATCTGCACCACCCCACGTTTCTCCACTACCCTTGGTTGTACCAGGACCCTGGTTCCAACAACTTCCAAGGTCACACCTGTCAACTGTGGGTTCATCCCAAAGTCCTGACTGTTGACCTTTGACAGTTTCCATGTTCCAATTATCACATAAATTTACAGCGCCAGATCCTTTATTATCTACAGATAGATCTGCTGCGTTCGTCCAGTTCCACAGGTTAGCTTGATGAACATTTTCTTTTTCCCCAACTTCCCATCGGCTCGCACTTCCCAACCCACTCAAATCGTCCCTGATAAACCAGACAGAAATCTCAAGGATCAGAAGATTCAAACTGGAAAGGGGCAAAAGATCACTAGTATGAGCGAGTAGCATGTCCTAGGAGGCCAAAGTTTCCATACAAACGCATATGCTCGAAGGCCAATAAATCTCTTTGATTTTCTCTTGTGATTTCTATTTCAGCGAAAATAATGCAGAGGGTGGGAACAAAACCCAGTGTAAACGAATAATTTGGAGGGAAGAATGAAAAGGATCAATGGTTACTGAGTTTCACAGTAATCAAACACGGTATCTTCTATTGGTTGAGGATGGGTGTCCTGTCACTTCAAACAAGAGAGCAGCATTTAATTGTACATCACTGAACAATTCTTACCTCGACGAATGGCCATATCCCCTTGCAACAACTACAGCAAGCTCGTCAGTCTTAACTGCACAAACCCATGAAATTTAGTATGAAGAAAATGTGGTGCAAGAGATTAAAGAGGAAACATGAAAGTTGATGACATCTGAAATACACAGACCTTTTATAACCTGAAATTGTGAATCCAACTTCACAGTAACATCAGAGCGGTATGAACCAATTACACGACAAAGATATCCCTTTAATGGCCCAACACGAATCCTCACAGTTTGCCCAATGTAGAACTGTCCATCCATGTTATCTCCAGTGCGTCCAGCTAAATGAGTATACAGAATATGCACCAAAAAAGAGATAAGTTCTAGACATGAAAATAATAGCTAAAAGCTGCACTGAGCCATTAGCTTACCAGTCCTTGGATATTCTCTCCGTCGGACAGGACTTCCTTCGGGTTGTGGCAATGATGATAGTGATGCAGGGGCTTCAAATCCAGGAGGATCAGACCCATAAATCTGTACCAACAACACATAAGGATGAGTAAGGAACACTCAAAAATGAAAGCAAGGGCTTCTAGCTCTTATCTTACATTGCCAACAGATGGACCACTTGAATATTTAATTGCTTCACAGGACTTGGGTCTGGCACAAGAAAAACCATTGGCTTCTGTCTGATTATTGTCATAGATGAAGAGAATACCTTGAAGGATGTGCTTGACAATCCCTTGTTTACCCTGAGAATTAAAGTTTCACACAAACTTCTCATACTACTCAAAGGAATCAAAATGCCCAAGTCTGAAATAGACTTCACCTCGAATGGACCTTCAAGAACTTTTACAATGTCATTGAGGAATATTTTATTTGAATTACGATCTAAGGAAAAGGTCTTCTCTTCTGGGCGATGCTGCTTTATATCATGCATCATCATCGTAGTTGTTTCCAGTCTTTCACAGTTCCCCTTAAGAATCTAGAACAACAAAAAGGCTCTAAGAACTGTTCACTGACAGAAAACATATCGCATTACTGCAGTACCTGAAAGTTGTTGCCATCAATGCCTATAATAACACCAAGTCCCTTCTTCCTGGATAGCACAAAAATAACAAGCAACAGAAAACCTTACAACCGAGATACATATGGATTCTTGACATACAAAAACAACTTAAACTATTGGTGTCTAACTAAACTAATAATGATTGAGCAAAATCGTCCCTCCCTCTCTCTCTCTCACACACACACACACACACACACACACACATATATATATATATATATATATATATATATATATATATATATATATATATATATATGTACGTGTGTGTGTGTCTGTCTCTGTCTGTGTGCCTCTGCACGTGCATGCATGCTTGCATCTTACGATTCTTGATTTTCTAGGATGGTTAGGAGGAAACAATATGTTTAGGAAGGAACAAGCAAATCACAATTTTTGTTATCCCCCCATTCACACACACTTCTCTATGCCATCCAATTGAGACATTAAAGTAACAGCAAACAACAACAACAACTAAGCCTTTTCCCATATTATATGGGGTCGGCTACATGGATTCTTTGTTTCCACAAAGCCCCATCATAATTTGTAGATCCATGATAGATAAGTCCGACAAAGTTTTACGTTGGCAGTCAGAAGCCTAACGCAACCCTCCTCCTTTATTCGGGCTTTGGACCGGCCAGGCAAGAGAGACATTAAAGTAACAGCAAGAAGTTAAATATGCTAGCTTACTCGAGAAGGACGAGGTCAAAGAGTTCCCATTCTTTCACTTCATTAGGATCAAATGAACTGCTTGCCTTTCCCTTATCCCTTTGGTTCACCTCCTTGGCTTTTCGTTTCTTTTGTTGACCGTATAACCTGGAGATCCAGTCAGGATCCTCTGCTGGAACCTTCCTAGGCCCCTTAAACCTCTCAAGTTCAACATCAGAAGGTTGAACATCCCAGCAATCTAGCGTATCAAGTCGGACCCTTTTGTATAAGTACCCATCCTTAAGCATCAGACCATCAATAACTTCGAAAACTTCACCAGTTCTACGGTCACGCTTTAGGTTAACAAATTGCCGTAATTTCCTGCACAGTATGATTGAAGATGAACACCATAAGTTTCAGTCTCAATATTCATTGGGACAGAGAGAAGATGTGCACAACTCTAGTTCATAAGAGCTTATCAAACGTGGAGCAGGTGCGGCAGCTTTCTTGACACTTGTCTTCCCTTCCTGGAAATGAAATAGGACCGTTACGAGATCTAGTTATATCATAACACGCATACAACTAAGAGTAAATCAAACTTCACTAAATATGAGGATGCCACAGGTTAAATCCCATGAATAAAAGGATGAGAAAACATATGGAACAACACAACAATTTCATGAGTATATCTTCCAAAACCTAATGTAGTGAATAAAAGAAGTTAGTTCCGCTACATTGACGCCCGAATGTAGTGAATAATTTTCATAGAAGGTCTCCACATTTTGAATATGGATGGATGCGGGGGGGTAAGGAAGCTAGTCCTAGATAATAAGATTCGTATTGGTTCTTGGAATATCGAAACATTATCCGATAAGCTAATGGAAGTAGTAGATACTATGATTCAGAGAAAGTTTCATATTCTATGTTTACAAGAGACAAAATGGGTTGGAGAAAAAGCAAAAGAGATAAAGGATAAAGGTTTTAAATTATGGTACTCAGGTAAAGAAAAAGCTCGAAACGGAGTTGATATTATCATAAATAAAGATTTAAAGGATAGTGTAGTAGACATACAACGATATGGTGACCGAATCATGACGTTGAAATTAGTGTTGGGAGAAGAGGTTTTGAATATAGTTTGTGCTTACGCACCCCAAGTAGGACTAGAAGATAGTATAAAAACAACTTTTTGGGAAGAGTTAGATAACGTGATTCAAAAGATTCCACAAAGGGAGATGATTTGTTTAGGAGGAGACTTAAATGGACATGTCGGTAAAGAGGCATTAGGATATCAAGTGATTCATGGAAACTTTGGTTTTGGGGATATAAATGAGGAAGGTAGGGAGATTTTAAATTTTGCTATGGCATTTGATCTCTTTATAGTCAATACAATCTTCAAAAAACGAGATGAACATTTAATTACTTATAAGAGTGGCTTATCATAAACACAAATTGATTACTTTATTTTTAGAAAAAAAGGTAGAACGTATTGTAAAGATTGCAAGGTAATTCCAGGAGAAAGCTTAACCACCCCACAACGACTTTTAGTTATGGATTTACAAATAAAAAAAAATGGACAAAGAAGAAAAGAGTGCATCGAGCTATTCGGACTAAATGGTGGAACCTCAAAAGCAAGAAAGAAGATATATTTACACATAAAGTCTTTCAAGGAGATGTTTGTAATTATGTTACCCTGTGATATGTAGAACAATATGGCTATACATATTAGGAAAATGGCGAAAGAATTGTTACGTGTATCTAAGGGAGGTGTACCGACACAAAAAGAAGCTTGGTGGTGGAGTGAAGTAGTGCAAAATAAAATGAAGGCAATGAGGGCATGTTCCAAATTACATTATGCTAAGAAAACTAGTGAAACTTTAGAGGCTTATAAGAAAGCAAAGAAGGAAGCAAAAAAGGCCGTGAGTGAAGCAAAAGCTAAAATTTGGGAGGATTTATATAAAAAACTCAACTCAAAAGAGGGTGAAAGAGATATTTTTAGGATAGCTAGGGCTAGAGATAAGAAAACTAAAGATATTAATTATGTTAGATGCATCAAGGATGAGGATGAAAAATTTCTAGTGGCAAATGATGATATAAGAAATAGATGGAAAAACTATTTTTATAAGCTTTTTAATGAAAATAAAGATGTTAGTATTAGCTTAGAAGAGTTAGCCAAATTAGAAAAGTATATAAACCATAATTTCTACCGACGTATTCAAAAGAATGAAGTCAAAGATGTCCTATAGAAGTTTGGAAAATACTAGAAGAAAAAGGAATCACTTGGCTCACAAGACTATTTAATGAAATATGGAAAAATCATTTTTATAATATTCCTATAGAAGTTTGGAAAATACTAGGAGAAAAAGGAATCACTTGTCTCACAAGACTATTTAATGAAATATGAAAAAACCAAAAGATGTCCGAGGAATGGAGAGCAAGTACACTTATACCCATATATAAGAACAAGGGAGACATTCAAAATTGTGCGAATTATCGAGGTATCAAGTTAATGAGCCATACTATGAAATTGTGGGAAAGAATTATCGAGCGTAGGTTAAGAAAAGTATCAAGTACAACAGAGAACCAATTTGGATTCATGCCAGGCAGATCTACTATTGAAGCGATTCACCTTTTAAGATGTCTTATGGAACATTTTAGAGCAAAAAAAAGACCTTCACATGATATTTATTGATCTAGAAAAAGCTTATGATAGGGTACCGAAGAAGGTTCTTTGGAGAACTTTGATAAAAAGAGGTATCCCATTAATATACATTAACCTTATTCTTGGTACCGAAGAAGGTTCTTTGGAGAACTTTGATAAAAAGAGGTATCCCATTGACATACATTAACCTTATTAGAGACATGTATGATGGTGCAACTTTAATATTGGGTTACATCAAAGACAGACTTCAGACTTCTTTGAAGTTAATATTGGGTTACATCAAGGATCAACTTTAAGTTCATATTTATTTATATTGGTGATTGATGAGTTAACAAAACATATTCAAGATGAAGTACCTTGGTGTATGTTATTTGCAGATGACATTGTATTAGTGGAGGAGTCTAAGGAAAAAGTTAATAGAAAATTGGAACTATGGAGAGAAACATTAGAAAGCAAAGGCCTCCGACTTAGTAGAACAAAGACAGAATATATGGAATGTAAGTTTGATCATTTGGTTACCTCAGAGGACATGGAAATTAAAATTGGCACACATTGCATCCCCCAAAACGAAAGTTCTAAATACCTAGGGTCAATTTTTCAGAGTGATGGAAGAATGGATGGAGATGTTACACATAAAATTAATGCTGGTTGGCTAAAATGGAGAGGAGCATCAGGTATTCTTTGTGATAAGAAGATACCATTAAAGTTAAAAGGTAAATATTATAGAGCAACAATTAGGCCTGCCATGTTTTTGTTAATGTAATAGGAGCACGGGCCTTTAGGGACCGTGCCACCATAATGGAAGAGGACCAGGGCCACCATGACCTTGGCCAGACCGTTGGGGACCCCAAAGGCTAATAGTCGTTGGGAGTCCCCCAACGACTAGCCTCCCTTCATTTTGCTCTCCTTAATTCATTTGTGTAATGCCCATAAATAGGCCATTCATTCTTCAATAAAAATATGCAGTCTTGCACAGCTTCTTGATTTGTTTTGTTTATGCTTCCGCTCTTATTAATCATTCTTGAAGATAGACATTCGTGAGTGAATGTCATTTGACTCTTGGCAACTTGGTGATATTGATTCGTGCCACATCAACCTTTGATCATCGACAATTATTTACATGGTATCAAAGCCTCAGATTGAAGATATCGAGTGCATTGGAAAGTGTGCCAACTTTGAAAATTCTACGGTTCTTGGTTTTTGACATTTCAAAGTTCAAGGTAACTTTAGAAAGTATGTTTATTTGAAAAATTGAAGGAAAATAATGAAGTTCTCAATTGATTACGTTGTTTTCGTGGGAATTTTGGAATTTTTGAAAAATATAACTTTATTAGAAATATATGATTATGATTTTCTTGTATATGTGCTTGTGTTTTTGAAATTGAACTTTTGTTTTTAACAAACGATTCTTGACTAAAGTAAATTTGTGGCTATGTTTTCGAAACATTTGAAAAACTTAGTTGTTGTTTATTAAAGATATGAGATAGTAATAATATTTTTTTTGACATTCTCGTTTTGTTGATCCATGAACAATTGTGTTGTTATCCATATCTTCGTTTTATGTAGAAATTTGCTTTCTTTTGCTATGAATCTTAATAGTAGTTGTTCCTTGATTTCTTAGTTCATGGTTGTTATAAGAACGTTATGCGATCTATTTTTGGATTAAGGATGGTTTATTAGTTTATCTCCCCTTTCTTTGAAAAATCCTATGTTGTTTCGGTGCAAATATGATAATTTAAGATTTCTTGAAGCATGTTTTTGAAATGGTCATTTGGATTTTGAGGAAATCACTGTGTTTTTTAGTGCTAATTATCCTTTGTTGGTTGTGACTGTTTGTTTGTTGGTGTGTTTTCGGTATCTCTCCTTTACATCTATATGGGTGTTGGTTTCTCTTATGTAGTTCCGTTTGAGTTTTGGCATTTGAGTGACTTGATAAGGGTTGAAATAGCTTTGCCCTTTTGTCCTTGAAAATTAGTTTAATAAAGATTGAGTACTTAGCTAATAGTTGCTTCTTTATATGTGGATCTTGTTTGGCTTGTTTACTTGTAAAGATATTGATGTGAGTCTTATACTTTTTGTGATGTTGGTTGCTTTAAGGATTGGTTGAGTTCGATTTATTTTAGATAGTAAAATTGATCCCAATGATGATGTTATTCAAATATTTTGGTATTTTAGGAACCGAGCTTCTTTTTCTATTCATATGTGGTGATGGTAGGGATATGCAACATCCCAATGATATTAATGTGTCTTTTTGTCATCTCGTTTGTAGGAGTCACCTTTTCCTTGATCTGGCAATATTAAGCTCTATGTGTTTTAGATTAACTTATTGGCAAGAAACATGGGTTCAGTTTGTTCAGTTTGATTATTGGAACATTTTAGTGGTTTACTGCATTCTCTTCTCGCGGAAACATGAATTTTCTCTAGTGCACTTAGTATTATTGCATGTTTGTATAGTATTTGCATTGTTGAGTTAAATGGACAGATTTGGCTATTTCGTCCTGATTCCGCTGTGCATGGTATTCAGACTTGAGCCCATCCAGTGTGTTCCTTCCAACTTGGTTATATGTAATCTTGATTATGTATTTACGGAGTTAAATCAAATTGTTTGTTGGCATGTTTAGAAGAAAAATGTGTTGTGATATTTGGATGATTTCAAACTTGACTATTGATAAATTTGAAAATGTATTTGTTGGAAAAACAATAAGGGGTATCTTCTTGTGTAAATGAGATCCATGTTGTTGGCCTTTTGTTGAAGACCTTTGTGATTAAGGTGCTTCACGTTAGTGGCCTTTTGTTGGAAATCAATTAATGCTTGAAGATATACTTGTTGTTATTTGAGGCACTTGGAAAAATGTTTGCTGACAATGAGTTGAACGTACTCGTATGACTAAAATTCATATTTTTGGCCTTTGATTGAAAATTAATTGAAAATTGAAGATGCACTTATTTGAAGATTTGTGATCTTGATAACTTTAAGGTTGCTTTTTCACGAGATTATGATCTTCATTTGTTGGCCTTTTGTTGGAAATCTTTGTGATTAAGATGTTCCATGTTGTTGGCCTTTTGGTTGGAGAGTAATCAATATTGAAAAAGACTTATAGTTATCTTGATGTTATGTTTTAACAAACCTTGTGAGACCCTTTGAAAAGCATGAAGTTGATTCCTTTGACTTGTTTTCAAATGGATTATCTTATTTGATTAACTTGTATGTGATAAAAGTGTTTTAACAAATCATTATTTGAAGATTTGTGATCCTAATAACTTAAAGGTTGTTTTTCTTATGAGATTATGATCTTCGTTTGTTGGCCTTTTGTTGGAAATCTTTGTGATGAAGATGTTCCATGTTGTTGGCCTTTTGGTTGGAGAGTAATCAATATTAAAAAAGTCTTATAATTATCTTGATGTTATGGTTTTAACAAACCTTGTGAGACCCTTTGAAAAGCATGAAGTTGATTCCTTTAACTTGTTTTGATCATTCAAATGGATTATCTTATTTTTAGAACCATAGAATCATTTTTGAGTTTAAAGGATATTTAAGGGCCTTGGGAATTGTATGTTTGATTTGAAGGTTTTGAGCTTTGCCTTAAAAAGCTTGTTTGGGTTCGAGTTTTTCCTTAAAACTTGGGTTTGAGCTTAGCCTTAAAAGCTTGTTTGACTTGACGGGTTTTGAGCTTAACCTTAAAAAGCTTATTTGACTTGGTGGGTTTTGAGCTTAACCTTAAAAAGCTTGTTTGACTTGATGGGTTTTGAGCTTAACCTTAAAAAGCTTGTTTGACTTTGTGGGTTTTGAGCTTAACCTTAAAAAGCTTGTTTGACTTGACGGGTTTTGAGCTTAACCTTAAAAAGCTTGTTTGACTTGGCGGGTTTTGAGTTTAACCTTAAAAAGCTTGTTTGATTTAAAAGTTTTGAACTTTGCCTTAAAAAGCTTGTTTGGGTTTAAGTTTGTCCTTAAAACTTGGGTTTTAAGAATAACCTTAAAATACTTATTTGATATACCAAGGTCCCCTTACAATATCACAAGTTTACAGTGATTTATGAATCTAGTAGACAATCCTATTTGAATGATATCAATGTTTTCTTTCAAATGAGTTTCTTGATAAAATCAACTTCATGAACTTATTTAACTTATTTTTTGGTTTACCCTTTGGATTAGATATTATACATTGTCTTTGCGATTTCATTAAGATTGAGCAAATGTATGTATTGATGCTTCGTTGATTTTCATGCAGGATAGTTGACACATTGATTATGGAAAGATGATTTGGAGTTGTTTCAAAGGACGCTGTGACAACTTGGATACTAATTTTATAGAAATTTTTCTACCAAGTTCGTTGAAAATTGAGTTGTATTTGATTTATGTTGGACAAACTTCCGTTGTAAACCCCGTAAGTTTGAGGGGGGGTGTTAATGTAATAGGAGCACGGGCCTTTAGGGCCCATGCCACCATAATGGAAGAGGACTAGGGCCACCATGGCCCTGGCCAGACCGTTGGGGACCCCAACTGCTAGTGCTGGAGAAGGCCAACACTAGCCTCCCTTCACCTTCATTTTGCTCTCCTTAATTCATTTGTGTAATGCCCTAAATAGGCCATTCATTCTTCAATAAAAGTATGCAGTCTTGCACTGCTTCTTGATTTGTTTTGTTTATGCTTCCGCTCTTATTAATCATTCTTGAAGATAGACATTCGTGAGTGAATGTCATTTGACTCTTGGTGACTTGGTGATCGACAATTATTTACAGTTTTATGGTTACGAGTGTTGGGCAGTTAATCATCAACATGTACAAAAGATGTATGTGACTGAAATGAAGATGTTGTGATGGATGAGTGGTCATACAAGAAAAGACCGTATACATAATGAGGTTATTAGAAACAAATTAGGAGTGGCACCAATAGAGAATAAAATGAGAGAATATCGTTTAAGATGGTTTGGACATATACAAAGAAGATCAAAAGAAGAACCTGTAAGAAGGTATGAAAAACTAAATTTGGAAAGTATTAAAAGAGCTAGAGGACGACCACAAAAGTATTGGAAAGAAACAATAAAGAATGATCTAGCTTATTGTGAGTTAACTGCTAAAATGGCACACAATAGGGATCTGTGGAAACTAAGAATCCATGTAGCCGACCCCGTCTAGTATGGGAAAAGGCTTAGTTGTTGTTGTTGTTTTTGTTTGTATCTTCCAAAACCTAAGACTAAATTATGCTGGAAAGCAGAATATAATGGCTGAATCAAAGTAACTACCTATTAGGTTCCATATCTGTCAATAGGGTAATACAAATGTTCTACCACGGTCCACCAAGACAACAAGGGGCTGTATGCAATATCTGGCATGGAAGTAGGCCCACATTTCTAGTTGCAAAGGGGGTTTTGATGTCCTGCACTAAACTACTTATTACTTCTCAGGTTGTAATATCTATATTATCAGGTCTAGCCATTATAGCCGTTCGGTGTTCCCTTGATGATCAGAATTTCTTTGACTGTGTTCTTGAGTTTATTTTAAGATGCAGCCAAAACTCAAATTGGAGAAAAGAGATCTGGTGCTGAGCTTTCTTTTTTTAGAACTTGGTTGCAAATGTGCGTCATGTAATGTGTGCATGAGTGTGCATGGATAGCAAATCAACAGAAAATAAATCATATGAACTCAAAAAAAATGCAGTTGTAGTCCATCAAGCAACTATCTTTTGAGTCTAGACACATGGATGAAATTCAATCCACACCCTCAACTTCATAGAAAGAGATTGTTGGAGTTTCCTCTCCAAAGCATATTAAGAATTTTGTAAGTTTCAAAACCAACACGGATAGCTTCCTTATATTCAAGATTAGAACTGTATAGATGGGATATAGATCTTCAACTGTTATGCCTACCTAATAAAGCAGTATGAACTGCTCAACCTTTTATGAACATCTAATCTGAGACAAGCAGCTCGACACTGAAGATAATCACAAAATGGATGGAGCTGACATTTTACTTTGAGTTTCCATTGGTAGACATATGTCATAACTCTGTCATCCAAATAAGCAGGATATGAAAGTGCCAAGCATTCAGCATCTACATTCATCGCATCCCAAAAACAAAGAAAATGGGAAAATTCACACGTCTTTCCCAGAGAAAACATAACATGGCAAATGAACAAGTTAAGACCACAAAGACAAGGCCAAGATTTGCATAAAAGGTTAAGATTTGCACATGTAACTTTTTGTGACTATCTAATGGCAAACTAAATGCAATGAGAAACTTCATATTGTTCAACTACTCATTATAACAGCAGTGCAAAGCTCCATTACGGTTTTATCAACAACGGCTTGTAGATCAACCCTGGGGATTAGCTTAATAGTTGCTCTTCTACGTGCATCATCCACATCAATTACCTAAAAACCAAACAATAATTATTTGAGATAGTTATACACCATAGGCCCAGCCAGCCAGTGTAAAAGAATATCGCAGTGAACAAAGCCTGACCTTTGCAAGGTCACCTTTATAAATTCCAAACTTAACACGCACCCACATATCCTTGATAATTTCCATAGATTTTCCACGAACAGAAAGCAGATGAGGCAGTTCACTGCATGGAATACGTGAAGCTGTATTTGCATATATCCCAAATAACCCTTTGCATGCCTGGAGACAAAGAATACAATAATAACTAAATCCCATTGTTAAAATGAGATATAATCCCAAAAGAAAAGTATAACGTACTCTTGATACAGGAAACAAGGCAAACAAAGAATACCTCTATGATATCATGCTGCCTGTCGGCTTCAATGCAAATAAAGCCTTTTATATGGTCAACACAAAATGCAGATCTGATACACAAGTTATTTCCAAGTGATTGCAAATTGATGAACTTTTGGATCAAACAGACCACCACTTTTCTTTCATGACCACGCTGTTACAGTAAGCTTTACCAGTATCAGACACCGTGAGTGGTAAGATTGTCAAAGAAAATCATTTTCATCACATACCGCACATTTCACTTTCCAGATTATGGCATCCCCTGTTAACTGTGTTGTGGAATTTTCATGCTCAGATTCTCTAGCTTCTTCAGCATGCACAACATATTTAGACCCTTTCTTGTATCTCTGCCTGAGAAACCTTTCAATCTCTGCATCATCAGTCTCCTCTTTCAGAAAGAAAGGAACTTGATGTGCTTCTGATAGGATTTGCTTGTCTTGAAAATCAGTTCCATCATCATCTAAAAAATATGCCGAACAGCATTAACAGCATTTAGCCTAAAACATGGCAGGTTAAAGATAGACACTGATACAATTTTCAGTTATCTCTGAACCATTATCGAGAATGTCATAAAACATTGACACAGAGATAAGAAGAAACCAAAGAATGAAAAAGTATATATTACAAAAGCATGGGTTCTACTAGAAAGACAGTGGTGTATACAGAACCATTTGTGGTATCTATGAGAAAGCCTACCTTAAAGCAACGCAGTCTTCCAAGGCACAATCCTAGCATCTAGAACCACCTAGGAGGACCCCAGACAAACACCCAGATGGAGCAACGATGGTGGAAATCTACGTTTTTACATCTTGTAAATTTGGAATACGTTTCATTCACAAACCATCGTGTGTTTCCAAAAAATTGTTCCAAGCTTTCTCCCAGATTTTTCATGTTCTACATTTTTTCTTAGGCCAACTAGGAACACCTATTTTTAGGGTTCAGGCGCTTAGTCAATCTAGCAAATTTGACAACACAGTATACAACCTTCTTTGGCAAGAACAATACAATCTCCTACTGAATACAACTGGACTTTTCCCCCCTAGATAAATGCAAAGATTCGATGCATAGGGTCTAATAGAAATGTGACATATGAAACGAAGGTGAACTGTAGCGATAAAAACAGGAAGTAATTTCACCCCTAAGTAACCCGCAAATATTAGTTGTTTCTATTCCTAAGAGATACCGAGCTTTGATTGCCTGAAAATAGAATAGGACAGTTTTACTTTTTCTACCCCACATTTAAATGCAAATGTGCATTGCTAACAGAATTCTGCAAACTACGCACCCAACCAAAAAGTATGAACCCTCTATTAACCGATTCATAGGTTACCTCCAGAAACAATTAAAGCCATCTTACTGCACACTCCAATATTTGCGCAGACACCAGAAATTGAAATCAACCCAACCCACCAACTATCTTACTCTGAGGCGAATAGTCTACTTGAGTAACACCTGCCTCCCCCTCTCTCGACGTCAAAGAGCAGCAAATATATAAAGATAAGCAAGGAAACAACTCCACAGCAGCATTTACAACATCTATCTCTATACGAAACAAGCAAAAGAAGATCTTGTTAGCTGTATCTTAACATCTATCTCTGCACGTATGTGTATACAATAGAAGAAGAGTATCTCGCAACAGCATGTAACATTTCAACAAAGGCATGTATAATATGCAAACAGTAAACATCCCAATGAAAAAAACTCCTTTACTCTTTTGCTACATCATCAAACTTCAAATCATTCAGCATCCAATTTTGGAAAGACCAAAACCAACATCAAATACCAATCATTCAGCAGACGAGATAAATCAGTTCTCCGAAAACAGCAAAAGGAAAAAATATTAAATGCAGCATTCGATTCGTCACACTAAGTAGATGTTTGACATTTCTCTCATTACATGTTAGATCCCTAAAACGCGCTAGGGCTCTGAGAAAGGGGAAAGCGTTTACCAGAATCGTTATCGCTTTTGACGTCAACTTCGATGTCGGTGACGTCGGCCACATCATCGAAGAACTGAAGGACGCCGGAGCGCCTCTGCTTCCTGGAGCCGGATTTTTCATCGTCCGGCAGAAACGGCGATTTCCTTTTGCTGGCGGCAGATTTCCCGGAGACCTCTTTCCCCTTCCCCTTCCCCTTCCCCTTCCCCTTCCCGTCACCCATCAACGGAGTACGACCGCTTTCCCGAGAGAGAGCGCTCAGTGGTATCTGAAGGGCGCCGTATCAATGGAGTACGACGTCACTCCATTTATACCCTCGTTTTAGATAGTTCTTACGTAAAACTTATTTTAGTCGTCCTTGATATTCAAGGAAAGAATGTGTCTAGAATTGACATGATGCTGACGTCTCACGTCCGCCGTCTATCCGGCAATGCGCCTCGATCCTCATTTCCGCACTCTCAGTAGGTCGACTCGGCTCGATTGCGACTGTCTGCGAACACGTTGCCTGATGGAATCTAAAACGGATCGGATCGTATTCCATAAATCGAGATCCGGATGCCAACCAGTTTTGATGGATTCGGGTTTTGTTATTTGGACCTTCCTGGATTTGGATTAGCATTTTGACTGGACTTCTTGGTTGGAGTTGTGATGAGTTCGTTATGTTCGATTAATGATCTAAACCAACCGAACGTGAGCTGGTTCATTATGCTGCACGAGTTGAACATCAACAATCAATGTTAGTTTGTCTTGGCTCGTATTAGCTTCTTCAACCATAAAACTTCTGTGTGTGTATACATATACATAAATACATACATATACATGTATATATAAAAACAAGTGTTTTGATTTACAACAGAATTGTATGATTGACTACCATAAAATCAAGAAATTTAATCTGCTAATAAATTAAATGTGAAAAGTTGCATCGGTAACATTGTGAGAAATTCATGTTTAGTTTGGATCTCTGGTTCATCTTTGGCACATCAAAAAACAATCTAATGAGCTAACATAAACAAGCTTTGAGATGAGGAAAAAGAAATAAACAACCCTTGATTTTTTCGAGTTTCAGTTGTTGATCAGCCACAGTAAGTCCTGGTGACTGGTGGCGATCAAGAGCTGCCTGAACCACCCCCGGGAAATTGTTCGGGACCAAGTCAATTCAGGATGGATTTGGGTATACCAGGTCAGGTTGTGTCCATATCGCATACTAAATGTCCAGTTTAATCGGTTCCTGATCCGGTTAGGTTTCATTTGGAATCACTGAGCCTGTTCCAAACCGGTCATGTCCAAGTCAGATGAAGTTGGTCCTTGTGCACGATAACTAGATTATATGGTATTTGGATCTTCCGTTAGTCAAATCCAAACCAAAAACCCAAGCAGATATATCTACACCACCATGCGTCAGAATATAGATAATATTTTTGTGTGCCACCAAATAAAATCAGTATTCTCTTTGATCTATCAGATGTGTGCTCGTTGGCTTACCAGAACCTTTTCGTTTGTTTTTTATTACAATAGAGAAGCCGAAGCCAAGCATGCACGACCAAGGTATCGAACTCATGACCTTCAACTTGTGAGTGAGTGCTCACTCGTATCATTATTTTTTTCATGTTTGTGAAAAACAATGATAAAACATGAATGAATATAGTAAGTTTATATCGTCATAGAGATTTGGGTGAATGCTTTGTCTCGACTCATTGTATAACTCTAATGGTTAAGACAAGGTTCCCTAGATATATGAGGGCTAGCGGTTTAAGCATCTACAGACTTTGTCCCTTTAGATTTAGTGTTGTTTTTAAATTTATCGTTCATAGAAAGCATAGCTATCATAGAAGCAAAACGGATGCAAGAAACGGAAGCTGAAAAGCACAGGCTGAAACCAGAGAGAGAGCAGGGATGCCTTAGAAGTGATGTAGAAGAAAACATGAAGTGAAGTTATAGGAGATCCACGGAGAGATAAAATAGGATTTAACATGGAAACAAAATAATAAAAAACAAAAAACTAATATACACAAATAAAAATAAATATACACAATAATAATGAACTTTGCCTCGGGTCCCTTATACATTGTTTCCTACAGTTAGGTCGGGTTGACCTGAACCTGATCAGGTCAGGCTCTAAAATGACGTGAGAAAAAGAAAAACGGGTTGGATTAGGGTCGACCTGTTCTAGGACCAACCCACCCAGCAATGGACCGATTTGTACTTGCCACCATCAAAAGGAAAGAGTCACAGCTCACCAGGAAGGGTTCTACTTCTTCTACCTTCCCGTGCTTCGGGTTCAAGGTCAGGAGCTCGATACCAGAGTGTTTGGGTCTTAGCAGGGGTCTGTCTAAACCCGATTTTTTCTGAAAATAAGAAGAGGACGACCACTTACCTAACACCTCAAACAGAAGCTGACGCACAAGGTATTCCATTGCTTACGCCTCATACTAAGCAATTTTTTAAAACCTTGCTGCATTCTCATAAGAATTCGCTTAAATTTAGTCGTGGCTGGCTTGGAACTGATCCGGTGGTTCCAACTTGAATCGAATTGGGTCAGAAATTGACTGGACCAGAACCTGTCAAACCGAACTTAGTTTCAATTTCATTTTCTTTTAACTTTTTCAATCTCAAATTTCTTAATGATTTTTTTTTAGTTTCAAGGGGTTTAGAACCCAAAGCAGGTTGTTCCGAATCAGAATTTGAACCAATGCGGTCTCGGTTCAGTTCCGGGTCAGATATTCATAAGATACACAGTAAAGTTAGTTCCGGGTCTCGGTTCAGCTGCGGCGAGCTCATGAACAAGCTCTATATACCTCAGCTGAAGATCGAGATCAGTGGGCTTGGATATCAAATTATATCAATCCGTAAGAGCCATAATTTTGTTTTATGACTAACATATGAGGATTGGGCTTCAGACTTTGAGAACATAGAAGTCCACCTATAACATGTGCTTGTGCCATAAATCAATGATTTTTAATTTCAAAGTAGATAACAAATTTACATTAGGGAGTACAATGCTAGATTATGTTTTATGACCATGACATGAGGACTCCAAAGTGGCATGTAATTTCAAAAAATTTAAGAGGCTTTAGAAATGTATAAAATACGTTTTTATTATATTCATGTTACCCAAAAGTAATAAGTGCACATTAGTGATCTCTCTTTATATATATATATATATATATATATATATATGTATGTATGTATGTATATAAGAAAAGAGTGTTACTATTCATACATCTTTTTTTTACTAAATATAAAACATTTTTATCATTTTTTGAAACTGTCTTTTTTCATTTCTCTGTCTCACTCTCTCACTATGGACACCATTTTCTAAAAAATGATGTATCAACCATGCATCACCCTTCATACACAGATGCACCCAAATTGCGTCTATCATTTTAATATAACATACCTTAAGCATGTTTCATTATTGATCATGAAGAAGGATACTGTTCAGTCACATCATCTTACATCCTCATGGCGTGTTGCTCCTCCATGTTGCTCCTCAAATAGTGATGCATCATCAATGTGTTTGTCCTTTAAGTAAAATATGTCTTAGGCGTATTTCATCGTTGGTCGCCGATTTCCTCTTTTGTTAGAAACGTTCATCATAATCGACGATTTAGAGTTTCATTCTTTATTGATTTTTTGTGAGATTTACATTTAAATTGAGATAGAGTTTGAGAATAATAGAGAAAAAAGTTTGAAAGAGATCGATAAAAATATTTTAAAAACTATTCATAAAGTTTTAAAAAAGAAGGGTTGAACAGAGTAAGACAAGACGATTAAGAGGAACATTACAAGAGATTGTTGGAGAGAGGAAGATCAAAAAAAAGTTATTGAGAAGAAAGGAGAAGCCAATGGTATGCATATGGATCATGAGAAGGAGAAATACCGATGAGCAAGAAAGAGAAACCGGTAAGAAGGAAAAAAAGAATTTACAGCAAGAGTAATTTGAGATTTTTGTAAAAAATATGTATGTTTAGTAAAATGAGTGTATGAATAGAATTACGTAAGAAAAATGCATATATTGGTAGCTGGATGGTTGATCAAAGGGTTTCGTGAGAGCTTCAATATCCGGCTTTATTTGTATGGATATGATGGTACCAATTGACCAACTCTAGAAGCTAACCCATCTCTCTCTTTCATTGCCTTTTCTTTCATGTCTTAGCTTCAACGCTGACATTATAGGCGAAGAAAGTCACACATGTAAATATAATACCAAGCACTTATATATCTCTTTTATTTTTTAGACATTTAAAATGTTACAAAGATAATTGAAATTATATAAAACCAATCATATTATGCCAATACTTCCAAAATAAAAAGGAAAGCATGAGTGCTTAATGTAATAATGTTATAGTCTCTATAAAAACATATTCAAATCTATCAAATTTGATGAAAGTATTGAGGTAATGCAGCTAATTGTGTACTATCTATCTATCTATACACACACACACACACACACTATATATATATATATATGTGTGTGTGTGTGTGTGTGTATGTATGTGCATGTGCTAATATTCAAAGAGAGAGAGTATAAGAGTATATATTGGACATGACTATATCCTTTTTTGTCTTTTTTTTATCTCTCATCTTTTATTTTTGTTAGAGGAGGAGGTTGAAGCCTAACATATACCTACACATGCACCCTTTGCCAGTCAAACTCTCCATGAATAACAACAATGCTAGAGCACCCTGACATGCCATGGATCTAAGGCTCCAAGTGCTCTCTCGTCTTTTTAACCAGTTACATTATCTCTTTTGTGCAATATTATTGTCTTCATACATTTAATATATGATTTTTCCAATACAAAAATGCATGTGGAAAGCTTACCAACTCACGAAAAAGAAAGGTCGAGAAAGACTGTTTGCTAGGGATTGTGAAACGTCAACGCCCACACGACGAGGGAGGAGGGGGATGTGCAGCTGCACAAGGAAGGAAAAAGGCAGGTTCAACTGCTACAAACCTTTCTTGGTGGCCTTTAAACGCTCCAAAATCCTCTTCAAATTGTTGAAGTCCGGCTGCACAAGGTTTCCTGCTATGAGGGACGTATTTTAGTTTGCTGTGGCTCAGTGTTTTTCTCTTCCTTTTTCGTTGTGAGTAAATAAAAAATGTATTAAATAATGATAATATATAATTTCTCTTTATATACAATACATATATAATTCAGATCCTACAACATCCGAGAACCTGCATACCCTTTAAGTTCAAGAAATAAGTATGTCATTTAAAAAGTTTTAAAAGTATTGAAGAAAAATTTAAGGGACACCCTTTTGACATTAATGTTCCCAAAATTAAGAGATGAGCACGAGTATGCATGCGATAAAGGTTACATGATCAAATCACTATATATAGAAAGAGTGATTGGATCTGCTCACAATTGCGTTATCTACTCGTATTGGATCATTATTTTTTTAGAGCATGAGTATAATAACATTGTCTTTTATCATTCTTTCAAAACCTTTAAATTTTTTAAAATTATACTTATACCACTTAAAAGCAATGAGTAAACAAGAATGAACATATGAAAGGTAGATAGGAACAAGTTTTGTTATATATATATATATATAGAGAGAGAGAGAGAGAGAGAGAGAATGCTCACACTAACACCCAAAAGCAATATTGAACATGTGTCCAAAGTGAACAAGTATATATATATATATATATATATATATATATATATATATATATATATATATATATATATAGAGAGAGAGAGAGAGAGAGAGAGAGAGAGAGAGAGAGAGAGAGCAGTTCATGCACACACCAATCAATACTTAAATATCTCAACCATCCGATATTCAAGGTAGGTTGAGCTCTTTGAGTAAAAAAGCAACTTTTACTTGGCACATTTATTGCGGTTGCAAAAAATACCAATGTACTTTTTGCTTTTGAGATTTGAATTTAAAAGCATGCTTAAGTATGGATTAATGTTAGGATGGGCTACTCTCTCTCTATTGATCTGTTTGTGGCTTATTTCATGGTTGCTTGTTCAGCATTTTCTCATTTAGGATAAGCTGCGCTCTACCAGTCTTCCAGACCTCAATATTGGATCGAGGGTCTTAAAATCGACTGTCCCCCTAGCAAGGAGAAGTAGCTCTTTGTGGCATAGACTCAAACTTACCATGACCGTGGGCTATGGCTTTTACCCCAAACGTTTTAGCCCGAGGCAAATAGGGTGTATTTTAGAATATAGCTAGGTTTCAAAGAAACTCCGAAAGGAACCTATAGAATAGCCCACGGCTTTAACTGTGTACTATATAGATTCCGCTCAAACGTTGAGTGAGGTAAAAGCGTGTCTTGAAAAACAGACGTCTCCACCTGCCACATTCTTTATTGACAAACTCGTGAGCCAAGTTTATATATAACATTTTAAAACTATATTTCGGAAAATTATTTGGTGTAGAAAAAATGTTTCCCTTGACTTTATCCAGAGTTCTTACTTAAGAGCTGCCAACTATTAAAATAAAAAAATAAAGAATAAGGTTTGGTAAAGAGTAAGTCTGGGAGCTTCTATCTAATCTCTGTGACCTTTTATTGCTTTGAAGTCTCCCCTTGATTTCTTAGAGATGTACATTAAGCCACCATTCGATCAATTGTTTCTTCTATATATACAGACCCTTCACTTGCATTTCTTGGCATCATATTCTCTCTCTATCTCTCTCCCCTCTCTATCTCTATAAACTTAGTTTGTGAATACTTTTATCCAGGTTTCTTCTATTCATGGAAGGCCTTATCCCTTACATATACAAAGCCATAGTCCAGTCAAAGTCTGGCGGCTGCTCCGCCAGGCCCGGTGCATCATGGCTCAGTGAATCCTCTCCAGCATCTTACATGAGGCTCCTTGGTGATTCCGACAGGTTCCAGTCAGAGATCCCACTTCTTGTGCCTGATTCTGCACTCCCGACTTCTTCTTTTTCGTCTACGTCGACTGGTGTGCAGCTGCCTAACCGCCGTGCTGCGTCTAGCATGCTAGTCTCCGGTTATTAGCTGCCGTAACGCGCTAAACATGCAGGGTTTGACTGCTCAAGTCCAAAACAGAAAGTGAAGCCTAAGGGGGTCCAGTGTTTAAGTGTTTTCTTTTTTTCTTTGTTAAAATCAAGTGTAAATTGTCTCCTTGGAGATAGGTGTCGACATGTAACTTGTAAATTCGTATTTTTTCTGCTCGTAAAAGTAATTTTTTTGTAATTGGATTCTAGAATGGGAAGAAGTTCCTGTTCTGTTCTCCATTGTCATGTAATCTTCAGGTCCCTGCAGTCGGAAGAAATTCCAGCTGTTTGACGTATGAATAGCCCACGGTTATACCATGAGCTTTGTATGATAACTACGGATCAATCGTGGACCATACTGTTTCCTTTTGTTTTACTGTCAATTTCTTGGGTAGGTAGTTATAATCTTGAACTCAATTTTCAATATACTCTTCATAAGAAAAGCAGACTTTCCCAGTAAGAGTTTCACCCTTCCACAAGACTCAACAAAGGAGGGAGGGGAAGGAATTGTATTGGGTAGCGACGGGCGAGCATAAAACTCAATCGCCTACTTTTACCATGAATTCTTCAACTTATGATCACTTGTTTTTCTGGATGGAAAAGTCCCACGAAGAAAAGAGAAAGAAACAAATGGATGAATGAGAAGGAAAGAGGGAAGGCGGTTGCCGTACCTCATAATTCACAATTTCTTCTTGGTTGACGAGCAATGACACCTTTGAGATGTGGCCATTGCTGCTCATCACGTTTACGAAACGGGAACCTCCTTACCCCAGTTTCAATGAACGGAGCTCCTGCTCAATATCCTGCGAGCATGGTGAAGAAAGATGTCGAGTCAGGTTCTACATGATCATTATGACACCGAAATCTGTCATTCATGTAATTAATTTCATCACCAACATGTTGCCGAGATCGAATACGTTCAAACAAATTTTGGCTATAATTTTCCAGCGGATCTATTGTGCCACTTAGCCACTATTAATGCCAATTACCACTTGTAGTGATCAGAAGATTTAAGAGATCATTATCTCGCACCAAAGCGCTTTATTGTGTGTGTGCACTTGACATGCGATTTTGCATGAGATCAGATCAAGAAAACGTCTGTCAACCTGCTGGTAGTACAGAAACTGAAAGTAATAACCATGCATGAGAAACAGAGAAACCTGCATGTTTATAAAGAACATAGATGTACCTGGCCAGCAGAGAAGTTCAGTACATATGGTCGGAAATCGGCACCATCAATTCTGCTTACAGCTGCTTCGATAATTTCACAGACAACCAGCTTTAGAAGAGTAGTCAATTAAAGGAAAACCAACAGGATCAGTGCAGAAAATGCTAAAGATCCGTGGCCCTAGAGAAGGGTTACACTTATATATATATATATATATATATATATATATATATATATATATATATATATATATATATATATATATATATATATATATATATATATATATATATATGAGAAAATTAGACGTTGTACACGTGTAACACCAAGCACTTATGCTTTTCTTTTGCTTTTTCAGGATACGGATGTTTTATATTTATAATTAGATGGTGCGCCTTTTTGTACTTAATACATGTTATTTAAAAAGTTGTAAAAATATTTTAAAAAATATAAAAATCAATCTTATTAAACTCATGTCTTCAAAGAAGGCATAATTCTTGGTCCGACAGTCCTCCTTGGTGCGATCACGTTCCTCTTTGTTGGCTGCCTCGCCGGTGGTGGTGCATGGCCGCGCCCCCTCCCTCCCCCCATCTGTCGATGAGGGGGGTTCTCTCCCATACTTCCTTGGTGTTCCATATCCGCCATCTCGTGAACCGTGACCACGGTGGACGAAAAGAACCACAAACTAAAAAATGCAAACCAAACTCCCTTCTTCCTACTTGAAATTAAGAACACACATCTACATTAGTTCTACCAGTTTCAGAAAATGTTTCGAGTCAAGAGAATTTTCAGATCATCTTAATTAGGATATTGGAGCTACTTTCTGTATCCAATCTGTTTGTATGAGCAGGAGAGAGAGTGAGAGTGAGAGAGATACCCATCACAAACGATGTTTAATTAGGAGTGAATATAAAGTTTACTGTCCAATTTGGTAGTTTTTTAATTTTCATGTTACATTTTAATTTTCAAGTTACATTTCTCCAATTATTACTTACTTTTAGGATATTTTACTCTGTTGCATTTGTTGAAAATGATCAAATTAAGATCATAAATATTTCGATCTAGTCCTAAAGATTGTTTTGGTGAGTACTATTTGTTAAATCTAACTTAGATTGGAAGGGTAAGGGATCTAGTATGACCGAGCACTCAAAGTGTCACATTCACATATATACACAAAAGCACACCAAAAAATGCTTAATTCATGAGAGAGTAGAAGGGAGAGGTGAAATTTCCTTTCTTTTTCTCATTGGTTATATTTATCGTTTCCACTTAAAGTAGATGGAAAACATATTCAAGACTGATCTATCTTACATAGAATGAGGATTTAACAACATATATTCTTTTTAAACACTATAAGGTCAATAGATGTACATATTTTTTTAGGAATAGTAGATCTAAATATTTTAAAACGATTTAGGTGCATCAATTTTCATAAAGAAGTTCAAAGTTGATTTTTCAACAAATCTATTGATTCAAGAACTTATAACATAAAATTTCAAATTAACCAGATCTACAACTATATATGTGTGTGAGAGAGAGAACTTTCATATGACATACTAAAAGTAAAAGTGAAGAAACAATAACAATTTTTTGACCTGCATTTCCAGAACACAACTCAGAAGCCTTGCGACCCTCTCCGTTGTTTCTAAAAGAATGAGCAAAGATATATGTATGACACCACGAACTAGGAAACATGTCCTGGCTATGAAACCACCATTCGTTTCCTCTTTGATACTTATAGTGTTCTATTATCCAAAATTAAGAAAATTTAACGACCTATATCATTGGCATTGCAAATATAAGGTATTTGTTTTCAAAAACAAAATATACACATTCAATGAAAAAAAAAACCATGGGGAAACTTCCAATGCGCGTTGAGTTGAAGATATCCTGCTTTCAATTTTATATCATTTATGTCTCTTTCACATGGACACGCTTAAAAAGTAATTTTCTTTCACAACCGGCACGTAAATAAATACGATGTGTGCAACCATACGATATAGAATGCCTAACAAATTCATGGCAGCAAAATTAAATTGGAAATGTTATACAAACTTTACTTAAGTATTCAATTTCAACTATTCATCTACTAGAGCTAAACTTAAGTTGTATCATTTTGTCAACTAACAAAATGTTAACTTTAAAATTTCATACTAAGAAATATGTAGATGCAAGATTTTTTGGGAGGAAAATTTTATGTTTTCATTTGTAACACTAAGAAAAGAGAGAAGCATGAAGCATAAGCAAGGTAAAAGTTGAGTCAAGTTTACATTGTAATTCTAGTAACTGACGAACTTAAAGAAGGGTCAACTAAGCCAAATTAGCTTCATTTGTACAACTCATTGCCAACGATAGGAACGTTGGTGTCTCTCAATATAATAATGCAGTAAGTGTTTATTATTTAGAAATGAACACATAATGACAACTCTACCTAGTTTTATAAAAAGCTTGGTCTTGGATTAGAAAGACATACATCAAATCTTGTTTCTATAGTGCAATTTATGATTCTATGCTTTTGAATATTAAGAACCTCAAAATTTACCTCTTAATGAGTAATGATCTAAGAAAACAATCATCATGATTAAAGTTCCCTTTAATTCCTCCAAATTAAACTTAGTAAAATCATATTTGTCTATTCCGTTGGAAGTAGCTAACCTAGATCTACTATTAATGATAGTGTTGAGATTTTCCTTAATAGAGTGTAACTATGAGATTAAAGTTCTATTAATTTCTCTTTACAAGTAATAGTATAAGGTGACACTTCATTGAAATCAAGTTGAGTCTAACAAAATTAATTGAGTACTTCACAAAAGTTGATCAAGCTTGTTTTTCTCTAACTGTGAAGAATTCTTTGAATTCGAGAAGGTAATTTTATTAAGAAGAAGAAGCTTCTTATCTAATTTGGGCTTTCCCTCTATTTGGTTTTTGGTAGGATAAGAATTCCTATATTTCTAAAGGCATTCAACTCTCATTGTTCAATATTTCCCATCAAGAGATCTCGTGTCTTTAACTACATATTTTGTAATGTTAGTAGTTATACACATTATCAATAATGTTATATTCAACAATCGTGCACATTTTATTAAGTATGAGATATGTTGTTCTAACTAGTTCACGTGATACCCATCATGAAGAACACTAAGCATGTCTCACATCTCACCAACAAGAGAAGGTTATCAATTGTTGGATATGACATTATTGATAATGTATGTAAGTATCTAAGGTTTGACAAGATGGAAATGACATGGCTAACATGAACATGAGTGGTAGGTTAATTGTTCTTCTATTTAGTATATAATAGAGATATACATAATTCTTCAAAGCTTCTTTGTGGGGTGTCAAATTTGTTTTATTTCCACAAGATTTTGTTCAATTTTGGATGATTATTTAGATTCTATGTCACTATATCAACTCCCATACATGGTCTTATAACTTTATGTTGATTTACGTTTGTAATAGATCTTGTTACTTCAATCTAGTCATAGACAGCTTTTTGAGGAAGCACCCTTCTCCTAAAGTTATGGGCAATTTTGTTGATATAATGGAAAGATTAAAAGTTTGCTCCCTTAATTCTATGTCTATCCAAAAGAGAATAGAGTTCATTTTATTTTAAGCAAGGAGTGTAAGTTGGTTCCATTTCTTCTATTTCTAAAATAGTCCATGGACTAACTTCTATGATTTAATGCCATCAAATAAGCTAACTAGTTATGTGAATCAACTAGACATAAAATAGTCTGGTGTCTTAGCAGGGAAATATGTACACCTAATAAGCTAAACAATATAGTAAACTGTTAGTTAAGAAGGACAATTAATTTTGATTAGAGAAACTTTTTCGAGCAAGACTTCATGTTTGTTGTGAATGATTGATTTTCATTAGAGAAACTTTTCTAAGGAGTACTTCATTTTGTTGTTAATGATTGACTTACAGTTTTCTCCACCTTGTTACTGTAGGAGCAAGTCGAAAAGATTGAGAAATAAAGCCATCTAGTTTGGTTCATTCTCAATAGCCACAAGATGATCATTTTGTTGATTGATTCTCCTATTGCACTTATAGTCTCAAAATAATTGAGAACTAAATTATGATTGGATTAGGTACAAAAAAATGGATTGATTCAAGATCTATTTTGTTCTTTATTTGGAGTAGTAGAGACTTGCATGCTGAGTAGTAGAGGCTTGAATGCTTGAATTAGTAGTCATAAAAAAATGTCTGAGTGGAGGACTAGTGGCGACTCAAGTGGGTTTGGTGTCCCATAAATTTGTTCCCGAAATTTACAAACTTTTTAATTATTGTCACATCATTAGTTGCCTTTACAATTTTCATTAACTACAAGGTTTGAAATTAATACTACTAGCATAAGGTTTGAAATTTCATTTGAGAAGACTACGGTATATAAAAGGAAAAGGCATGTCTTTTCTTATGGATAATAATTTTTTTAAGGGCGACGGATACCAATTATGACGGGTGGACCCAATTGAATATTTAGGGATACTAAACATGAATTAAATATTATTAATGTACCTGAGTTTAATTAACCTAACTTTTATTAACATTAAATCCAATTGTCAATGCTTGAGCTTGTTGGTGTTGGAGATAATGAAGCATTACATTGCATGATATAATAGGAAGAAATTGGTGAAAACGACATAATTTGACTATATTCTCTTGAAAGAACACCAACATATAAATTGGTTTAGTTTCAACAGCAGTGAAAAACGAACCTCAACTTCAGATGGCCAAAACAGGTTGAAAATTAGAGCTTAAGCAAACTCATACAGATCAACTTGAAAAGCTTCGCAAAGATACAAAACCCCCTGGCCCCAATCCATGTCCAAAGTGTGTCACTGGTGCCAAAGAGCGAAAGATATGAAAAACATGCAGTTTGGTGGTAGATCATGATTTCCTCCTGAAACTTCGATCGACGGTACGTGATATATATATATATATATATATATATATATATATATATATATATATATATATATATATATATATTATTAAAACTAGATCTTACCATCTCAATTCTTTTAAGAGTTATGAGTGTAATTTAAAAAATTTAATTAAAAAATAATAATACTATTATACTCATGCTTCTAAAAAATAATGGTCAAGTATGAACAAGAGTCTAAAAGAGGTAGGCAAAATAGAAAGAAAGAAAGAGAGAGACAATCATCAAAGAGGTCAATGCTGGACAGTGAAGGTTCATTCTGAAAAGAGCACAAATTAGATGCCCTAACACTATACATGGTAAGCTTGTGCTTCTCTAAAAAAAAGAATGAAAGAAAAGTTAATGGAACTCTTATCAGCGGCTCGACCCACAAGATGAGGATCGTGAGTTCGATAGGCAAGACATGCATACCTTGTCTTCGACCTCCCTATTGTAACCAGAAAAAAAAATCCAACTTGACTGTACGATTTGTTTGTTTGTATCATTTTAGTGTTAGACTTGGATCTGAAAAGCTAAGACCCGTTTAACAGCCCTTATCCAAATTAGGATCGCATCAAATCAGAGTTCCTGGTTCCCCCTTTATAGGGCAGCAATATCGAAACAGGACACGGAAACTCAAGACGAGCACGATCAAGAAAAATACGGGTCATGTTCAAATCGACACACTTTGACATGAGTAAGAAGATGCACCATGAATGTTGGCATAGGCCAGTTCGGTTCCAATCCATCCCGATGGATTGAACTAGAGCTAAACCGCCTCTGGGACCGATTGAAATTGGAAACTGACGAACTTGAACCCAATCCAAACCAAAATTGGTCAGAATGAGAGTACCCCATGGTTCAGTTTCTGGTTTTACCTATTGGAGAATCCAATTGAGAGTTCAAATGGATCGAACGACTTGAAGCCAATAGTTCTAAATAGTTTATTTTTGTTCTGGATCTAAAATCTCACAATTTTCAAATACAACTACAACCAAACCGGACCCGGTTTGAGACTAGAATCAGAGCCGGTAAATCAAAACCGAACCCGAACCTGGGGGCTGGTTTGGTTCCGGTTCCACCAAAACGGCCAAGACACGAATTTGCCGCCAAAGAAATCTTGGTTGCTTTGTCTGCCCCTCCTTGAAAACCCTAACTTTGCTGGCGAGTGAGAGAGAGAGAGAGAGAGAGAGAGAGAGAGGAGATGGTGGTGGACGTGGGGCGAGCTCCAGCGAAGCTCCGGTGGGGAGAATTAGAAGAGGACGATGCCGGAGATCTGGACTTTCTTTTGCCTCCACCTGTCGTGATCGGACCTGACGAGAACGGCGTGAAGAAGGTGATTGAGTACCGATTCAACGACGAGGGAAACAAGGTCAAGATCACGACGTCGTCCCGCATAAGAAAGCTTGCGAAGGCGAGGCTCAGCAAACGGGCGATAGAGCGCCGGCAGTGGAGGAAGTTCGGCGACGCCGCCCATGGTGATGACGGGAACAGGATGACCATGGTTTCCACCGAGGAGATCGTTCTGGAGAGGCCTAGAGCTCCCGGTAAGCCTCTGTTGACTGTACCCTTGCGACAATTAAGGAAAATCAGATAATTGGTTTCTTTTTTGCCTAAATAACTTTGCTATTTTCTGGAAGTCTAAAATATGTTTCAATTGGTGTCATTTGTATGGTAAATGTTGGTCCGTTGGTTTCAAGAAATATTTGTTTTGGTTTAATTGATCTTTTCGGTCCTTAGTGTACGTGTTACTTGCATTTCGGGCGTTTAATTGTAGATCTGAAGTGACTGTGATTCAGTTCATTTGATTAAGGAGCATAAGTTCACCGTACTTATAAGTCTTAAAATATGTTCGAATCGGTAGTTTTTCAGGGCAAATGACTTTCTTCTAATGAGATTGATCTTGAATTCGTTGATTGATGTAGTGCCTACCAATTTTAACTTCCATATCATCTGTTTCGACGAGATTACTGAACTTGTACTCCTGATATTCTGTATTCGTTTTACTAATTCTAAAACCCCTTGTTTCTAATGTTTTGGCACAACTTCTATAGTAACTCCATGATTGTTGTCAGTTGATTAAGCGGAAGTTTTCCCATTCATTCTTGAATGAGTCACTGTTTTCCTTTTCTCCTTCCTTTTCTGTGCATTGGTCAGTTTGGTTCAAGCACATTTATTCGATGGTTCCATGTTTGTTTCCTGATAGTTTGCACCTGTGGTATTGTTGGTCATTGGTTGCTTGAAGAAGATCCCCCTTTATCTATGTTTCCTTCATAGCTATGTTGCAAGGATACGGCTACGGTACTGGTACTGGGTGCTGATATGGGTATGAGGTACGGTATTTTTTTAAAAACATAAGGTTCAGGTGCGCCACCATTCAATAAAAATAAAATTATACATATATATTAGATAATTTAACAAATTGACTATAACATTATAAAACTTAGTTAAAAATTAAAACATATAAATTATGACATACCATATAACTCTAACAAGAATCATAATGTCTCAACCAGAAAATTACATCATATAAAGGTTTCAATTTCATAAAATATAGTTTGAGCACCAAAATATAACATTTTTGTTGGGTTTTGAGAATCAAGTTGACCGGTATGGATTTTAGTCTAACTTGACCTATTCATAACAAAAGTTTGAAATACGCATAGTACATGGGTATTCCATATCTGTACATGTAACCAGATGGATCCAAGATTCATAATTTTTGAAAACATGTACCCAAGTACCAGTACTAGCTAAGTACCAAGTACGGGTACTCCGCCATAAATGGAGTACCCATAGTGTTCATGTCTACAACCTGACTCCTCTGACCTAAATAAATTTCCGGTTTCCTATGCCTAGTTTGTGTCTAAGTTAGTTCATTGATCGGTTTGATTTGTGGTAGATTGGATCTGTTTCCAGGGAGATTTATGTTGGATAGTGGCTTTCTGCTAATAAGTGCTTGCGTTGGTTGACTTTCTACTGAGTCCACCGTCATTTCTTCATTTCTACCAATTTTCTCTTATGTTACTGACTTTTGCTTTTCTTTTTGGTGCAAGAATATCTTTTCCATGGTTTAACTTGATCATTGATAATTGCACCTACTGTTTGTTGTTGTTTACAACTGTGCTTGCCTCAAATGGTTTCATTACAGGAATCACTTTTCTGGTTAAAGCAATTACCGGTGTAGATTGTTGCGATTTGGCATAATGTATAAGATATCCAAGATGGTGCTTGAAAAACATTGTTTTTAAACGATTCCCTCCTATTTGTGTGCATGTTGTGTCCCTTCGTCCATCAATTTATGTAGAGAAGTACTCAAAGCATCATGTCTCTTGTCATTTTGATGTGTTGCAGTTACATGTCTTCTATTAAGAAGGTGAGAAACAATATAAGCTTCTGTGAGACCGTAGGGTAGATGATGTGGAAAGGAAAATCTGCAAAAGAGAAAAAGTTTGACCTAAATATATTTTTTCTAATTTCTGAAAACGTGCTTCTGTGCTTTGATAGTTTTACTGGGTCATTTTGGTGAAAATTTAGATTAAGCCATAGAAAGATTGATTGTTAATTGAGGTGACATTAACATTATTGCTTTTTGGAGTTTTCATTTCATACTGTTATCTAATACGTGTACCATGTACATGCTACTTCTCTCTTGTGGAAGTACTGTGACTTTCTGTGAAGTTGGGCCACATTCTCTTCTTGTTACATTGTGTTCTTGAATCTTTGTTGTGGAATTTTTTCTAGTTTTTTCTACTCTCCTTGTGTTAAATGTATTAGGAGATTTAAATCTCCTGAGGTTTTCAACAGTTTGTCCTGTTATTTTCTTGTGGTTGTAGGTCATAGCTCTACTCATTTTGAGCAGAATATCCCTTCCATTGTTTCGTTAATAAAGTTTTTTCTTTTGCCTGAAAAAACAGTTCATCATGGTCCTTTCTATAATTTCTTGTGCTTTTGCTGACATAATATACTCGTCAGAGTATGATTTCTGAAGTATATTTTTGACATATGCTGACTCAATCATTTACCTTTCTAGGGAGCAAATCAGAAGAAGCAAAGGTTGCAATTGACCCCTTGGCTGCCATGAAGGGTGCTGTTCTTATGGTTTGCAGGACTTGTGGCAAGAAGGGTGATCACTGGACTTCAAAGTGTCCGTACAAAGACCTTGCCCCTTCAGCTGATGGTTTTGTTGACAAGCCACTTGCACCGGAGGCGGCAACTCCTGCCACTGGTGCAACGAAGGGAGCATATGTTCCACCTAGCATGAGAGCAGGTGCAGATAGAAGTGGCACAGAAATGAGACGTAGAAATGAAGAGAACTCAGTAAGGGTTACCAACCTGTCTGAGGATACTAGAGAACCTGATCTGCTTGAGCTATTCCGCACCTTTGGCCCAGTGAGTCGCGTCTATGTTGCATTGGATCAGAAGACTGGTTTAAGCAGAGGCTTTGGTTTTGTCAACTTTGTCCACCGAGAAGATGCGGAGAAGGCCATCAACAAGCTCAATGGATATGGATATGATAATCTCATCCTCAGAGTTGAATGGGCAACTCCTAGGTCCAACTAATTGACTGAGTTGGTAAGCATCTGATGTTGCAATTAGCGAGCTTCTTTCACGGTTTTCTCTTTCTTTTATCAGGTTTTCATTTGATAGTGGGTGAACGTCCTTTTCCTTTGATCATGATGCTCCATTTGTGAGGAATTTTGTGTTTGTAAGGACCCTTCTTAGGCGAAGTTTATTACTGCCTTTGTGCTTTTATCTTATGGCATTGCAATGTTTGTGTGATAAGTTATTCCACATCTTCAATCAAAAACAGGCTACTTTTTGAACAGTAGAGGATGTGCCAATTGGGAATGTAACTACTTCTGAAATAGGAAGCATTCCGCTGGTTATCAACTTATTTAATGAGAAATGATAATTGAATGCTTGCCAATCATTCTTTCTTTATGAGGTTTCTTTTTACATCCTTGCATGAAAAATGAGCACCATGGCTCACTCATTTGGGCCGAGCATCTCTCCCTCTCTCTACACATGCAAACATGTGAGATGTGATTGCAAGAGAATGTCGTGAAATTGGAGTCATCATCATAATAGAATCTTTCTACCAAACGAATATAGTTTGACATACAATACACCGTTTCTTACTTGTGGTATCTATTGTCCCTTTTTACCCATCTCTTGATCTTGTGGCAAAATCTTCTCTTTGCTGTCTTTCCTTTGGGCCCAACATCAGTGGAGGGCTCACTGATTGCTACGGTCAAGGGGGAGTCTCCTAAGTGGTGATCAGTGCAATTCTCATATTCTCTGCATTCGATGGCCTCTTTATTTTCTAAGAGGAGTTCATCATATTCAATTATGTCATCTGATTTCTTGTTCTTCTCTTCTTGGTTCCTGATGAACTCATATCTTAAGCAGGCATTATTCCATCTTAAGTACAGTAGTTCTCCATGATCGGGAGCTTGATTCATTTGAAGCTGTTCCATCTGTCTCAAAAGATTCTTGTTTGTCCTCATCAATCTTTTCGTGTTCTCCATTGCCATGTTAGCTTCTACTTCTCTCTGCAAATAACAGGCCTTACAATCGGTTAAGATGTAAAAGAAGCTATGATGTAGCACGAGATTTTCAAATGAAGGAATAATTTGTAAATGCATTTAGGGATTGAACCAACATATTACAGCTACAACGAAGCCTTTTTTTCCATACTAGATGGGGTCAGCTATATGGGTTCTTTGTTTCCATGGATATAGATCCTGTACCATGCCAATAGTTGGCTCAACATAAACAGGGATTGAACTAATATAATTAAAAAAAAGCACCACTATTTTTTTGCAATGTCATAACTTTTGAAGCCTTTTTTCTTTGGTTGGCATGGTGGGTTTTGAGGGATTGAACTTAAGCACTTTTCTTCATACTAGATGGGTCGGTTACATGAGTTCTTTGTTTCCATGGAGCTCAATCCTGTACCATGCCAATAGTTGGCTCAACATAAACAGGGATTGAACTAATATAATTAAAAAAAAAAAGCACCACTGGTTTTTGCAATGTCATAACTTTTGAAGCCTTTTTTCTTTGGTTGGCATGGTGGATTTTGAGGGATTGAACTTAAACCCTTTTCTTCATACTAGATGGGGTCGGCTACATGAGTTCTTTGTTTCAATGGAGCTCGATCATGTACCGTGCCAATAGTTGGCTCAACATAAACAGAGATTGAACTAGTATAATTTTTTTTTAAAAGCACCACTATTGTTTGCAATGTTACGTAACTTTTGAAGCCTTTTTTCTTTGGTTGGCATGGTGGGCTTTGAGGGCGGTGGCTCCTTGTGCTTTTGAAGGTTCATATAATGTCGAGGAAACATAAACTCTTGTGAGGGTCACAAAATTGAGTTCGTAACCAATATTAAGGTTACGAAAACCTATAACTAACATGAGTAGCATGCTTGTGGACGTGCATTTCAGAGCAGGTTTAATCTTGGCAAGGGTTTCGCCTCGTCGATGTCCGAGACTCAACATGCTTTGCAAACACAGAAGATCAGGGACTTGTGTCCCCATTTCTTGCCGTGCAAAGTTGGGAAAGTTCAAGTCTGTCAAACGCATCTTTCTCTAATTTCCTAACATGGGCGTCCAGATTAGTACGAGTCTCCATAACAAGTCTCCATTTTGGCATGAAACAAAGAACTCATCTATTTTCTGGATCAGCCTTCCAGATTAGTATGGTATGGGTTATCAATTTGAAAGACTAATGTACTTACCACCTCAATCAAAGAGGAGTTGAAGCTCTTGCGTGCGTCCAGTTTCTTCATCAGTTCATCCTTCTCATTTTGTAACATCAAATTTGTCCCTTTGAGCTCTGAAATCTCACACTTTAGTTCCATTATCTTAGATTGCTTCCTCATCTCTCTCACTTTTCACGATGTCTATGCTGCTCTTGCCTGCAGGAAGATAACGTGCCTTCGAAGACTAGGCAGTTGTCTCCTCGCCGATAGATTCTTGAACTTGCGCTTGATTACCATGATTCTGGCTCTAACATTCCTTATATCTTCATTAACTTCCAGATAATTACATAACGGAGTTTCATGCTGCCAGCGATGGTCACCTTCCATGGCTGCAACCTTCAGAAGCAGAGCTTACATGCTCAAGCAGTACTTGTTGATGTTTCTTCTCACTGTCCACATATCTTTCATTACATTCATTGTTTATGATGCAGTTGTCCTCTGCACGTGGTGGATGGCACATGAGAAGATCAAAATAACCAAAAACCAACACCTAAATCCAGTCTTTATAAAGCCAACTAGGATTGTGATACATTGATTGTTTATTGGGACGCATAAACATGGGTACGCACCAACAAAAAACAAAGACAAATTGACAGCAAAACTTTTGATTGTAATGCACGATATTGACCTGATGGTTCATGACATAAGGATTTAGATGATGATGACGATGCAGAAGAAGAAGAAGATGATGATGAGCAGCAAGAGGAAGAGGAGGAAGGCCTGCCATTCTTTCTAGAACTACGATAAATCAAACAACCAGCCAATGAAAAAGCGATACTGAATGTTGCTTTTAGAACGGTGGGATTGATCTCTAGATTTCCCATAGAGGGTGTACTTACCTCTAACAAACAAATATTAAAGATAGAAAGCCTAGTTTTCTTGAGGGCTAAATCTTCTTAGAAATGTCAGCATGGCTAAGAATATTTCTCTTTGTTTTCTTAATGAGAGATAATACCTCAAGAATATTTCTCTTGCTTCAGGGCGTAATACTTGCACATAAAGAGCACCTGCAAGGCTGTCGATTCAAAAGTTGGTCATGAGTTCAATACGTGGGGTATGCATCGGCTTCAGCCACCCCATTGTATCAAAAGAAAAATGAAAAAACTGTCATACCTGCTTTCACAAATGATGGATAAAACGTCGTCTCTAATTTCAGGTGGCTGTTTGATGTACGTTTGAAAAACTTAGCAGTTGAATGTTTTATCTGAAATTTAAGCAGTCTTCTCTGAATAGTTGATTAATTGTAGGTTTCGCAAATGAATAGTGAGCACGAGAGCTTAGAGGCTCAATCTCCTGGGCATTTCAACTAGCTATCGTGTTGTGCCCAAAAGTTTAAAAAGAAAGAAAGAAATCGTGTCAAATTGTATAGGGAAAATGCACAATGAGTGTTTCACGTCATTCTCAACGTGTCAGGGTCACAAGCTTGGGTGACGCACATATTTGTGTCTGATTGAACCAAGGATGAATAGTAGCAATTTTTGTGTGAACTTTTAACCCACGAGCAACCGGGTATAGATGAAGTTGTGTTTTCTTCATTACATAAAACAACAAATGCAATTAACAATATTATGCTTAAAAGCTGGCCAATGTGAAGCTTCTGCGTGAGGTAAACTCAATGGTCAAATCTGTGAGATTTTGGATCTTTCTGATGCTTTGTGAGTGGGTCAGAGATTTTTGAGTGGTAGCATGTATGATTGCTTAGGATTTGACTGAGCATTGCGGAGGAACTGCGAACTTCAGGCCTATAGTCATTCTTGTAGATATTGCAGAAAGAATTGTATAGTGCTTTTGGTATAGTTTGTGATCTTTTGACCAAGTTTGGAGAGGAAGAAATGGAAAGGTTTTTATGGGGTTGAGAAACTTCTCATGGATCTTTTGGATCGTTGGTTCAGGAGTACTTTGAGAATATGGTGGTGCTTGTACAGTTTATAGAAACTAATGAAACCTTTTGCTTCTTCGGAAAAAGAAAAGCTGAACTCTAGGATGCTTAAACAATCATAATCACAATGGGGTTAACAATCATAACCACAATGGGGTTCTACAGAAAAAGAGAAAATATGAATGGGTAGTGCGATAATACACCCACGTTTTCTGTTTTTTAGTGCGATAACATGCCAATTGATTTGTCATATGTGATGAAAAGATAAAGTTTGGATTGTATGCATGTACGTATGTATAAATTGTCGATATGAGCATCATAGTAAAATCATAACATTTCCAAGTTACCATTGGTGGAGAAACGATAAAAAATAAATGTGAGAAACCTGAATAAGGAAGAAAAATCATGAAGAGGATCATTACTGCAGATGCTACTTACATCTCAACAACATCTTGTGGAATCAACGGTTGAGGTGAAATATACTTGAGAGTTCAGTGTAACTGCTTAAAGATCCAGCATTTGTGCTCGATAGACTTGTCCGGACTCATATTTGCACGTATATACGTAAATGTGCATGTATGAATATGGAGGCAGATGCATGAAGTCATGCATGCAAATTGCAAAGAATGATTTCATGCTTTTCATGTACATGTGTGAAACAACACTGCTAAATTCATAAGGAGTACAGCAATCAATAAAAAATCTGGATGCCCGGTACATTGTGAGGAAAACCAAGCAAGTAGCATACGATGACAAATAGAGATCAATCATTCTACCAGTGGGTTCTTGATAAAAGTTGTCGTGAATAGAAACTGAGATTTTCAAAATCAGCCATGCTGATCCCACTATAATTGCTAAGTGTTTTTGAAGACTATCATTGCCAAGATAGCTCGCGTACCCGAATGGACTCTGTTTGACAGACAATAACTCCACGTCCATCTGCAAAATGGGAACAGCAGTGTGATGTTTCAAGCGAATGAATTCAACCAAGCTGAGAATCGAGTTGCCAATCGAATTCTTAAACATAGCCATCTCCCATTATTGGTGCATTGTCAAGTATGTCAAGTGATCACTTACTTGAATTTCCACATTTTTCTTCAAATGGCATCCAAAGGCACTAAAATAAGCATCTAACAATTGTTTGTTTTCGTGTAGACTAGTTGCAGCGGTTTGCAAGGTAAAAAAGACCAACATTTCAAACTAGGCCTCAAGTGCTTTCCTATTAAACATGCAAAATACTGAGTTTGTAAGTTACCTCAAGTGTAGCATTGGGAGGAATCTCTTGGACGCCTTTGTTTCCATAAGCTAGCTCAGGAGGAACAATCAGCACCCTCTAAGGTTAAATAGCAGATCACAATGTCAGAAGAAATTCCCAAAAACATGAGACCAGTGAAGCAAGAACATTCAAGATCCATCAGTGCCCAATTTATGACAGTAAAAGGAATTAAGAACTGTTTATATCAACCAATATCTCTAATGTACGTCATCGAAGAGTACTCTATTATTTATTTGTTGCTACCTACAAAGGGTAGCTTTATCAATTTTTCCGAAAGTGCAGTCTTGCGATTTCTTTCTTCTTCTATGGTTATTTTGTCAACGTAAACAAAAGCAAGAAAGCCGGTGCAAACAAGACACATAAGTTAGTCCAGTAGAAACTATTTGAAGTTGGAAAGGACTTATTTCTAAGTAGTACGATTCCATCTACGACCATCCAACCCTAAATCCTACCGGGGCACCACCTCCTGGAAAGCCTCCAATGTATAAATCATCAATAGGTAACTGCATTTGTTTCTACTACTCGCAATCTTTTCTTTTGTTGTGCCTTTTGTTATGAAGAATCTGTCACCATCTATTCTTTTCAGGTTCCCAGAATTCCCTTATCAGGTTCTTCAAGTGCAGCCGCATCAACATCAAATGCTGAGTTTGAAGATCCACCTATGGATGATCCTCCAGTTCCACCTCCAAATCCAATGCCAAATGTTGGTGCAGTCCTCAGTGAAGATTCTTCTCTTCCTGCCTCACTACCTTTAACCGTACCTCCTCCAGCTCCACCAAAGGCAGTTGGTGATTCAGGTCTAGTATTATCTGCACCACCCTTCCACCTCCACCTGGACCCCAATCCAAAGATCCAATTCCTTTCCAGACTATTCTAACGCTACCGCCTAGACCTGCACAACCACCTCCACCAAGAACTTCAGAAAATGTCAAGGAAATAAGAATCTCTTACCAGATGGGCAAAATGCTAAAGAGTCTGATTGGGTTAGTGTGTGTTGTTTCTCTGCTGTCTTTCTGCACTTATTAATGCTTTTCTGTGGAACTTCTTCGACCTACATTATTCCAACATTTCTACTCCCTTGATGTTATTCTTTGCCTTTACTGTTTCTATGAATTTTTCACAGTCGTGATCTTGCCCTTTGGTATATTATAAAATTTGTCTAAGATCAATGTGCTCTTCTTGTTTCATGTATTTTCTCTCATTTGGTCAATTTTTTGGTTTGCTGAACTTCTTGTGATATTTTATTGTGTTTATTAACTGGAAAATTTGAACATTGTTTGTGCTCTCTCCCTATCTAGTCTCTAGTTCCCTCTTGTTAGATTTTTTATGTACAAAACTTTATTTTCTCTTCAAATTTCATCTTTTGCATTTTTTAAGCTCTTGGTTTACCCTCATCCATGCTCTCCGTATATTTGGCCAAGTGGACATTTTAGCAAATGTTTGTAACCGATGCTGAGTGTGCATTTCTTAATATGAAACAAAAAGGAAAAAGAAAAGGGCAACTGAATCTCGTTTGACGCACTTTTCGAATATCATATTTTGATTGGAGAACGGGACTAAGAGAACTTTGGTGCTTTTTAATGAATAATTAAGAATAGAGAAAGGGTTCTATTTTGTGCCAAAGCAATGAGCAGTTTATTGAAGTTCCTTTTTTCTTTCTTGGTTCGGTGGGGGAGGGTTCTCATGATGGGATTATTAGCTTTTATTGTTCTTCTACAGTTGATATCATGTCAGTTTGTTTGAATTTAACTCTGGTGCTGAGAGAGTTGAAGGTGAAGTCAGATCAATCTAGAGGAGCCACAATGGTCATGTTGTTGCAGCCTTTCGTATTTCGTTCATTTTCTAACACATTTGCATGAACTTAATAAAATTCCCTATTGACATTTCGTATAGTTTTTCGAACATGCTATTGTCTTGATCACTTCATACTTCATAGTGGATTTTACTGTTGCAGGCTGCAGCTATACTTCCTCCTCCACCACCGCCTCCGCTGTGTGGAGTACCTCCATCACTGGCGAAGCCTAAAGCTGGAGGTCCAAACTCTGGTTCTAGAGCTGTTATTGCTGGAGTACAAGATGTATCTACGAAGCTTAGGTTTCCACCACCTCCACCACGCCCACCTCTACCCCATCCCATGCAGATTGATGTTTTGCCATCTGGTGTGTCACGATTTCCGCCGATGCTGCCACCTGATATGAGGCCAACATTGCCTCCTCCATTATCTATACAAACCGCTGTTCCTGGAATGATGCTGCCAGTGACACCTCCTTTTCCTCATATGCCTTTTGCTGCATCTACCATGTTGAGAGCACCTCTCATGGTCCGAGGACCTCCCTCTAGAAGATCATTCTGCTGCCAGACCTTCGGTGCCCAAAAGACTTCCTATGTTAAATCAGCTGTATCCACTGTTGTGGAGAGACCTCTTGCACAACATACTCCCGAACTCACAGCTATGATAAGTTGGCATGTCCTGTTTTTGCAGATGAGGCTCCATGTAGTGCTGCTTTACGCTGTCATGATATATTATTCTGGTTGCTCTAGTCTTCATGTTGGTAATTTTTTGCTTTCCATCTTCTTTCTTGAGCTTGTGTGCGGATGCATGTATTCATGCATGTGTATGTGGTCAGAATAAATTGAAGTTTAACCTGGAATTTGACTCAGTGAGTCCACAAGTTCCTGGCCAATTGCATGTGGAAACTTCAGGTGGAACCGTTACTTTGCTGCCAGTTTTACGATAGATCCCAACCAAGAACTTGAAGTAGCGGAAAATCTGTTTTCTCTATGAGACAAGGATTTCTGCACGAAATGGGAAAAGGAGATGCATCCCTCTTTTTCCTGGGTGCCTGCTTAGTTCTCGGGCCAGTTTCAGAACTAAGTAGTGCCATTTTTGTTCTAAATGAGAACGCAAATTTCTAGGACCGTGAAACTTTGTTTCCCAGCGCATGGAGTTCCAGGCCTAAAAGTTTCATGAGTTTCAGTAAATTCTATGACGTGAATGGACCCTTAAGTTATGTTTTGAATTGTGATCATGTTCTATGGTTTTTGCATATTATCTATTTATGGTTCCTGTCATGATCTGGAAAAAAATAGATACTGCCATTTCTTTGTGAAAACCGGTAAGAATCCATGGCTCGTAATCTAGCCTACTGTGGCTTGCTGCAAATATGCAGGTTCCAGCTTCAGTTCGAGTTCGCAGAGAGTCTGTACAAAAACCAAAGCCAAAAACTGCAAGCGTTTCGGTGAACCCTAGTCCATTGTTAGCGCCCACCAAGACTGAGCCATCAGCTCAAGCCCATGCTGCGAAGCCTGGGCCAAAAGTGCAGAGCATTGATAACTCCTACATGGCATTCTTAGAAGACATGAAGGCTCTTGGTGCTCTCGACAGTTAGGCATTTAGGCCAATGGATACAAACAATTAGGTCATGTTCAATGATGCTCTAATTGCATTCTGTTTGTAGGGTTTACCTTTTGACCTTCTAGAGGGTCGCTCAACCCGGAGAAGGCATTTTTATTATTCTGGGACAAAGGTTGTGAGTGGTTGGTGTATTCTTTATTTAGCAATTTGTTTTTGCTGCTTGATTCTGAACAGCTATCTCTGTGTACAATGTTAAATAACTGAATGATGATTTAAAGGAGTACATTTACATTTGCTAATGGACTTTCAGATGTCGTTCACTCTCTCTTACTAGTAACAACTTTTGGGCGCACTGGGTATGTTTGTAAACTATGAAACATTGTTGGTGACGTTACATTTATTTGTGTTACTGTTTCCGATTTGGCTTGAAGCATTTTGGCCCAAAGATTATCCCCTCGGTTGATCTCAAGCAAAAAGCTTGGTTATTTGTGAGAGGATATAAATGAAGTAGGAAGAAATTTCTGCAAAGCAGAGGGTAGATGAGGTGATGTGGGAGATTGTATGATGTAGCATAAGAATTCATGTATTTGTGTCATCCGGACACCAATAAGCAATCGAGATGGCATGCTGTTGGCATCAGATCATGATCTCTCCGATCACACAACACTCTTGATCTTGCATTGCAGCATTCTGATGATTTGGGTCATGTATCTAGGTCCTGTTGCCTTACTTTGCAGTTCTTTCAAAGTGATGATTCCTTCTCGGTGAGCATTCAAACATTCAAAAATTGTGATATTCGCATTAGTTGGTGATGCCTGAAACAGTAAGAAATTTTGTGGATTCGTATTTGGGGAGTAATTTTTAAAAGTTTCTCTGCGTGTATACGGTGCTGTCTTTTGAGAGATTATTTCTGTGACGCACAAGGGTCGAACAAAAGAATCTTGAGAGTTGTGGGTTACCTTCAGGTCGGAGAAAATCATCAGGAATATCACCGAGGGGTATTTAAACAAGATCAAGCAGCTTGCATCCTGACCAAGGCTTCTTGTTTTAATCAAACAAGAAAAATTGTTGGATAACATACGTCTAGCGTGTGAAGAGGAAATAATTCAAGGATTCTATTTCGTTTGTTGTTGTGAACTAGCCTAGGGAGATTAGGGCTTGCTGAATTAACCTAAGAGCAGGTTAGTCTAAACCTCAAGCATGGCAGCATTCAACTCTTGCTCCAGGAGCACAGAGTGTATTCTTTTACAAACCACATGTTAGAACGTCAACTGCACCCCAGAAAAGAAAAGAAAAGAAAAACTGGCAGAAAAGTAATAAATGAAACAATTATCATCAGCATAAACAGAACAAAAGGCGAAGCCTTCCGACGTTTCTGCAATAAAAAATGGCATGTAGCCTTGAAAGTGACATGATGTAATCATTAATTATCTATACATCTTTCAACTATTGATGCGCACCCTGCTGAAAAAAACATCTGAGCAGGTCACATCTATATATGTTTCTCATAAAAATGAATTGCGAGAACCCCTTCCTGAGAATCATCAGAACTATTATACATCCCGGACCCGGAGTAAGGCCACAACCACCAGGAAGAAATGCTGCTTCCAAGCACAAGTCAGAGGTGCAAAGGGACCAGTCCGTCCTTCGGGTTTTCCTTAGTAACTAATCGCCATTTTCATCACTAAACATGTTACCACCAGGTCCATCATCAAAACCGCTGCCTGGAGCTAGTTCATTCAGGTCCAGAAACCTCCTCTTTGTCTGCCCTTCACCATCTTGGCCTGGGCTATTTGGTTTTGGAAGTGGTTCGGCAGAGTTGTCGACTGCCGTACCCGAGAAATGAGGACCGTTATCTTCTGTTTCCAGAACCTCATGTTGCTGAGAGTCATTGCTTTCCATTGAATAGTCCACACTATCACTTGAATCTGACTGCCTGTCAGAGGCATTAGGCTCCTCAGGCTTTGATGATTCAGCTTCTGAGTCCGAAAACTCATATTGTACATAGTTGATTCGATTTCTAGTGGCCCTCTTACTCCTCCTCAGGCCCGACTCTATTCCATCTACTGATCTCAGTTTTGTTTCTCTTCTACTCCGAGGCGGTTTTCTCGGCACACGAGATCGACCAGATTCTCCACTAAGACTCACAGAATCTTCTTCTTCTTCCTCTTCTTCATCGTCTTCATCGTCATCCTCAACCATTTCTTCATCACCCCGATATTCCTCATCTCCATCAGAACTGCTGCTTGCCTTTTTTCGTTTCCTATTTTTCTGATATTCATCATGATACACTGCCTCTCCCATAATATCTTCGTCACTGTCAAAGTCTGTATTGTTATCTGTATCTTCATCGACAAACTCTGAGTACCTGTGAGGTTGTTGCCTTCTACGGTTGCTACACGGTAGTTGCACGTTTTACTACATGTACATGTTTTAGATCAGAGGCATTAAAGTATTGACCAACGAAAAGCATAAGAGTACCTGCGATCAAGAGGACCATATTTCTGGTCTCCATCGGCTTCCTCATTATCGCTCGACTTGGGTGATGGTGTACCCATCGAGACGTGGTGTGTGAATGTTGAGGGGCCGTTAGCTATACCATTGGCAGTGCCCTGTGGCTTAAGTTCTCTTCTTGCAGCAGCATCAGGAGAAGGTTGCCTTTTCCTGGAATGCAGAGTTCTCGTTACAAATTAAAAAATAAGGTAAAACATTCACACTTGAACAGGTAAAGGAAGTCAGTTTTACACTTCAATGAGTTCACAACCGTACTTGTAAAAACATACTCACTTTGTGATTTTTATGGCCTCATTGATCGAGCGGTCAAAATCATCTGCAGAATAAAAGACAAAACCTCAGATCATGAAACCAACAAACAATCCTGTTTCGGAGACGTCTTATCTGAAACTCATTGATTTATGATTCCAAGCAGCAATTAGAACACCAAACTTTCATAGATATAAAGATCAATTACTGAGCATGGACAAATGATGACAAGCAATAGACATTCTTCAACTAGAAATAAAGAACAATCAAACACTAGGCATTGAGCCTGCTACATGCGCATGACTTGATGGTTGAATCTATAATCTATTTCATGAAGGGTCCTGAACTTCTGATCAGTGGAAACTAAATCAAAGTTATGCATGAGCTGATTAAAGGAGTGGCAAGTCAACAGTAAAAGTGTAATGATCCTCAATGAAAGGCATTGAGATGTGTCCTGTCTTCTAGCATGGTGGAGTTGTGATGCAAAATCCAACTAAACGGTGAGGTGCTTGAATTTTCGGTTCCCATGTTGATCAGCCTTGTTTTATGGGCAAGTGAGCAAGGATGGTCTAGGACAGGTGAACTCCTAAGAAGCCATTGGACGAGAATAGCACTAGGATGGTTAACCTCCCAAGAAGTCTTTGTATTGCCCTCTCCAGATGATCCCACATCCCTAACAGATATGCCAGCCCTTTGGTAAGCAAGGATAGTTCACTAGAAGTTCTTACTTATGAGTTAACCCCCCCAGCCACAAGAACCTTGGTTCCTCGTGCAGCTATAATATTTTTTTTTGACAATCAAGAGATTGGTTTAAACTCCGCCCATGTAAGGGATCACCCTTGCATTGCCAGTCCCAAGCCTGGATATAGGAGGAGGGTTGTGTTAGGCTTCCGACAGCCAGCGTAAAACTTCGTCGGATTTTATAACATGGATTACAAAAATTATGAGCATTGCTTTGGGGCGTCCCCGCCTAGCGACGTGCTGCAGAGCCCAAATGTAGTAATAAGTAAGCAAGGGAAACAACATTTTTGCCCGAATATAGTGAACCAATTGCAGAGAGGGTTTCCACATCATGGACGGGTGTGGGTAAAGAAGTTAGTCCCGCTTCATTGCCGCCCGAATGTAGTGAATAATTTGCAGAGAGGGTCTCCGCATTTTGATTATGGACGGATGCGGGGGGATAAGGAAGCTAGTCCTAGATAATAAGATTCGTATTGGTTCTTGGAATATCGGAACATTATCCGGTAAGCTAACGGAGGTGATAGATACTATGATTCGGAGAAAGATTCATATTCTATGTTTACAAGAGACAAAATGGGTTGGAGAAAAAGCAAAAGAGATAGAGGATAAAGGTTTTAAATTATGGTACTCAGGTAAAGAAAAGACTCGAAATGGAGTTGGTATTATCATAAATAAAGATTTAAAGGATAGTGTAGTAGCCATACAACGATATGGTGACCGAATCATGACGTTGAAATTAGTGTTAGGAGCAGAGGTTTTGAATATAGTTTGTGCTTACGCACCCCAAGTAGGACTAGAAGATAGTATAAAGACAACTTTTTAGGAAGAGTTAAATAAGGTGATTCAAAAGATTCCACAAAAGGAGATGATTTGTTTAGGAGGAGACTTAAATGGACATGTCGGTAAAGAGGCATTAGGATATCACGGTATTCATGGAAACTTTGGTTTTGGGGATATAAATGAGGAAGGTAGGGAGATTTTAAATTTTGCTATGGCATTTGATCTCTTTATAATCAATACAATCTTCAAAAAAATGAGATGAACATTTAATTACTTATAAGAGTGGCTTATCACAAACACAAATTGATTACTTTATTTGTAGAAAAAAAGATAGAGCATGTTGTAAAGATTGCAAGGTAATTCCAGGAGAAAGTTTAACCACCCAACATCGACTTTTAGTTATGGATTTACAAATAAAAAAAATGGACAAAGAAGAAAAGAGTGCATCGAGCTATCGGACTAAATGGTGGAACCAGAAAAGCGAGAAATATATTTAAACAGAAAGTCCTTGAAGGAGATGTTTGGAATTATGTTGGTACACCCTGTGATATGTGGAATAATATGGCTATACATATTAGGAAAGTGGCGAAAGAGGTGTTAAGTGTATCTAAGGGAGGTGTACTTGCACAAAAAGAAGCTTGGTGGTGGGGTAAAGTAGTAAAAAATAAAATCAAGGCAAAGAGGGCACGTTACAAATTACATTATGCTAAGAAAACTAGTAAAACTTTAGAAGCTTATAAGAAAGCAAAGAAGGAAGCGAAAAAGGCCGTGAGTGAAGCAAACGCTAAAATTTGGGAGAAATTATATAAAAAACTCAACTCAAAAGTGGGTAAAAGAGATATTTTTAGAATAGCTAGGGCTAGAGATAAGAAAACTAAAGATCTTAATTATGTTAGATGCATCAAAGACGAGGATGAAAAAATTCTAGTGGCAAATGATGATATAAGAAATAGATGGAAAAACTATTTTTATAAGTTTTTTAATGAAAATAAAGATGTTAGTATAAGCTTAAGAGAGTTAGCCAAATCAGAAAAGTATATAAACCATAATTTCTACCAACGTATTCAAAAGAATGAAGTCAAATAGGCTCTTAAACATATGAAGGGTGGTAAAACGGTAGGACCAGATAATATTCCTATAGAAGTTTGGAAAATACTAGGAGAAATAGGAATCACTTGACTCACAAGGCTATTTAATGAAATATGGAAAAACCAAAAGATGCCCGAGGAATGGAGAGCAAGTACACTTATACCCATATATAAGAACAAGGGAGACATTCAAAATTGTGTGAATTATTGAGGTATCAATGATAGAGTAACGAGGGAGGTTCTTTGGAGAACTTTGGAAAAAAGAGGTATCCCATTGACATACATTAACCTTATAAGAGACATGTACGATGGTGCACAAACATGTGTGAGGACTCATGAAGGAATGACAGACTTCTTTGAAGTTAATATTGGGTTACATCAAGGATTAACTTTAAGTCCATACTTATTTATAATGGTGATTGATGAGTTAACAAAACATATTCAAGATGAAGTTCCTTGGTGTATGTTATTTGCAGATGACATTTATTAGTGGAGGAGTCTAAGGAAAAAGTTAATAGAAATTTGGAACTATAGAGAGAAACATTAGAAAGCAAAGGCCTCTGACTTAGTAGAACAAAGACTGAATATATGAAATGTAAGTTTGATCATTTGATTACCTCAAAGGACATAGAAATTAAAATTGGCACATATTGCATCCCCCAAAAGGAAATTTTAAATACCTAGGGTCAATTTTTCAGAGTGATGGAAGAATTGATGGAGATGTTACGCATAGAATTAATTCTTGTTGGTTAAAATAGAGAGGAGCATCAGGTATTCTTTGTGATAAGAAGACATCATTAAAGTTAAAAGATAAATATTATAGAGCAGCAATTAGGCATGCCATGTTTTATGGTTCTGAGTGTTGGGCAGTTAATCATAACATGTAAAAAAGATGTCTGTAATAGAAATGAAGATGTTGAGATGGATGAGTGGTCATACAAGAAAAGACCGTATACATAATGAGGTTATTAGAAACAAATTAAGAGTGTCATCAATTGAGGATAAAATGAGAGAATATCGTTTAAGATGCTTTGGACATATAGAAAGAAGATCAAAAGAAGAACCTGTAAGAAGGTATGAAAAACTAAATTTGGAAAGTATTAAAAGAGCTAGAGGACGACCACAAAAGTGTTGGAAAGAAACAATAAAGAATGATCTAGCTTATTGTGAGTTAACTGCTAACATAGCACACGATAGGGATATGTGGAAACAAAGAATCCATGTAGCCGACCCTGTCTAGTATGGGAAAAGGCTTAGTTGTTGTTGTTGTTGAATCAAGAAATTGGTTTCCTGGCTGAAGCTAACCCACAGCTTCTAAAATAATCATGGAACCACAACAAGAAAATATAATCCTGGAGCGACAAGAAAGAGAGCCACTGAAAAATGTGCCTAAATTAACAAAAGCTTTTACAGTGGTTTCAAATGAGTGGACAAATGGATAAACAACGCAAATAGGAAATCCATCCATAGAGATGTTTTATTATATCAATGACAATCAAATAATTGGATCCCTGACGACACTAATCTCATAGTGAGTGCGTCGGATAAAAGTGTTCACTCTACTACATACCGCATGTAGAGAAGAGGATGTTCCCGTTGTTACATCTTGCTGAAGAGTGTGGCACATGGCCTTGAAAAAAGATTTAGCTTGAAGTAGCAACACCTAAGGTCTAGGGAAAGAGAACTTCTATATACAGACAAAGTTTTCTCACTCACCAATAGACCTTCAATTTTAGGGTCCCAAGTCTGTTGTCCCTCAGATACAGACACTGTTATAAACCCCATCGCCGAAAAGGGTTGAACCTCAGACATCTACTGCCAATGCCTTTGTCCAAACCCCTTGCCCACACGGGAAACCACCAGAGTCATCATGTTTCCTCTTTGTTAATATTTCCTTTTCAATTTTCTGGAAAACTACATGGCTATGTCACCTTTGGCATCATACCGGTACTTTCATGGTTTGAAGAGCAGTTATATTCATGTGAATTCTTATTTTAACAAATCAGACAAAAAGGGTCAACTTTCTGGAAAACTGCATGGCTATGTCACCTTTGGCATCATACCGGTACTTTCATGGTTTGAAGAGCAGTTATATTCATGTGAATTCTTATTTTAACAAATCAGACAAAAAAGGTGTCATCCAATATCACCAGACAGTAACCATTTTAACAGAATATGTAACCCGTGATCCTGCAGTTTTCAAAATCTATGTAATTCATTCATAAAACGATGAGAATCTTAGTGATTACAAACAGAATAATTTCATTGGGATATCTAATAGGAATTTATAATGTAAATGAAATCTCATAAACCGAATAAAAAGAATATTGAAACACATGATATCTAATTTAAAAGTCAACCACCAAGTTCAGCGACGAAACAAACAAAGGAAGCAGATTTCAAGTGAGAGACAGTAAACATAAAACAAGTAGGGAAATAAATTTACTGTGAAATCAGGGACACACACAACAACACATAGTAAAAAGTAATAATTTTACTTTTTGAGGTGAGAGACAGTAGTCAACCACTCAACTGTCAAATTCACATTTTCCCCTTCAATGGTATTCCTTTATCACACACACAACACACATAGTAGTGAACATGATCGTGACAAGAGAAGCTTAATTAAGGACAGGAATAATTTTTTGAGGTGTTTATTAATTAGTATTTAGCAGTCATAGTAAAAAGTAATACAGAAAAGATGAGTTGACTGGAGATTAAGCCAGATAAGATTTTCAAAACTAAAACTATTTTTAGAAAAGAAGTTGAATGACAGGCCAAAAGTTTTATGTAGATTGCAAACATTGAGTCACCAGAAATTATGTAGCTTGCAGCCGTTCTGAAAGAAGTAGATTTTAGAAAGAGGAAAGTACCAAACAGAGAAGTTAAATATTCTTACCAAAAGTATAAGTGACGGGCTTTCTGTCACGCAGAGAGCGTCCTGCAGCAAGCCCATCTGAGCTAATGTAGCTATCCAAAAGTAAGGCTTCTCTATGTTGCTTCTTGAGTGCTCTCTCCTTTCTCTGACAGAAAGCATCAGTATTAAATACCAGACTTCCCCAGAATATTCGCAAGGGCAATTCGCCCAGAAAGATAATCACAACTAGCGTAAACTCATAGCTCAACAATTCCGGGAAGAGATGAATGCCATTGGAGAATGTTCAAAAGAATTTAAGTACCTTATGAATCTTCTCAATCTCCGGAAGAATGTCAACTTTTAGCCTCTTTCCTAGTGCAGCTTCCGTCCTATTTTTGCTAGATGAAAGCTTTTCCTGTGGAAAAGACAAAAGTTCTCACGAATCAATATCTCAAGATAAAATTGGGAAAATTTATTCATACAGTTACTGTAGCCTTTCTCAAGAACTTGAATACATCATGAAATGTATCCAAATGCATAAATAGCACATTCAATGTGAAGACTGTTTCATGTCATTGAGATGCCAAAATATGATAGTTTCAGTTCCCTCTACTGATACCAAACCTTGTCATTGATGTAACCTATTTACGTAATTCTGTTTATGCATAAATACCCCTGATATAAACCATCAGTAGATATTGAACTTGATTTAATTAAGATGTCCACTCTGTCTCTATTGATTCTCAGCCAATCGATTGCAGGTCCTTGATACATGAGCCATGTAGGTCACACCATGCAGTCTAGTCCCTCCCTGATGCACACGTGGGCACGCACACACACACTTTTCTTAGTTGCATCATGCTTTGCAGGATAAGGACAGTTCTTTCCAATGAAGAGACCAGCATAAAGAAGCAGGTAACAAGTCTTAACTGGCGGTCCAATGTTGGTATTTGGTGAGTACTTGCTTTGATGCGTAGAGACAAGGTGTAAAGCATCTTTTGTTCAATTTCGATGGTGATGTTGTCAGAGACACGAGGAATCCAAATAAGGAATTACCAAAGGCACATCCTAATTACTAAGTACCCACCCCTTTTTCCTTTTTACTCCTACACACGCACCCCTCCCTCATCACATTCTCGCTGCTAACCCCATGCATTCACCCCTCTCCTCCCTCCCCCTCTTCTCCCTGCTCCAACTATTCTTTGCCCAACTCAACTCCCCTCCCCATTGTTGGAGCCGGCACCGCTGCCACTGTTGCATCATTGAAGCCTGCCACCCTCCACATTGCCGGACATCTCCCAATAGGGGGGTGCTCGCTTCTACATAACAAAATAGGTGCAGGCTCGCCGTGGTCACCCTCAGAGAAGATGCAGGATGCCAGAGACTTTTGTGTGTTACGAAGATGCGGACTGTCCTGTGTCTTCTCTTATGGGGGATGCAGCAGGTCTGGCGTTTCTGTGCTTTTATATACAAAAGGAGAGAGAGGAGGGAGAACGGAGCAAGGCCGATGAAGGTCTTACCGTGAATGGCATTCACTTCTGGTGGCACGAGGCGGGTAGAAGGAGAGAGAAGCAAGAGGAGAAAGGGAGAGAGGAGGGACTTCAAACAAGACAGAAACGGGAGAATGCAAAGGGGGTAAGAGAGAGAGAGAGAGAGAGAGAGAGAGAGAGAGAGAGAGAGAGAGAGAGAGCAAAAATGCAATGGATAAAAAGGAAAATTTGGGTGTGCAAATAGTAATTATGACCCAAATAATCACAAGTAATGGATTTGAGGAGAGGTGGGTGCTTCTCTATGAAAACCATTCTGAGCAAGTTCATTTTCCAAGTTTCAGAGGTCACCTCTAATAAAAGTTATTTACACTTTAACGATGTTTGACAAAGCTTACGTTATCAGACTCTGGTTAGGGACTTCCTATGCTTATCAGTTATAACTGAAGAAACTAAAATGATGCCCTTCGGAGCTATCTAAGCTTATAACGAACACTTCATGCCTAAAGTATGACATGCATATCAAAGAGAAAGAGAAACATGTATTTGTTGCTCTCTAACAAAAGTGAACCATTGCATCATATTACTTTGTTTGGGAGAACAATACAATGTATCATTAATCTTTCCTTCCAAAATCAGAACATAGGCACAATTAAGGAAGCAAAATACATAGAACGTTATAGAAAACGATCAATTGCAACATAAGTTCTTACTGAAACTTCTTGAAATTCATCCAAATTAGTAGCAATGGTCTCCCACTGGCAAGATATGATGGGCTCGGTTGGAAGTCCCTTCTTAAACCTTTTAGTTTCAATTTTTCTCATCTCTCGATACAGACGATGCCCAATGTCGGGATCATCCTCAAACCTACCAATTCATCATAAATTACAATATGTTAACACATAAGAAGGCAATTGGTTTTGTAATCAAAATTCACTTTTAAAGAGGGATTATATACGAAAAGCAAGAAGCAATTGCTTGATAAATATTTGAGTACCAGTAATTAGTTCCATATGCATCACCACCAATTCGGTCATGGCGAAACATTGACAGCTGAGCCCCATGCTTTATAGAATCATCAATATAGTTTCGAATGTCCTCTTGCTGATATTAATACAAAAAAGATTCACATTCGTCCCAATGTATGAAACAAGCATCTTGAACAACTAAATGCAATAACTTTGTGAACATTCCATTTGTGCTAGTAGAATAACAGTTCCAAGCAGAAAGAGTAATTCCAAATATGCACAGGTACACAGGCACTCATGCATGCGCCTTGACACACACATGTAAAATGTGTTAGGACAGATCCTCTTTTTCTCACTCCTGTCATAGCAACAAGCCTGTCAGCGCTCTTGTGGCACACTAACAGAACGAGAGATACAATGTGAGCCCTTTGGACAGGTACAAAAGTTGGGTGTGTCCCACACAGCCCAGCATATACATATACGTGTGTATTGAGAGAGAGAGAGAGAGAGGGGGGGGGGGGGGGGGGTTGCGAAACAAGCATGCTATACTTGGATCATCTCCATATAACAAGATTTGTATAAAGATAGAGGTACCTGTACACGAATATCGCAAAGAGCTTTCAAAATCACTACACGTGTTGCAGGTTGAAGTGTTTTATACAGCTCTATCTCAGTCCTATCATTTTATACAGATAATCATTAGAAAAACATGCAAATCCACATCATTTCTGAACACTAAAGCAATTTAAGGTGACTCACTCACCCATGAGATGCAACTATAGGTACATCCCCCTCAGCAACCTGCATGAGTTGAAAGTCAGACGAAGGATTTATCCAACGCTGCACATTGCAGAATTTCTTGCAACATATAAATAGCTAGAGAGACGAATACACACCCAATACCACCAGTCCCTCAGCTTCCTGCATAATACTGTTACCCAGGTTGCACGCCGAAGAGCCATCCTGGTAATAGGAGGAATTGCCTGTAATGGGATATATAAACAGATTTCCAAATGTAAGCTTGGCATTAATTTTGTGGCTAACTATCACTCCAGGCATTGCAAACTTTTAAAGTGAAAACAAGTAATTTTTGTCTCAAGCTTAGGATATCTTTTTTCCTTTTTGATTGGAAATCTGGGGTTAAACAGACCCCTACAGATATACACAACCCAGGTATAGAACCTAAGACATTCAGCTTCAAGGCTTCCTCGGGTTGAACCCCTACAATAGATAAGACGAAGTGAAGGAAATTTCTAGAGAAAAGCCGATTCATATTGTCACCATTTGAACACATGACCGTTAAATTGACAAACCAGTAAACAGGCAACATTTACCAATTAAGGAAACAGAGGAAACTTCTAATGGTAAGACAAAAAATTGTTACTTTAGAAAATTAAGCATGTCCAGTTCTGCCAAAACTTCAGGTTGGCCATGAAGTGGAAGAATCTAGTTGCAAGAAATCAAACATGAGAACATCCAGAAAGCAATGTTTGCTCAAGAATCATGAACTGTTTGTTCATCATGCTTTCCCGTGACCATTTGACATACAAAACCTAGATCTACACAAAACAATACAAGGATTAAAACAAACAGGAAAGAAGATCCGATTACTGGGTCATGCAAGAGGATGCATTGGTGTGGAAGAAGAGTATAGTAAGTCCCCTCTCCTGTGTGTCTGATATGTTTATGATCAACACAATCATCAGAAAAGTATCAGCCTATCAAGATCATAACTTTTTTAATTTCAACAAGAATAATATGTATATTATCTTCTAATAGATAAATAAACATGACATGAAACCTATTTTTTCACTAATCACACTTAATTTATAAATTATTACTTCACTTTTCATTCAGCCTTTTTACTACCTCTTCCCATTCAAAAGTCTAGTTTAGCTTCTGTTTTAGATCAAGTTCAACTTCCAAAAGGATTTCTTGCCTCTTGATAGGATCAAACTTTTGAACAAACTTTGCTTCTGCTGACAACACTCCTCAGTTTTCATTCAGCCCTTTACTTCCTCTTCCATTCCAAAGCTATGTACCCTATAGTGTCCACTATAGTGTTTTATAGCGAATTAGCACCACAGCAAGCACTATAGCAACTCATTGTTTGCAGTTGGACTGATTTGACACTAATTGCACCGTTAACAGTGCTATAGCGGTCAGCTATATTCATATACCATAAAGGATCGGGTTGATCCAATATCCATTAGCTCAACCCGATCCAGGTAGAAATAAACCTAATCTCTCTCTCTCTGAGCAAGCAAAGCTCCTGCATTTTTTGATGTTCGTGTCTCTCTTTGGCCCCTCTTCTGTCTATCTCTCTCTCTCACTTCTCTATCTGCATCTCTTTCTCTTTCATAGCAAGCACCGCAAGCTGTTGCTTGCTGTATGCATCCCTCTCTCTTTCACAGCAAGCAATGCAAACGGTCGCTTGCTATCTTCATCTCTCTCAACAAGCAACGCTGGCTGTTTGCGGCTCTCTCACCCCATGTCTGCGGCTCTCTCTCTCTCACCTCCTTCTCTCTATGCTCATTTTTCTATCTCTTAATGTTCTCAGTATGCTTTTTTGTCTCTCTCTTTTGGTGGATGTTAATATTTTGATTCTTAAACCTATGATTTTTTGGTGAGTGTTATATTTTCTTATGCATCTTAAAGATTTTTTATGTTTTACCTTTAAGTGTATTTATTTCTCCACCCTAACATTATTATATTCTTTTTGCAGGTTTAGACTATAGTCGGTCACCATTCTTGAGTAGATAAGTAATGCTAAATGTTGCAAAGATGGAGAGCATTACCACTAACTAATTTGGGAACTTCTTTGAGATAATGTACAATCTCAAGGGACCTTCAACATGTAGCATTAGTACTTATAAGCAACTAATTCCATGTATAGTAAATATCCTCTACTTTACATGGAAAGGAAAGAAAAGTAAAAGGTTGTGTAGAAATACTCAACTTGTAAGATTATCTGGTTAGCCGACCACAAACTTTTGGTTACCTCTACCAGAGCATAAAGAGAAAGAACCGTATAAAATACACGAAACCACATGCTCAAGCTTAACTCACGTAGAGGCGGAAGATGCATCATTGGTTCCACCAAGAAAAAACAAGAAACACTCCTTTATTGTTGGATTTCTCCCAAAAAGCATTAACCTAAGCCAGATGAAGAAAACACCAACAGGGGCACCAAAAAATACCATTGCCAGTTTAAAAGCTCGCCTTTGTAAATACACTCTTCTAAGTAAAAAAGACGAGAAATTTTAAAACTCGAAACCCAGTAATGTCCAGCATTTCCCAACTGACCTATCTCACATAAACAACTAAACAACTTAAAAAGAAAAACCAGTTCCTTCAAAACCCCGAATCGATGAATCATCTGTTAAAAGTAAGCACATGGGACAGACCTTAAGTAAAGGCATATGTACGTCAGCTAACGTGCTATTTGGCGTAATGAGAGCAGTCTCTAGTTCCTCTGCAGAGAACTCAACATTGATATTCAGAAGCGGTCTGAAAGTCTGCACCCACCGAACACCATCGAAAGATCAGCTCAGGAAGTTAACGAAAGGAGTTGGCTTTCCATCAACAAGCAAACACTGAACAGGAAAAGAAACCTAATTGGATCTTGATTCCTTACACGGAGGAAGTTGAAGACCGAAGCAAGTTCCCACATGGATCGGAGCGGCCACCGTTCGAGCTGCGAGGGCAGGGCTGGCCTCGCGAGCGGAGTAATGATCTTGTACTGAGGATCCTCTCTAACGAGTGAAGCCGGCGGCTTCCGGGATGGCTTCGGCGCGGCATTGAGAACCCGGGCAGCGTTGCCTCGGACCGTACGGGCGAGGCGCTCCTTGCGCTTGTGCTTCGGGAGCACCTCAGGGTTGTGATTCCCACCGTCGAGAGACGATCCTTGCTCGTCGGTTTGGATCCACGATCCGGAGGCATCTTCTTCGGCCAACATCACCGATCAATCGAAACACAAAAGGACGAACAACACCGAAACGACGAAGAAGAGGCGAAACAGGAGATCAAGCGTTGGTTTCAGAGTGAAAGCCAGAGAAACAGGAGGAAAGGAGAGATTTGGCGATTTGTAGCGGTTCGAGTCGTGAGGAAAACGAAAGAGGGAATGACGTTCCTGTAGCAGAACCCATCCGCGCGCGAGAGAGAGAGAGAGAGAGAAAGAGAGGTCTCCTCCAGGTCTACCCGCCTGACTTTCAGCGTGCTCCCTGATTAATTTGTTGAATTCCTATTTAAACCTTCCTTCCAGTGTTATTACACGGTTACACCCGATACGATTCTGCGGTTCCCTGCATGAAGAAAGGGAAGTTTCGGGTCCCGTAAGTTGGACCCAAAACTCTAAAGGTGACCTGACCTGATTCGTTGTTGGACACAGAAGTTTAAAAGCCCAATGGGTTAACAGGTGCAGAAATGGGTTGGGCCCTCACTAACTTCGGGTTTAAAACTTGAACCCGATTTTCACTGTTGTTCAGTTTCGGACTCGGGTATAACCCAAGTAAGTTTCGAGTCAGGTCAGGGTTTTATGAGGTGGATCCTAATGGATTTCTCCATTACAAATTTTGTTGATGTGTAAAATAATTTATTTTTCTGAATCTATGCTAATACATCTAAAGTTCGAGCTCAGTGGGATCTAGAATCTATATGGCTGGCCGTAAATAATGTGGGGAAAAATAGTTGAATTTTTTTCTTTTGTGGGTACAGTAGGGAGGCCCAAGCCAATGCACTTTGTGAGATAATTAATCAAAAGAATATTCACATGATTAATTTTATTTATTTATTTTGTAATCTCTTAATGGATTCTATATAATGTTGGTTTTGGTTTCGGGTTTGAGCCGATTCTGATGCATACTATTCTGGGTCTACTCAGGAAAGAAAGGGACAGGCAATAGGTCCAGGCTTTGGATTCGTCCTAGTATGCTTTGTATAGAGGGTCGAATTCAAAATTGACTCGAGCCAGCTTTGCGTCTATAGATGTCGGACCTGAGAACCGACTCATTTTCAAACGGCTCAAGATTTTGCAAACAACGTATACCCATAAACCAATCAAATGTATTTAGTTCAGTTCTCTGTGGGTGTTTGATGAGGCCACCAGGACCTTGGTCCACTGTTAGACCTTCTTCCAAACACGTGTGTGTGTGTGTGCACGCAAGAAACCCAACCTGAACCAGGTTAAGTTAGACTTACTAATTGCTTAACCCGAATCCAACTCTTTCACGTACCAATATATGTAGGGATTTGGATGAACATTAGGTGGATTTATGTCCGGATCTGGCCCAAATCTGAATTGAACAGTCAGGTCCGCTACCAATTAATGCTAGCACAGGTATCAGCTAAGTTGCTATTGCTGCTAATGCCTAGCTTGATTACTTATTACTAGACGGCCGACCATCCAATCATAATTAAAACCTATTTTTAACTAATTACTACCAATACAACTCCATTTTTGTTATTATTACTTGATTAACCATTATTTTACTATTTAAGACGTGAGAGCTTTCGAAAATCTGAATGTTTTACAAAACTCTCTCTCTCTCTCTGTGTATTGGAATTCAAACCTTTACACTGCGAATAATTTATTGCAAAGAACTTGTTATAATCTGAATTACAGGTACACCAAAGCTTACTTTGAAAGTGAACTGCTAATTTGAGTTTTGAATGGCTCCAATGATTGTGGGGTGTTTTCAAGTTCATTTGCAGTTTAAACTTTTAACAAGGTTAGCACATTCTTCTTGGACCATGGAGGTGTTTGAGTTGCTCGCTCCCATTCGCTAATGTATGGAACTCTGGATGTCCCTGCTAACGTCCAATGTTTATAGAGATTGTACAAAATTTCAGACATCAAAAGGCTAAATGTAAGACAAATCTAAACAGCCCTCGATCAAATTAAGGCCTTGGTTACTAGGTTTCCAAATACTAACCTCTACTAATAGATTCCCAACTCAAATTGATTCACAAGCAGTCACAACTCTCATGGTTAGCAGGTCGCCACAAAAGAACCTCGCAGGTGAAGCTCTTGATTCGATCCCGAGGGCAGGTTGAAAACCCACTTCCCTGCTAGTTCAGCATCTCAGAGTGAAACCAGAGAGATAAATCCTTTTCTACAGCCTCAATTATCGAGAAAACATAGAAAGGTTACAAGAGTCACAGTAACCTTGACATGGACAGCAAAGTTTTGTATCAACTGCTACAAACTAACCCTCCTCTGCCTTCTCAGAAAGAAAACAAAAGAAAACCAAAAAACCCAAAATGTATCATCTACTGATACACATCATTGTTCTGTATTGGTACATATGCATCAAGATGCTGGTGCATCAGACGGCTTCACATCGTTCACTTGCACTTCTTCCGATAGACTAGCCGAGTCAAGTTCGGTGTTGCTCTCCGGCACCGCATTAACAGCAGTAGTATGGCTATCAATGGAATGACGTGGACTGATAACTTGAGAACTGGAAGCAGAAGTTGGTGATTCTTGTCGACTGGAGCTGTTGAGAGCATTGCAACGTGGACAATAGTAGGTTATGTAGGGAAAATCTTCTTTTCTTGCCAGTCCTGTATGGTCGGAGCCCATGATAAGTAACATGTTTTTCTCACCATTACAGAAAAGGGGGTTATTTCTCCAAAAATTAAAATAAATTCAGAAGATATATTTTCTATTAAAAATTATGATGCTGAACCACTTTAAGAATATCAGAGCTAGTGAATTTAAGATGGGAAGACACCAAAGATTATACTAAGAATTAACACTTTCAGGATTGAAAGGACCATGGTACTGGGACATGAATAAGGGGCCAACTCAGAAAATACATCAGCAAGAACCTCCCAAGCTGACAAACTTAAGAAACGTGTGACATGTATCTGGAAATATCTTACTTCTATGCTACGAAAATAATGCATCTCGCTAACACAATGAAAAAGATAGATGAATCTTCTTCTGCTGACCAGATTTGAAACTACATTAACAAAAAGTTCTAAGCTGACAAACTTTAGAATATCTTGCTTCCACAGGTCCACTGATTGACTTTGCTTGTTGACTGACCTATTCTCTCTTTCTCTATCTCAATTCGTATGTTCCTAGATGAACATTGCCTTTTTGAAGAAAAAGAAGATGATGAATTCTCAGATGCAGGGGGTGGTGCCTCTTTAAGCATTCCAAACAAAAAGTAGCATGGATTGTACCAAGAAAAAGTTCACCTAGAGAACTTAGACTCGATTATAGGAGAAGAGGTTCATTTGAGTTCAACAAAAGGACATTATGTTTAAAATAATATTAGATCAAACGGTGCCAGTTGACTGATATGGTCATGGCATAAGCTATCGCAACTTACCATTGTGCATGTGGCAGTTGCCACAGATGAGTGCATAACACTGTGTTGGATCCTCACCAACAAGCATTGCTGCCACACGTGCAATCCATCCTCCCTCGTTTGCTGTGGATCTTTGATGATGGGCTACAGCAACCGTTTGGTTGTGAGGACCGAATTGATGGCCACCGACACCAGCAGCGTTAGGTATTTCCTGAAGAGTTTCCTGAGATTTAGTGTTTCCCTGAAATTTAGTGCTTCCACGGCTGTTACTTCGCACAAAAGATGACTTCCTATTCCGAAGACCAGTGGATTGCACCACCTCAGAATCACTGCTTTTAGCATGTGTCAAGTCCAACTTTGGTTCATCTCCAACAATCACTTTTAGGCCTGAATCTGCCCCTAGTTTTGATGCGAGAACGCTCGCAGCAGCAGCTTTCGCTGCAGGATCAGTGTCATATCTCTGCAGTTTTTCAGGCAAATAGTAGGATTTGAGGACTAAAACATCAAAGGATTTCATTCACCACATACTTTAAGGAAGATAAAGCTAAATCCAGCCAATTACCTGTATCAGTTGTTGGGTGATATAGTAGTTTGTCTTCTCTTTAAGTTCATTGATTTTTGCCTGTCTTTCAGCACGTAGTCTCTCAAGTGTTTTCTGGTCACTTCGATCACCTATCAATTATTTTGAGAAAGGGGAATGTTCACGAGAAAACTAATCAGACATTTAAAATCACAAAGTGCATACACAAGTATAATCATGAGAGAACTTTCCAAATTTTATCCAAGATCTCTAATGATCTTATGGTCATTCCAGGACCAGCATTATACTGAATTACTCTACTCATGTCTTAGATTACTTTACACTTTTCTCCTTTAATATGCACCATCAAAAGCTCATGTTCAGATATATATAGGCCATTAGCTATCAAGAAACATGTTGACTTATTATTCGTTGTGGGCAACAATATAACAAGCAAACCAATTCCCTTTACCTCTCCTGTTTTGTTTCTCAATTTACCGTCTGCCAGGCATGGAAACAGTTAGAGCTGGCACTCTAATTGTCGTCATCAAAATAAGGATATTTCTCTTTGAATTTGTAATCTGTTGATCTAGAGAGAGCACACACCATATTCACGCATATATATGCAAAATGTGTACATCATGAACTGCACAGAAGTGCCATGCAGCAGCACCCTAATGTAGTACACCCAAGACAGTTCCTCCAAAGACATGCTACAATTTGTCAATACTGTATTATTAATGACCACTTTGATTGTCAAAGGCAGGTTTTTGCGCTTCACGAATAGTTCAAAATTATCAGGAATGATTTTATTGCAGCGTCAGCTGTAACTTATGTGGGACATCAAAGGAAGATCCTGCGTACCATACCAACTCAGTCCTGGGAATAAAATTTACTTTGATGCAGTGTGCACTGTTATTGCTTGGAATTGAATTCATGGCGAAAGAAAGGATAATTATCTCAAAGTGCTCCCACTTACGCATTTTATTGTAGCTGGAAAGTGTTGAATAGATGGCAGCTGCAAAAATGGAAACAGCAAATACAGGAATGACCCTTACTGCTCTCATCTTCCAGTCCAGATCAAATGATCTAGTTGTCATGATTGCATAAATCACAGCTGCAACCTGAAAGCATCACAGAATTGCCTTGGTTGGAGTTTCATACATATAGGATCTTCCAAATTAGAGCAGATATATGAACGATTCTTTCAAACATCATCTACAGAAAACTGATCAAACGAAAAAAAATTAAAGCATACACAGAAGGCATGGCATTCACTTCACAAACATCATAAATGCAAGTCGTGCATATCTATTATCTCTTAACAAAATATTTTGAAAAAGCACTGTTCACCTAATCAGTGAAACATTTTTGCTGTGGAATTTGGACAAAAAGCTCATGTGACATAGGAAAAAATTCATAGAATCAAATGTCACGAATAAGATAAGATTTCAATTTAACATGGTTAACATTAATGAGGTGCCCAAGAATTTCTTCCACTGATATAATAAAACGCTTAGATGTCACACTTATCCCTAAACTTAATATTTTGGGGAAGGAAATGAACCAATTTTTTTGATGAAATAAAAAAGTAATACTATTTGTAAGGATCTTTTATGCTTCAACTCAGATGGAAGAACAATTAAGAACCATGGATTACTGTCATTTTTTTCATAAAGGGACTATTCACGCTGATGCTTCCAAAATGACCATTGCATACCAGAAGTACCCACAAGCAGATTTTGTTTTTCCCCACCAAATGTACTTAGTAAAGAAACTTGATAGATAAAGAGAAGATTGTTCGCCACTTGATAAGGATTCCTATCAACATAAACAGCATCAATAAAATGCAAATACAAGTGGTAACTATATCCGTCATTGCGAACTTGGGCAAGCATCAATGAAGTCTAAATGAAACTTAGAACCACAAGGTCACAAAACTACATTAGTACTGACATATCCAGGGACCTTCAAGTCTAGCGAATCTCTTCCTGTTAGACAAAGGTTTGGATATAGATGTGGATCCAGATGCATATTAAGTTTTAATACAAGATCCACAATTAGGTGAAGACTTCATTTAATGTCAAGGTACAAACTCGCACCACCTCATGTGTATCTTCATACTTTATTATGTTGTGCTTCCCTAGTAGGCAAATCGAGCTTTTACAAGCATTTACAAGTTACCTTTCCCATAAACGTTACAAAATAATACTTCTCAAAAATTCAATGTGTTCTTCTTATACATGATATTAGTGCTCCAACCTCTTAAAACAGATCGAGGGTGTCAGCTAAATCACACAGACACCTCTAGGAGGTGGGGTGTCGGCATCGACATGAGTGCGACACGGACATTGACACCGATACTGACATGGTGTCATGTAATGTCGACACGATTAATGTGTCGAGGCTGAGTTTGGGTGCGGTCAATGTGTCGGAGTTCATATTCGTCCAAGTTGTTTAGGTCAAATGTATAAAGGGCTCGACCTTTCACCCGCACCTCTTCACTCAGCCTCTTCACCTGTGCCTCTTCCGTCAACATTTTGTTAAATGTATAAAGTTTACATCTGAGAGCTACCTCCAGCTAATTGGACCCGCACCTCTGAGATGAAAATCTTCTTCCTCCTCGTCATCAATTAGCTCTGAAATGTAAATGCTTTACCAGCAATAACTCGAAGGATTTTGTGCGGAGAATTGATGACGAGGAGGAAGAAGATTTTCTTGAAGACTCAAGTGTCAGCCTCAAAGTTCGTTTCATTTTAAATGGATAAGTGCTACCTCCAGCTAGATATTCTAGACTAAACTTCCTCATTTTAAATAAGGCACATAATCCCTGCTCCTTCAAATCTTGCAAATTTTGTCTTGGCTTGAGTTAAGCCTATAGAGTTATTGCTATGAACATAGGTTGGCTGGTTCTTTAAGAAACACAAAGTAGAGGACACAGAAATAAGAAGTGTTAACTGTTAAGTCTCTATTTTCCAGAAAAAAGGAACTGACTGTTATGTAGGCTGTCATTCTTAGGAAACTTACTCTTGTGGTAAGGGAAAGTGTTACGAAATGTGCATGCTTAAACCAAACTCAACAACCCTTTCTCAAGGTAGGCACCCCTTGACATATTCTTTTGACAATCTCATTTCCATCTGATTTCATTTATCAAACATTAAGATTCTGATTTTCTTTTGATTGATTTGTGTATTATGATGAACTTAGTAGTTGTTTACTTGTTTTGCTTTAATATAAAGTTGTATACTTACTATTGTCGTTATATACTTATGTTAATTGATGTCTCACTTGTTTTAGCTTGAATATTATATATAATATATATAAAATATTATATACCTTAGCCGTGTTGTCGCACCCAAATTTTTTTAAATTAGTCGTATCCCGTACCCACACCCATGTCCGCACCCGTGTGACATAGGGTGTCAGTGACCCATCAACTAAAGGCACTTCCTCCTTAAACCTACTAATGTCACCTAGATCTGAAAGGTATTCTCATAAGCTATGGTGGTTGAGCTACGAAATGATTTGCAACATGCTCTGTTTCAAAGCTCTCACTCACAAACCTCATATTGTCCCTTAGAGCTAAGAAGTTACTTGCAGAACCAAGGAGATCTCAAATTAGTAGGCACTCATTGACCATGTTGTTTCTGGCCAAGAATTTATTCATATTGCCATTACTGGTCACTTGTGTACACAAGAGTGCCTTCAAGATGAAGAAATATTAGCAGGTCCCCACAGAAGAGTAAGGTTGTTAATATTTAACATGAAGTTTGTGATCCAGCCTCTCTTCTTACATATATGGATGTGGAAGAGGAAGAGGAAATATAGGTTGTTGTTTCTAACTTTCTATGAAGACTCACTTATGATATACCAATGGATAAAAAAGACTCGAGCAAAGAAACATGTCAAAGTCTCAACTTCTTGTTTATGGGGGCATAATCCATGCAGATCACTTGTGCTTGTCAGGTAGTCCATTTATGAAAAAGAGTTTGTCACTGCTTAGTTGTGTTCCAAATGTAGAAATTAAGATAGAAAACCCAGCATGGTGAGAGAGAGAGAGAGAGAGTTTACAAGATGCAAGCAGATGTTCATGAATACCATCTGTCATGGACAGGGCACACACCTCAAGAATCACTGAGTAAATGATGAGGTTCCTTGAGATGGATCGCCAAGTTTGAGCTCTTCTTTTCATCCTTGAATGAACAGAGGCTTCCTCTTTTGACAAATACTCTAGCCTCTTCTCAAAATCATCACTATGCCTGCTAAAAATTGCATGCCAAATGCGCGACAAAATTCCTTTTCTTCGTTGAGGTGTAGGCTTTTCATTCTTTTTACTTGTAGAAGCAGTTGAAAGTTCAAGAGCAGCCTTGTCTTCACTAGTATCTTCATCCATTCTTGAGACCAAACAAATATAATGTTGTAGCTGGGGGGTTGGCAACTACAATTTTCTTTCCCTGACATATATAAAATGTATCCATCATGATCAAATACAATAACAGAGACTAGGTGGTTCAGTGGGAGCAGCATTAACACTGATAATCATGTCATTTTAGTTCCAAGGTATCTGAAATCTGATCACACAGGATGCAACCATGCAATTCAGATCTAATAGCATAATTCATCACTACACTTAAAGAAATCCAGGTAGGCATGTTGTTGAATGCAAATACTATCCCTTACATATAAAACAAGTAACAGGATTGCTCAAATGGAACTAGAGTAGTGAAATCATGCGAAGGGTTACAACTTACAAGAGATCCCAATTCCATCCAAATCGGTTTCTGATAAGAAAATGTTGTAGGAAAAAGTAAGAATGCACTTCCCATGATCTAGCCAAGTATTCCTTATACATTTTACCACCAAATTACACGATCATGATATAATTCCTTACTGCTGAGTAAAGAATACCATTATGGAGTCGATCTTCACTAAATTTATATTGTCTAACCATTTCTGTTTCTCTACTATGTTCCTCTAAATATATATCTGATTCCGGTCGATTCTTCACGCCAACAAACAAAGAGGTGAATGCCAACATCAAGATACCAGATGATATCACCCCGAGTCATGAGATGAAGTGATCCAACTGAAACTTCCACCCCACAAAAGAATGTCATTCACGCTAAAATTAACTAAAAAAGAGAAACTGGTAAGAACCCATTTTTCGGTCATAGTCGAATATGTGTCTGGTAAATGCAGTGAATGGCTCGGAAACGGAATTGAATTGCGAAAGTAACAAGAACATCCATGATTCCCCCATGGGTGATATCATACCCTAAGGATAGGTAACGCCCAAAAACTAGGTTCAATTGCGGGAGTTATCATTAGTTCAACAATCGCTTATGCATAAAGAAAACAACATCCATATCGATCTGGGATTTCATCAACGAGAGAACGAGAGAAAGATACCTGTGCACTTCTTGCTCGTTATTCCTTTCGCCGGAGACGCGCAGGGAGGCCGAGAGAGAGAGAGAGAGATACCTGCACCCTTTTCCCTCGTTATTCCTTTCGCCGACGACGCGCAGGCGAGCAGCGAGGAGAGAGAGGGAGAGAGAGAGGGAGAGAGAGAGAGAGAGAGACTCAAAGCGGGTGGGTACGGAATGGTGACCGTAGAGAGAGGGGGTAAAATAATATAATAATGAGAGTGTAGCATTCAAATGTACGCATAATAGTATTCGGAGCTTTTGCATGTCTGTCTACACATGGGATGGGCCTCTCTCTGTCTCTCTCTCTCTCTCTCTCTCTCTCTCTCTGAGTGTGGAACACGAGATCCGTTGTGCAACTTCGGGTCAGAGAAAACCATGCTCATTTGTATCCGGGTCTATCGTGGCACTGCCCATTATCTATATATATCAAACCTGCTCATTTGTCTGACAGGCATGATATATTGGACATGGGATCCAACTAGCGGGATTCACTATCAAAAACCACATAAAGTATCAAACTAGACATGGTGGGTGCGCACTTGTGCTTTCCGGTTCCAATCAAAACCAAACCAGGCGACCAGCTGACTGGAATCAGAACCAGTTACATTGGACCCGGAATCAGGGACAATGTGGTTCAGTTCTAATTCTACCTTCCATAAAACTGGAACCAGGTTAGGACCACAACCAACGATTCTAAAAACCTTGTTCCATTTTTTTTTAGTTGTAATCTTTAATGATTCTTTCCGAATCCAGATAGTTTAAGACTCAAACCGAAACTGAAATCAGTCGTTTTGAACAAGAGCCAAAACCGAAACCGGCCCAACCAATTCGGTTCCAAGATAACCAGAACCGACTGTTTGAAATCACTAGTTAAAATTTACCAATAACAATAATTACATTTCGTGACCTGTTTTCATAAATTTATCTTCGTATAAAAAAACACCCTACCAAAACCGGCGGTTTGGAACCCATTATCAAACTCTTAACCTCCAACTTAAAATTCTTTTGAGTCGACCTCTAACCAAGAAAGCCGAGTTTACTTTGTTCTAAAAAAATATTTCAGTCACAAGAAACCATCCAAAAGGTTAATAATAGTTGATTTTTCAGTCACAATTCCTTTGTTTTCTTTTTGGGTCCGACTCAAGTCCTGAAATATGCGAATGATTTGAGTGTTGCTCATAGTTTATTCGCTTGAGGGCCGATGCGGACGCGATATGCGGCATAGGAGGAGGATTCCAGCCACCACCACCAGTGCCCCGGCGGCGGAGAGGGAACCAACAATGGTGTCGATGGCAGGCACCTCAAATCCAATTGCCTTGTGCATCGATGTGCCATAAGTTTGAGCACATAAAGTATGTTGATATTCACTTACGCGTTACCTCGAATCGAGTTCCTCGCCGTTTTTCATTAGGGGTTAACCTACCGCGAAGAGAGTTGCCATTTCTGATGAAGCGGGACTGTGGAGAGTGCTATCCGAGCGTAATCCTTCCCCACTGCCAGCCTTTGTCCAGCTCACGGTCGGATCTAACCACGTGGTCTCTCTCTCTCTCGCTCTCTCTCTCTCATCTTCCGAGAACTTATACTGTTAAACAGTCACAATTTGATTGTTCTTGATTGATCATTAGAGACAGCGCCAACTAAACGTTATCAGAGTACAATTGAAGCTTGTTAACATCGTTTATCAAGGGCCATCAAGGGCTAGGGTCTACAAGTGTTTACTTTTGGACGACCCAATCCTGTTATACAATATTATATATAATAATTAGATATATCATATTTGATCATTGTTTTTCTTAAAACACGAGTTTACTGATGTTAAATTATTGTTTTTTAGAGTACTAGTATAATAACATTCTTTTCATCATTGATCGAAAACTTTTAACTTTTTTAAGTTATACTCGTGCCATCCATATATATATATATATCAAACCTGTTGTTTTTTATCTTAAAAAAAGTGGATGCAGCCAAGTCTATCAGCTTGATTCAGGCATTCTTTCTAATTTTATGTCAAGGTTAGGGGTGGCCATTATAGACCCAACCCAAAAATTCATCTCCGGAACATGAATTAGTTAGCTTAGGTCGGATATGGGTCTTTAAAAAGAAGCCGATGAAAAATCGAGTCATGTCTAGATTAACTGTTATTAGAAACAAATTGGGAGTAGCACCAATAGATGATAAAATGAGAGAATATCATTTAAGATAGTTTGGACATATAGAAAGAATATCAAAAGAAGCGCTCATAAGAATCTATGAAAAACTAGATTTTGGAAGTATTAAAAGAGGTAGAAGGCGACCACAAAAGTGTTGGAAAGAAACAATAAATAATTATCAAGTTTATGTTGAGTTAACGGCTAACACGATACATGATAGGACTACGTGGAAACAAAGAATCCATGTAGCCGATCCCATCTAGTATGAAAAAGGCTTAACTGTTGTTGTTGTCTAGGTTGACCCAAACTTGATGTGAAACGTATATATTAATGCATATTATACTTATATTAATAAAAATGTCGATCTTGCATTATGTATACTGACATACACAATGTACATTATATACACGTTAATCTATCATATACATAATACGAATACGCATTTACATTAGGGAGTTCACATTGGGGTAAAATCGAGTGATTTGATGCTTATAATGCTGACGCTGGGGCAAAATCGTATGAATTTACATTAGCGAGTTCGAGTAGAAAAAAAGGAGTTCATCCCTCCACTGGTTCTATCTACAAACTCGATTGTCAATACCTTAACTATATTGTTATATGTCCAAAGATACATATGGTTACCTGACCCGGGTGAATGGACCCGAAGGAAAAACCGATTCCGGTCTGGCCCAAAGTGTCTTGATGTGAACCCGAAGTAACAACCTGAACCCGACCCATCGACTCGGTTTGCCGTTGCAGACATTGTCTTATGAACACCATCTCAAATTACACAACTGAAACCATGTTGGGTTGTGGTACGGGTGGTCCATTTAAGGGTGCAAGTGGCTCCCAAAATGATGACTTTACATGATCTCAAATGTTAATCATGATTAGGGGAGGTGACCATTTCAGATTCGGTATGGGAACCAATTCTATTTGAAACTCGGATCTGGTATAGAAATTTTAGGTCAGATCTTGATGAATCCGATCCAACTCAATTATGTGTAAATAGTACTAGTTGCAAGAATTCGGGTTGGACGAATAAAAAGGCCCAAACCCCTTAAAGTGCAAGCTTCATGGAGAAGTTCATTCCTGGGGGAGGTGTGCTAGGGATGTCAACCGGTCAGGTTTAAACAAAATCATACCCGGCGTGGCAATTTTGTATTTCAGGTCATAGTTCGTGTTCTCCCGTTTCATGTCCGTATCAAAAATAGGTCAACCCATACAAGACCCAAAATCTTTTCACGTTACATTGGGTGGACAGGAAGACAAACTTTTAGGTTATGACTGTGTTATGTTTTCTTCTTGGGTCATGTTCGTGTTGGGTTTTGTGTTATCCCTTGCCAGCCCTAACCTCACCAAACCTGTGAACTATAATCGGGAAGTCAGATCTTTGTATGCAGCTTTGCATCTGAGCTCAAGTCAAACTGCACCAAGTAGTTCAACCTGATTACATATGATATACATCTGATTAAGTAGATATGGGTTCAGCATTGAACTTTCAGAACAAAATTCTAATATGAATCCAACCCCTTGAGTAATATCAGGGCAATAGACTTAAGATAAGCATGTTTAGCAAGAGTAATATTCGGATGATAGAACTCATGGCAAGTCCTCGATGCACCGTCCTGTCGACCTACCCGGTGTAAGAAAGGTTTGGTTAAGGTTAAGATGTTTTCAGTATGGATCCGAGCACGATTAGGCGAGATCCAACTTCCGGATTTAGTAATGTTTGAAGATGGATAGTTTCACACGCAAATAAGGGTTATTTAACTTATTGTTCATTGTGGTGTTTGTTAATGGAACACTAAGTTTCCTGCTAAAGTAGGTAAGTACAGCAAGAATCTCCATTAAATTGCCATGAGCTAGTAAGTCTTTAATAACTTAGTCGGGTGAGTAGTTGGGAGTTAGAATACATGACCAGTGGTGAGTATCTTATGAAGGCAAATGCAACAGGACTTGGTAGTAAGTCTGTCATGTGGAGAAGTAAAATCAGAGTGCTTGTGTCAAGTCCAAAAGGAGTAAGAACTTAAATGCTGTCCGTGAGGAGAAGCAATCAATCTGGATCATGACTACCTACATAAGAATGAAAGGGAGCCTTCAAGTTAAAGGTCATGAGTTCGATTCTGGGGAGGTACATACCTGGTAGAGGTCTATTCAATCACATATTCCAATTTAAAAATAAAAAAGACCAACTAAATTATATTTGATTGTTTAAAAGTGTTTTTTTGTTACAATAGGAGGGCGAAGCCTTGCACAAACATGTACTGCTTTTTGTGAGGAGAAGCCATCAATCCGCGTCATGACTGCTCACATAAATAGGATGAAAGAGAGCCTTGGGGCAAACTTTCACTGCAAGGCATGCTCACCTGTGATCTACAACCTCAGGAATGAGAGGGTCAAACATCTGCAGGACACTCTTCAGAAATTCTTGTTAATAATCAGTAATAGATCGTGAGGATCTGCGACAGATACATCATGAACGCCTGTTAAAACAATCAGCCACGAGGGTCGGCTATATCATGTGAATCTCGGAACTATAGATGTGTCCCCCAGGCAGGCTTCTTGCTATATGATTCAAAATTTAAGACATGAGTCATCCAAGAAAATATCAGAAAACCAAGCAGCAGCATGAAACAGTGTCTACCATGACACCAAGACAGGAATACATTGTAATTCGCTTGTTAGAGTTCTTATAAAATATTAGACGACACTACTTGCCATTTGATCTGCTGATTTCTGGTCATAAACCCGAAAAAACAAATGCAACAGAGAGAACTAGAAGCAAGACACAAGTTCCACGAGAAAACAAGTTTAAATTAAAGGGAAACACCCTGAACCTCAACGTTTACAGGAATTACATGTAAACTTCCTCTAGTTTTCTCCAAACGCTGGAGCATTTCTGACTTTTTCAAGTATTTGTTTGTGCACTTGTATGAGCAGGATTGAGAGAGAGAGGCTCCCGCCTGCAATTGTTCCCTGCTCATCCATGTGCACAAAGTTGACCAACAGAAATACATCGATAAGACTTTCCCACCACTAGGAGATTGTTGAGATCAATCGCATAATCAGCAATTGGTTACAACAGAAGGCAGCCTTCAGGCATTTCCTCTACTACCATTGTTTATACCCAAATCTCTCTGCATCCCATCCACCTTCAGGTTCTTTCCTCTTCAGTGCAGCACCACCTGCAACTTGAAACATTTTCACTTGCTCCTCTGTCAGTAACTGAGGGTTGACAATGGACAGTTGCCTCACTGCATTAAACCTTTCATCTCTAGCATCCGCGTCAATGCTGCCTGGACCAGTGTTGAGAAGAAGACCTTGTCTTGGCCACTTCCGGCTACATTCCACACCAGGGCCATCCGGGTGGCTTATCAAGTAAGGTCTAACATAAGGAGTTGAAATCGTGGCAGCAGGTCCCACAAGCTGAGGCATGGGCCTGCACCAAATGAAGTTTCCATGTACGTTGATCCTGCAGTGAATGATGTTGATGCGAGACGAAAACCGACACCAAAGAGGAGGCTGGCGTATGGAAAAGCATTTGTTGAAGGGAAAGAGATGGCTGGGGAGGAAGACCACACAGGTGTTTTATATATAAGTCAAGTTAAAGGTCACGAGTTCGATTCAGGGAGGTGCATACCTGGTAGAATTCTACCCAATCACATATTTGAATTTAAAAATGGAAAAAAAGACCAACTAAATTATATTTGATTGTTTAGAAGTGTTTTTTTTGTTACAATAGGAGGCTGAAGGAGAGTTCAACTCCCAGAGGATGCATGTGTGTTAGGCTTCAGCCTCCTCTTGTACCTACACCCCCCCTCCCCTCAAAAAAAAAAAGTTTATCTACAGCAAGGACAAAGAGACGTATGCACATGACACGTCAGAATCATGACCCTAGACACGTAATTTTATGCATTCTCCTATATAAATGAGTGGTGAGGGGACACGGCACGGGGCTTGCTGAAGAGTCCATGTGACAAAGCAAACGGCATTGAATCGAAAATTGTGATTGGCCTTCAAGTAAGATATGATCTCTTGCTGCCATGCAACAAGAACAACAGTGTTAGTCCACTCATGAGAAGCCAATGTACATAGAAGAATTTTATAGCATGTGAAGGAAATACAACATGGAAGTAAGTAGAATGGAACTTACAATGAAGCATAATAGAAGGCATCCAGCTGCACCTGGAAATAGGGCATACCATAGGTTCAAGCTGTGGTACTTTGGCTCCATCAAATATCAATGAACATCAAAGGCAGGCTAATAGCAGCAGAATTTCATCCCAAAGTTAGAGAAATTAATGTTCAACGGACCAAATTGTGTGAGCATACAAATCTCAATCATCCGTCTTAACAAATTCAAACAAATCTCAATCATTCATCTTTAATCATAAATAATTAAAATTTGAAAGCAAAATTATCCACGTGAATAAAGTATATCTCCAAAAAGTATACATTTTTTCGCTAGCAAATAGGATCCCAATGTATATGATCTTGGTTGGAGCACCATAGTAGACAAAGAATCTCCTTTGCAGCAGGAGCAGTAGGAGTGGCCAACAAAAGCATGCAAACGGCACCAAAGGGTGGAATCGTCAAGGAGAGACCCTTTGGAGCAGTGATCGGATCCACTCTCCCCATTCCTGCCATGGCGACACCAACACTCTGATCAAACCCACTAAACAAAAACAAGAAAACGTTAAAAGAGAAAAAGAAAACCAACTCAGATAATAGAAATATGAATCATGAAACCATCGAAGCCAACTTGAAAAACAAGACCATGGAAAGCAAAGAAGCCTGAGAAAAGAACTGAAGCATCCAGCTTTCCTTAACAAACTTCTTTGCTTCCTAATTTAAGCTTAAGTAAACAATATCAATCCACGAAAAAAAACTCCCTTTCATACAAAGAAAAACCAACAAGAATCCAATCCCCGTGCTTCCCCCCTTCAACAAGTCATATTTTGAGCTCCTCACCCTTTTTCTCCCGCACGAGCAAAGATTACATCTTGCAATGCTCATAATACATATCTTTTCTACCATTGGGCTATGCTTGATGTATATATATTTGCATCATTTCTTATTATATTTGTTAAGAAATGCGCAGATGTCTGTAATCAAGCTTGTTTTGGTTGCCTAGTACCAACAACTAAAAAACCATGGTCTCAAGGGATGCATGGCTTCCTCTATTGGCAATTTCACGGCCTACTAGCGTTCACAATCATATTACCATCAAACAAACGATTATTAGACAAGCTTTCACGGCGTAATCATTGTAGAACCACTGAATGAAAGCAGACTGAGAAACCCAGGTTTCCTTCGTCCCCGTATCTTGGTTACCATGAGATGTACCTCGGACACTTTTTGCCATACATAATAAGGCCCAATTTTAGTGTTCTAAAGAAAAGTAGGTGATAGGAATAACACACCTGCAGATGACCAGAAGACGTCACCGAGGCAAGGTGGAGAAGTCCTGAGATAATTTGCACGCATTGGCCAATAAGTCAAACCAGCAGCAGATGAAGAAGAAGAGGAAGAAGACTGACTACTACTGCTGCTAGAAGATGCTGTATTCTTTATATACAAGGATCTTCTGGCTGACAATCCAGGACGAGGACTGCCGATCTTTTTACCTATTTCGCCCTAAAAGATGAACGAATTTAGCCTCCATGAAAGCACAGGAGTAGCTCCTAAAGGAAGTGGTAGAATGAAAGAGTGGAGTCTGTAATTTGTCATCCACCCTTCAACGCCAAACGAGAGAAAGAGAGGTGGTGGTCTTCTACAGGCTTTTCGAGATGCAAAGGCCACCTGATTCCTTGATGATTGTAAATTAAGGTTGCATAATTTTACGTGATGTAGATGCGTGGCTCTTGATTGGCCTCAATTGGTGGTCTTGATTCATTTTTGGGGAGGATAAATTAACGGTTGACAATCGGGCATCCTACATTAGATTAAATTCTAGCCGTCAGATGTAGAGATCACATGAACCCCCACTGGCACTACTTGTTGGTTGGTTTCTTTTCTTTCATAAGGTGGAGTCTGTTTCAATATCAAGTGAGCAAGGAAAGGCGTTCGCATACTTTCTCACCTCGCGTTTGGTTTGCCTGGGGAAGTGATTCCCACCAGAAAGGGATTCTTCGTGATGGTAATGAGAATCCAAATCTCGTCACAAGCATGAAAGCTTATGTGCAATAGAGAATCTGTTTTCAGTCTCCCGGGCAACCTTATTGATAGAGTTTGAATTGGATTCCCAACTTCTGAGAATCAAAATCTAAACCCACGAACAAACCAAACATGATTTTTCGTGGGGAAACATAGAGAAAAGGGGCAATTCACAATCTGGAAGTTACAAAATGAGCTACTCAAGCAGGTGCCTCATATACATGGTTAGAGTACAGTAACAATTCAAAGAGTTTGCTGAATGTATTAAGATCGGAAACCGGAACCAAACCGAAACTGATCCTTCACCCAAACTAGGTGAGATTGGCCAAATTAGTCCTTAAAATGCAGCTCGATCAATCTATATTACTAACCAACTCCAAGAAGGAACGATCACATTACTGCATGCTAGCCACAGAACTATCAGTTTGACAAGCATGCTGTTTAATCACATCCAGAACTAGAAGTTCTCCGACCTTCAAGAATACACTGAAAGTACAAAAATGTTATCTTCTTGAACCCAAAAAGAATAGGTCTAGTATCTTCTGCTTTTGTTATTTCAGGTCGCAGGAATATAAACCACTGCAACGATTAAATATTAGAACAGCAAATAGCATTATAACAGTGTCTCAGGAATACAAATCACTATAAGAACTAATACTGAACAGTGAAAAACAAAATCAACAACTAGTTGGTTCAAAGCAATCACTTTCCACAATACCTAAGACTGCCTTCCAAGATATTCTCAGTATCCAAAAACCCGCATCCTAAGCATGCCTTCCAAAATATTCTGAATATCGATCCCAGTAAAACAATTTAAATACAAGCCAACAGCTGCAAATTTCAGTTAAATTACATGTTCCTTGAATCTTGCACTATCTGGTGTTAAATGCTTTCTTTATCTTCCGAAGCAAGCTCCACATTACAGTAGATACGAGAAACAACCCAAGCCCTGTCGCAATGGCATACTTGATCCCAAGGTTCACAAGCAAATTCACCAAAAGGCCAGCCAAAATCACGCCCACCAAATTGGCAGTAAAAGCAGACCAAAAGGGCATATCAAGGATTGATGCGATTATAGCTCCAGACCATGCCCCGGTTCCTGGAAAAGGCACCGCAACAAACAGCATCAAACCAAGCCACTGAAACTCTTCCACTGGACCTGCTTTTTCTCTAGCCCTCTTAAACAACCGGTCAAGCAAGACAGAAGCACCGCTACTCCGTTGGGCAACAAAAGAAGCAAACTTTTTCAAGAAAATTATAATTAGAGGCACAGGAACCATGTTCCTGCAGATCATTCAGTTTAACACAAATGAATACAATCATCAGATGAGGATTTCACAATTCCATGACTAGAAAACCATAAATAACCTAAACAATCAAGAGAAAGAGAAGCCCTTTTGAATTAACAAGGTTAGAAAAATACAACCATAATATCAACATATGAAATGTAAAGTACCATTGATATTTATCTAAAAAAAATCAAATTTCCTAGAGAAAAACAGAAACAGGAGAAATGCCTTAAGATTGTAAAATCAGATCATGAAGCTCCTGATATAAAACAACAGAAAAGACTGTGTGTTGCAGAATCTAGCAGATACTGAAGTTTTACAAATGAAGCAAAAGAAGTGTGTCCCAACATTGAAAAATCAGTCACTTGGGTGAAGATGAGAAGATATACCCAAGAACAGATAAGACAGTGAGCTGCAGAGGCTTCAATTGCATCCAGTATCCAACTGGGATTGCACCACGGAGTTCGATGACAGGCAGTGTAGCTAACGCAAACACAATGGCTTCATCCATCCATCCGGAGCGACGCAAAAAACTCGCAATCTCGAGGCCAAAACTAGAAGCCCTGATTGAATCAGCAGCAGCATGAGCTGCTCCAGTCGACACCAAAAACAAAATGGGTGTGCATAACAGCACTGTATCCACAACTCTGAGCAGTTTTCTCTTGGCATTGCCTTTGTCAACTTCCTTCAAACAACTGGTCACCAAGGACGAAAGAGCTCCATTCCCATCAGCAACCTAGAGTGCACATCCGCTCCCATTAAACCCATGTTTAGTGATAATATAGAAAGGGGAAATGCAAAGAAACTTAAGATTTTGCTGGAGAGGTTACACAACCCAGATCACTAAAACTCATATCACTAAGATACAAGAATGAAATTGGGATTATATAGCAAATTCACATAAGCTCTCTTAAAGGAATAAGATACAAGGAAAGATTCAAAAAGTGGTTTTGCAGAATTTGTGTGTACCTTAGCAAATGCGGAAGTACAGCTCGTGGCTCTGATTCTGACGCCAACACGATGGAAAGAATGATGAGCTTGGTGATGGTGTTTCAGAGGGTGGCATCTGGTTGAAGATGAGATTCCAAGAGTGTGCGGGAATTTATGGAAATATTGGAAGGCTCCAATTGTCGCCATTTCATTGAGAGAGAGAGAGAGAGAGAGAGAGAGAGAGAGAAGGGGGGTCACTTTTACAGGCTCAGGCTGGGAGGTTTTAGTGATAAGGGTAGAAACGGTGGGGAGTCGTAGGGATGCTGATGGGGCGGGGATTGGTGGGTGCAGTGGGGTTCTAAGTTGGGGACGGAGGAAGCGGAGAAACCTTGTAGACTTATGTTGCAAAAGAGAAACGAAAATAAGATATGGAAAACGATAAGTTTTAAAATATTAAAAACCGTAGAAACGATAAGATGTAAAATATATATAGTTATATTTTTATTAAATATATAAGTATATATAATGATGATTGATGAGTAAACAAAACATATTCAAGATGAAGTACCTTATTGTATGTTATTTGCATATCAAATTGTGTTAGTAAAAGAGTTAGGGAAAAGTTAATAGAAAATTGGAACTATAGAGAGAAACATTAGAAATTAGAGGCTTCTTACTTAGTAGAACAAAAATAGAATTTTATAAGTTTGGTCGTTTGGTTACTTCAAAGGACAAAAATTAAAATTGACACACATTGCATCCCTCAAAAGGAAAGTTCTAAATACCTAAGGTCAATTTTTGAGAGTGATGAAAGAATTGATGGATATATTATGTATATAATTAATATTGATTCGTTAAAATGGGGAGGAGCATAGGTATTCTTTAAGATAAGAAGATATCATTAAAGTTAAAGATAGATATTATAGAGCATCAATTAGACCTGCAATGTGTTATGGTTTTGAGCATTAGGCAATTAATCATGTACAAAAGATGTCTGTAACAGAAATAAAGATGTTGAGTGGTAATACCTGAAAAGATCGTATACATAATGAGGTTATTAAAAATAAATTAATAGTGACACCAATAGAGGATAAAATGAGAGAATATCGTTTAAGATAGTTTGAACATATAAAAAAAAGATCTTAAGAATATATAAAAACTAGATTTTGAAAGTATTAAAAGAGGTAGAGGACGATCACAAAAGTGTAAGAAAAAAACAATAAAAAATAATCTAACTTATTGTAAGTTAACTGCTAACATGGCACATGATAGAGTTATGTAGAAAGAAAGAATCCATGTAGCTAAACCTGTCTAGTACGGGAAACGTTGTTGTTTGTTTGTTTGTATATAAGTATATATAAATAAAGAGACAAAGCGTTTTAGCTGAATAATGTATTTTAACCTATAATTTCATACTAGCATTTCACCATTTGAAATCGACAATTAAAATTTGAATCACTTTGTATTTAATATAGATACAAAAGCACATTTGATTTAATTTCTATTATTGATTTTAAGGATCGAACTATAAAAATATTAGTAAAAAATTAGGCACCAAAATGCATTATGCAACTAAAACTCTCTTCTCTCTCTTAGGTACGCGCATATATGTAAACAAAACTAAGGATACGACACAAAAATATATATAATTATATAAAAATAAGGCATATCTATAGCATGTCCAACCACTCAAGCTTAAGTCCTATCCATTAAACGTATCCATGAAAGAAATTAATTTAAAATAATTATGTAAGCAGTATTCTATATAAACTTGCAACATTACCGAAACATTTTGGCGACGTTACCCGATAGAATATTGTTTCGGTATCTTTTTGAAGCGGAAACCGGCCCCAGCAGGACGTTTCCGTATGCTTGTGAGATCCGACGACCACCGAATTTTTTCCGTTTCTCTTTCTTTTCTCTGTCGTTTCTCAATACCATCACTGTCATCGACGGTGATTTTGCACCCAATAGGTCGGCTAAACTGGGACGGCGCTGCTCACATTTTAACAAGAGCGACAAACCACTGGAAATAGTAGTTTTCGACTGGTGAGAGACGAGGCCCCCGATCCCGCCGCACGGGGGATGAGACAGAGGTGACTTCTGGGACTGAGACGGGAACGGGGGTGACGAGTAAAAACACAATATGTGGTATAATGAGCAATGCATTTCGCATGAGTGAAACATCATTCAAGTGCACTGAAGAACTCGCAGGCAAAGGCACGCCTTGATGCTAGCAAGAGCACCCAACTTAAGGGCTTTGTGATTTATGCACAAGCATGAACATCCAGAATCCCGAGACACCAAGATGGGCTTCGAATGCGCGCTTCATCCTGTTTTTCAACTGGACGATGACGTTGTTAAGCGTTGAGACTGACATTCCATTAAAGCGTTAACCAGTCGGTACCGGAACTCGCACGATAACACATTATCATGATTGCAGTGCACCTGGTTTTGAGGCGGTGCCTGTTTTGGTACGCGTTTTAATGCATACGTTTCATCTGTTTATAAATAAAAGAAAAGATACAAAGATTCCCAACACAACATAAATCATGAGCATTGGGTAAGTTGTGATCTGTCTGATTTTTTTAGTAAACAAATATGTATACATAAATAATTTAAGTTTTACTTTGTTTACTCTTTTTATGATTAAATTATAAATTCTTCATAGGTTACAAATGATGTTAAAGTCTGACAATGCATTTTCTTGTTCATTCTTTTATCTGTGGGATATAAATATAATAGTATTTGTTTGTTTGTTTTAAATATTCTTATTATTTTTTAAATAGTACTAATGTCCTTAAAACTAAAGGACAAATATACATTTTTTTCTCTTTCTTATAATGGTTATGTAATATTTAAATTACATGATTTTGTTAAAACATTTTTACTGTTTGATTTTTGAAACCAATGGTGGAGATTTAAATTACTTTATAAGTATAAAAGTGTGATGATACTTTTAATTCAAATATTTAAATAGATCGATGAAAATACTTATGTAAAATTATAAACCAAACAATAATATACTTTTATTACTTTTCATATATATATATATATATAAGTAAGAATGTTAATGAAACGGAAATCCTCGATTTCTCGTGGGACCCGCCCCGAAGAGGGCGAATTCTGCAGACCCTCGCTCGGCTCGGGGCAGAAGAGTTTCGTAATGATCTCATGGGGATCAAAGCGGGGACTCCAAGTCCCCGCCCCACAGACCTGTTCCGTAAACCCGATTCCCTGCTCCGTGGACCTGCCCCACAGACCTGTTCCCTCTCTCTCGTTCTCGGCAGCGTGGACCATCTCCTCCCTCCAACCTCTCTCTCTTCTGCTATCTACAGTTAGGAGGATAAGCATGTAACGGAGCCCCTTTCGTTGCATCATCATCGTCGGTGGTATCTTCATCTATTTCCCCACTATCCTTTTCCTGTGGGTCCTCTTCTCCATCGTTTTTTGATTGTGGTAATCGTCCGTCTGGTTAGAGGTGGTATGTGCTTTTTTCTTCTTGTTTTTGAGTTGTATCGTTGTATTCTGGTTGCGTGTTCCTTTTGTTTTAGTTTGATTGTTGTTAACTCTATCATGATTATCAAATGCATGACAAAGTATGATTAAGAACGGATCGAAGTGCGCATAGATTATGTTCTCTCTCTATACTTGCAAGCACACCGTGACCAGATAAGGAAAGCAACACAAATATCCAAGTCTGACTCGGATCAAGTGATTCCCAATGTCCCAAGTTCCAAGAGGCGGAAGGAAGCCCTGTGGATTAACACAAAAGGATCTGGATTTGAACCCAAATCCAAATCCACATGGTTAGAAGGAAGCAGATGCCCTGCCACAAGGGCCCGATAGGTTCCTTTTCTCCACCCCCTGAGCAATAATAATGGCCAAGAGCAAATTTCAAAAGCACACCTAAGAAATAGAGCGGTAGTGAAAAATACACCTCGGGGTGCATATTATGAAAGAAGCGGCTCAACTATTAGTAATATCACTATGCTTGATGACTTAAAGAATTGCAGGTGACTTCAACCTTACTTTTCTTTTGCATAATGTTGAAAACTCATTTGAAATTTAATAGTGTGACCTAGAACTAATCTGTAAGTAATATTACTTTGAAAACCTATCAAGCACTAAAAATTTTCTTAGGAGACGTTTTCGGTTTATGATGCGAACTCTAAGCAAGCGCCACAGAAATGTTTTGTCAGAGTTTCTTGTTTCTAGGAAACTTTTTCTTAGAGTTTTTCTTTTTGAGCGATGTTTCCTCTTCAAAACTCAAAAAAATAGGAAGTCCAACTGTGGAATTCTCTCTCTTTCAATCCAAAACCCTATCGCTAGTGTCGTCACTTTTGCTATAGTTTTTAGAAAGGAGTGCAATTTCCATTGGTGAAAAAGTTTGAAGTATAAAATTAAAAATTTTCACATTATCACATAAATATTTTGAAGGGTAAAATCATAATCCTAACATTTTGTCATGCATTTGATATTAGACTTGTCAAAAGAAAGAACCAAAGGACCTATTTGATTAACCATGATATTTTTCTAAGGCAAGATAAGGTTAAATAGATCTACTAAAAGTTGGAACCCTAACCACGGCTTTGGTACCAACTATGGCAATTCTTTCATTTAGAGCACGCTCAGCATGCACCCTGCGTTTAGCTACCTCAATATACAGATCGGTTCAACTCCTTTTAAAAGAGCTTCTTCACAAATCTTGCTCAATTTGGGCACACATTTAAAATTCCTGCTTCTTTAGGTGCATAATAACAATATACAAAGATTAGGTGTCTAAGCGATTATCTCCAATGATCTAGGGATGTTTGTGAAAAGCCCCTAACGATGATAATCAAACGACGGCACCGTTTTCTCCGGCTTCGCTTTTCCAAAATGCCAATGGTTTTTTCTCGTTTCTCAGCCTTTCCCCCCTTCTTAACACTTGAACACCGCCACTATTTTTTGTCCGTCATCCATTCAGGAAGAAATGGGGGCAGCCCGGCATGTGAATCTATTTTGAGGAGATCATAGTTGCTATTTTTTGAGGTCGAAGGAGTTGCTTTCTAGCTACCACCATCGTAGCGATAATGGGTTTTACTTCCCTTTCTTTGGGACCCATAGCAAAGCCTCTCATCTGCAGGCAGAGGTAATTTTTCAACGAGCTTTTTTGAAAGATTTTCATGATTTTTGAGCTACCCACTTGTTCAATTGTAAAGTTATTATGTAACTCTCTCTCTCACACACACTCTCATGTAAATGAAACATGCCGTAGATTTTTGACATGATTTTTTAGCTACCTACTTCCCCAACGAGTTTCCTCTACTGAAATCACGCTTGATGAGATATAAAGGGCTTGAAATACACTGATTCTTGTTGTTTTATGATGGTTTGGTATTTCATGTAACAACTTACGGTTAAAATTATTTGCTTATTTATTTTGCAGCACATGCATGTGCTGTGGGAACGGAGGCTGTTTCGCTGGTCGTAAGATGCTGAGCCGGTTATGCTTTCCCATCAGACTTTCTAGCTTCCGTCACGCTCAGAATTCATGCATGAATTCCGAAGAAGTGGTAAAAGATAAGCTTCTCATCGATTGTGGACCTGACCAAGTTGGTGGGTATTTCACATGGTTTCCAATGATTATATGTTGTAGTTCAATCTTCTTGCTTTTGTTCCCTTTCTTCTCCTTCGAGGGTAGGAGGTTTGTTCTTTGTAGATAGTGCAGACCTGATTGATTTGTAATGGACAATGCATATTATTTTCCTTTTAGTTTGTCTGATCAGTATGCGTAAAATTCTTAATTAGAAGGTTTCGAGTTCTATAGGTTGCCTAATCTGACACTACACTGAAGTTCAAGATTCTACAACAACAACAACTAAGCCTTTTCCCATACGGGGTTGGCTACATGGATTCTTTGCCATACGGGGTTGGCTACATGGATTCTTTGCCATGTGAGCAGTCAACTCACAATAAGCTAGATCATTCTTTATTGTTTCTTTCCAACACTTTTACCTCTTTTAATACTTTAAAAATCTAGTTTTTTATACCTTCTTACAGGTTCTTCTCTTGATCTTCTTTCTATATGTCCAAACCACCTTAAACGATACTCTCTCATTTTATCCTCTATTGGTGCCACACATAATTTATTTCTAATAATCTCATTATATATATGGTCTTTTCTTGTATGACCATTCATCCATCTCAACATTTTTATTTCTATCACAGACATCTTTTGTACATGTTGGTGATTAACTGCCCAACACTCATAACCATAAAATATGGCAGGTGTAATTGATGCTCTATAATATTTACCTTTTAATTTTAATGGTATCTTCTTACCATAAAGAATACTTGATGCTCCTCTCCATTTTAACCAACCAACATTAATTCTATGCGTAGCATGTCCATCAATTCTTCAATCACTCTAAAAATTGACCCTAGGTATTTAAAACTTTTCATTTGGAGATGCAATGTCTGCCAATTTTAATTTCTATGTCCTCTAAAGTAACCAAATGATCAAACTTACATTCCATATATCTTTGTTCTACTAAGTTGGAAGCCTTTACTTTCTAATGTTTCTCTCCATAGTTCCAATTTTCTATTAACTTTTTTCTTAGACTCCTCCACTAACACAATGTCATCTGCAAATAACATACACCAAGGTACTTCATCTTGAATATGTTTTGTTAACTCATCAATTACCATTATAAATAAGTATGGACTTAAAGTTGATCCTTGATGTAACCCAATATTAACTTCAAAGAAGTTGGTCATTCATTCATGAGTCCTCACATATGTTTTTGCACCATCGTATATGTCTCTTATAAGGTTTATGTATGTCAATGGGATACCTTTTTTTTAAGGTTCTCCAAAGAACCTCTATCGGTACCCTATCAGAAGCTTTTTCTAGATCAATAAATATCATGTGAAGGTCTTTTTTTCTCTAAAATGTTCCATAAGACGTCTCAAAAGGTGAATCGCTTCAATAATAGATCTGCGTGGCATGAATCCAAATTGGTTCTTTGTTGTACTCGATACTTGTCTTAACCTACGTTCAATAATTTTTCCTCACAATTTCATAGTATGGCTCATTAATTTGATACCCCGATAATTCGCACAATTCTGAATGTCTCCCTTGTTCTTATATATGGGTATAAGTGTACGCGCTTTCCATTCCTTGGACATGTTTTGGTTTTTTCATATTTCATTAAATAGTCTTGTGAGCTAAGTAATTTTTGTTTCTCCTAGGATTTTCCAAACTTCTATAGGAATATTGTCTGTCCTACCGATTTACGACCCATCATATGTTTAAGAGTCTCTTTGACTTCATTCTTTTGAATACGTCAGTAGAAATTGTGGTTTTTATACTTTTCTGATTTGGCTAATTCTCCTAAGCTAATACTAACATCTTTATTTTCAATAAAAAGCTTATAAAAATAGTTTTTCCATCTATTTCTTATATCATCATTTACCACTATAATTTTTTCATCCTCGTCTTTGATGCATCTAACAGAATTAAGATCTTTAGTTTTCTTATCTCTAGCCTTAGTTATTCTAAAAAATCTCTTTCACCCTCTTTTGAGTTGAGTCTTTTATATAAATCCTTCCAAATTTTAGCTTTTGCTTCACTGATGGCCTTTTTCGCTTCCTTCTTTGCTTTCTTATAAGCCTCTAAAGTTTCACTAGTTTTCTTAACATAATGTAATTTGTAACATGCCCTCTTTGCCTTGATTTTATTTTGTATTACTTCACTCTACCACCAAGCTTCTTTTTGTGCCGGTACATCTCCCTTAGATTCACCTAACACATCTTTCGCCACTTTCCTAATATGTATAACCATATTATTCCACATATCATAAGGTGTACCAACATAATTTCAAGCATCTCCTTCAAGGACTTTCTGTTTAAATATATCTTCTTTCTCGCTTTTGAGGTTCCACCATTTAGTTTGAATAGCTCGATGCACTCTTTTCTTCTTTGTTCATTTTTTAATTTGTAAATCCATAACTAAAAATGTTAAGCTTTCTACTGGAATTACCTTGCAATCTTTACAACACGCTCTATCTTTTTTCTAAAAATAAAGTAATCAATTTGTGTTTGTGATAAGCCACTCTTATAAGTAATTAAATGTTTATTTCATTTTTTGAAGATTGTATTGACTATAAAGAGATCAAATGACAGCAAAATTTAAAATCTCCCTACCTTCCTTATTTATATCCCCAAAACCAAAGTTTTCATGAATACCTTGATATCTTAATGCCTCTTTACCGACATGCCCATTTAAGTCTCCTCCTAAACAAATCATCTCCCTTTGTGAAATTCTTTGAATCACCTTATCTAACTCTTCCCAAAAAGTCATCTTTATACTATCTTCTAGTCCTACTTGGGGTGCGTAAACACAAACTATATTCAAAACCTCTGCTCCTAACACTAATTTTAACATCATGATTTGGTCACCATATCGTTGTATGTCTATTGTCTACTACACTATCCTTTAAATCTTTATTTATGATAATACCAATTCCGTTTCGAGCCTTTTCCTTACTTGAGTACCATAATTTAAAACCTGTATCCTTTATCTATTTTGCTTTTTCTCCAACCCACTTTGTCTCTTGTAAACATAAAATATGAATCTTTCTCTGAATCATAGTATCTACCACCTCTATTAGCTTACCGGATAATTAAGAATCAATACGAATCTTATTATCTAGGACTAGCTTCTTTACCCCCACATCCGTCCATATTGAAAATGCAAAGACCTTCTCTGTAATTTATTCACTACATTCGGACGGCAATATAGCGGGACTAACTTCTTTATCCACACCCGTCCATGATGTGGGAACCCTCTCTGCAATTGATTCGTTACATCTGGGCAAAAATATAATGGTCTTTGCTTACTTTTCACTGCATTTAGGCTCTGCAACACACCGCTAGACGGGGACGCCCTAAAGCAATGCTCATAATTTGTGTAATCCATGGTATAAAACTCTTCGGGTGAAAATGTAGTGGTCCTTGCTTACTTTTCACTATATTCGGGTTCGGCAGCGCGTCGTTAGGCGGGAACGCCCCAAAGCAATGCTAATAATTTGTGTAATCCATGGTATAACAATCCCACAAAGTTTTACACTGGCCGTCGGAAACCTAACACAACCCTCCTCCTTTGTCCGGGCTTGGGGCCGGTAATGCAAAGGTGATCCCTTACATGCGCGGAGTTACTGAAGTTCAAGATTATGTCTCAAAAAATTTGTATCTTCACAGTTCTATAGGTTGTCTCTTGTGTGTGCTCTTTCTGATTCAAAATTAATTTTCATCGTCAGTTTGAGAAACTTATTCCTAATAACTGGCTTTTGGTGAGCATTGTGGTCTCCACCGTCTTATCTATGATATCATGTATAGTATACTTTCGGATTTCCTTCCTATGGTGAATTTATTAAATGCTCTACTGAGACCGCAAAGTTTCTTTGCATAAAGTTTTCTAAAGGAACAGTCTGTTATTTTTGTTTGTGAAAATAGCACCGAGGCCAATGCAGCAGTATTGCATTTTTAGTTTTATACTTGCTAATGGACACGAGTTCCAAGTTTTCCAAAATTATGCCACAGTGAGCTGGAGAAGTGAAGCCTGATATTGGTTGTTATGAGCTTGTTTTATAATAAATCAAGCAGACCTTTTTCATATATCCCTAGGATTTTCAGATTTGGAATATGATTAATGGAGGAATTATGATAAAAACATATTGAAATGCCAAATTAATATGTTAAGAGTGTTTTGACTTTTGCAGTAAATGAGTTGAATAAAAGTCTGTGTTAACTTCTTCACGAGCTGCAGTGCATATTCTTGTAGCATCTGGATAGCATTAAATGATCGAGTTAATCATATTAGTACGATATCTATGAACACACTCTTGATGAACACATTGCACTTCCCTGAGTATAAATCAGACTTAGGTAACACCTTTTGTTAAATTGAAATAAGAAGCACCAGATATTGAGGCATTAGCTGCTGTTAATGTCTTGTGTGAGAGGAGGGAGATTAATGAACTCACTGGAAGAGAAAACAAAACCTGATTTTTTTTATGTATAAAAATATGAGGATGAACACAAAAGGTGTAGGTAAGGAAAATAACGGTACACAAATTTAAACTGAAAAGGACTGCTGCTTTGTACCAGCTATTCCTATTTGCCTTAAGGAGCGATACTGAAGAAGAGGATTGTTCAACAACTGAATATGCACTGCCCACTGCACTTTTGTGATCTCTTGGCTATATCCACCAGTAAAATGGAACACGATAATTATGTCTGACTGTGCATTATTTAGCAATCATAGCTAAAGTGCAATAACAATATAGTACCATCAGATATCATGATGCATCATAAGACTATGATTTACATCTATATGGGAATAAAACATAGGTAACCTCATCTCAAACTGTGGAACTAGGATCTGTTGCTTAGTTATTTCATATATCACGAAGCAAAATTTCTTGTGTTAGAAAAGATTAGTGTGTTATGTACCTTTCAAAATTTATCTTCTTTTCTTTTCTATAGGTGGTATTGTTGCCTTGGGGAAGTTCGAGGCCCTCCATCTTGGTCACCAGGAACTTGCAATACAAGCATCAAAGGCTGGAACTCCATTCCTCTTGTCATTTATTGGCATGGCAGAAGTTTTTGGTTGGGTACATCAGTATGATTCATCCCTTAATATTGCCATATACTGTTAGATTCCTTTTTGTGGGCCCAAGTGTATTGTATTAATGTTATTGAGCTGTCTGAACTGAAGAACATGCTTGTCAAATGCTTAAAGCGCGGCATTGGATCTTTTCTGATCAAACCATGCATATAAGTTGGTCATTTGCAATTTAGGATCAAATGGTGAATACTAATTTAGGATAAACAAAAGCCAAAGTGGTAAAATGTTGATATATGCTTTTCCTTTTAGCAAGATAGGTCCATGGTGAAACATGCATATGGACAGGGAAATGTTGGAAAGTGATTCTGGAGGCTGCAGGAGAGGAGCGCCCATAACAGTGATAACATTTGGGAGATGAAAATCGCACATCCTTTTAAAGAGGATGCATTTAAAGAGGATTTAGTCAGCAGCGTGGATTGAATTAAGCCTAGACTTTCAGATTGATTTCTGAAATCATAACTATGAGAATTGTTTGTCAATGTACGGGAAAAGGACAGTTTTAACAGTCCTACCATATGACAGGCCAAACTTTAGTTGGGCACAGAAAATGCTTTTGTGGAGGGTAGAAAGAAGATGTCTGCATGGAGCATCTAGTAGGATTTTATGAAGTCATATCAGAGGGCATTTGTTAAAGTTCTGCTGACTATCCTCTTCTTCTTCCTCTTCTTTTAATTTCTGCATTATGTATATCATTATCAGAAAAAGTCAATGAACTTTAGCAATACCCTTTCTTTTTCAGATTGAGTTGAGTATGTGAACCAACTCAAAGGAAAGACCCCAGAAAATAAGATCATCAATGAGTGGCCCATTAAAATGGGATCCAGTTATTGGATCGAATCATCATACAGGTGATTCCATGACGGAAAGAAGAATTATTGATCTGGCTGAGAAGACATCCCAAATCAAGGATTATGTGGAAAAGACTATGAAACTCGAGAAAGGAACCTATATCTCCTATGTAGACACACATAGTTTTTCTATCATGTATACCTCAAACACATGCATACTCGTGTAATGAAGATGATGCTTCAATGTAACAGCAGAAGATCGATGAATTAATATCACCACAATGTAACTATCACAAAGCTTTAGAAAATGCTATAATCTCACCCAAGTACAATGAAGGCACACCAAAAGTAGTGAAAAATGAATATTATTAATCAACCACAAAGTAATACTTATAAGAGTGTACATTGGAGGGATTTATAGGAAGAAGGGAGAGAAGAGAGAGGTGGATATGCACTCAGCTAGGCCTTAGCCTGATATCCTATAGAGCAGCAATTAGACCAGCCATGTTTTATGGATATGAGTGTTGGGCAGTTAATCATCAACATGTATAAAAGATGTCTGTGACAGAAATGAAGATGTTGAGATGGATAAGTGGTCATACAAGAAAAGACCATAAACATAATGAGGTTATTAGAAATAAATTATGTGTGGCACCAATAGAGGATAAAATGAGAGAATATCGTTTAAGGTGGTTTGGACATATAGAAAGAAGATCAAAAGAAGAACCTGTAAGAAGGTATGAAAAACTAGATTTTGAAAGTATTAAAAGAGGTAGAGGACGACCACAAAAGTGTTGGAAAGAAACAATAAAGAATGATCTAGTTTATTGTGATTTAAATGTTAACATGGCACATGATAGGGCTACGTGGAAACAAAGAATCCATGTAGCCGACCCCATCTAGTATGGTAAAAGGCTTAGTTGTTGTTGTTGTATTGGCTATAAAGAGATCAAAAGTCATAGTAAAATTTAAAATGTCCCTATCCTCCTCATTTATATCCCCTAAACTATAGTTTTCATGAATACCTTGATATCATAATGCATCTTTATGACATATTCATTTAACTCTCCTCCCAAACAAATCATCTTTCTTTGTAGAATTCTTTGAATTACCTTATCTAACTCCTCCCCAAAAGCATTCTTTATACTATCTTGGGGTGCACAAGTACAAATTATATTCAAAACCTCTACTCACAATACTAATTTCACTATTATAATTCAATCACCATATCGTTATATGTCTAGTTGTCTACTATACTATCCTTTAAATCTTTATTTTTAATAATACGAACTCCATTTCGAGCCTTTTCCTTTCCTCAATACTATAATTTAAAACTTGTATTCTCAATCTCTTTTGCTTTTTCTCCAATTCACTTTGTCTCTTGTAAACATAGAATATGAATCTTTCTCTGAATCATAGTATCTACCACCTCCATTAACTTGCCGGTTAGTGTTTCGATATTCCAAGTACTAATATGAATCTTATTATCTAAGACTAGCTTCCTTACCCTCCACATCCGTTTATACTGAAAATACGGAGACCCTCGCTTTAACTTGTTTGTTACATTCGGACGACAATATCGCGAGACTAACTTATTTACCCACACCCATCCATGATGTGGGAACTCTCTCTTCAATTGATTCACTATATCCGGACGAAGATGTAGAGACCCTTTCTTATTTTTCACTGCATTCATGCTTTAATGTGCATTGTTAAGAGGGAACATCCCAACGCAAAGCTCATAATTTATAGAATGCATGATAGATAAGTCTCATAAAGTTTTACGCTCGCAGTCGGAAGCCTAGCGCAATCCTCCTCCTTTATTCAGGCTTGGGATTGGTCATGCAAGAATGATCCTTACATGGGCGGAGTTTTAGAAAGATGTTTGAAAAAATATAAAGAATAACCTTATTACTCTAGTACCCCAAAAGCAACGAGTGCATGAGTGTTGCAGGATCCAGTTTTGCTATATATATATATATATAAAACTGACAGCAAATATCTGAAGAAGGAAATGCTCAATTAATCCCGAAATGCAACTCTTTTATGAAATCTTTCATGGAAAGAATATAGATCTTGTTGTTATGCTAAGGCAAGAGAGTGTACAATCACGTGGTGTCATCTGTTGAAGCATAAAACACTCTCTCTCGGACACATTCATGGCATGTGCGGGCATGATTCAAAGTTTTGCTCTGCATACTATGGGTCTGAAGAATGAAGTGGGAAAGCAAGCTACCATCTGTGGCACGTACAATGTATCCTTAAAGTTTTATTTTGGACGTCCAACTTCAGTTTCAGGTGGAAATCATTATATATGAATAACGTTGCCTACTGTTAAACCTGGCTACATGTACATAAGGCGACATGCGGTGATTGATTGTCCATTTGCTGTTAGGATAAAGCATTGCTACCAGTGTTGATTCTTGATTGTTGTAGTTACTTGGCCACAGAGCGGAATGATTGGTTGAATCAGGTTGTCCCAACTGTACACTTTGACTTATTGGATGCAGGGTCCAACCGAAAATAGAGAACTTGGTAGGTAGTGTGCCTTGACCTTCAAGAAGGAGCCCGTATGTTAGCTGTTCTTGAAAGCAAGCAAATAATGTATCACAGATGAATCATCTCTTGTTCCAGCAATGGCATCTAGAGATATAGTTTGCATTTCACATTCCACCATGCTCATTGTGGTTTTATATAATTATGACGTTTGTTTCAAGAAGTTACCACTTATGATCTTACATTCTGTAGGCATCTCTTACTATGGATGGTTTAATGGGTTTTTGAATGTTCAGGGCACCTATAGTTGCAAAGTGCGATAGAAAGCGTGTGCTGGCTTCTTGGGTGCCTCTTTGTGGTAACATGGTGCCACTGAAGTACCATGTCGACTTTTCACGAGTCCGACACCTTAGTCCAAGACAGTTTGTAGGAAAGCTGTCCAATGAACTTGGAATTAGTGGAGTTGTAGCAGGTATCAGGGCTTTTTGGTTTCATAACCTTTTATACATATAGCAGTTAAAAGAACTGTTTGATTCTTTCTACTCTTTTGGCAGGAGAGAATTATAGGTTCGGCTATAAAGTGGCTGGCAATGCATCTGAATTGGTCCACTTGTGCAATGAGTATGGCCTTCATGCTTACATTGTCAAATCTGTCATGGATAAGCTCCAGTCTTGTAACGGAGCAAGTACTACCAACAATAAAGAGAAAGGTCAGTGTGGCATGCTCTGAGTGTTGGGGATATGGACTATGTAGCAGAACTTTTGGGAAGGAAACACAGACTTGTTGTGACAAGCATCGAGGGACATGTTACAGAAGGTAGGGTCTCACTGCCATTAATGTGCCTGATGAACCAGCCTCCGAAGGAGGGTTCTTACAACAACTGCACTTTGTATGTAGATTGTTTTGTTGGAGATTGTAGTGTCGTCATTGATGCTACACATATACATGTGAGGATGGATTCATGGCCACCACTGACGGCTAACTGCTTAACAAGCATAGAATTCAACGGCAATGCCTCGAGGAAAGATTGAGACTCAGTATCTTGTAACCATAAGCATCACATCTTTCATCTCCCACACCGGATGAACTCGAGTTATGAGAATTTTGAATGTGGCGTGAAATTGTGAATGGTGCTATTTATTTGACCTGCTGAAGCAAGCTAATCGGCATTGGGAAGGATAAAGGATAGTATAGGGCCATGGGTACAGAAAGTCTGAAGTTCCAAGCAGAATTTGTAAGCTCTCTTGCAGAGAATATGATAAGAAATATATTTAGATGACAACTTTCTACTTCGAATCCTTTGTAGAGCATCAACATGAAAAGGGCATGCGATGCTAGATCAGCTTTTTTGGAATTGTCTCTTCCTTTGGCAAGGCTAGCTGTTTTCATTGTTCACTCATATTTCAAGATAAGAAATTTATTGCCTTTCTTTTGTTTGAAGTGTTACTGTTGTATCTCATAAATGTTTTTGATTTCATGATTTTACATTAGATGCTTCTTTCATGAACTATGAATGTTCTTTGCTAGGAATGAAAATGAACAGAACAACCCTTGTTTGAACCCTGGCAGGGCTCTTCGACTCCCATGCTACAGGTTTGAGTTTGATCTCCCGGGGGGTGCATGTTTGTCTGTGTGTTAGGCTTCGGCCACCGCTTGTAACCAGAAAAAAGAAAAGAACCTTGTCTGTTGCTCGGCTTGTTTTCTGTATGAACTGGCCCAGCAAACCACAAGCCGAACAGCGTCTTGTTTGAACAGGTTGGGGAACGGTTCGTCATCCTTTTACAAGAAGAGAGAGTTTCCAAAATACCTTAAATAGAATGCTCCTTATTTACCTAAAGCATTCATTTGCGAACAAATTTTTAAAATGGTCCTTGCCTCTCTGCTGGTATTTCATCTAAGACATGGTTTATGAAAAGCATCTATTTTCGTGTTCTTCAACTTTCTATACGCATAGGGTGGCAAACAGCCCTCAAAATCTGTTCAGATTCAGGTAGGGTGAAGAGTGAACTACAAAATATAGCCCACGGATTCAACCCTGGGCTATAGCTTGTTGATTTTCTGAATTTCAAACGGAACAGTAGCCCCACCTCAAATTAATTTAGATCCTCCATTGCCCTTTCTTAAAAGACCCACAAGGTCTTATGTCTCTTCTATCCAGTCTTCATGTCTGCTGCACAAGAGCAGCTAAGTTTTTTTTCATACTAAATAGGTTCTTTGTTTCTATAGAGTTTAAACATGTGCTGTTAATAGTTAACTTATCATAAGTTAGACAATTCTTTATTGTTTCTTTTCAATACTTTTGTGGTCTTTGTATCTGCTATGTAAGTGCGTTTTTCCATACTAAATGGGTTCTTTGTTTCTATAGAGTCCAATCATGTCCTGTTAATAGTTAACTTATCATAAGTTAGACCATTCTTTGTTGTTTCTTTTCAATACTTTTGTGGTCTTTGTATCTGCTATATAAGGGTAAATATTTACATAGAAAATATGAGAAGAAAAGTTCCTTACCACAGGATGTTGAAGGTCCTGAGCTCAATACCTAAGGTGTTGGGGTGGATATCTCTGGTGGGGGTGGGCGGAAGAAAAAACGAAGAGAGACCTATGAGCAAAAGGGTGACCACACAAAATACTAAAAGTTCTGATTTTTTTACAAGCATTATATAATTTCTTTAATTATTTTTAATAGAATCTAATGACTCATGTGATTGACATATTATACCAGTGAAGCATGTGCAAACATGTGCAATCTATACCTACCATCAAAAAGGAGTTGCTCCTCTTGCTCGTGCCAAACTTGTTTTCTTTCGACCCGGAAACCCGATGGAATGAACTGAGCTTGCTTCATATAAGATACAGATAAAGCTGCAAACATGTTGGGTTCATCTTGTCTCGGCTTAACTCAGGCTTGTATGGTTGAGTGTGTACAATAGTTTGAAAAAACAAGCGAAACTCAATTGTCTCGAGCAATATTGAATCAACCTTTATTAAAATAACGTTTGATTCACAATCTACAAATTCGTTGTGAGCAAGAGATCACTAATTTCGTTTACTCATGTACAGGCTAGAAAAGCAATTGTTCTTGGCTACAATATGAAATAGGGAAGATCAGCTAGATACTGATTCAATCAAACCCTATAAGACTTAATATTGCGTCACCCCAAGGAATTGTTTCTAAATCTAGCTGGGCACGTCAATGAGATATTGGCGAACACATGAATTACTAATATCAAAATAATAACTTGCATGAGAATCATAAAGTGGGGAAGAAGATCAGCAAAACACAAACAAACAAACAAACAAACAACAACTAAGCCTTTTCCCATACTAGACGGGGTCGGCTACATGGATTCTTTGTTTCCACATAGCCCTATCATGCACCATGTTAGCAGTTAACTCACAATAATCTAGATCATTCTTTATTGTTTTTTTCCAATACTTTTGTGGTCGTCCTTTACTTTTTTTAATACTTTCAAAATCTAGTTTTTCATACCTTCTTACAGGGTTCTTCTTTTGATCTTCTTTCTATATGTCCAAATCATCTTAAACAATATTCTCTCATTTTATCCTCTACTGGTGCCACACATAGTTTATTTCTAATAACCTCATTATGTATATGGTCTTTTCTTATATGATCACTCATCCATCTCAACATCTTCATTTCTGTCACAGACATCTTTTATACAGGTTGATGATTAACTGCCCAAGACTAAGATCAACAAAACACGGATACATACAAACCCCAACACTGGATGGGACGCTAAACTACTAAGGCATGTTCTCAAATAGCAGTAAGGTCAACCAGATATTGACCAATTCTAACTTCTTTTGGTATTGAAGCAATTTAAGATACCATTGCTGCTGCTGCACCTATCAGCTACTGCAAAAGCTCAGAAACCCCATGTATTCATGGTTTTTGATCATCGTAATACTCTTGTCGATCCCCACAATGCCTGAAAGATCACAAACAGATCAAGTTAGCAAGAAAATTCAGTTGTTTTTTCTACAACCAGTATAAAGATGAGAAAAGCAGTCCATATAGCAGATTGCTACGGTACCCATTGTGAGTGCGCTTGCGCAAATGACTGAGGATAAAATGAAGACTATGATCGACGCCCTCCCGAGGATTTTCACAAGTTTCCTTACAATAGATTGCCCAACGAAACCAGCGATAATCGACACACCTATCAGATAGAGTGCTGCAAAAGGAAAGCATAAGACATTTAATTAAAAATTAATACAGCAAATAGAAAAATAGCAAGAATAACACTTGTGGTCCCTTTTCTAAGGGAAAAAGGAAAAGATTAGTTTCATATCAATCATGAACAGTAAGGATGTGAACCAAGAGGGACACTTTCAGGAAGCATGCCAAACCAAGTCGAAAGAGACCCAAAAGACTACTAACTCCTTAAAGTTGATTCTAATCAAGATAGAAGAATCGACTAATGTCTTCGTAAAATAATAATCACAGAAAAGTATCAACTGAGTTTACCATAAGGGAAGGGAAATCTCTTGAGGAAATAGAATTCCACAACTGATAGAGATGAAGAGTACATCATGACGAATGTCGCCGTTGCACTAGCGACCTGTAAATCAACCGAATAGAAGTTAACCGAATGAAGTTAGAGAGACATTGATACTGCTACTGGTATTTCCAGCATCGGAGTACCTGAGGGATCACACCAAGTTCTAGTAGAAGAGGGCCCAATACGAAGCCACCACCAGAACCCAAAAGCCCACCAACTGTGCCCCCAAGAATGCCACAAAATGCACAGAAAGCAAGTTGGAGAGCGGTCCATCCAATAGAAGCTTCACAAACAGCCTCTTTATTTCCGGCTTTCCTTCTCTTCCTACTCTCCTTGTAGAGTTTTACGGCTTCATAGAGGAAGACACTGATTGCCACAGGGAACTAGTAGATAATATCGGAAACACAATCAGTCACGAGTTAATTTATACTCTCCCTCTCTCACACACACAGATTCTTCAGCATTGTTTTCTACCTGCAAGACATTGAGAATCCAATACGGGGTACTGCACTCTGCTGCTTCATTCTGAGAAATTTAAATTCAAGAACAAACCATTCATTTATTTGTAAAGGGAAATCGTAATTCATTTTATATTGCACGCACAAAACTTGCCTTGAAGATTTGTATGAGGAGAAACAAAATCCAGACCACCATCAGAACGGATATCCCCTTCCAACTTATATTGAAGCATATTATTTCCTGAAAAGCGAAATCATGTAAAATGCTAAGAAAAGACACCTCTCCCTCTCTCAATATATATCTATCTATCTACATATGCATATTTATTTATTTATGTATGTATCTATTTAATATGTATGGGAAAATGCTTTGTTGTTGTTGTTGTTGTATCTATTTAAATATGTACATATGTGTGTGTATGAATCTATGTATCTATCTATATATGTATGCAAAAATATATGTGAGGTTTTCTTACCAAGCCAGTTTTCTCGTGCACGGGCACTAGACGTTCATAGTCATCATCAACTGTAACTGCAACCAAATATCTTATCTTAGGCAATAACGTCCATTGTTCTTAGTTGATTTGCCTTGAAATGATTTTTGTCACTAACCTCGTGTCTCTGGTTTAATGAGAGGCTCCTTTAAGTCAGCTCCAGCCTGCAAATCATGTAACTCTTTTATCACCAGTGCGTAGAATTAAGGCCAACAAAGGAGACATCCCAGAAGACAATCCTTATTACCAACATAATTGTTTCTTGCTTCCACATCTGTATTGCCTTGAAAAAGGACCTGGACGAGGTACCTGATTGCATCAAAACCTCCTTATGCTTTCAAATTTCAAATGTTACAAAGAAAAGCAGGGGAAAAAACCTTCTTTTAAGAAAAAATTAAAGCTTTTGGATACCTATGAAAAGAATGACAATGAGGATGGCGATGAGCCAAAAAGGGAACATCACGCTGAGGGCCACACCAATTGTGATCCCCAACATAAGCATAGGCTGGAAGAGAAGAGCAAGATCGTAGTCGAGGATCGGTACATGCCTACATGGATGTGGCACCCTCAGATTGTACCAAACTGATGAAGCTGATGCTCCCATGATCATACCTGCAGTCAGTCGAACAAATTAACCCTTATTTTCCTTATGTAAAAGATAAACTTTTTGTTCTGCATCTTTAAGCAACTTTTGTTTTGGGTGATATTAAGCCAAGGAACTTTATTGAAACATCAGCCTGTAAGTTCAATGATACGGAAACAAAAACAAGCCTTGTCCCACCACTATGTGGGTCAGATACATAAATTCTTGGTCACGATCATGATCTATCATGGATCATATCCACCTTTAGTTTCAACAGCAAGATTATTTTCAGTCACTTTTAAGGCCTTTGACTCTTTTTGTAGTGTTCAACATCTCAGTTACTTTCATCTCACTTTTAAGGCCTTTCAGTCTCTTTTTTACCGTGCTTCTCAGTTAGAAATTTAGACAAGAATCAAACGTGGGAGAGATTATCCATGAGAAGACATACTTACATTTAGAAAGAGCAGCAGCGGATTTAGCATCAAAACCGACGATCAAATTAAGCATAGGAACGAAAATTCCTCCACCACCAACACCACCAACTGTTCCAAAGGCAGAACCCAGAAAACCAATGATGGTCGCAACCGTTAACCTCCAACTAACCTCCAATTTCTTTGTCACCAACATGAAAGAAAAGAAAATCAATCAAAATAGATATTACAAAGGCAATGCTGCAAAACGGATACTGAGAACAGCACGAGGCCTTGTTTTCTCAACCAAAGAACCCATTTGAGGCTTCGTTTACAGGGAGAGAGAGAGAGAGAGAGAGAGAGAGAGAGAGAGAGAGAGAGAGAGAGAGAGAGAGAGAGAGAGAGAGAGAGAGAGAGAGAGAGAGAGAGAGAGAGAGAGAGAGAGATGGTTATTGAGATTTACCGGCCAAACTCTTGTGCCCTCAGAAAGGCCAGCCAAAAGCCACTTGGGAAGCAGCCCGGTGTGCGATTCGGTTCTGTAAAATTTTAAGAAGCCATTATTCTGTCGAACCGCTGTAGCATTGAAAGATTGGTTTGAGTTCGAAACTGCCGCTTTTCCGTTGGGGATGATGGCCGTGGTGGTACAGAAGACAGCATAAGAGATGGCCACCATGAAACTACCTACAAGATAGAGAAGGAAATACTTGGTTTCCATCGAGAGAAGGGGGTGCGGAGTTCCAATGGGCGATGACCGTTATATTGGCGCGAGTGGTGTGCGGTATTGCCATCTCCGATTTGGATTACTACGAACGGTATCATCCTCTCTCTCTCTCTCTCTCTCTCTCTCTCTCTCTCTCTCTCTCTCTGCCAGGGAGATCCTTCACAAAACCAAATTCAATCCTTCTCTATTATTTCCACATGTCTTCCTTTTCATCTAATCTCGAAGGCACTCCCACCTTTTTGCATTGCCTTTCATCTCAAAGGATCCTTGTCTAGGACTCCCCAACTCCTTGTGCTTTTGGAAGATACTTTATATTTTCGGCTTAAATCTTGAAATTTTAGGAATAAGATTATTCAATTACGAACTATACTAATGATTTTATAAGATTTCAAAATTAATGAAGGAAATGTTTTGCATATTTCAGGATTCATAAAATCATTATCATATATGGTATTTTAGGAATAAAAAGCGTCTTTATTAAGCAGATTATGCCAAATAAGAAGTAATAGTGGGTTGAGTGTGTAATGCTTGTAGCTTGTGACTATTTTCTGAGTGTGATCGCTTCGAGTGCATAGCTTATTAGTACTAAAAAGCATGTTTTATTAAGAAGATTATGCCAAATAAGATGCATTTTGGCATGTAGTTTCCTTTAGTAGTCTGCAAATGGAGAAATAAAAGTGTGTAATGCTTGTAAAAGTGAAAGCTCATTTGAAATAGTCAACTGGTATGTCCTTATTTAGGAATATGTTGAAGAACAAGGACGGGATTTGAAATTCCCCTTTCTTTCTCTAAAAGAGTGAGAAAACCGATTTTGATGCTCAACCATTGGCCCACAAAGGTTAAGTTTCCACGTGAAAACCTGAAGAGGTCCCACAAGTTTCTCTCTCTAACTGTTTCCTCTTGGATTCGGGGTCTTGTACGTAGAGTCTCGGTTTAAACCGATACGCGTCGTAGTACTTGGTACCGTGCAGCAAATAGGGAAAGGTATAAACTCTGATGCCCTAAAAATGGCAAAATGAACAAAATCCTATAATATGTGTAGAGAGCTTTCCTATACGGACTTCTATTTTGCTTCTTGTATTTTCTTGAAATGAGCCCTACAACTTTCGGACATAGTCAATACTGTGATGGGTAAACTTGATGTTGCATGAGTTTCAACACTTGATGGAAAACTAACGTCTGCGAACAAAATTTTATTTAAAATGTAATATTGTGCACTTCTGTTCTTTTTCGATGGAGCTAGTGAAAGAGACGTGATATATATATGGAGAGAGATATACTCCTATATACTAGGACCCTTAGGTGCTAACAAATACAAAAAAATCTCAATCATTCATTTTTTATAATGGATGATTGAGATTTAAAATTTTAAAAGCAAAAGTACGGATGTAAATAAAGTGAACCTACAAAAAGTATACATATTTTACTTGATTGATTCAAATCACCAAAAAAATGAATGGTTAAGATTTGTTTGAATTTTCTAGTACTTAAGAGTATTAGCATATACCAATCTCTCTCTATATACACACACATATATATATAATATATAGAGAGAGGTACTTTTAACTGTATTAATACATAATCTTAGATATTTGAGATCAATAATAGAGATTTAAATTAAAAATATTATTATACTTTATATTTTACATTTATGTGCATCAAATAAAAGTGATTCAAATCTCTATTATTAATCTTAAAAATTAGACAATGATGACTTGTAAGTAAGATTATACATGAAACTAAAATATTCTCTCTCTCTCTCTATATATATATATATATACACATGATAAGGTATTCTAGTGGTGAATACTCTCAAAAGTTGTCTTATTGCTGCTGTCTCTAATCAGTCATCAATCAAATCAAATGATGATATTAGAGGAGTATATAATTCTTAATATACTCCTAAAGTATGATATCATTGTTAATGTATAAATAATCAAAAGCTGGTTTAGCTAATATGTTTCTATCTATCTATCTATCTATCTATCTATCTATCTATCTATCTATCTATATATATATATATATAACAATAATTGTGTGCACACAGGTGCACCTCAACCCATAAAAAATATCATGCAGAATGAACGCCAATAAAAGACAACGGTAGGATGGAAGCTCCATATGCAAAAACCGGAAGCTTATTGTCCCAACTAAATCAATTGCTTTCATGAAAGGGAACCTGTTGCTGACATTCAGTTTTTTTAAATGCAGTTATATAATGATTCTAAGAAAATTTTTATTGTCTTTTTTCTCTTGAAGGGTACAATCTTTGAGTTTCTTTTTAGAGAAAATGTTTGATTTTGTTATCTTGTTTTTTGGTACATTTTTAGTCTTATTATATTAATCATCATACCTTTTCCTAATTTTCAAGACAATAGTTTAACAATTTTCAAAATAAGTGGTAGATTTTTTAAACAAGGATCTTACTAGTTTTTCTTTAAGAATGATATTACTATTTTCATTATAAAGATATATTCCCAAAAGTACTTCAAATAATCAACTTGTGCATTATGCGTCAGTGTACACATCACTCTTGTCCGATAAGTCACCAAACTCACCACACTATTTGATGTACCTGAATGACATTAATAGATCCAAAAGTGCCTCAAAGAATGTATATATATAATGATAATCACAAGGAAACGCACTATAAAACAGTAGGCGATGATTATGAAGTTGATCCCACCACATTTATGTGAGGTTCTTCATTTTCCTATATGCTTTCTTCGGTGGATACTATAGTTTGCACGCATAAGCAGTCTCTCCTTTTTCTTCTCTTTTTTATGCATAATATATATATATATATATATATATATATATATATATATATATATATATATATATATATATATATATATATATATATGTTTATGTATATGTGTGCTAATACACTTAGGTGTTAGCTTATCTAAACAAATCTTAACCATCTACTTTGAGAGATTTTGAGAGATGAAGAGTTAAGATTTGGATTCAGTACCTTTTGCATGTTTAATTAGTTCATATAGATATTTTTTCTTTTGAATTTAAATTTGAACAATCTATTTCAGAAATTGAATGTTTAAGATCCATCATAAGTCGGCCGAACCACATTTTTGGGTCCGGAACCACCCGTCATAACTCTAAGATCTGGACGGTGACATCGTGACCATGTTTGCGAGAATGGCATAAGGGGAAGCACCCATGAGAATCAAACCCTAACTACCATTTTATCTGCAAAAGCACTTCTCATTTAACCACCTAAGAGGTTCTAGAATCATCTAGAAGCTAGCACGATCAATTAGTGATGACAAGCAAAGGTACCGACAGTAGATGCTCCAAGTTTCAACCCATAATTGATATTGGAGCATCTAGTGTCAGTACTTTTACTTGTAATAAATGTGAAACTCGTTGTGCATCAAACACAAAACTTATTGCTAGTGTGAAATTATAGTTTCATAATCACAATTCGAGTAAACAACATCATCACCAAAAAGAAGGCGGGTTATAAGAATTGAACTTATGAGTTTTGTACAAAACCCCAAACTCCTCTTCGCTCGTGTTGGTACCCATTTTGCATAAAAACCCAAGCATCAATACTATTCACCACGAAGCGACCACGCTTCTAAGCTTCGCTGGCTCTCTTATCTCCAGCACAAGTGGTTTTTATCTTAGGGAAAGGTTTCGCATGATTAAAATAGTAAGGTTTATAAAAGTATACTAAAGCATCAACTGCTCCATGGGTATGTATTATATTGAGGGTTAGATTTCAAAAGGCAAGATTGATGGTGTAATAATATAAGCTAATATGTAGATGCCCAGTCTGACAAGTCGTTTATTTCATAATCATGTTTCTTTTTTTATATCATTGGCGTGTAATAATATAAGCTAATATGTAGATGCCCAGTCTGACAAGTCGTTTATTTCATAATCATGTTTCTTTTTTTATATCATTGGCTCTTGAAATTCTTAAAACTACGCTTTGTCAATTTGAAATAAATAACCTTTTATGTTTCCAGTGATTGTTCAATTATACCCTTAGACAAGCTTTTACCAGCCCTCAGTATGTCCTTGTTACCTCAGAACTCTTCCTTCCTTCCCCCCGTTGTCTCTCTCTCTCCCTCTCTCTCTCTCTCTCACATATATATATATATATATAGAGAGAGAGAGAAATTGTTATATGCACAAATCTATTTATACTCAAATTTGATAAAAGATTTCTGCTATTTTTAGTATTTGATATTTTCTAAATTCAAATGTTCATATGTAGATTGAATGATAGAGAGGTTTGAGTAGATTTAAGCATAGATGAGTGTGTATAAACTACTCTCTTTATATATATAATCGTAAATGCATAGTATCTTTCGGTACATAATTTTGTATAAATATTTTCGTTGTTCAATTGGCATGATCAATGATATATATTAAATATTTTTTGTTTTAAATCATCAAGATGATTATGCAAAATTATGCACCAAAAAATATTATGTATTTACCACTACCCCTGCAGTCACATGCTGGTACCCTCACAAAACGAAAATGATCAACCACCGTTCCTTGTTTTCAGTAAATAAGGGCCAAGATTAGCTTGTTCATCTTGATCGGATGAAGAGAGCACCACTAACCATGTCAAATTGAGCCTGGCCCTAGTGGTCGGCCCTCGGGACACCAAAAGAATGTTGGTTGGGCATCAAAATGACCCGCCACGTAGGGCCAAGTGGACGTTACTGGCCCCGTCTTGTCAAATTTAAGCTCGCGAAAAATGCGTGCCAGCCTGACAGGCCCACATTTTTCGGGGCCTACCAGGGGCCAAGCACCACGTGGCCATGGAGCAGCAAGAGCCAAATGCCTAGAGGCATCTCGGCCCACGTCCGAAGACCCAAGTCCCCTTTAATGCTTCTTGTTGCCAATTCATTCACACACAGGTTATCGGAGAAGTTATGGATTTGGTAATCGCTTTGGATCCTACACCAATACGGTGTTACTAAAGGTACATATTTTTTTTACCAAAGACATATTCTTTATTGTTGAAAATTTTATATTACTTTCACCATACAAACTATACTTTTTTTCCCTCTTATTTGCACTTGAAAAAACCCGTGCCTTGTATATTAAAGAAACGCGCGAGGCATGCATCTTTTTTATGTATTTATCACGCGGATGTGATGTAAAAGAAATGCACCAAAAGCACTATCTTTTTTTCTTTTTTTCATAACGAAGAAAAGGAGTAGAAAAGAAGAGATAAGAGCGAAACGGTGACAAGGACATGAAAGAATAAAGAGAGTTTAAAACACGAGAAGAGAGAGAAGGACGATGACACGCAAATACCAGTAACAAGAAAAGAGTAATGCGAAGCGAACTCCGACTAATTTTTTTATCAAAAGAGAAAGAGAGAGGATGAGAGAATAAGGAGAAAGGAGAGAATGGTGGGTGTTAAGTAAACAAAAACATTATGAGAAAGACGACATGCTCTTAGTAATTTGTAGTGCGCATTTAGTAACTATACAATAATATGTGGCTGGAAAACGTGACGCAGAATTCATTTAGCTTCCTTCAGCAAAGTACGGGAAAGGCTTGGCTTTGGTATGGTGGCGGACTCAAAAACTCTTTGAAGTTGATTTTTAAAATTTCTTCTTTGAGGAAGTTCGTTCTTGTGATGGAAAAGAGTGAAAGAACCTTTGGAGTGTAAAATCAACTCCTATACTTAAATCATTAAGATTTGTTAAAAAAATATATAGTTAAGAAGTCTTCTTTAAAACATTTATACAATTCTGGTAACAAATGTTTCATTGTTGCATTTTAATGAGATTTCATCCATCCTAGATTCCTAAGTATTTTAGGAGTACTCTTTCATTATTATTATTATATATATATAAAGAGGGAGAGAGAAAGAGAAAAAAAACTGGAGATGCTACGTATCTTCTTATGTTAAGACTTTAGTAGACACGAATGACACATATCGACTTGCCCATCTTGAGATGAGTGCTTTTTTATCACCGTCCCATTGATGACATGCCTAATACCAGAAGTTGTCTAGTAGTTCTCTCTCTCTCTCTCTCTCTCTCTCTATATATATATATATATATATATATATATAGAGAGAGAGAGAGAGAGAGAGAGATAGAGAGAGAGAGAATACTCCTAATCTTGGTTGGATAAATTGTGATTGTTGTTATAGGAACCGAAAGATCAAGAATGTGGGCCCCATCCAATATGTAGGGTTGCCTTTTGTTCTGAAGGGAAAGTACCCCTAGTCTTCTTTGTACTCAATAGCAAGGTTACCTAGAGCATCTTGTAAACAAGGATCCAGCAATTGTCTTCATGGACAACTGCAGCTGCTTTTGGCTGCTTGCCTTCACCTAACCAGATGGATCCATCATTCAGCTCGTTCATCCATATGATTCCAGAGAAGTTTCCTCATAAACACTTTCCGATCTTTCATGTAAGAATCCCTTTGTCAAGAATTTGCAGCAAGAATTCATTTTCACAAGATTCACAGTGATTCTTTGGCTTGAATGTAATCCGGAGATGTCTCGACCCTCAAAGAGCTCTGTCAAGTTTGGGTTTCGGGGTGGACTCAAAAGTTTTCAAACTAGTAGGTGACTTAAAAGTTTTGTTTGTCAAGATCGGGTAGGCATACTCAAAAGTTGATATATAAAGCATTTTTTGAGAGAAAGTATGAAAATTAGACGATGAATACTTTAGAATAATAAGAGAAAATAAGTTTTTTAGTGGATCAAGATGATCTTGTATATTTGGCTTTGATTCCTTATTAGCTCCAGAAAGAGAAACCCTTCTTTTGTACTTACCAAAACAGTGGTGGATCTACATCAGTTTCATTATTGGAACTGAACCGAACCATTATATATATATATATAGTTTTTATACTTGTACATATAAATTTTTATAAGTTTATGTATATGAGTTTTATATCATTATATACATATAAAATATGAATATAATATATATATATATATATATATATATATATATATATATATATATATATATATATACATGCATGCATACATATATAAAATTTATATACTTATATGGATTTAAATCTTGACATTTATATATATATATATATATATATATATATATATATATATATATATATATATATATGAGTTTTATAACCGCAAATAATCTTATGGCATAATACATTTTATTTAGCAAAACCCTTAAATAAGTAGAATTGTGGTTCAGAATCAAACCCCTCTCGTCGCTTGATGTTTGAAGAAGTCAAAGCAACCCCTCTTTTCGCTAACCCATTTTTTATCATTGCTTTTTTAGAGTATTAGTGTAATAATTTTATCTTTTAATTTTTTTGAAACTCTAAATTTTTTTAAATTATTCTCGTGCTACTAAAAAGTAATGAGTGACAGGCATCTCCTAAGTAGGCAAAATCTAGTTTTCCTCTTTCGCTTTATACATCTATACATATACATATACAGGCCGATAAAAAACAGACGTTTTATTAATGGCTGTTTTGGGTTCACCAATTGAATCCGAAACCCGCGTGTAAGAATGCGGATATATATATATTCTTGGGTGAACGCTAAATGGTATCATCGACAGCACGGAAAATTAAATTATTGAGAAAGTTATGGACGAAACTTCGATTCATGTGATGTATCCCACCCCAAAAATTCGGTGGGAGGGGATTTTGATGATATAAAATCCAAGCGAATTCAATGCAGATGCCCACACTAAAAAAGTCGAAACCTCACAATCAGAACGACGTGTCGTCGATAGATATGGTGACCTGGCTGCCCAAAATGCCAAGTCATTCATGTCTAACATTTAATGCCAGGCTCTTTGGTCCCAGACCATGATATCCCAGATCACATGATCTACCAAGGTAGAAATGTGAGCTGCTAATGCATGCCAGGGCCTCTAGTTTCATGAACTTCATGAATTTAGGATTTACCTTTATAAATGATTCTTAACTACATGGAAAACTCCATCGCCCTCATCGATTTTACAACTTTGGTAATCTTAACTTCATGAATGGTGAATTTCAGATTGTATAATTATTATCACTTCCCGTGGAGCTTGATGCAATGCCGGTAATGCGAAGCAAAATTGAGAATCAAAGAGGGTAATTCCCTTGATCCTTTTAGTCCCAATGCAAGAAGCCGAGAATCCAAATCATCTCTAAAGGGGGTGAGAAGTAGAGTGTCATGTGAAAGACAATCAATCCATTGACTCACCTCAAAGCAAACTTGGAGAAAGAACTCAAAAGACACAGACTGTGATGGAGGGTGCCCAAGAAAACCAACACCAGCTATGACTCGTGAGCAATCTACTATCTCTACTTTAAATTTCTAAACAGATTTCATTGGAGAAAATGAAATTCTTGCTCAGCCATCTTAAATGAGGCCTTTTGGAGCAGATCAAACTATCTCTACATCACGAACAAGCATAGAGCTTTTGGTGGAACCCTCAATATTTGCTAAATAAAACTCGACCGTGATGAAAACCCTCAATCTGTTCCCCAAGAATCAAATATACAAGCAAATCTTGGATATGTAATGAAAACCTCCAGGTAAGACTTGCTAGGGCATCTCATATAGTTGTATATCTTGTATCCACTTTAGACTAATTTATGCAGCTATTGGCTGTAGCTTTAATCTTTCATCCACTTAGGGCCTCATATTACAACTGCGCTTCTCCGGTCCCTGAATCTGAATAGATTTCACTCTGCCTTCGTATTTTGATAACTCGAGCATCATGGGACAAACAATAAGAGCTTCATTGTGAATCATGTGTCTACTTGGTAGCTTACCTGGGCGAGTTGTGGAACTATAGTATGCTGCTCATTCTATCGAGGATAATAGCAAAGACTTGACGTTAGTGATTTCCAAATAAAAGCAAGGCCATCAACATGCTTGTCAGGGGAACAGAGATGTTATCATCAACCACCTGGGTTATGGGAAGGGACTCCATAATAGTCGCAAACAAAGAAATTGTGGCCACCTTGCTTGCTGTACTTCCCCAGTCAAGAGGAAAATAACCAAAAGAATGGAAATAAAACAGCATCCTACAAAAAGAGTTTCATGGTCAACAAAAGCTTACATATAGCTGTCATTTGCAAAAATAAAGTCTCACGAGTCGCAAAAAAATGACTAAGTTGCTGATATGAAGCAAATATGAAGGTGTTCAGACACGTATTCTGGTTTCATGAAAAGAGAATGAAGACATGGATGCAGGTGGCGCATACAAAAAACTAATGACAAGGAAGAAATGTTGAATAAAAGCTTCTAAACGGGACACCAACACTTCCTCTATACCCACTGATTGGATTTTAGAGTTTTCTACCAGCAAGTGATTTGGTACCTAGATTTAAATGTTTGTTCTGATGAAAGCTGAAACAACACGCCTCATCCAGAGTGGCATTTAATAGTCCTTTACGGCAACTGAAATCACAACAGAATTGAGGCACCAGCTAATGGTAAAAATTATGAGCTCTTCGTATCAGGCATTCCCTAATTTGTGTAATATGCGAGCACTTCATAGAAAATTCATCACCTCAGAGAGGGTATCAGTGCAAAGTAATGGCATATTTCATTTGAAAGTTGTTGAAGGGAGAGCTAAGAATCCTAAATTGAAGAAATGTTATGTATCAACTTCTAATAGGCAGAGAAAAGGAAACTTAGACTGGAAAAATCAAAGGATAGAGAACGAAAGAAAATAACTTGCACAAGTGTGCTTGTCTTTGTGTTCGTGCATGCATCAAGTGAAAAGGATATGCACTTGACGAGAGGAGTAAAGTTCACAAGTGGTAGAGAGATGGTAGTAGACAAATGATGTAAAAGTTGACCATGATCTCGACTCCTAATGAATTCTAAAGTGGTTCCTCAATTTTACCTTTATCATTGTCCGTTTGAGTTAGGTCTGCTGCTTGCTATCAAGTGCTTACAATTAAATCCTCACTTGTCTCCACCAAAGGATAATCGTACTTCTTAATTGTGCTCTTAGTTTTCTCCTCTTGGAGCTCGCTTGCTCTTGCCACTGTAAAACACTCTGCTCCCAAATGAACTCATTCTACTGGATCTATAGCTGGTCGACCTTGAAACACGCTTCAGTTTCCCTGAATGTTGTATCTCAAGGGACAAGACATGGTCAAAGTGCCATGGTAAATAGCATCTCCATGAAGTGTTCACACCAAAAATAATATGATGACAAACCGTCCACTTTATGAATTGACAACTATGACATGCCAAATCATGAGCTGTTCTTGGTAAGCTGAATTATGAGCTCTTCCCATCATTTTTATGGTATAGGGTGATAATGAGTACATTCACTACTAAGAGACTAATTTCGTAGATCCACAAAATTTTTAAGGGAGAGAGAATGGATAGAAAGAAAACAGACTGCCAGGATTTATTTTTTGACAAGAAAATTAGTAAAAGAGCGAAATCAAGCTTTAGGTAGATATGTCAATACGGGCCAGCCCAGATACTATACACACATGTATATATCTGGACTCATGCTGATAACTGAAAGAGCTAAACCAAGCAAAATGTGCAAATGCAAATGCAAGAGTTAATGGCGGACCGGGAGGACAAAGAGAGACTTGATGGCTGTTTCGTTAATAGCAGACCGGGCGGAGAGAGAGAGAGAGAGAGAGAGAGAGATGGACGAGCCGGGGGGTGGGGAGACGGGTGGAGTGGGGGAATCGCACAGTGGAAAGGTGTTCTGCTTCTGACTTATAGCGCTCCCTCGAGTCATTCAGTTGGCGCGCATCATTTCCATCGTCTGGCTCTCCCTTCAAATCGCTGTGTCGGATACGAAATAACCTCACTCACCGTGCCACCAAAGGCGAAAGAGGCCCTAATAGATGACATCACCACTATCGATACCCACCTCGACGCCTTAGATGGTCCGCTTCCTTCCGATCCCAGTACCAATGCTCACTTTGATGTCGTTAATGGTGGATCGAGAGAGAGAGAGAGAGAGAGAGAGAGAGAGAGAGAGAGAGAGAGCACTCGGACTAGGATAACGAGGCAGTGATGGAAATCTTTTTTCCATAAAATCGGTGACTATACTGCGGTCAACACCACATATCTAAGCATCCTAATGAATGACTCAAAAAGATCTAACCGCCTTCGCAACACAACATCGAATAGTCAACCAACTCTAACTCCTGTCTGTACATCGGAAAATGATTCACTCAAGTTAAGCATCTCCGGTGAAGATTATCAAACAAAAGATCTGACTGCAGGTCACCTTCACTGCAAGGAAGAAAACTCAGGTGGTGTCCCTGATTTAAATAAGAACTTGTAAGGCATCTGGTAGCTCCAAACTTTTCAAAGTAATTGAAAAATTCGATATAGATTTTCGGCACTTAAAGGCAATTTATTACATTTTCTGGTTTTTCAAATTCAAAAATGTCATTGTACTTCTGTTGAGTTCTCTGATTGCCATGTACCCCCACTGACACTAAATATAAACTTGGAGAAAACTGACTTAGTATTCTTTAAATGTAAAGCACCTTACATTCAGTAATGGTAAATTAATACTTTTGCATGTGTTACCATGAAAGGCCTATGAAATAGGAAATACTAGCACTCAATAGATTTGGTCTCCCATGCCATTTATACTGAAGGAACCCTTTCCTTTTCTCTATTCGAACTCAATCAGCATGCAATCACAGAAAGAGATACGTGGGTGCTCTAGAACTGAATACGTACCCCAGAGAAGACAGCAAACCGAAGATGAACATAGATAGGCTGCCAACCCAACTCTTCTGTTCATTGTAGGGAAGCTTTTGCGTGCCAAATCGTCTACCCATTATATCAGCAACACCTGCAAATGTCATTTGGTCATATCTAATATAAGGTTAACTAGAAAAATTATTGTTAGTACCAACATGGATTTACCATCTCCAGCACACATGATAGCCAATGAGATCACTCCAACGGGGGATTCCCGCCAGAAAAACAAAGCTGAGAACATTAATATCAGGACATAATACATAGGCCCTCTCAGCAACTCCCTGTTAAGTTAGTGCATTAATTAGTGCTGCAAAATAGAGGTCCGTATCAAGATGATAGAACATTGTGACATTTAAAAAAGAAAGGGAAAGATGGAAATTCTTACTCTGGTTTGCCTTTCCTTGTTACTGATTTCACCAGACTTTCATACTTTGCCAATGAGAGACCATGAACAAGAAGCCTCAGGAAATTGGTCAATGGAACCACCGAAGCGATGAAACGTGCCTCCATAGAAGAGCTAATAAAATGAAACATTTTCATAAGATTAAGCTATCTTACACCAGAAAACATTAAGGAATTCAAGGTGACAACTTTGGTGTCTTAAAAAAATCACCAGCTCCTTTTAGCCTTCCCATAAGAAGAATGATATACATAGAAAGAAATGGGAAAAGAAAATCCATTAAATTTACCTGAACAAAGGCCAGGATGTCATGAAAAGAAGGCCAGAGAATATGTGAACCACTTTACGGCTCAATTTCTGCAAAAAAAGTCATGAACATAGATAAAAGTTTTGCTTAATGGATTCCAGAAGGTATCAACTTAGCAGTACTCTAAAGGAGATAGTATGGTCAAACAACAACCAGGACAATCGCCATCTGTTGAATAAAAGAAGAATGAGATGCCTTTCTTTAATTAAGTTATCGTGCCGAATTATTTGTCATAAATAAATGTCTTCGACAAACCTGCCGAATTTGAAATTTAAACACTTAAATGATGTTCCTACCTTAGATGCACTTTATAGGTTTTCCAGAAAGACCGACTGACTTTTGTATGTAGAGATGCAAAAGCTTCCAACTCTAATTACGGGGACAATGGGCCCCATGACTTAGAGCTGATGTTGGAGGGAGGTGCATATTGGATCATCAGAGAATGATGTGATGAAACTCCACAAAGAGACTAGCCATCTTTACTGTTGGAACAGTAACTCCACCATCAACCTTACATAAAATTTATAAGGAATTTCGAACAGCCACTCATGCATCATGCATGCCAAAACAGTTAAACCAAGGAAATCCATAACAATCCAAAGTAAACCATGAATTTAAATTACCTCGTAATTACGGTTTAAATAATTAAAGACTACAAGCCCTCGCTTCTAGTAAAAAGGGTGGTTTTATAGACTCAAACCTTACATGGAGCAATAACAATTTACTTATATTCTCATAAGTAACAAGAAACTATGATATGGTTGTCTTGGAAGGCCCACGCCTAACAATGAATGGTTAATGCTCCTGAAACACCTAGCGGGTGATTGAAGGAAAAAATAATTGATGGATGACAGTTAAAAGACGACAAATTCATGGGATTTGGAGCATTCACTGTCATTCTTGTTCAGAAATGCCAGTCTATTATTCAGGAAATGCATATCCGGTGTCGGTCAAATCATGATGGTGCTGAAATTCACGTCATTCTTATGCAGTAACAGCCTACCCAAAGCTCCAAAGCCAGAGAGAGAGAGACTCCGGAACTCAATGTCAAGCTGTCAGCTGTACGTCGCTTTGGTTTCAAACACGTTACTGGAAATTTTCGAGTACAAACTTTCAAAAACTAACGATGGGCCATTTATTGTTCAAAGAAACTTGAAAAGAAGCAATGAACATATCAGTCTGAGAAACAAAAAATGTCCATGAGTCAAAAATGAACCAAAGAAGGTGTGTGAAGGAAAAGAGGAAGAGAAGGGTATGGTACCTGGTCAATAAACCCTCTCTCAGTGAGGAACTCGAAGCATCGGACGAAAGAGTAAGCACCCACCATAACAAGGCCTAACGCTCCAGTGTCCTGCACGAGGCTACTGCCGATGGAGAAATCAAACCCATGAAGAAGAAAACGAGTAGAAAGCACTAAAGAATAGTTCACGCAGTGACCCGAAGAGGCTCTTCTCCTAATCTGGCTCCGTTTCGGAAGAGGACTGCTTCTCCATGGATTTCTCACCACAGAAAGGGGACTAACGTATTTGGGGTCGACGCATTTTGCGGAAAGGACTATTAGGCAAGAAGATGGTGATCCCAACGCCTCCATCTCTCTTCTTGGTTCTTCTTGTCGTTCACATCCCTCGCTAGTATTGGTTATTCTCCATTGATGGGTTGCAACTTGCTGATGAGATGCAAAGGAGAGCAACCTTTGATGGCAACGCTTATGCAAAGTCTATTCCTTTTTGTAAAATGAGTTGTAAAGGAACTTGGGCGTTGGCGGGTTGGTCGCTCAAGTGATTCTGGCCAAACTGCAATTGTACTCTCTCTCTCGTGGTGGGTGAGTTATTGCTCAACTGAACATGAGACTGCATGGTTTGAGTTATTCCTCCACATATGAACTGATTGACACAAGAAAGAAAATCATAGGAACTGAAAGTGGCACCCTTCACTGACTGTAATTTGTGATATTTTTAGGTTTTGGGAGTGTGGCCACCAACCAACCTGCTAGTATCGCCTCAAAACTGGAGGGAAGATAAGGACAGACCTGTTGGATATCAAAATCTTCACCGTATAAAAGATCTGAACCACTATCATTTCTTCTTCTTTTATTTGTTGATGGAAAGCTATGTATAAGATTTAATATATTGTGTTCCTTCAATGGTGGACCCTTAATGAGGTTGTGTAACCATGCTCGAGCGTGGGAACTACTTGGTAACTCTAGTGCATTAAAACGGAGTCCTACCGTAGTTAGAGAGTACTCTTTATTTTTGTGCTTAAAAGAGTCTCACGTGTGAGTTACACGCTATTAATACACTTATTTTGCTTTCTTATTTACGTTTACGTTTTGTTTATGTTTCTTTGTTATTACTCCCAATTGATTCTTCAATCATCAATCTTTAACATGTGTTGAACCACTAAAACGGTGGCAATGGCTTGTTAGATTTTACACAACCTATCGATGGTCGCGAGTTTCGAGTCGTTAGGTGATTTTAACATTGGAGCGTGACAACTTTGGTATTAAAACTAGTTTGAGTCAGAGCATCGGTGAGTGGGTGAGGGACACACTCCTCCGTATTGGTAGAGAGAAAGGTAACTCACCGTTGTCAACTTTGCCTACATTGACATCATGTCCACTGCCACTAAAATAGTTGGTGACCCCATTCGTCATAGAAAGGGAAAGTCGAATGTTGTACCAGTGGTTGACCCTAGTGAGACGACATGAGGTATTCTACCTGAAGTCACGTACGACTTACCAGGTTCGAAAAGCTTGTAGCCGAATATGCTTTTGTTACACGTGTTGTGGAAGGTTTTGATCGGTTGATAAAAGAAATTCATTACTATGTGCAAGACCTAGGCGAATGTGTGGAAGTTCATGAGAAAAATCATGAGTTCATGGTGGAACGCTTTGAGTGCATGGAGAAGCACCTCTATGAGACAAAAACTTTGTTGTTAACTCGAATACTGAAACTTGAGAAAAGAATTGTTGCAGTACCCCAGAAAGATAGACTTCGGAGGACTCTCAAGTTGAGATATTAACTCGGCTACAAAGAGTTGAGAGACGGTTGGGTAATGGTAGTAGCTAGGGGTATAGCGGGGCTAGAGAAGTTCATATACTAGATGGAATTGTACTTGAAAGCTAGCAACTATGAGAATAATGAACTTAAGCTAGTTGTAGTAGTGATGTTCTTGAAAATGATGTCATGTTGTGGTGGCGGCAAAAGTTGGATGATGTTATAGAGTGACAATGTCACATTCGTAGTAGGACGAATTTAAACGAGGTATTCGAGATCATTTTCTCCCACACAACATTGAGGTTATTGTGAAAGGAAGCTCAATGCATTGAAATAAACTAAAGTTATTCAAACCTAAATCAAAGAATATAACAAACGTTAATGCTAAGCATATGTACTATGACACTTGAAGGTAGACCTTTTAAATTATTCAATGGGTTGCAACATTAGACAGAACAAGAGTTAAACCATGTGAATCCCAAGACACTATTACAAGCTATCACGATAATAAAATGGCTTACTAATAACCATTAAATAGAGGATGACAAAAAATCCTCCAAGAAAAAAGACAATGAAAAGAAAAAGGAGGACAGGTTTGAAGACCGTCGAGAGAAAGAGGGTGATGACTTGGCTAGTACTTTAGATAACTGTAAAGATAAAGACAAGAATGACAAGTTGAAGAAAGGGGGAAAAGGAAAAGGGATCTTTAAGAAGGAATGTTGTTATTCGGCGAACCACATTACTCCGTTGAGTGCCAACATAAGGACTCTCTTTGCACATGTGAATCGCAGATGAGAGCGCTAGTTGAACATTGTCAAGTTTGATAGCCATGCCTCTTTATCCATGACGTATAAGATATTAATGTACCTAGATGATGTTGAATGGAAAAGCTGCAACAGTCCTTACAGATTGCAGTGCTTTGCATAATTTCATATGCCTTGAAGAGGAAGGCGTTTGGGGTTGTGAGTGGTACCAAGAGATTATCATATCAAAGCTTTAAATTTAGAAGTTAAGGCCATTAATGGAGAAGCTATGTGAGGAGAGGCCTCTATTTCTGCGAGGATAATAAATGAGTAGCATTATAATCAACAATTATTACAGAGAAACAGAAGAAAGATATACCCCGTTGGCATCAGAGACTAGGCCATTTACCATTTTCTAAAATAAAGTTGTTATTACCTGAGTTTAGTGATTGTAATAATTTGAACTTGAATTGTGAAACGTGCCAGAAGACAAAACACCATCATATTTCTTTTCCTTTAAATGAAGAAAGATCTTCCGTTCCATTTGAAATTATTCATTCTGATATTTGGGGACCATGTTTTACGGCTTTTTTGCATTGATATAAGTACTTTGTTTCATTTATTGATGATTGTACTAGATTTACTACAATTTATCTTATGAAGATTAAAGATGAAGTAAAGGAAATTCTTCCTGTATATTGTCAGTTTGTACAGACTCAATTTCAGAGTACTATAAGAGTTTTTCGCAGTGATAATGGGGGAGAGCTTATATCTCAATCTCTTCACTCATATTTTCTAGATCATGGACTCATATTTTCCAGATCATAGAATTTTACACCAGACCTCATGTTCTTACTCTCTTCAACAAAATGATGTAGCAAAAAGGAAGAATCGACATATCTTAGAGGTAGCTAGGACTCTTTTAATTGGATGTAATGTATCAAAATATTATTGGGGTGAAGCGGTCTTAACATTAGTTTTCCTTATAAATCGTGTGCTGAGAAGAGTCCTCAGTGGAAATACTCCATTTCTCTCTTTATGTCATTCCCAGAAACAATTCCACTTATTACCAAGAGTTTTTGGTTGGACATGTTTTGTTCGTATTCATCAAGATGCAAGAGATAAACTAGATGCAAGATCAATTAAGTGTATTTTTTTGGGGTATTCTTCTACTTAAAAGGGGTATAAGTGCTATGATCCTTCTAGAAGAAAGCTTTATATTACAATGGACGTTACCTTTCTTAAAGACACACCGTTTTATACAATGTAGGAAGAGCTGTCATTAGATATACAGTCTACTCAGGTGATCCCACTTCTACCAGCTAAAATTACATCTATTGATGAAGATGCAGGAGATAATACGATTCTTCCTGAAGAGAAGGAATGACTAGTATATAATAGAGGTGGCCGAGGGACATTTTTTCCACATCAGACAATCACCCTCGATCAAAATTCTCATTGTAAATCATATTTACCTTCTCCTCAAGTAACTTCTCATAATTCAAATATTGAGTTGAATGATGTACCTATTGCAATCAGAAAAGGGAAGCGCACAACTGCTAAATATGCATTGGAAAAGATGGTATCATACTCTAATTATCCTAGAGAGTATCAGTTGTTTGTGATGAATACAAAGAATACTTTTATACCAAGAATATATGAAGAAGGTAAACAACATCCAGAATGGAAAGCAGCTATGGAAGAGAAAATTTCAGCTCTAGAACGCAACCAGACTTGGGAATTGACAGATCTACCATCAGAAAGAAAGACTATGGGATGCAAATGGGTATTCTCTGTAAAGTATAAGGCTGATGGAAATATAGAGAGGTATAAAGCTAGATTAGTAGCTAAAGGATACAGTCAGTCGTACGACATAGATTACATAGAAACATTTGCTCCAGTGGCCAAGATGAACAACATCAGAATTCTGCTAAGTTTGGCAATCAATAAAGGATGAGAATTATGACAGCTGGACGTGAAGGATGCATTCCTTCAGAGTGATCTCATAGAAGATATTTATATGGATTTACCACCTGGTTACGTTAATGGGCATGAACAAGAGAAGGTATTTAAATTAAAGAAATCAATTTATAGATTAAAGCAATCTCCACGGGCATGGTTTGAAAAATTTAGTATTGGAGTTCAGACTATGGGTTTTAAGCAATACATTAGCCACCATACTCTATTCATTAAGCAAGGTCAGAAAAATATCATGCTACTGGTATATGTTGATGATATTATTATTACAAGTAATGATATTGTAGGTATTATTGACTTAAAGAAGAGACTAAACATATTATTTGACTTGAAAGATTTGGGAAGATTAAATTACTTCCTTGGTATAGAGGTAATTCATAGAAACAATGGTTTATTCATAACCCAAAGGAAATATATTATGGACTTATTGATGGAAACAAAAATGGAGGACTGTCGTATATGCTCAATTCCTATGGAGACACCCAAGGAGGAGGATGATAAGTGTGTAGAACCATACATGGATATTGGAAGGTACCAGAAATTAGTGGGAAAGTTAATATATGTTACTATTACACGTCATGATATCAGTTTTGCAGTTGGCTATGTAAGTCGGTGGATGCACAATCCATCCAAACACCACATGAGTACAGTCTTTCGTATCATCAGATACTTGAAGTTTACAATAACTTATGGTTTGTTATACTTCACACTCATCACTGGACCTAAAAATATATTCAGGTACTGATTGGGCAGGTTCAAAGACAGATAGAAAATCGACTTCTGGTTATGTGGTATGTTTAGGAGGCAATATTGTATCATGGAAAAGGAAGAAACAATCTGTGGTAGTTAGATCAAGTGCAGAAGCATAATATCGTGCAATAGCTCTGGTCATGTGTGAAGGACTATGGGTGTTATTACTCTTAGCAGAACTTGGTTTCAAAATGAATACTCCAGTTACTTTCTATACTGATAGTAAAGCAACTCTTCAAATTACCTTAAATCCTTTTTTTCATGAACGAACCAAACACATTGAGATAGATTATTACTTCATCAGAGAAAAGATTTCGCAAGGCATTTTCAATCTAATTCACGTATGCTCAGAAGGTCAATTAGCAGATATCTTCACAAAACCTCCTTCAGTAGGAGGATTTCAGAAAGCTCTTCATTAGTTGAGAATTACAAATCTTTAAGATTCAACTTGAGGGGGCGTGTTGGAGATCAACTTGAATCTTGTTCATTTAGTGTTAATTTTTAGATATATCTATGTACGTAGAGTCTTATGTAAGATGGATCCTTTTGTATTTAGTTATATGTAATATGGGTCCTAATGGAACTAAGTCTTATTAGTTACTAACTAGGGGCATTTAGGTCTTTCAAGTTAGATTAGTATTATAAATACTTTAGTGTGTCATTAGGGTTGAAATCAGAAGAAACCGTGGATTAGAGGGAGGCATCTGGGAGTGGCCGACCTACACCTCTTCTTTCTTCCTACTGTAATTATCTTCCATTATCAATAAGGAGATATATTCTGCTGCAGAAATCCAACACCCATCACCTATGAAAGCTATAAGTTGAAAGATGTGGAGCGAAGGTATCCCATGCACTATAAGAAAATGATGGTTGTAGTGTACTACCTTCATCTTTGGAGTCATTACCTCTTGGAAATGTTGTTCGTTATGAAGAAAGACACTATTGCGACTAGTTATTTTCAGACTCAAGTGTCTGACCACTATGCATGCGAAGTGATTGCAATTTTCTAGATGAATTCGACATAACTATAGAGTAAAAGCCAAGAAAGTTGAATTATGTCACTAACGCTTTAAGTAGGAAGTTGAATTGTCTCACCGTTACTCAAGAAAACATTAATGAACATACGTATTAAATTCAAAGCGATGTTCTTGATCACATATGCGCTGGCTTAGAGGACGATGATATGACAAAACAATTACAAACACTGGTTGATAAGGGTAAGACCAAACACTTTTATAAAGAGGATAAATTATTATTGACTAAAGGTGGATGGATCTACGTGCCTCGCAAAAACAACTTACAAAGGAATATTTTATGAGAATACCATGATTCCCTGTGGGCTCGACATCTTAGAATGGAATGCATGCTTTATTTAGTAGAGCATGCTTATTATTGTCCTCAGATGGGATTTGGCATAGAGACTTATGTGTGAACTTGTTTTATATATCATTAGGACAAGGTTGACAACCAACGTCAAGCAGATTTATTAGAGTCCTTGTCGGTGCCTAAGCGATCGTTGGAAAGTGTATCGATGAACTTTATTCTGAATCTACGAAAGTCCAACGAATGTCCATTTATCTTCGTGGTGGTGGATGGATTTTCCAAGTATGGAGTGTTCATAGCAACCCCATGAACGGACAAATGAGAATACCACAAAACTCTTTATTAAAAATGTAGTCAAACATTGGAGACTACTGACTAATATTATAAGCAAACACAAATCTTTCATAAGCGTCACATCATATTGATCCGTAAGTACGACAATCTCTATAATATAACCAAAAGGGTGGAAAAATGAGTGCACCGACTTGATATTATAGACCATATCCATACGTATCATGTCTTCCATGTGAGTAACCTTAAGGCGTATCATGCTCTTATGGAAGATGCCGACTGCAACCTACTTGTGTGGGCACCTGTGCCACTAAGGACCCTTGGAGCTAAGGAAGTTGAACACATTCTCGACTACATAGAGGATAAAAGAGGACACATCCTGGTTACCTGGTCAAGTGAAAAAGATACGGCAAAACTGATGCAAGTTGGGAGAAGAAGCTCACCATACACTAATTTTCGAAGGATATGCGAGGGTATCATTTGCGTATTGGTTTATCGTGAACATCAATCGTTTAGGTGGGAGAGAATGTAGATTTAGGTTTCAAGGGTGATTCAACCTACTTGGTCGGGTTGGAGCCAAACAGGTTTGACTCGACTGGTTTAAGAATGAACCTAGCTCAAAGATAAGCTCAAGCCCAATTGAGCTTGGTCCTTCCCGGCTTGAGATAAATGCAAGGAACTCATATCCAGCACGCTAGAACTTGTTATTTTGAGTTGGATCAAGTTGTGGATTTAAGTATTAATAGCTAAAAGGGCTGGCAAAACCTTTCCTTACAAAAGTTATATTTAATGTATGTGGTCACATGGAGAACCCACCCTACATAGTAATGTAGGATAGAGCAAGTACACACTGCAATGGCATGGGAAGCAAATTTATCATTCCATTCCATATCCTTCTTGCCTTCTCTGAGTTTTTTTTCATGCAATGCGGAAATAAACTAAATATCACGAGTATTAGGTTTTGATCACTTTGTGATATGTATATAAAGTAGGAAGCTCATTTAAGCTCATAAGTAACTTGAGTCAAGTACCAATGAGTTGAAGCTCGAATCACTTAATTATCTAGCTAGACTCGAGCTTAACTCAATCAAGTGGATCTCGAGTTGTTATAAGTCGAGCTTGACTCACTTACATAAGACTCACGGCCTGGGTGTATGCCGACCATCTAACAGTTTGATAAGTAGAAAAGAAAGAATGGTTTTGAGTTAACGAAAATCGAATGCATTGTGTGGGCCATTGATAAGTTGTCCTTTAATCCATTGGTCTCTCCTCTCGATTGTTCACCTTTGAGAGCCATTTGTATAGTACCGTATTTGGCCATTCTCGATAGTAAATTCATGAAAAACGAGAAGACATGTCATTTTCTTGGATTCCACGGATACGTAACATAAAAGATAAAATGTATATGTTAAAAGATAAGATTAAAGGCTTGTAATGAAAAGCCTAGAATACGAAAGACAGGGAAGATGAAGCCGGTTTCTAGTAAAAGATTTTCACTATAAATACTGTAGTGAATACAGTAGAATAGATATAGAAAAACAAAAACAAGTTCTTCCTTGGTAATCCGTTTGTGGGTAACGTGAACTCATTTCTTCTCCTTTTATTGTTTTTTGTTGTACGTGTCTTCTTCGACCCTTCCACTATCTGTTGCGTGACTAAGGACTCTGCTAAAGATCCTCATGAGGTAAAGTTGTTGAAGAATATGAATATTTACTATTCTTAGTGTTAGTTTTGTAATTTCTGACATTTGTGTATTAATGTAATTGCCCGTAGTATCAAGGGCATTTTGGTTATTTTATGATTTACATCTCATTATATAAGGGCTGGATGTTTTGTATTAGGGTTAAGAGGTTGATATTAACAAAGAGAGAAGGAGTGGGGGGTAGCCTCGATTGGAGGTCTACCTCTTCCTTCGATCTCCCATTTTTCCTAATATTCTTAATCTTGGTTATGTTTGATCTTTCGTTACGTTACTCACAAATTCCAACAAAAGTAACACATCAGTGGTATCAGGATGAGGATTAACCATAATATGTAAAACAGAGTGTCTTATTTTTATTAAACAATTAAAAATGAATTCTAGAATTTGTGTATCTCAATTGACAAAAAATGAGAAATTAAATTGTTTAAATTTAGAAACATGGGAAAGATGTATCTTGTTGGTGCTTGCAATGAAAGATTTAGATTATGTATTAAAGGAAACAATTATGTCTTCACTCCCAATACAAAAGAAGAGGAAAAGGAAATGTATAAAACACTCCTTAAAAATGATGCAATAGCATGAACCATAATACTGGCATATGAAGGATGACCCAATTAGGGTCTTCAAGGAATACGAGATAACTGAAGAGTAGTTTGACTCAATAACAACTAAATATGATACTATAACTAAGTTACATATCCAATTGTTATTAAAAAAATACAACTCTAATAAAATGAAAGAAAGAGATAATGTAGTAGAACATGTGAACCACATGCTGGTAATGGCAAGAGACTTAGTTGTAGTGAAATCGGTCATCCTCGAAGCTATGAAAATATCCATTATCCTAAACAGTCTTTCCTATCATGAAATGTGGTTGTTACTGCCAAACAAACCTTTCCGAGTTACTCCTGAAACTTTGAATTAAACAAGAGCACATGAATAAAACCAAGAAAAATAAATTTATAGTATCTTAAGATGAGATAGGGTGAAACTCCAAACCCAATCGGAGAAAGAATAAGCCAAACAAGAAGTTTATTAAGAATAACAAGAAAAGCAGTCAATCTTTTAAGAAATAGAAAACCGCTTTTGGGGTCAAGTGCTCTAACTGTGGAAATATGGATTATTACAAGAGGGATTGCAGCAACAAGAAGATTAATGATGAAAACACCCAACAATGTGGCCAATCGGAGAAGCAAAATATAATCTGAGTGGTTTATGAATGCTTCTAAATAGACCGTCCAGTAATTTGTTGGTAGATTTATTTAGGAGCAACGAGACATATCTCAAACAAAGGAAGGGGTTGTGGACCTAAACGAATATAAACTGTGGGAACATCGAGTATATATGGGAAATAATACTTTCTCATAGTCATTTAAAATACATGTACAAGGCACACTAGTTATATTAATTGATGTATTAATTGTGCTATCTATAAGACACAATTCAGTTTTGATTCCTGCCTTAGTTAAGAAAGGTTTTGAAATCAGGTTTGTCCTTGACAAGGTAACCATGGGGAAGCAAGGAAGGATAACTTTCTCTAGACTATTTGATGTTGAACATGAATTGTTCAAACTTAACATCAATAAAAATTATAGTTCTTCTGCTTATATTGATTGTGCTTTTAATGTTGATGTGAATATATAACATAAACGCCTAGGACATATAAGTCTCAAAAAGTTCAGAAAATTATCCAACCTTGACTTATTGCATGTATTCAAGAAAACACTTTTAGTAAAAATGACAAGAAAAATATTTTTTAAATATATAACTAGGGCAACAACCCTATTAAGGATTATTCACACTCATTTATGTAGAGTATTTAGAGTGAGATCACATCTAAGTTAGGTTTATTTTTATAACATTTATCGATGATTACTCGAGATATACATATATATATATATTTATATATATATATTAACACATAAATTTGATGCACTTTAAGTATTTAAATAATATAAGTAGGAAGTTGAGAACCAACTACGACATACAATCAAAGTCTTAAGATCTTATCGAGGTGGATAATATACCTCTACATAATTTTTAGAATTCTCTAAAAATTGGTATTTCAAAACAAAATACAATGCGCAGGATACTTCAACGGAATAGTGTAGCAGAAAGATAGAACAAGACCTTACTCAATATTGACAAGGTATATGTTAATAGATGCTTCTCTACTAAGGGTATTTTGAGAGAAGTAATAAGTAAAGTCGTGTATATACTAAATAGAGTACCATGTTAGGCTATATTCTCTACACCATATGTGATATAGTTTAAAAAAAAACCAAACCTAGGTCATCTCAAGAGGTGGAGATCTGTCGCACATGTGAAGATCCTTGATTAGTCTACGAATAAGCTATACAACAGGTCCTTGAGATGTGTATTCATTGGATATCCTAAAGGTTCTAAACGATGTGAGTTTTATCATAAAGACCATGGATTAATAGAAAACAAGGATGTTTAATTCTTAGAGAAATCTAAGAATGACATCTTTAAGAATAATAATGAATGTGTTAATGATCTAGTAGATCTAGATCCATCGTCATTTGAACCCATAGATAATGATGATCTTCCTTAACAAACCAAAACTTTAAGTAGATATAAAAGACCTAGGGTAACACCGTTATATTTAATTGATTATCAAACTTACCTTGCAGAGGAAGTGTGCAATTTTATGGATTTAGATGAGCTGACTGATAACTTGACATATCAGTAGGCTATTAACTATCTGAATCGATAAACTGAGAAAAAGCTATTGAGAAAAACTAAGTCTGATAATTGACTGATTTGTCAAAAGGAAGGAGAGGCTTAGGCTGTAAATGGGTTCTTAAAAAAATATAAAGTCGATGGATGTATCGATAAGTTTAAGGCGAGGTTAGTTGCCAAAAGATTTCCAAAAAAGAAGGGTATATATTATGTTGAGACATGTTCCCCTGTGGTGAAATTTGCATCTATAAGAATAATTTTGGTAATTTCAGCATATTATGGTTTGGATTTACATCAATTAGATGTAAAAACTACTTTTATAAAATAGAGATTTAGATGAAATCATATATATGCAACAACCAGAAGGATACAATGTTAAAGGCCAAGAGGATAAAGTATATAGGTTGAAAAATCCCTATATGGCCTAAAATAATTACCTCGTAAATGGTATTTGATTTTTCAAAATGCCATTATAGAACTTAGGTTTGTGGCTAATGAACTTTACCACTATGTATATGTTTGGAATAGTGGGAGTCACTTTTTCATTCTATCGTTATACGCAGATAACATATTATTGATCGGGAATGATAATGAGATGATTGTCAAAACCAAGTCAAGGTTAAACTCAGGGTTCAAAATGAAAGATATGGGAAAGGCATCCTGTATTCTAGGAATAAAGATTTCTCGAGATAGAAAATATAAACTCTTATGCCTAATTCAAGAGAGATATTGACTATATCATTAAGAAATTTAAAATGGGTGAATGAAAGTTTCTAACTACACCTCTTGCGAAAGGGGTCAAATTGAGGAAGATTGATTGTCCCAGTGAGGGAGATAACAAGTCTAATGTTCCTTATGCACAAATTGTTGGTAGCTTGATGTATATTATGTTGTGTATAAGATCTAATATGAGCTTCGCTATTGGTCTTGTAAGTAAATATCAAATTAATCCTGAATGACAACATTAGATAGTTGTGAAAAGGATTATAAGATATCTTAAAAGAACGAAAGACTTTAAATTGTGTTTTCAAGCAGATGAACTCAAAGTGGTAGGATACTCAAATGATAACTTTATTGGGAGAAAAGATGACAATAATCTCTTAATAAATATTTTTATTTGGAGGTAGAGTTGTTTCTTGGGTACATAAGAAACAAGATTGTGAAGCATTGAATATACAAGAAGTTGAGTATATTGCTGCAACGAGTGTCGTTTGGATAAACTGCTTCTTACATGATTTGTGTTGAAGAATATGTTTATCTAGTATTTTTGTGTTAGTTTTATGTTTCTAAGTATTATTGTACTCGCCCGAAATTGTAGGGGTATTTTGGTAATTTTCTGTACTAGGGGTATTTTGGTTATTTTATGTTTTACAACTCCTTATATAAGGGTTGATAGGTTGTATTAGGGTTTGAGTTGCTGAGATTAAGAAAGAGAGAGAAAGAGGGGGGCGGCCTCCATTGGAGGTTCGCCCCTTCCTCCGATCTTCATGTTTTTCTTCTTTATCTTGTGTTCATCTTTTCTATTATTGTTTATGCGCTGCGCAACTACGTTTCAACATGGTATCAGAGCCGTACAATTGATGAGAATAAAGGATTTAAAGAAGAGAAGATGACGGCGGATTTGAAGAAGAACTTCAGTGGCAGAAACTTGTGATGTTCATGGGAACAGGTGCAACAGGTTACATGAGTGACATTCATGTGCCAGTAGCATCCTACGGTAGTGATGTGTCTGGAAGTGGATTATGGCTCAGGGGATGATGCATCTAGGGTTTATGTTGCTATAGCTGTTGATAAAGAGTTTCAGTCTGACAAAGTAAAGAGGCAGATGTTACTATCGAATAGCAAACTCTTAGTTCATTTTGAGGTTGTATCTCACTGTTGCGATTGTGGAAAGGTTATATCTTACATTGATACTCTCGTTGGTCAAGGTAAAATATGGTGACACTCTCAGGCGATTTACTACTTACGTATCTCATGCAATGCACTTCATGAGTCCTGATGCATATGAACGTGAACTGGACATAAGCATGAATAGACTGAAGGCTAAAATCACTGGCCTTTTTTAACTTCAATTATGATGCAGAACTGAATATCACATACATAGACGAAGATGGAGATATGGTGACATTGGTCAATGATGAAGACCTTGCTGATGCCATTCAGCAAAGGATTAAAATCCTTTGCGGTTGGAAGTGACTCTGAAAACCCCCAGATTTGGAGAACCAAGAACACCAAGTCAGAGCTCGACACCTTTGAGGTCACCAAGAATTCTCATAGATCCATCTGTTGCGATAACATCTGGAGTGGAGGAAGTCCTTAAATCTCTACCTGAACCTATTTCCACTGCAATATCACCAAGAATTCTCATAGATCCATCTGTTGCAATAACATCTGGAGTGGAGGAAGTCCTTAAATCTCTACTTGAACCTATTTCCACTGCAATATCTGGCCTCTCTCATCATTTGGCTGAGAAGGCAATAGAATTTGCTCCAATAGTCCTTGACAAAAGTGATGACAGAAAATGACGTATTCATTATGAAAAATGTTACACAAGGAAGATAAGTTTTTTTGAAAAAGTTAATTTTATCTTTTTTGAATATCAAATGCTGGGAAAATAGAAGTTACAGATTACTTTTCCTGATTTTGGGAAAGTAAACCATAAAGGTAAATATGGTAAGTAAATTTCCTGATTTCATGATTTTGTGAAAAAGAAACTGTTTTATTTAAAAGGTGCTGCAAAAGGCCTAGAGTATTTGCATCAACAGGCCAACCCTCCTGTCATCTAGTGTGACTTTAAAGCATCAAATATCTTGATAAATGAAGCTTATCATCCAAAGCTTTCAGATTTTTGGACTCGCCAAACTCGGCCCTATCGGCGAACACAGCCATGTCTCAACAACAGTAACGGGAACTTATGGTTACTGTGCACCAGAGTATGCGATGACTGGTCAGTTGACAGCAAAGTCTAATGTCTACAGCTTTGGAGTTGTATTGCTTGAGATCATCACAGGGAGAAGAGCCATTGACAATGAAAGATCACCAAATGAGCAAAATCTTGTTACCATAAACACCTTAAAGATCGTCGATTCTCGCATGAACTCCGCCACATCGTTGGCGATCCATTCCCTCACGAACCACGAGAATCAGAGAAACTTTAAACTCGTGAAACGCTCAAAGCATTTGGCAGATAAGCGAAGATTAGGGAAACCGAGGCCTCAGGAGCAAGTCTCGGTTCATCTGGACAGCCGCGTCGCCAGGATTGGGCACGCGGCGCCTCTGGTTCGCCTTCACCGCTCTCTCGGCATTTTCGGTGCTTCTCCGGCTATGGTCGAGCTTCTCCGTCGCAAAAACGAAGGTCATGGTGAAGGATGCATTAGACGAGAAGGATCTTGAGCATATGCTTCATCTCATGAGGAGCGATGAAGAAGGTTGAGCCTGGCAAAGTATGACGGAACGTTCTACTCCAAACATGACTTATCAGGCTTGGCGATATGAACCACTGGTGGGGCCCACACAATATCGCAGCAGATCTGTTTTTTGAGGATGCAACTCCAGAACTGGTCAGAGATTTCTTTTGGGATGATGAATTTCGACCCAATGATCGAGGATACATAATTGGTCGTCGGATATGGGAATCTGGAAGCTCGTTTTATTGTGTGACAAAGGGCGTTCCATAGGATATGGGCATCCCCAAGGACGTAGCGAAAGTTGGAGTTCGACATGGGATATGGGTTGCTGTAAAGAAATTGCACTCTGGTGTCAGGACATACCAGAATGCTAGGAAATTAGGGGCGTCGCCATGAAGATATGCTCTTATGGCTCACATAAGCACCAAAATTTCTGCTGACAGCAACTCCAAGTCTCCAGAAACCTCATTTGTAACACTCGAGGCTATGCAAAGTCCGGAGCAGTGCTCGTAAATTTCAAGAGACATGTTTATCTACACGTGAAGTGTTTGATGAAATGCTCAATGTTTACGTGCATATCAAGTGTTTGCACAAATGCTAAAAAAAAAAGAGATGTTTACTGAAGAAATGTCAAAAGAGTAAGGAAGAGATTAGTACGTGATGATTGTCTCAATTTGAAAAACAACATGAAGAAAGTTTATAGAGAAGAGATATATGCTAAAGAGTACCATTATGAGGACTTCAAAAATGTTTTTTATTCACAACCAGTGAGGTTGCAGGAATTTGTTGTTATGAAAAGCTGCTTGAAAAAAAAAATGAAGGTTGAGAAAAGTTTGTTGCAGCCATAGATGCTGCTTTAGATGATAGTCAGGATGGATGCTTTGATGTTGTGACAGTCAGGATGGTTGCCTTTTGATGTGACGGCCAGGATGACTGCTTTGATAATTATGACAGTCAAGATGGCTGCTTTATTGATGTGACAGCCACGATGGCTGCTTTGATATTGTGACAGCCATGATGGCTGCTTTATTGATGTGACAGTCAGGATGGCTGCTTTGATGATGTGACAATTAGGATGACTGCTTTGTTGATGTGACAGCTAGGATGACTGCTTTGTTAATGTGACAGTCAGGATGGCTGCTTTATTATTGTTACAATCAAGAAGGCTGAGTTGATGTTGCAGTCAGAGATGCTGCTGGAGATGATTAGCCAAGAAGGCTAAGTTTATATTGCAGTCAGAGATGCTGCTTGATATGATCAGCCAAGAAGACTGAGTTGATGTTGCAGCCAGAGATACTACTGGAGATGATTAGCTTTATATTGCAGTCAGAGATGCTGCTTGATATAATCTGCTAAGAAGGCTGAGTTGAAGATATTGCAGCCAAAGAAGCTGTTGAAGATTAAACCAGTAATGAAGACTGATGAAGAACGTTGCAAGCAGATATGAAGATTTTTTGACAAGTTTGGAGTTCGAAGTATCTCACTCCCAACTTGAGGGGGGGTGTTGAAGAATATGTTTATCTAGTGTCTTTGTGTTAGTTTTATGTTTCTAAGTATGATTGTACTCGCCCGAGCATTTTGGTACTTTTCTGTACTAGGGGTATTTTGGTTAATTTATGTTTTACAGCTCTTTATATAAGGGTTGATAGGTTGTATTAGGATTTGAATTGCTGAGATTAAGAAAGAGAGAGAAAGAGGGGGGCGGCCTCCATTGGAGGTCCGCCCCTTCCTCCGATCTTCATGCTTTTTTTCTTTATCTTGTGTTCATCTTTTCTATTATTGTTTATCCGCTACGTAACCACGTTCCAACAATTTGAAGTTGGATATAGCCAATGAGCCAATTGTCATTTATTGTGACAACAATACAACAATTACTCTGAGTAAGAGTGGAGCTGATAGCTCAAGAAGCAAGCATATAATGATTAAGTACCATTATGTAAGAGAAATGAGATATCATATATGTCAACTAATGATATGTTGGCAGACTCCTGACCACTTTGGCATCCTGACCACTTTGGCATGTGTTATTCTGCCTTTGAGCAACTTGTGGTAGTTATTTCACTCACCATTTTTTTCCTGTAAGAGTCTGCAGTCTGATGGGAACATGGATTCTGTTTCTACGTGATCTGATTATGCAACTTATAGTGGTTATGGTCTTATCATTTGTTTCCTCGAGGATCTGTTGCATATTCTAGTCGGAATCTAGTGTACTCAAATCTAAACAATAGAAATGTTTCAACATGCATTCTGATGAGCTCTTGATTTTTTTCCTTAATGTTTTAGTTTTCTGTTCTTTTAACCCCTTAAATTTGTCCTGTCATTTTCTTCTAGGTATCTTAAGTTTTTGTTTTATGTTTTATGTTTGTGTTTTGAAGTGTCCTGTTCTGCTGCATATTCTGATGGGATATTGTTTTCTGCAATAAGGATTGCATTAGTGTTCATTTCTGATGGGATATTGTTTTCAGCTTTTAACTTTCATGCCTCGTTGTATATATTTTGAGCGACCCTTACTTTGACGTTGACCATTTCTCTTTGATATGAATAAGGTTTCATTTGTCAAGATTCTTGCAAAATCATGACATACTGATATAATTCAGCTGAACTCGTCCTGTCCATTCTTAGTGGAGTAACACCATTATGACTCTTCAATACCCTTGATCCTTTTCTTTTCCTTTTGAAGCGGTTCTTGTGTCCCATTTGGTAAATTTGTTTTATTGTTGTGAAATTCTCATATCTGGCAGAAAGTGATCTATATTCTGTACAACATTGATGTTTCTTAAGCCTTCAATTTATGGATGACTGGAGTATTTGATTCAACTACTCTTTGGTTTCTGTTTTACAACCAGTTGCCCCTCTTTATACAGATGATAAATGTTTGATGAAGGGTGGGTCAGTCTAGTCAAAATCTGCTTAGTTTCTTGTTCCGTTGATTCCTTCATTTGCTTCCTACTATTACATGGTTTACATGACTATATCAAATTACATTTTACAGATGGGGCAAAACTAAGTGCAGCATCTTTTGAGTGCTAATGTTTACCATATTTCTAAATATAAGATATCTTGGCTTGGCAATTACTCTTCAAATTTTGCATTTTACAAGATCTTAGTTGTAAAAGTACTCTCGTGGAATCCCTATTTCTAATATCTAGGAGAACCTTTCGACGATGTTGATGGTAATAGCTGTACAGGTTTCGTAAAGAAGTACCAAGCCGTATCATACCTTTGGCATGGGTAATTACTCTTCAAACTTTTGTGTTTTACAACATCTCAATAGGGAAGGTTCTCTTACGGAAATCCTATTTCTGATATCTTTCAGCGATGTTGATGGTAACAGTTGTATAGGATGCATAAAGAAGTAGAAACCTCATAGCATCACAATTTTAAAGGATCCATTATATTATAAGCTCTTGGAGTAATTTCCTTCTAAACTGTGTAATATCTTTCAACCATGTTGATGGTAATAGTTGTATAGGATGCATGAAGAAGTACCAAGCTTATATTATCACATTTTTGAAGGATCCATTATCTGATAAGCTCTTGGAATAATTTAATTTTAAACTGTGTAGTATATTTTTCTTTGTTCTGAAAGTGACATGCGCCTTCACTACTTTGTGGGTGGTTGATACAAGTTTTCTTATGAATTTCAAGGGAATCCGGGGGTAAAACTTCCTGGCCTGCTTTAGTTGGGAACTTGTGTTTACCATGTCCAATGGTAATACTGGTTTTTCGATGTGTGTTTGATTTATCTCAGGATTTGTATTTGTTTGTAAGGATGTACCAAGTTCTACGAGATTATGTATAAATTAGGAAAGAAGCTGTATAGTTGAAGGATGCGCTTTTCCATATGACACATTTATGTTCATGGAAAACCTAAATACTACATTTTTGCTGTTGTTCCTCTCTACCTATGAGCCGCTATCATAAATCTAAAATGTCTTAAACTGATATTTAACTTAACTTGTTGAAGTAAATCTCGTTACTGGGACATTATATGTCTTGGTGTAAATTTTGGAGTATCAGAAATTAGGCCCTTGATCTGTTCCATGGGATGTGTGATATTGCTTACGGCAAGGACTATATAGTTGAAGGCTGCTGCAGGTGCGACCAAGTGAATTGTTTCTCCTGAAAGAGGATTGAGAATGATGATGGTTATGTTGTCTTCCCTAATTTAGTATCTTATTGTCGCATTCCACCTCTCAGTACCTGAGCACAGAAGACTTTGCAATGGATGGACAACTGGCATTGAAAGCTAGAACTCGTTAAGAAATTCTTTTCTGAACTCTCACGGTAAATCTCTTGTACTTTTTTCCCCTAACCACAGAAATACTTTTAAGTGTAAGAATATATTTATGAATCTTTTTTCATGCGATTATAAGTCATTAACAAGTCGTATCCTTATTCAATTTAGGTATTGTACTATTGTTCTTAAAGATTCTTTGCCATCATTCAGTCTGGTGCATTTGTTATTTTTAGTGTGTTCTGAATTTCTAATATCTGATTTTGTTCTCAAGTTTTCTTTAGTGTGCGCCTCTGAAAAGATCTTTAGTGCAAGTTCTCTACACTTGGTTAAATAAAGTATTTAATTCTTGCTTCTATTCTCATTCTAGGGTATCTAACCTTTTACGACAGGTAGAGTGACGCAATTCCTCAGATGATTGACAAAACAGGCTACTATGTCAGTGAGCAGTTTACCCCTCCTCTGTTAGTAGTCATCTTGTTGTGGTCACTCCTCACTCATTGGCACTACTCCCCATGACCCCAGCCTGAAATGCTTTCTTATCTTCTCCTTCAAACATCTTAAGACCAATCTTCGGCCTGGAACCGGGTATAAATCCTCTCTCTCAATGAGATGCTTAAGAGCTCCTCACTAATGGGATCAGGCAGTCTGCATAGTAAAGGGGTGGGCGGTTATCCGAGGGAGCAGGTGACGAAACATGGCATTGTCTGGTTCAGTTTGTGACAATCCCTGATTTGTGTTCATTTTGTACTTTGGGTATATATTGAAGATATATTGATTTTATGTTTTCTGTGAATTCTGAAGAACTTGTTAATTCCTTGAGAAGGAAACACTCGATGCTATGACTTCTCTAGAATTTACCTCTGTACCATGCTGCATTTTCAGGTTTTTTCATGTCTAACTCCTGGAAATTACAGCGCCGATGCCTTTTGTGCCGTTGTAGGAATTGAATTCCCACCCAAAGAGGTAGGACATCTGAGTTGAAGGATCAAGAATCCAAACGATCAGCACTAAAGTGAAGCCCAAGCATGAGAAATAGAGAGCACGCTAACCCGAGTTATTTTCTTCAAATTCATCTTGAATCCAAGTGCACCTTTATGAGCTATTTGCTCCTCAAAACATTTATTTCACCCAGCTCACAACATCCGGACCAAAGCCAGAACCTAGCCGTATCCCAGACTAAGTTGGGTCCGCTATATGGATTCTTGATCACCCATTATGCTCTATCTTATTACGTATAAGCATTTAACTCCAATGAAACTAAGATCATGTTTTAGTGTTCAATTTGAACACTTTTGAGGCCTTCCACTACAGAACTTTTCTATCAAATTGTTTGAAACTTTGTTAACATCAACATCCAAACTAGCTAATCCTTTTCCCAAACTAAATGGGTTTGGCTACATGGATGCTTAGCCCCCATAGACTTTGATCCTATGCCATATTGCATTTAACCCCATCCAGGGAAGTAACATTTTCCTTCCTGCACTTTAGAAGCCTTTCCTTGTTTCTTTTAAAGTGTTTGTTATCTAATTTCTTATATCTTATCGAAGATCAATCACATTACCTCTACACACTTGCAAACCATATTAATCATCTCTTTCATTTTATCTCTCTCTCTCACACACATACACACACCTCATAGTATACAGCCTCCACAAAGGAAAATTCACTACGGCAAATTACAAAATGAGAGTCTAAGGCATCCTTGATTGACGTAAAATATCACGGAGGTATTACTCGGATCAAGTCAATCGGCAGAAATTTATTAAAGGGCACTCCATATTTAATCCCAACAATCTCTCACTTAAACTGATTCATGATGGTCATATTGCTGCATTTCATACTCTGTGATGGCAGATCTGATCATCAGGTCTGCATTTCATCATCTACTTGTGGAGGCCATTAATCGATGATTTACATAACCTCATTTTCTCGGTAATCACCACCTTAACCAACAGGTCTGCTAGGTTTTCCACGCCATGAATCTTCTCAATCACCAACTATTTTTAACAAGATCTCTAATAAAGTGACGCTTCAACCTTATATCCCATGTTTCAACATAAAATATTGGGTTCTTTGCAAGGTAAATGGCACTCTGTCATTGAGGAGGTTTGTGTTTGACTGCAATTTCTACGCAACTGCTGCAAAAGATTGTAAAAGAGTAGATCATGCTCCACATCAAACCCAAACATTGTGTGTGTGTGTGTGTGAGAGAGAGAGAGACAGAGATGATAAGCACCCAACGTAGCAGGTCATAGACCATCTAAACATAGAGGTCCCATGCGTAAATCAAGCAGGAGATAGATGAAGATGAGAAGATCAAAAGAGAGAAACGTGTTCACTTTTCTCATACAGCCAATGATTATGATGCTCATCAGTTGCTTTCTGTCAACTTCATCTCCCTACTGGCAATACTTGGAAGTAAAACATCCACACAATCGGATCTCCAAATCCCATCTTCAATTTTGTCATCTTGCAACCTCACGACAACTGAAAAATAGTTTCCATTAATAAATAAAAAATACTATGAGCATATATATTGCTAATTGCAAGGCACTCCCCGGAATTCACTTCTGGTCATAGGCCAACCATGAACTGAAGTAATAATTTGAATGCATAGGAAAAAAAACAAGCTAAAAGTAGTTGATGGAAACGATGTGATAAGGTTTTCAGTGATGATGTGATGTGAAGCAAATACCAGCGGCGAGAAGAGGCTATCGTTAGTATAACTTCAGCTTCTCAATGAATTTGTGATCCAGCCTGCCAAAACCTGGATAAGGCTACCCAATGTCTGTGATCAATATCAGCCATACCATAATCTTGCGATTTCATTCATGGAAGTGCCAATCAGGAAAGCGAGGCTAGAACGCTCAAGGAGGCACATTATATATATATATATAGAGAGAGAGTAGTTTATACTCAATACTCAATTGTATTCAATAGCTTGTGTTGCATGTTTTCACTGTATAAAAGGCCGCCGCCTTCTCACTTTTCACTACTTCTTACACCTTGAAACCACCTCTCACCGCTCAAAACACCATGTCACCACGAAATCACCTAAAAACTTTAAGTAAAACCATAAAAGTAAAACTACTTATATAAATATTTATGTTTTTTAGGTAGTTTTTGTGGTGACAGTTATAGTTTTGACTGTTAGTTGGGGTAGTGAAAGAGTAGTGGAAGATATTAAAGATGACAACCGATAGTTGAAATAGTAGAACTATACAAAACAAGTGATTGAGTATTGTATATGGGCTACTTCCTCTCTCTCACTATATATAGAGAGAGAGATAAATAGATAGACACACATATAGTGTTGGAGAGAGAGAGAATTAAAGGAAGAGGGTGTCGGAAAGCGGTTGTGGTTTTAAACAAAAAATCTTGTGGTAGTATATCTATTCACAATTGCATCAGTGGATTACTACATCAAATATAAATATAAGGTCAGACAGTTGCAGACCTAGATGGAGCCACTTAACCCCACCCAAAATTCAGAAAGTTGACAGAAAATATTTAGCCCCATTAAATGAGTGGTCTACCACATAGTTTGCACCACCATAAAATATCGATTAGCCGTCGGCCTAATCCACGAGCATAACTATGGGCAATTCGTCTCACCCTAATGGATTTTCTAGATTTGCAACCACATACACGCAGGCACATGAGTGCAATCGAGAAAGCAAATTGGTTGTGGTTTAAGGCTATGGTTCCCTTCTTACTCCCATCGGTATACCTAGTATGATTTTTGTATCATACAAAGATTTTCCATTGTGCTTGATCTTGTGTAATTTCTGAGTGTTGGGCCATCAAACATCAATGTGTACAAAAGATTTCTATGGTAGAAATGAAGATGATGAGATAGATAAGTGGTTACACAGGAAAAAACTGTACGCATAATGAGGTGAGTAGAAATAATTTAGAAATGACACAAATAGATGATACAACAACAACAACAACAACAACTAAGCCTTTTCCCATACTAGATGGGGTCGGCTACATGGATTCTTTGTTTCCACAGATCTCTATCGTGTGCCATGTTAGCAGTTAACTCCCAATAAGCTAGATCATTCTTTATTGTTTCTTTCCAACACTTTTGTGGTCGTCCTCTACCTCTTTTAATACTTTCCAAATTTAGTTTTTCTAACCTTCTTACAGGTTCTTCTTTTGATCTTCTTTCTATATGTCCAAACCATCTTAAACGATGTTCTCTCATTTTATCCTCTATTGGTGCCACTCCTAATTTGTTTCTAATAACCTCATTATGTATACGGTCTTTTCTTGTATGACTACTCATCCATCTCAACATCTTCATTTCTGTCACAGACATCTTTTGTACATGTTGATGATTAACTGCCCAACACTCAGAACCATAAAACATGGCAGGCCTAACTGCTGCTCTATAATATTTACCTTTTAATTTTAATGGTATCTTCTTATCACAAAGAATACCTGATGCTCCTCTCCATTTTAACCAACCAGCATTAATTCTATGTGTAACATCTCCATCAATTCTTCCATCACTTTGAAAAATTGACCCTAGGTATTTAAAACTTTCCTTTTGGGGAATGCAATGTGTGCCAATTTTAATTTCTATGTCCTCTGAAGTAGCCAAATGATCAAACTTACATTCCATATATTCTGTCTTTGTTCTACTAAGTCGGAGGCCTTTGTTTTCTAATGTTTCTCTCCATAGTTCCAATTTTCTATTAACTTTTTCCTTAGACTCCTCCACTAATACAATATCATTTGCAAATAACATACACCAAGGTATTTCATCTTGAATATGTTTTGTTAACTCATCCATCACCATTATAAACAAGTATGGACTTAAAGTTGATCCTTGATGTAACCCAATATTAACTTCAAAGAAGTTTGTCGTTCCTTCATGAGTCCTCACACATGTTTTTGCACCATCATACATGTCTCTTATAAGGTTAATATATGTCAATGGGATACCTCTTTTTTCCAAAGTTCTCCAAAGAACCTCCCTCGGTACCCTATCATAAGCTTTTTCTAGATCAATAAATATCATGTGAAGGTCTTTCTTTTTTGCTCTAAAATGTTCCATAAGACGTCTCAAAAGGTGAATCGCTTCAATAGTAGATCTACCTGGCATAAATCCAAATTAGTTCTCTGTTGTACTTGATACTTGTCTTAACCTACGTTCGATAATTCTTTCCCATAATTTCATAGTATGACTCATTAACTTGATACCTCGATAATTCACACAATTTTGAATGTCTCCCTTGTTCTTATATACGGGTATAAGTGTACTTGCTCTCCATTCTTCGGGCATCTTTTGGTTTTTCCATATTTCATTAAATAGTCTTGTGAGCCAAGTGATTCCTATTTCTCCTAGTATTTTCCAAACTTCTATAGGAATATTATCTGGTCCTACCGATTTACTACTCTTCATATGTTTAAGAGCCTCTTTGACTTCATTCTTTTGAATACGTCGGTAGAAATTGTGGTTTATATACTTTTCTGACTTGGCTAAATCTCCTAAACTAATACTAACATCTTTATTTTCATTAAAAAGATTATAAAAATAGTTTTTCCATCTATTTCTTATATCATCATTTACCACTAGAATTTTTTCATCCTCGTCTTTTATGCATCTAACATAATTAAGATCTTTAGTTTTCTTATCTCTAGCCCTAGCTATCCTAAAAATATCTCTTTCACCCTCTTTTGAGTTGAGTTTTTTATATAAGTCATCCCAAATCTTAGCTTTTGCTTCACTAACGGCCTTTTTTGCTTCCTTCTTTGCTTTCTTATAAGCTTCTAAAGTTTCACTAGTTTTCTTAGCATAATGTAATTTGTAACATGCCCTCTTTGCCTTGATTTTGTTTTGTACTACTTCACTCCACCACCAAGCTTCTTTTTGTGCTGGTACACCTCCCTTAGATACCCCTAACACATCTTTCGCCACTTTCCTAATATGTATAGCCATATTGTTCCACATATCAGAGGGTGTGCCAACATAATTCCAAACATCTCCTTGAAGGACTTTTTGTTTAAATATATCTTCTTTCTCGCTTTTGAGGTTCCACCATTTAGTCCGAATAGCTCGATGCACTCTTTTCTTCTTTGTCCATTTTTTTATTTGTAAATCCATAACTAAAAGTCGATGTTGGGTGGTTAAGCTTTCTCCTGGAATTACCTTACAATCTTTACAACACGCTCTATCTTTTTTTCTACAAATAAAGTAATCAATTTGTGTTTGTGATAAGCCACTCTTATAAGTAATTAAATGTTCATCTCGTTTTTTGAAGATTGTATTGACTATAAAGAGATCAAATGACATAGCAAAATTTAAAATCTCCCTACCTTCCTCGTTTATATCCCCATAACCAAAGTTTCCATGAATCCCTTGATATCCTAATGCCTCTTTACCGACATGTCCATTTAAATCTCCTCCTAAACAAATCATCTCCCTTTGTGGAATCTTTTGAAACACCTTATCTAACTCTTCCCAAAAACTGTCTTTATACTATCTTCTAGTCCTACTTGGGGTGCGTAAGCACAAACTATATTCAAAACCTCTACTCCTAACACTAATTTCAATGTCATGATTCGGTCACCATATCGTTGTATGTCTACTACACTCTCCTTTAAATCTTTATTTATGATAATACCAACTCCGTTTCGGGCCTTTTCTTTACCTGAGTACCATAATTTAAAACCTGTATCCTCTATCTCCTTTGCTTTTTCTCCAACCCATTTTGTCTCTTGTAAACATAGAATATGAATCTTTCTCCGAATCATAGTATCTACCACCTCCATTAGCTTACCCGATAATGTTCCGATATTCCAAGAACCAATACGAATCTTATTATCTAGGACTAGCTTCTTTACCCTCCGCATCCGTCCATAATCAAAATGCGGAGACCCTCTCTGAAAATTTTTCACTACATTCGGGCGGCAATGTAGCGGGACTAACTTCTTTACCCACACCCGTCCATGATGTGGGAACCCTCTCTGCAATTGATTCACTACATTCGGGCGAAAATGTAGTGGCCCTTGCTTACTTCTTACTGCATTCGGGCTCTGCAGCACGTCGCTAGGCGGGGACGCCCCAAAGCAATGCTCATAATTTTTGTAATCCATGTTGTAGAAATCCGACGAAGTTTTACGCTGGCTGTCGGAAGCCTAACACAACCCTCCTCCTTTATCCGGGCTTGGGACCGGCAATGCAAGGGTGATCCCTTACATGGGCGGAGTTACACAAATAGATGATAAAATAAGAAAAAATTATTTAAGACGGTTTGGATACAGAGAGATAACCAAAAAAACTCTCATAAGAAGGTATAAAAAACTATATTTTAAGAATGTTAAAAGAGAAAGAGAAAGAGAAAGACTAAAAAAGTGTTAAAAATAAATAATAAAGAACGATACATGATTAAGCTCTACGAAAACAAAAATTGCATGTAGCCGACTCATCTAGTATAGGAAAAGGTTTAGTTGTTGTTGCTCACACATATGTGATGTTAATCTGGTTTCTTGTTCATTTCCAAATTTTTGTTCCTCTCCTTTGAAGTATTCAGCATCTGAACTCTCAAGAGTACGTATATATGTGTGTGTGTGTGTAACACAGGTGCACGCACACACTCATATAGTAGGGTCATTTGCAGCCTTTTGCCTTGTGTTGCCTATTGAACATTCGACTGTTCACGTTACGGAGGCCCGTTGGCCTTAAATGATATGATCTGCTAACTGCCCAAGATGGTTATGATCTTTGGAAAGCCAACGCACTAGGTTTTCTATTCTCCTTTTGCCTTTTCGGTCTGGCCAAGTTGTGCTTGCATTTAATTGGTGATGGCTGTACATGAAAATTTTGAGAGTGACGTGATTTGGGACATAAAATTACTCATAAATACCGCTCATACACATAATTAAACCCACTGTGGTGGTTAATCGCATCATAGTGCAGTATTAAGAAAGGTGTTTGGCAGCTGATGCGCTATTCGAGAAGAGAAATACAGTGTCGGATCTACATTGAGCCGATATGGGGCGCCCCCCACCTGAAATTCGTAAAACCAATAAAAATTTTACAGAAGATGGTTGACCCATGGCCACTATATATATATAGTTCGCCCCATCTCAAATGGTCGAATAGGCTGTTTGCCTCACCCCACGAAAAATTCTACATCCGCCACTGGACAAATAGTTGAGCTCTATATGTTTCCGAAGAAAGTAAGTTTGACGAAGTCGAAAAAATTCTTGGTAGCTTAAACATAGAATTATATGATCTTTAATGAGGCCTTTGGCTGCTAGATGAGCAATAAGTCCGATTTCTAAAGACACTACCTCTCTGTACAAGACAGTCTCTTATCTTCCGAGTTGTTGCATCAAACCCTCAAAAGATGGATCTATGATTAAGAATAAAAAGTAAAGGAGAAATTAGATGATCCAATCCCAATACATTAAACCATTAATAAGATCCAAAAATATGTATGAAGTCTATGGATCAGCCTCATCCCTTACACATGCAATTAATTCATTTATGAATTTAAATATTGTATGATATTTTTGAGGGGCATATGTGCATAATGACATTCGACACGAAAGGTACAACATCATTGAGAAGAACACAAGTTGGCATTTATGAGCTACTTCACAATTTAAGATCATCCTTTTCTTACCTACAATTCAGTTCATTCGTTTCATGATTGGTATCCTTTCGGAGAGTTTAGACACACACACACACAGATATATATATATACACACACAAACGCATGCACACACACAAAAGATATTTAAGAGAGCAAAATATCCTTTTAAGGAGCTCTCTCATAACAAGTTGAGTTAACCATTATCATGACACTGGATTGAGCTATACGGAAACAAAGAATTCATGCAACCAACTCCATCCAGTAAGAAAAAAGGCTTAGTTATTGTTGTAGTTATCATTGTTGGGTCATGCTTGTTTATGTTCCTTTTTGTATATGAAATTGTCACCAATTTTGTACTTCAATTCGTTTTCATGTCTCATGTCATGTCATTTCGTGTTGTTGTCAAAATTAGGTTAAACCCTAACATCACCAACTTTTAGTTATCATTATTTTTGAAACTCATCCCTCCAATTCTTCTTAGTTATGGATAATTAATTAAACAAATTAAATCATTGTCTCGAACAAAAAAAGAGCTCATCTCAAATTAATTACTCATAACGTAAAGTCGTGTTTGCTACTCGAAGCACTTCTTTCTCGCTTAACAAGAACAAGTAAACATACAATTATTTGTGAACTTGGCCCACTCGAGTTGGATTTGTAGGATCTGATATCTAAGGAACTCAAACACAACCAGAGGTTCGAGATCACAATCTCAAAGAACACTCGAGGTTGGGCCAGGTGATCTAGGAGATCATGAGCTTGTCGTATGATGGGTTTGATCGGGTATATGGCATATCATGATCTAGCACATAGACATGGCCAGTTCAAACTGTCGGTCTTGGTTCACCCATAACCGAACCAGTCCTTTTTGCAGTTCTGGTTTGAACCCAAAACTAAATAACTAAAAATGTTACAAATTTTGGAAGAACTTGTCAATTTGAACCAAAACTGGCAATTTCTATCGAAAGTTTCAGGTCGGGCTTCATGGGAGGAGGAACTGCAACCAAATCGTAGGGGATGCTTAGCTCAGTTACAGTTTTCGGTCCAGCTAGATAGTTTCAATTGCAAGCCTAGTCCGGCTCAAACTGTCGGGCGGGTTCCAAACGGGCTATGTCTATTAGCATAAAAACATATCATTTGTGCGACTCGCAATAACATGCAATTATTGGTCAAGAAAGAAAAGAAGAAAAAAGAAGAGGGAATGTCTAAGGCATGATTTGGCTGCTGAGTGAGTAGAGATGATAAGGGTGGTGAAAGATTAAATGTGGATTCATGGGGGCACCCAGCATGGGAATTTGAATTATTGTGAGAGATAAATATATTAATGCTGTATGAAGGTGGCAGAGAAGCTAAAATGCATAGTCTTGTCTCCTCCTTCTCTGCCCATGCATTCAATCCCTTTGTCCCTTACAAGAAAAAGGCAGCCTACAGATCTCCAACTCCAGATAACTCCTCTCATCTCAATTCGTTGGCCCTTCCATGGCCACGAATACAGCTAACCAAGTGGAACCCAATTCTGTGAGTACCATTCTAAACACACATGCGCTCTTGCACACACACACGCAATACTTATTTTTGCCAAATGCATGCTAGGGGTGGTAATGGAGTGGGCTGGGGACAATTATACCTGTACCTAGCCACGACCCGAACCTTAATGGGCTGGGTACCAGTTCGGGTTCTTTTTTTCTCCCATCGATATGGGCCCGGTACAAGGCAAAAACAGGCTAGAGATAGAGAGAGAAACCGGATCTTGTCCAAACTCGGGCATGATCACTCATGCCTACCTATTTTAGTTTGGTGACTCATCTACTCATTATCAATCGGTGGCATGAGTGTAATTTTAAAAAATTAGGGATTTTCAAAAAAATAAAAACAATATTATTATACTCATGCTCATGAAAAACAATGATCAAAGGTTGGTGAGTAGTATGAGTGAGAAGTAGGATTCAATCTCTTTCTCTCTCTATACCCAAATGCACATTTGAATATTGAATCATATAAAAGGGTCAAACATTATTTTATATATAAATTGTTTTTTGAGTGATGTACATGATAACTTGTCAAAGGCCAACCTTTTGTAAATTACAAAATCATATAAAAGGGTTCATTCCTACGTTCCACGAACCCAAACAAAGCTACTCCATCTATTATCAGTGAAGAACATGCTTTTCTCGATATTTAGCGTCCCTAATTTTGAAAGTTGTCAAAATGAAACGATCTTAGTTCGCCGGTCTGAACATCGACCAAAACCGCCGGAAAACTTTGTAACCATCCAAATCAGGCACAGTTATTAATAAGCAGTCTGCATGTTAAGGTCCATATGTACTTTACTCCCATAATTCAAGCCTTGTGTGTCTATCTTTGTTCGAGGACACGAATTTCTTTTGGGTAGTAGAGATGGTTCCGTTTTCAAGTTTTGGGCACTGGCTGTCAATGAGTTCGATACTTGACCCATCAAGGTCACCTCAGTTCTTTGCCCTTTTGGGTAAAGTAGATACGCAGAAACCAGATGCACACACCAGAATCGAACTCGAGATCTTTAACTTGTGGTGGTATCTGATCCCTAAAATGAGCCTTCGGTTCAGGGTTCTGGTGATATCTTGCCACTCAATTTGACCAGGGATGCCTGTGACCAATAAATCAGGGTTAGCACACCAAAACAAGCACTTTTAGGCTGCAGCTTGCTTTAAAACACTTCTAAATCATATTCCGACTGTTACTTCAGTCTACATGCACCGATTGTCGTAAGACTACAGTCAGAATTTCGACAAAACATTTCCGGTGTTCTCATTTTGATTATGGAAACAGTTGAAATTACGTCGAGGACAGTCGGAATTATGGTTTCCGGCTATAATTGATGGTCGGAATAACCTCAACGACAACAGCCAGAATTCGGTCTTATTGTAGAGGTGGATAGAGCCTCCCTGTCCATATGTTATCCCTCTCCATCTGGAACTCATTAGAGCTGTCTCAGGCAGTCCGCACGAACCCGACCAACATACATGATATGTGTGTGTGTTGCAAACTAATCAAGATCTTAATTTCTTTTCTGGTGACAAAAAAGAACAAGGGAAATACTACAATCTAGACAAGCAGGTTCGATCACAAGATATTGAAAACGACAACCTTCAGACGTGGGATAAGTTAAACCTCAAGGTGCATAAGGCCTCCGATAAGCATGTGTTTGTCGTTTTTTCATTAATCAAGCTGCTTAGCATTAGAAAATAATATCTTGGCTACTCCCAATATACCAATAGCTTTAAAGACAATTCTGGATAATGTCCGGACTGTTTGATCAATTTAATCCATCATGATACAACTGAATCTTCTGAATTACTCAATGGTGATTTTGATTGCTTAGGTATTATAAATTTCTAGTGATCAAACTATGGTTGAGCCTACAAGATTAAGATATAAATATTTCTCATCTTTCTAAAGGATGCTCTAGATATATAAAGTGGGTTTCATCTTGTATGTTGATTTTTCGATCATGTAACGCGAATTCGATATATGAAGTGGTTTTGACATTTGTCTTATGGCTTATTTGATTATTCCTACGCTTGATCACTTCCCTCTTTGTTTTTCATTTTCAATATACTGTTAGCTCGCAAATATGCTGAATTCAATAGTTTCCATAATATCTCGCGCGCTCATAAAAGAAGACGCATCTTCTTTACTGTGGTAAAAGCTGCCCATATTTCTTACTATTTCTGAAGACCAAAAACAAAAACTCGAAGAACTTCTGAAAGTTTAATCGCCATCTGATCTTTCACTATTTGCAGGGCCTTCACATATATTCGTACAGACAATGCTGACATGCAATAAAATTCTTCTTGACAACGCTTTATTACTTCCAATCATGGATTATTATGCTAAGGAATGGATTGATTTATCTGGTCGGTATTGGGCTGCCCGAATTCTGTCTTGACCATAGAGTTTCACGTGCGTGTTAGCCATGTGTGTGTGTGTGTGTGTGACAGAGAGAGAGAGAGAGATCTATTATAATATAAAAGCATAAAAGTGAAGTATTATGGCTTCTTCAAGATCTCACAGAAGCTGTATATAAAGGATCCTACACTTTCACTATTGGCATATCATTTGCCTTTCGCATATGCGATCCCACCCTCAAGAGTATTCCTCGTCCTCTCTAATATTTTTTTTATCTTTGATCTTCTCTCCCTGCTTGTCGAGCCACTGCCCATCATCACGCAATCTCCACCATGATCGACTCTTTGACGCTTAGACTGGTAACTGAACCATTCGAAGATCGCCAAGTTCGACTGCGAGCTTCCTGTCTCTCCTCGGAAGCACTCTTTGCTGCTTCCCAAACCTTTCGTGGCAGAAGCGAAGAGGTCGGAAACTCACCAGTCGGACTGATCGTCAAAGAGATCGAAGCGGCGGGCGGCAGGGTCCGCGGTCCCGCCAAGTCGGCGTCCAATAACACCATGATCTCTTCTACCTCTATGGTCAAAGAGATAGATCCATCAACAACCAGAAATTTTGGCAGAGTTTGTGTTGCTTGCAAAACCAGTAAGACACCCTTGTGGCGAGGAGGCCCCCAAGGGCCTAAGGTAAATATTTTATCCCTTTTAATTTCCTGATCGGTTTAGGGCTGATAGATGAACCAAGCTGCTTGCGGTTTCGACTCATGGTAAGGTCTATCATTCATGTTTGGTTCATGATCTAAACCAACTAAACACGAGCTGTCTTAATATATATATATATATATATATATATATATGTATGTATGTATATATATGAACCTAACATGATCCATGCATATTTGGTACATATGGCCCTGGATTAGCTCCTTAAGTATATAGAAACCATGCTAACCCAATGAATTTGGTGGGTATAATGTGATTAATTGATCAATTATTTCAATGTTGGGAAAAAACATAATTTTGACTTAATTCTTAAACCAAAAAAAAATTACTCGAACTATATATATGTGAAAAGTCACATTTTTAACTAACGGGTAGCTTGCATTGGGATCGTTTAACAAACACTTTTGGTTCTTAGCGTTGCTCAAATGAGCTCTACATCGAGCAGAACATGAACAAGATCTTGAGGTGACAAAGAAGTCATGAACAACCCCTGTTCGGGGCCAACAGCTGGCTCTACATCCGTCCCCACAATATGTAATTAACCCTCAGCTCGGACGACCATCTTTTGTGATTTAGTCATCAAAACAGTTCCTGCATGTCTTGGAAGATACGGTTGCTGCTTTTAGAACAGTCATTGATTTCGAACTAGAATTTTTTTAAGGTGCCATGAAACTAACTATTTAGGATGGAGCAAACTGTTGATTATGGTCAATAGATTCAACTGTGGACTGCAGTATTTTCTTCATTTATAAGATTTCGGGTCGGGTAGAAGCCCCACCTTTGCCTCACTGTAGATCCACACACACACACACACACACACACACACACACATATATATATATATAGAGAGAGAGTCTTAATTTCACATAGTATCGTATATACTTACAAATGTACTTTAATTGCTGCGGTGTGTGTTTCTGGGGGATTTTTTTTTAGGGAAACTTTTTTTTTCATTTCTCATTCATGACCACGCGGATGGCTACCAAAGTCCTTGTGCAATGCCTGTGGAATAAGACACAGAAAGGCTAGACGTGCTTTGGCTGCTGCCGCTGATTCTGGAGATTGTTTTCCGGGGAATTCGCCATTTCTCCTTCTGGATCAGCAGGAGTTAAATATGAAAACGAAGAAGCAATATTGCCGTGAACGGACGAAGTTCGCCGGCAGAGGAAGGCCTAAGAAGCTCTGTATCTCAACTTATGCAACCAAGTGTTCAAACTTCGGCACGAAAGATCACAAAATGCCGTGCAGTTCAATAGGCCTGAGCAAGCAGTCTGCGTTCCATCGGGTGTTCCCGAAGGATGAGGAAGATGCAGCCATGCTACTTATGGCTCTCTCCTGCGGACTGGTTCATTTCTGAGCTGAGCTTGTTCACAGTTTGATCTACCTTGATTTTCATCTTTGTACTAGACAGGCTTCATTATGGCCATAGAAAAGAAGGCTTCCTCTTTATGTTACCTAGGCACTTCATTTCCCCTCCGTCGTGTCCCCTTGTGTTTTAGTTTAGACAGGAAAGTATGCACAGGTGAAGCATCTTGTGTCACGGTGACAGCTCTTCTTCTGTTTGCGTGCTGAACTCATAACTAGTTGTGTGGCCGACTGCTTCGCAAATAGTTGAAGACGTTGAGTATATTAATTTCCTTTATGAAAAAAATTTTGGCGCGTACATTCTGTGGCATTTAATGAAGAATTTATGGATCTTGTCATTAGATTGCTGAGCAGTCGTTACCAAAGACTCCTTGATCATGTGGATATGTTACTATACACAAAAAAAAACGCACACACATATATATAACCGAATCCTACCGATCACTTATGATTTGCACTCACACTCAACCCTTGAATGTAATTTGGAAGACATTAAAAGTATTTGAAAAATAATAAAGAATAACTTTATTACACTCACGTCACTTAAAACAATAATTAAATATAAGTAGAGTAGTGTTAATGAAAAGGACCCATCTCTCTCTCTCTCTCTCTCTCTCTCTCTCTCTCTATATATATATATATATATATATATATATATATATATATATATATATATATATATATATGTATATTGGATGGATCCTATAAACTTTGGCACATGTATAATTCGGCATGAAAGTACACGGTGTCTTATATATGTTTTAAATACTAGTATAACTTTCAAGTTGATACTTTTATCATACAAAAGTAGGTTGAACATGACTAAATATGCAAAAGTATGGCGATCCAATTGCTAGTTTTGGCATTTGATTGTGAATCAAAGGGCTACCACCCTAAGATATGCAGTATCTGCCTGGTTCATTGCTATGAAAGCTTTTCTAGGGCATATTTTTGTGGTTTTAGAACTTTTGTCATGCCCTAGAAGGCCATTTGAGAATGGTGGCTTTTATGGAAGACAACGGCCTAATGATCAACTATGCATATACCATCCCTCGCGAAACAGTCATGTGCCTAAGATAATGCCCCATTTTGAGTGCATATTTTCATTCTCATAAGAATGCTGAGGTTAGACAAATCCCCATTAGATGCATGCCCGGATATCGAACTCCTGACCTCTTGTATTGTGAGGCCAGGTATCGATCCCCAAAGCGAGTTCACTACACTCGTTTCCCTTCTTTCCGAAAAAAAAATGGTTTGTTTTCGGAGCTGATCACTTAATTTGTAAGATTATTGTTTCATTACCAGAGGTGAGAGACCATACTGTTTGTAGCCTACTCAAATTTGGGTGATTAGAACGTCTTTCTCTTTGAAAGAGCAACAGCTCACCTAGCTAGGGGCTTGAACTCACAAGTTGAAGGTCATGAGATTGAAACTCAGGGGTGCATCGGGCTTCGGCCTCCCTATTGTACCAAGAAAGGCAGGTATAAAGACTCGATTAGTGTGCATACACTTCATCTTCTATTAGGCGATTTTCTTACCTGAGGAACGGCAGGCTTACCTATGTGAAATCTGGTTTTATGTTGGCCGGGGAAGAAGCTTCATCCCCTCAACACATATGGTGTGCTTCATACTGAAAATATTTTTCTTAACAGAACTATTTTTTCTGGAAAATGGAGAACTTATGAAAATATTATAATTTAAAAATCAAGAAAATGTATAAAAGATGTAGATATTAGAAACAAATTGGGAGTGACACTAATAGATGATAAAGTAAAAGGAAGCTCTAATAAGAAGTATGAAAAACTAGTTGTGAAAATATTGAAAGAGGAAGAAAAAAACTAAAAAGTGTGGTAGAAAACAAGAAAGAATGATATTGCTTATGTTAAGTTAATTGTTAGTGTGACACATGATCAAGCTATGTGAAAATAAAAAATCCATGTAATTCACTCATCTAATAAGGGGAAAGGCTTAGTTGTTAATGTTGTTGTAAAAAATCAAGAAAAATAGCTTGAACCTCCGTGATGCTTTTCTTATCAAATCCCGCAGCACTCAATTCTATCACTTAGCAATATAGGTCATAAAAAAGATGAATGGCCTGTTTTTTTAGATATTGTTTCACATGTTTCTAATAAAAAATGTTTAATCCTAACATAATGTATCTCTTTTAAGGGTTTTCTTCCATATCTTTTAACCAAAATGTGCGTTTTAAATTGTTTTTATTTCATAATTCATTAGTTGTCCTCTTTAAGCACTAAATATTCAAAAACCTTGAATTCACCTGATGAAAAATTTGGAAAGAGAGAAGTATAGACCACGGCTGAATCTGTGGGTTATGAAGATAGCCTTGGTATAAACCATCGTCCAAATCGCCTCTTCCAATAAATTTTGCAGATAAGCTTTGGTAGCTATTATTTATTCCCTCCAAGTTGGAAAGCCTCTTTATGTGTGTGAGAGAGAGAGGGTGGGAGATCCATAGGAATACGAGAAGTAGAGTACGTATCAAAATACTGACAAACTAGTAGCCATTTTGGACGCATGTAAGCAAAGCGTCATTGCCTCGTGTATCTAACAAATTGCCTTCTGCAGTTCTATCTTTTGTGCATTCTAGCCCAAGCCCGTACAGACACAACTCTGAGATGTGCAAAATCCGGACCCTACTAGATTTGTATAAACAAATGGTGGGACAAACCATATTATTTATTTTAATATATATATATATATATATATATATATATATATATATATATATATATATTAATGAGAGTGATTGGATCATTCTTATTCGATTATTGATTTTTGAGAGTATGAGTATAATAATAATCACTCTTTTTATATTTTTTAAAAACTCTTTAAAATAAATTAAATTATACTCATGTTATCGAAAAATAATGGATAAACACTCAAAAGTACGTAGGATGTGGTTATATATATATATATATATAGATATATATAATAGAGAGATCCATGGGTAATAGTTGTCAAGTGGTTATATGGATGACTAGACAAAAATTATCAGCCCTAGAAAAATCTCTGAGCAAATTCATGTGACATTTCTTAATAACATATTGTTATTTTCGGAAATTCTATGAAAATGTTGACTGATAAATCCAATTATGATGAAGCATGTATAAGCTAATGTAAAGATGGATGTTGATTCTGCACTCAGAACATTGGCTCGCCTGGGAGGGGGGTTTATTCACAAGATGAAGGTGTCGAGTTTGATACGAGGACACGCATACCTGGCTTTGGCCTCACCATTGTAATAAAAGAGGGAAAAGGCTAGATGTTGATTCTTTTGATAACACCCTTTTCTTTTTTATGATCCTCCTTCATGTTTGACTATTGATTTTTGAGAACATGAGTAAAACTCTTTTAAAAAATTTAAATTATACTCATGTTACCAAAAAGTAACAGATATACATATAAAAGTATATAGAATCTTGTTATATATATATAATAAAGAGAGATCCATGGCTAATAGTTGTCAAGTGGTTATGTAGATGATGAGACGAAGAAAATTATCAGCCCTAGAAAAATCTCTCAGCAAACTCATGTGACATTTCTTAATAATATATTGTTATTCTGGGAAATTCTGGGAAAATGTTGACTGATAAATCTAATTATGATGAAGTATGTATAAGCTAATGTAAAGATGGATGTTGATTCTGCACTCAGAGCATTGGCTCGCCTGGCAGGGGGTTTTAGTCACAAGATGAAGGTGTCGAGTTTGATACCGGGGGGACGCATACCTGGCTTTGGCCTCACCATTGTAATAAAAGAGGGAAAAGGTTAGATGCTGATTCTTTTGAGAACACTCTTTTCTTTTTTTCTGTTTATAGAAGAAGGCGGTAGCCTAACACACACATGCACGCCACAGGAATCGAACTCCCAGCCAGCAGCAAGGGCATCAAGCCGCATAAGGCATGCCTAGACACCCGAAGATAAAAGTGTGATAATATCACGATATATTGTTGTGTGATAATATCATCGTAATCAGAACTAGTTAGCAAGCTGAACAAACCGAACAACTTGTCTGTCATATACGAACTTGTCGAAAAAACACTATTCGCTAAATAAAATGCTCCTTATTTACCTAAAGTCTTGATTTGTGAAAAAGTTAGAACAAAAATGATCCTTCTATTACCCTAATACAATTAGCTTCAAGCTTGGTTTAACGAGGAATTGAACCGAGTCACACATAAACCATGTTCATGTTAAGCTCATTTAGTTTCGACAAACCAAACCGGAACGAGCCCGGGGCGAGTCAAACTACGAGCAGCTTGGTTCATTTACCAGCCCTAGATGTAGTTCTTATGATCTGGTGGGGCTAACATCATCTTGCCAATCCTGGCCGGGCTGCGCTCATTAATCTCAGTCCACTCATTGAGCCAATTATTTTTGCCCCTTGTATATGCATGATCCAGAACTAATTAATGAAGGACGGACTTTTGTGAGTCATTTGGATCTGACTCTGGATTCGGAATAGTATTTCCTCGTTTACCGTTTAGGGTTACTTTGGGATCTTTGACTGCAGGCAAGTTTTCCTCTCACAGATAATAATTATGGATCCAACATGGGTCCGTTCAGAGTTCAGGCCAGAACCAATGTCATCAACCATACATTACAGAGATGTATCTGTACACACACGTGTTTGTGTCAGTGTTATCTCGTGTTCATGTAAACCCAAATATGGCCCAACCATTTCAGGTTTATTTGGGTGGACACAAGCGCAAGCTTCTCAGGTTGGATCCATGTCGGATTTTATATTGCCAGCTTGGTGACTAAGACTGGTACACGAGCGTAATTGAGACAAGTTAATTGCTAGCCGTCGTACAAACTTGTTCGCAACCAGTTCGTTATTCTTTTATGAGCCGAGCTGAATTGAGCTGAGAGAGGGAGAGACTTCCTCAAATATCCTCAATAGAATGCCCCTTGCTTGCCTAAACCTTCATTTTATGAAAAATGAACAAAATAACCTTTTTTTTTAGTAGGAGGCTGAAGCCTAACACGCTCACCCACACATACACTTTGGGAGTCGAACTCCCCACCATCAGCAATGGCGCTAGAGCACCATGTCATTGCGCTAACACTCGGGGGTGCAAATAGCCCTAGAGCACCATGTCATTGAGCTAACACTCGGGGTGCAAATAGCCCTTCATTTGCCTTAAATACCCTAATACAAGGACATGGTTTAGATAAAACTTTACATACTCACTTCTAATTACTGAGCACGCACCCTTTTTCCTATTTTACCATGTTTAAATGAACCTTTCTCGATCTCTTTCTTCTTGTTTCCCTCCTATCTCACCTACCTCCTACACTCTCTCTTATTGAAACCTACGCTCTCTCTCTCTCTCTCTCTCTCTCTCTCTCTCTCTCATGCTAACGACCAACTCCCTTGTTAGATCCTGTCTCTCGTCTTATCCACCGTTGTTATGGAAGGTCCTCTTCTTGACTCTAAATCCTATTGTTTATTTAAGAAGAGATGCACGAGACATGCGTCCTTCTTCAAGGGAGATGCACACCCCATATGTCTCTTCTTTAAGAGAGACGTGCATGTCTTGTGCTTTCTCTTAAAGAGGAGATTCATGAATCTCTTGTTAGGAAGAGATGCATGAAAGACGCACTTAAGGTACATCTTCGTTTAAGAAGAAATATGAAAAAGAGACGCCCAAGTTGCGTCAAGCGATATGGTATACGAGCAGGTTAATAAAAAAGTAGTTTAGAGAATTCAGGAGTGTGTGTTTAATAAAAAGGGTGTTTCTGCAGTAACACACGAACTCTAAAATTAATTCAAATAATGAACTTTCATACACAAGACTGACCTGGACACATTGTGCTCATTTTCAGCTCAAATAGTGTAACAAACTAAACATGAAGGAGTTAGGACTAGCCAAACTGAGCTGAATGACGAGCGTCATGGTTTGCTTTCCAGCTCTACTCTTGCAATCTTGTCTTTCAGGCTGCTGATCGGTGTCGATTTCATTTTTGTGTTTAAAACAGGTCGAGATGTGGCCCCATCTTTTGTGTTAGTCTGGATGGGTATGGACATGGAGGTACATATCATGTTCATGTGGATTTTGTGTCGGGTCAGTTACTGTCACCACTTATAGCATATATATATATATATCATGCACCATTTTTCCACAACATATATATATATATATATATATAATATAATATAATATCTTTTGACACATGAACTTGCATAAATACATCAATTGTTCAATTTTTTAGGTTAACTATAAAAATTCAAATTAAAGGTATTGTTTTTCTTTTGTACTTTGTATTAAATGCAAAATAATTGAAATGTTCACTGTTGATTTGAGATGATGAGGATGTTTACATAAATTTATGCACAAAAAGACGTTATGCATTTAGGACTATATATATATATATGGGTTGGGACAGAAATTTGATCAGCCTGTATCCAGCCAAACTTTTGTCGGATCACTTCAAGTAGGTGAAGGCCTGACAGACATGCTTTAACCTCAACCACACCCAGATTTGAAGGTCAGGTTTGGGTCCTGGTCGGGTCCGAACTTCTCCCAGAATTGCTTAACTTGAGCATTAATAACGTCAGTTGATTAGCAATCTTAAGGTGAGACAGTAAGACCAAGAGGGAGCCACCAACGTCCCAATCAAGATTTGTCTGTCACCCACTAGCTCCACAAATTGGACTTTCATTTTGTCCAATTCAGGGTCCGCCGTAATTGAGTTTGAGGTTGTAACTGGATCGGCCGAGGACTCCAAACCCATCGTTCATGGCCTTTTATTGGACCTCAGAAGGTAGATCCATTAAACTCCCCCTCTTTAAGATATGTGTCGACGGTTGTGGGTATGGGTTCGGAGATCCTGCATCAGAAAACCCGTTTAGTCGGGTCTGGTAACAAAAAGAGTACCGGCTAAGAACTAGGTTCCTCGTGAATCAAGTCTTTTTCATGCTGAGTAGAGGGTGCAATTGAAGACCCCTCAAGAGGTTTCTTTTTCAGAGTACTATTTTTGCTCAAGCATGCTTAAGAGTTTCAATTAGTGCTCAAAAGATTGCATTTCCCCACGAAAGATATGATAAAATTCTAGGACAATTGTTGCCCACATTGATTGATTATGAAGGCAACCTAACGTGTCAAAGAGCTTATGGAGACATGTATGCTTTGTTGGTAAATAATATGCGATGCGAAGCTAGATGCACGCCCTGTATGCACCCGGGTATCAAACTCATAATCTTCAACTTGTGAGTTGAACCCCCCTAGACAGGTGAGTCATTGCTCTTGGTTGCATTTTAGAGTTTTTTTCTCAACATCAGCCAACCAAGTCAATCCAAATCTGGATTCAACTTGAATCTAAGGCAAGAGTTGTGAACCCTGATGTCCCATTTGCACATGCAGGATTAATCTACCAAATGAGAGACACTGTTCCTTTTGGAAGCGCCAATGTCTAACAGAGGCTTCTAAGAGGTGTTTGATTATCAGGCCTGAGACTATGGAGACATGTATGTTTTGTTGGTAAATAATGTGTGATGCGAAGCTAGATGCACGCCCTGTATGCACCTGGGCATCGAACTCATAATCTTCAACTTGTGAGTTGAACCCCCCTAGACAGGTGAGTCATTGCTCTTGGTTGCATTTTAGAGTTTCTTTCTCAACATCAGCCAACCAAGTTAATCCAAATCTGGATTCAACTTGAATCCAAGGCAAGAGTTGTGAACCCTGATGTCCCATTTGCACATGCAGGATTAATCTACCAAATGAGAGGCATTGTTCCTTTTGGAAGCGCCAATGTCTAACAGAGGCTTCTAAGAGGTGTTTGATTATCTGGCCTGAGACTATGAAAGCTCTCTCAATCAAATGCAGCCCTCGGCCTGTCATAACCCAATTGTGAGGCGGCACTGGTGTCACCAGAGAGAGAGAGAGAAAGAGAGAGATTGTCTTCATTTTTCTCTGTCAGAAGAGTCTTATGTCGACATCACAGTTCAACGGTGCATGCAGTAACTTCTGAATTATTTCAGACTGTATCTTATGAATTATTTATCTACTACACATTTTCTATTTGAATGTCGAAAAGAAAACATAAGGTTCTGCTTGATATAAATTTCGGTGCTCTTTAACTGAAAATCATAAAGGATATGAAGTAGGTTTGTAAGCAATGTAAGCCCCTTTTCTTCCACTCACAGTTTCACTGGCAAGCTAGGGCTAGGCAGAACACGACCAGATGTGCACAACCTGGTATCGAACTCTTGACCTTTCACTTAGAAGGCTCATTTTAGTTCACCCTTAGACAAGAGACCGTCGCTCGTTGTATATTTATATGTTAATTTGCTTCGCAACGAGTGGAAAGAATAGATGAAGAGGGAGCACAGTTGAGCCAATTTCCTATATTACATCTTCAAACACATTCCCAGAGATTGTCAGAAATCCTTTTTCTACACGTAACAAATCAACGCTCATGGGGATAAACTTCTTGCCTGATTGAATACTTGATTAGGACCAAACTCCAGAATGACTGCTTCTGCTCAATACATCCAGGTAGCTCAAGTTGTTTGAATCCTGCATCTGAGCAAGCCAGGTAATAGGTGCTTGATTTTCCATCTCCATTTCTGAGGGTTATGTCTTGCAAGTCTTCAATAAACTGGACCAAAACTTGCACATATTCAGCGTATACTGCTACTATAAAAATCAATCATAAGAACTGGATAAAGCAGCATTGACAAGAGAGCAGAAATGAATGATAAAACAACCATAATAAACTTGATCAAGATAAATAATGCTACCATAAGTATGACTCAATATCGAGACAACTAACCTCATAGCAAATCTGCACCTTTGGTTCAGAATTTCTGCCACTTTGGTTCTTCCAGAATATCCTCGATATAGGACTAATCCATGGATCATACTAATCAAAATCGCTTCCAATCTTAATTTAAATGGCTCCCGACAATCAAGGAACATTTTCAAGTTCGTCCTTGTCTAGATAGAATAACTGCATTCTCATACCATTTTCCCTCCACCAATGGCAGAGTTGGCATCTTGTACATTCGCATCCTTTCACCACTGCCAATTCAGTTCTCTGCCTCCCCAGTGTAGCAAGCAACTTCAGGATCGTAACCTTAAATCCATCGACTTATACTCACATTTACGGAGTTTCAGATGGACATGAATGAGCTTCATACACAAGCTGACAGCAGAATCACGGCCTCATAATATTCGTGTTAGAGAAGTACTCATTGCAGTTAAGATACTCCCAGAACAAGCAGACGCCTAGTTCACTATTTCTTGCAGATACTATGTAACACGAATGCAGCTCTTTAATGCTCTTCTCAAATGTTGCTTTAACAGCAAGCACCTGTAGAAACCGTCTCAAGACCAGCCAAAGAAGATAGAGTTAAGCAGCATTCATAGGAAGATACAATCAGTGAATGAGAAACAATTAACGGCCATGATAACAAGATTCTAAAAGAACATGCATTTTGGTGAAGCTCAGTCATGCAATGGAGTAGGTTGTCAGAACTCTGATACGAGGGATCCTAATGTAGTCATTTTTCATTGGTTAACAAGACTTACAAGAAAAACCTCCAAAGAAGAGGTTTTTTTATTCACCGATTTCACATAGAAGAGGGATGCCAAGTCTGGTTAATCAAGGGCATTCTCTTGGAGCAGAATTTTAATATGGTTCACTAATTCACTTTCACATCCTTAAAGGCAAAATCGTTTGTCCACATTCTTAGAGATGGACAATAGAGAAAGCAATTCATTAAATGCATTTACATAAATATTCGGCTGCACTCACATGGAACCTTTTAAGGTTGGGGCCTTAAACGTATCTTTCATCAAGATTAAGCCCTCAAACTGCATATCTACAAGTTGTAACGGGAAAATATGCACTTTGCAACAACATGAACACTTAGATGATTGTTTTCTATTCTAATAACACATTTGTTCACCTTTAAAGACTTTGAAGTTTGAACCTTTTATGGTTGGGCCTCAAAAAATATTTTCATAAAGATCAAGCCCTCAGACTGCAAACCTACAAGTTGTAATGGGAAAATATCTACTTCGGAATAACATGAGCACTTAGATCATTGTTTTCTATTCTAATAGCAAATTTGTTCACTTTACAAGCTTTGAAGTTTGAATTGCAAAGGTGCCTTCATTGATATTTCTCCAGAACATCAAATGGTCAAAAAGATCAGCAAAAATGCAATGTTGGATACAAAATTCATCAAAATCATATTAAGTGCAGTACTCACTTGTGAAAAATTAATCTGTGATAACAAATCTGAAGAACTGCTTCGATCTATCTGGAACTCATGCCCCATAAAGCATGAACGAAAGTTTAATGCACATTCCAAAATGCTGTCTATAGTGTTTTTAACAGCCTGCATCCCAGTGGCTTGGAAACATCTAGAGAAGAAGTGAAAGAACTTCATAAGATGATTCGTGAAAAGGAAAAAGTATAACTAAAATATAGATTGATACCTTCTTAATCAACAAGAGAACCACAAAATTACTTGCTACAATAATATCAACAAGTTTTAATAAATACATTGTGCTTAAACTCCAATATGCGGTTCATATCAATGAAATGTAACTGAGGAAGAAAATCATTGAAAAGCTAAGTTTATTGATGTGTGACAGGAGGGAGAGAAAGCATGGCTGGCCAAGGCTTTCTCATGCCAACAGCAAGCCCTGTTTAGAGTTCCATAAAATGCCAAAAACAGAAAAGGGAGCCATTGTTACCAAGAAGTTCACAGCAACTTAACCTTTTGCAAGGTCTTCATCCAGCAAACCCCCATGCATGGGATATGGTTTGGAAACACTGTTTTTCATGAGACTTCTAAAGGGACTTCTGCTGTCTCTATGGAGAAGACTTTAAAGTAAGCTATTTGATAATTGAATAAACTAAAATAACGTGCAGTTTATTATCAATTATAAAATATTTATCTTCGCTTCTAATATGTTTCGGTCATCTCTTACTATGCTCTTTCTAACCATTTTACCCTTCACGCTTCCTTTATTTTTCTGGTATTAACTTCTTCACTTCCACTTCCTGCCTCGCTTCTTGAATTCACTTTACTTTGTTGCAACTATGACATTCTAAATTTCTAACTATGTGTCTGGCTGATACGGGCAATCATACACTCCTTATAGTTTGGTTGTGACAAACAATCCAGAAATTGTAATTATTCCTAAATGGCTGTTGTTAAAGAACTGGATTTCAACTAAGCTTCAAGACACATGTAACATATGTCAACACCAAAGCATTTAACTCACATCTCCAATGCTTCAAGAAGATAAATCATATGCACTGATTCCAAGTCCAACAAATCTTTGACCTGCAGATGAGAAACAAAGGAATGAAGCAGCAACCAACTTAGCTTCAAACATTGAATATAGTTTCAGATGTAACAATGCAAATAGTTCGACATCATGGACTGTTAACAAAAACAAAATTAGCAGAGATAAGGATCATCATCATGAAGTAAATCAGTTAGAGCATCATGATCCAAGCCAATGTTGTAAACATCATATCCGATCCCATATCATACAGGTTACTGGTACGCTTATTTTTCTCCACAATAAGAAAAATGATTTAACATTAAAAAACAGAATAATGATAAAAGATCAGAGAAAAATCAAAATATCATAGGTTTCATATGATATTTTCGTGTCATACAGTGGACACCTGTAAATCACTGAAACTATATAGGTTCTTGGACCATATTTATCCAGGTTATATACTATATATCATACTATACAACATGGTGTTTACAACTTGATCCAAACAAAAGGCTGACCCCTTTAACAATGTCATTGTATCATATCATACAGTGTCATACATCATACTAGTATTGCACTATATCAATAAAGAAATATTGCACTATATCATGGTGAATTGTACGGTAAGACAAAAATAGTGCATATAGCACAGTTGATCCATTTAATGCCAAGAGAGATCATTCCAAAAATATTGATGATTTGTTGAATCCGACAATTAAATCGCATGTTTGCCAATTTCAACAAACAACCATCTTCTTCACATTAACAGCCCATTTGAAATAGCATGGTCGCCATGTATTCCCATTCCCCTCAAAGGATTAACAAAGCATGAGACATAAACAAGTTAGATGAAAATCATTTACCTTGTACTTAAGATTATAACAAAACCTGCACCATGCATTACGCAAGAGCTGAGATTGGACATAGAGTTGCAACATCACCAGAAAGTGATTGAGCTGTTGCCTGAATAAGAGAGACAATGGAGTTTAGAACCAGTTTCGGCATTCAACTCTTCTCATCGGAATTAATGATATGCAAGTAGTTATGTTATTAGATTAACTAAAGCGTATTTCAAAGGAACCCTCACAAGCCAGCATAAACAACAACAACAACTAAGCCTTTTCCTATAGTAGTTGGGTTCGGCTACATGGATTCTCTCTTTCCATAGAGCCCAATCATGTGCATATGTAACACAATTTACAAGCTTATCCAATACCTATGGATTGATGATCAAAAACAGCACACACCATAATATAATGAAATCTGCCTTTGAATAGCTTCACAATGACCTTGAAGGTCCACACGAAATGCCTTGCACACTTCTACAAAACTCGGAGTTGCACAACACAACACACTTGAAGCAAAGAACGCTTTACTGAATCAAAAAGGCCTTCAAAGGCTTAATTTACAAGAGGGGCTGAATACATATTTATAGGCCTCAAAGGAAAGCTGTTGGCCAGCAATCAATGGCTAGGGAACTAGCCGTTTGATGCCTGGGGCCATCCCCAACGGCTACAAAAACTAGCCGTTGGGATCAGGTTGGCCTGGCTGGCCATGGATGCCTGGTCCCTACTGGCTGGCTGTTTTTTTGTACACCCCTCCCTCAAACTTAAACCAAGGTGTTAGGAGTGATTTGGTAAGCATGTCAGCAAGTTGATATTCTGTTGAAACAAACTCTAGATCCAAATGTCCTTGTAGATATTCTTCACGAACATAATGGCAGTCCATATCTATGTATTTTGTGTGCTCATGAAAAGTGTTGTTATGTGCAGTATACATTGCACTTTTGTTTTTAAAGTACATCTGAAGAGTAGATTCATTTTGGACATGTATATTTTTCAAGAGTTGTGAGCCATGTCAATTTTGTAGCAGTAGTGATCATCACCCATTATTCAACTTCTGTGGATGAAAGTGACACTTTTTGTTGTTTCTTATACTTCCAAGATACAAGTGAGTCACCTAAAAATATGCAAAACCATGTGGTAGAATGTCTGTCATTGATATCTCCTCCCCAATCAGCATCAGTATAAGTAATTAGATTTAAAGATGAAGAGAAAGAAAGAAACACTCCCTTGTCAACTGTGTTTTTTACATTTCTGACAATTCTTATCACAACCCCATATGAGTTGTTGGTGCATTAACTTACTGTATGAACTGCGTGTGAGATATTAGGATGTGTGATTGTCAAATATGTTAGAGCTCTAATCATTTGTCTATAAGGAATAGGATTCACCAGTGCTTCTCCATACGTGATTCTCAATTTCTTATTCAGCATTTATGGTGTTTCTACAGTTCTGTCATCTGTGATTCCTGACCTGGAGACAATGTCCATAGCAAACTTGTTTGTGATAAGAACATACCTTTATTGTCCCGAGTTACCTCTATTCCCAGATTGTACCGCAACATGCCAAGATTTTTCATTTCAAACTTCTTTCCAAGAGTTGTTTTTATATGTTGAATACCCTCATTATCATCTCTAGTAATAAACATATCATCCACATACAAAGGCAATATCACAATACCTACAATGAGACAAAGAACTTTGATTGTTCGACACATTAAGTTAGGAGGGGGTTCCATGTAAATTTCTTTCTTATAATTTCTTGAAAATGAGTATTACTTTAAAAATGATCCTACCAACACTTCAGTCAACAAGGAATATTATTTTTTAGCTGATATTCTTGACGATGAGACGAACTACACCCAGGAAAAAAGAAAGGAAACAACTAATAATGAGTTACCCCAATCTAGACATGTTATTCCACCCTATGATCAATATTATACTTGGAGAAGAAATTATAGAACATCCCACATAAAATCTAGACCTCAAGAAAGAAAGATTTGTATTCTATGAAACATTTTCTTCAACTCATAGAGCTCTTGTGACTAACCTGATATCTATAAAGGAACCAAAACTTACGGAGAAGCTCAAAAGTCTCAAGAATGGATTGATGTCATGAACATCGAATTAGATACCCTAAATAAAGCTCAAACATGGGAAATAGTTAGTTGAGCAAGCACTAAGAAGCCCATAGGAGTGGATTTAAAAACTCAAGAATATGAGTGATGAGACTCTAGAAACATGCAATGCTCGTCTTGTGGCAAAAGGATACCTATGGCATAGATTATAAAGAAACATTTGCTCCACTAGCTAGGATAACAACTGTCACGATGCTCATATGCACGGAGTTGATTCCATGTATTTGAAAATTTCGGGTAATATTCATTCACATTCTTATCATCTTCGCGGAGAGACATGAGTTTGTCTCTAAGTATTATTCGGTGCGCCACATCACTATGAACATGTGCCCTTTTTAGATATTTATATGCTTCTTTGGCATTTGTAAAGTCTGATAGAGTATCTCTTACATGTTCCCTAACATTGTACATGAGGATCCATAGAATAGTACTATTTCCTCCTTCATATTCCTCTTTTTGTTCTGGGCTTGAATCAATAAAAGGTTTGATTTTTGTTCCGCTAATATAACTTCATAGTTTTTTAAAATACAAACAATTTTTGATGTTTTGACTCATTTTTGTAGTTGGAGTTTGTTAGACGAAAAATAAAGCCCTTATCTTCCATTGTCAGAAACAAATGAAATCAATAAATACCCGAGAAAGTACCGCACAATCAATGCCCTTGATTAGGCTATGATACCATATAATGAAATATGACCTTGAATAGCTTCACAATCCAGACGAAATGCCTTAACCGCTTCTACAAAACTTAGAGTTGCACAACACAACACACTTGAAGTAAAGAACACTTTATTGAATCACAAAGGACTTCAAAGGCTTAATTTACAAGAGGGGTTGAATACATATTTATAGGCCTCAAAGGAGAGCTGTTGGCCAGCAACCAATGGGACACTGGGGCCAGTCTCAACTGCTACAAAAACTAGCCGTTGGGATCAGGCTGGCCTGGCTGGCTATTTTTCTTACACATAAAATGGCAGCTTTCAGTATGACTGAACAATTTGTAAGTTATTCCCCAGGTAACAGGTATAGCATGACAGTATAAAGCACCGTGAGAAAACCAGCATAAAGAATCATAAATAAGCTGTTCTCTGCGGCTAATGCTCGAAAGAATTATTAGAAGGAAGCAGATTTTGTAAAAATGGTTTCGATTGATCATCTGCCATCATATATGGGCACTGTCTATATACAGGTATAGCATGACAGTATAAAACACTGTGAGCAAACCAGCATAAAGAATCATAAATAAGCTGTTCTCTGCAGCTAATGCCTCAAAAAAATATTAGAAGGAAGCATATTTTGTAAAAATGGTTCAATTGATCATCTGCCATCATAGACGGACACTGTCTATATTCAAGGCAAATACATCCAAAAGACAGCTGGCATGAATAAAATAAATGTTACAAATCGGTCAACTTTTTTTCCTAAAAGAATGCTGAACATCAAAATCAATAACTACATGAATCATTAGGTCTAAAGTTTTCAGCTGATAAAATGAGAAACTACTTCAAAGGGACACTGATAACTTGCTCCAAAGAACACAAAAGACATGCACAACAGACAAAACGGGGAAAGAGAATGAAAAACCTGAGCTTGAACAAAATATTCAGGCAGTCCATCTCATGGCCATCGGCTCTGAATTTTGGTACCTGCTTCAGATTCCACAACAAAGCACGACATCTCAATAACAGGCAAGACTTCTCTCATGGAAACATCAAGAAATAACGCAAAACTTGAAGCAGAAATGAGATATTCGATGTGAATAAGATCCATATATGAGTATGTAAGCTATGAGCGTGGAATGATTCAAGAAAGCATAACTGCAATAGTGAAACAGAACACGTTAAGGCTTTCAGCCCACAATAGGACGGAATTCCCAACCCATGGGTATAGACTGGTTGGATTATGGTTAATCCCAGACACTGCAACCAATTCCTAGCACATAGAGATCTTGTTCTAAAGGCCCAAAAGAATGATGCTTCGCCTCGATAAAGCACATGCTCTTGCATCTCTGTACAGGCATATACATGAAGCCAAATGCAAAAATACCACAAACATGCAAACATGAAATGTAAATGCACTTGTTCATTCATTCAAGAAAATGCAATCATGTGTAGCATGCAAAATAATTAAGAGTACATTCACCTTGAAAGAGAACCAAGCATCGAGTAATGATGAAAGAGCCAGCTTTATTTTAATGAGAAAACCAAAGATTGATGCATATATTTTTAGTGATTCTGGTGTCAACACAATAGAAACCGGCCACTCCACCTTATAACCCAAGGCAATGAAATCATATACATGTATACCTACAATTTAGAACAAGAGAGTTAGAAATGTGAAACAATGTTTACGTAACATGGAAGAAAAGAACAAAAAACATAACAGATTACCAGATACAGATGTTGATAGGGAGTCATGAGCCTGCTGACTGTTATATATAAAAAGCCTTTCCCTGTATTTATCTCTCTCGCATGAAGAGCTTTGCAGTGCTGAATCCAGTAATCCTTGAATTACACAGATGCTCCAGGCTTTGTCATTATAAGACTTCTTTTACAAGACAACAGAGAGACAAAATTAAACAGATCAAACCAGAAAAGCGGAAGCAATGTACTATTTAACAATTAAATTGTGATTAAATCAATTGAAACTCTCTGCAGTAACAAATAGAAGGAATCGAGGATACATGCAGCAAAAGAGACCCAAGAAATGTATCTGCCCAGTCAGCTGCTTCCATAAAGTGATAACGACGCAAAGCCAGCAAATTGTCTTGCAGATCAAATCCTTCTTCAAGTAGCCTCACAGAGAATCTGCTCACAAGTTTATGTCTGTCAAAGTTGAGGAATATTAGGTAAATGCACATTTCAAATGATAAAATCCAAGAAAACCACTGCCTTATGTTTCACAAAATTTATAAACTTTAGATTGTGCAATCATAGAGTAAAAGGGCTCGTATACAATTTGCACATGCCCCAGATATCCTCGTGTAGGGACAGATTGGGAATGGCCCAAATGCAAAAAAGTTCATGCAGAAGAACACATTTGGGGGGAAATTGTGCTTAGGTCATCAGCGGTGTAATCAAGTGACATGTTGAGTAACTAACTAACGCCCTGCTTTTGTAAATAGACATCAATTTATTATCAGATGTGACATTTACAAGCAAACAAAGCAAATATGGTTTTCCACAGAAAGCAGAAAATAGGAGGAAATTTTCTAGGATACTGAAGTGAAATTTCCTGCACAATACAGCAGTCGACGACAGCATCTAGTGGCATCTCAGAATTACGTTCCAATTTGTGATCACGATAGCTGATACTATACTTGCAACCTTTACCAGAACTCTTCAGCATGCTCTCCCACTCTGCTCCTCCAGAAAAGTTTCCTAGTGACTCTTCTTTCTGTGAGCGATCTGGCAATGACCCACCTGAATGCCTAGAAAGATAGGAAACTGATTGTAGTTCGCTAACAACTGAAAAGCTGGATTTCCCTTCAGCCACATTATAAGACGAACACATGGTTTCTTGATTTTTCTTTAAAGCAGAACTAGCATGCCCTTCAACCCTGAACCCAGCTGATGGCATCTGAAATCCAGGGAGAGATGCACGAGCGAGATGATTCCCTCCTTTTGTACTACAAGGATCTTGAACAGAAGAAAAGTCAAAGTACGGAATTCTACCAATTTGACTTCTATCTTTCTTCGATACCATATGCAACCAATCAAATCTTGACAACACTGGGTTGGTGCTAAGAAAATTATATCCACGTGAAAATCCCCATGGATGGATATCAGATGCTTCAAGTGAAACCTCAAATTGTTTGCAGTCAAGGTAATTTGCACCTGTAACTTACCTAAGTTTTAATCACCAGAAATTTCAACAACAACCAAAAAAGCAGAAGAAAAAACACAAATACTTCCAGGAGGTTTCTCTCTAAAGGACAAAATTCCATCATAAACTTTTTTGGCCAGGCCTAATGAGGCCAAAATATTCTTAAGAGTAAACACTTACCGTTAGAAAGAAATGGATTTTTCAGAAAACTTCCAAGAGACCAGCTTTTGGAACAAGGTCGATCTTCAATAAAGGATGCACTTGGTTTGGTATCAGATTGCACTTTTTCCAATGCTTTCTCAAGCAGTAAAGGGGAAGTTGTTCCATCAAGAGGCTTCAACCTTTCAACTTGAGAGGATATTTTTACTACAATTTTGTTTAGGCAATCTACAAATGAAACATGTTGCATAGGTCTCACATCAAGATATATTTTCTCATAATCATCCAATGGAAAGCTTTCAGAAGCTTCTGAGCCATCACTAGACGAGTTCACCTCACCACTAAGAATTTGAGTTGCACTAAAAGAATAAGAGTCTTCTTCCACATCAGCAACCCTGCACAAACACAAACCTTTTACCAATCTATAAATATTAAGATGGAAAAGTGTCAAGCTAAGAATAGGACAAATTACTGTCCAAAATTAGTATGCTGTCACATTCATAACCAGTGACAATCTAACAAGTCTAAACAAGAAACAGGAAATTCGTGATACTTTTGTTAGCCGATAGTCATCTGCAAATTGTACAAGTCTAACGTCTAAAATTATAGTACTGCAAGCAAACCCTCCCAAAAAAAAAAGTAGAAGACAGAAGGAAAAGACAAAGGACAAAAAAGACTCACAAAGCTGTAGCTCCATGAGCAACATCTGGAGATGCAGCACGCTCACATACTGATGCAGTCAATCCACTGAGGCAAGCAACTGGGAATTCAAGATGAACAGGTACAGAGCCAGAAAGCCCTTCCTGTAATTTGCACATAAAAACAGACAATTTTGAAGATATTGAACAGAAAAATCATCTCAAAAAAGAGAAAATCATTAAGCTTTTAGTCAGAACTTATAGAAAAGTTGATGTACATTACATGAAAACTAAAGTAGGATAGGAAAAGAACAGAGGGAATGCAATCACAATGCAGAGAGTACTGCAGAGCTGCCAGGGCCAAGGTTATTTGGGCATATATCCCACGCAGATAAAATGGGCAGATAAAGATTTATGATTCTACTCCAGAAGCAACTGTTTCGGAATCAACAACTGATCTCTTTAAGGGGGCAAGTATAACTGTTAGTAATAATTGTGTACAAGAAGGCATACAAGATCATCAATCATTCATTAGAATAGGTCAAAGATTGAAACTCACATTTGTTTGAAAATTTAGAGAATCCGTGATAGAAGAAGCTAATTCGGCTCTTGTGCCTTGACTACAGCATGTGAACATTGGATTTTAAGGTATTAGATTACATGGCTACTGTGGCCTGATTCTAAGAAAATTAAAAACAGCGCATTGTCTGAAAAGAGAGCTGAAATGGTGAGCGGATCGTGATAGAGATAATAGAATAATCAAGTTCAACCAACTGAAATCTCAAAAACAAAAAAAATCTACGGAAAGGAAACAGATAGCTTTGACACACAATAATTAGAATAGATCACTAAAAAACTGGTTGTGCGTGAGTTTTGGAAAAAACTTAGACCAGTCACTGTAGCGCTAATCCACCTCAGTTTTGTTCCATTATAGGATCTTACCTTTGGATATTAGAGCATTCAAATTTCTAGGTTAAGGATTTCTAAACCATGGAAAATTTCAAACTAATGCATTATGAGACTATGACTTATTAGAGGAGGTTGATGTACATGCTGCAAGCTCCGTGACCTAGAGTTCAAGTGCAAACATCACTTATGAAGATAACCTACATAAAATGACTAGCTCATTGGATTTCTATTGCAAATGATCGAAGTTGGGATCTCAAGAAAATAAATTTTGATGAGCAAGCTCCCAATTTCTATTTCCCAAACATGTATTGCAGGTTGAGGACTGAAAGCACTACAAGGTAACCCAGAATCAAAACTAACAAGAATATACATCTCATTTAAAGCTTCTCAATTTAAGTTTGCAATGTTAAAATCTACATTTATAGCTCTCATATTGAAACATTAATAGCAGGCTAGCAGCTACCTAGGTATAATGCATCAGCCAAATAATGGCACTTCAATGTGAACATTTAGGAGAGCTTTATAGGGTTAACCGGAATTATGAGGCCCCTCAGCTACTACTCTTCAAGAAGCATTTTCTAGAAAGAATAAAAGAGAAGAAAGAAAACCAAAAACGAAAAGGAATACACTTCTTGCAGGTCCAAAAGTCAAGGAAAGCAGCTGATGATGCTCACTTTATGGTTCATCTTTCTCGGTCTTGCATTCAGCTGCAAGAAAAATCTGTGAAGATGTTCCTCCATAAATGTGTACATGGCTTTCCTCTTGCCTGTGAGATCTTCAATATCACGCTTGCTCAATGACAAAGTGGGGGATAGAAAAGGTCATCTAAAGAACAATTCCAGAAGGGAAGGATGATCTCTAGATTGGCAGACTCAAGATTCACATAAAATTCTTCATAACGGATCCCAATGAACTGACAACCAAAGAAGTCTAACATTTTCATCATCACTTGAAGTTGCTGACCAGCACGAAGAATAAGTCCCTGAACATGTTTTAGAAAACATGGTACAGAAACTCCTTCATTGACCTGCAATTTCCAACTATTGAGATGATATTAGTTATATAGTATAGCTTACAACATGCCATGATCATGACTTTAAAGTTCACATATGCACTGTTTACCTTACAAGTTGGCAAAGGAGGTCTGGTATCAGAAGCAGAAGCACCATGAGAATGAAAAGTTAAGTCATCCGAACATCCTACAATAAACTCCTTGTAGGGATCAACTATGGCAGCTTGGTATATCCATGATCTAATGAGACGGAAGTATGGATCACAAGAGTGATAAAAGAGGAACTTGAGGAGCATTTCATGCACTGGGTCAGCACCCTAAAACGAAAACATTAGTAAAAAGTTATTAACAAATGAGAAACTAGTGAAGATAACCGAAGTCAGGACAAGCCACACAATTATGGCTCAGCATGCAGAATTTTGTAGTATAGTTACTATGCAGCATAAGCTACAAAATCAATCTTTACTTGCATAACAAATCAACGTAATATCCCCTTCATATTGAAACAAGTAAGACCAGAAGAACAAATGAAAAAAAAACAAATTGAAGAAATAACCCACTTCCAAAATAAGTGGACCATTTTATATGTCAAGAATCTGTCTATCTGTTCGAGAAATTAAAGGAATGCTAAATCATATCTAGTATGAACTCCACCCAGGATCACCCTTGCATGGCCAGCCCCAAGCCCGGATAAATGAGGAGGGTTTGCCTTAGGCTTTCGACAACCAGCGTAAAATTTTGCTGGACTTATCTACCATGGATTCTGCAAATTATGATACGGCTCTGTGGAAACAAAGAATCCATGTAGCCAACCCCATCTAGTATGGGAAAAGGCTTAGTTGTTGTTGTAGTTGTATGAAATCCAAAATGTCATGGCATTCTCCAAACAGTTCTTGAACACAACTTTACCGAATGCCAAGCAAGCATATGATATGTTAATGAGTAAAATAGTTACTAGGTTTGCACAAAAACATCTTTTCCAAATTAGTGGTAGTGAGGGAATAAAAGCTTCAGGGTAAGTTGCAAGGCATAAAGAAAATGATTTGTTAGTTGTTAATAAGGCCAAATTTTGAAAGTAAATACGCAATGGTTAAGGATAAAAGACAGATAGTGTGTATGAATGGCAGTGGCGCAGCAGATTTCTTTTTAAAAAAGTACAACTAACCAGAAGAAAAAAAAGGTGCAATTTTTTGAATCTTGATGCATTTTCCAAAATGTCTAAGGAAGTTTTGTGATATTCGATGATCATACTGCCATTCGCAATCAAGGAGTTAATGGCATTCGGCCGTTAAACTTCAAGCTTGACATAGACCGTAAAATTATAAAAGCACCATATATACCAACAAAATTTGAAGAAACCGAAAACCAAAATAAAAGAATTCCCATGAATTCAGAGAAAGCAGCAGTGTGAAACCGATGATTCGAGAAAGCTAAAACTGAAAATAAATCGATAAAGCCCAAGGCACAAAAGTTGCTTATACTGGTAAGACTGGCAACTGGACCGCATAAGGAGTCACTGGACTTGCCTGAAGTTGCTTATACAGGTAGGTTAGCAGATCAGCGCCTCTAGGAAATTCATGGAAATCTAACACTAAATCCCTTCCAGCGTCTTGTGCTTCCAACGTTTGAAGGGAAAAAAATCGTGCACTTTTCAGCATGCAAATTGATCCAAGTGCTTCAATGTGAGTCCTCAGTTCTTCTGTATGCAGATAAACCTCCAAAAATGTGATACCGTGCTGAAAAAGAGTTGAATCTCTAGCCAATCCGTTGGCACTTGATGAGCGTCTCACAGCAACAGACGCGTGCAAAGTATTTAGGGCACAAATGTATCCTTGTAAAACAGTATTGACGCCCGTAGCAAATGCATGGTTTATCATACTGTAGGGAGGATATGACCCAGAAGCACTTAGTGGATTTCTTTCCAAATTGGAGGATCTTCTACCGTTAACGGAATCGATGAGTGGTTTCTCATTCGTTTTTCTACCGGTGAAGTATGAACCCCAGACACCACCTTCGCACTTTGTGGCATTTTCATGAAAATTCAAGCTTCCACCGACGAAATAATCGACAAATTTACGGAGGTCAGAACATATGGCACCATAATGAGCTATAGAGTTGAGCATTTTCCCCAATGCTTTAGTGCTCACGGATCGATACCACAAACTAGGCACTCGGTGGATACATAAATCGGCTGGAGTGACAGTAAACGTCGATGAGAGAATCCCTATGTCGGTAAGAGCTGAATCCACGCCTTGTAGTGCACTAAGGGCAAGTCCGACCAAAACAGATTCCTGCGAAGCGGCGCCAGTAAATAAAAAGAAACAGATGCTCTAGTGTTGCAGAAAACTCGAAGTTTGGAGACGATCTTTTTTAGTGAAACATGTAAATATTCACTTAGATATAAAATTTATAGTGCATCAGAAGTAAAGGTAAGTTCTTTAACATGATACTGGCTGGAAACTACGAGGTCTTTGTGAAAAAAACGCACGTAAAGACTAACATTGCGAACGCAAGCAATCACACCCGATTCTCAATTAAGAAAACGGCGTTTTGCGTTCAAACGGGAAAATCTTTTCCTGATCCTGAAGAAACAGAAGTTCTTGTCACCGTTTCTTCGCGTCTGCCCTAAATAAAACGATTAAAGACCGAATCATTGGTCAGATGGGAAAAGTAATCAGGGTTTGCAATAATCACATCCAAGGGTCCATGAGAACCCGAAACCACAGGGAAGGAGAATGCAGACTGACAGAGATCTGTTGGGCATGAATCTCCGCCACAGTTGTCGGAATCGCAAAGTTAGTGCCCTCGGAAGCGATCGAGTCCCACGATTTGGGAGGCAGCCATGGATCCTGCAGTCTGTACTTCTCCAGGATCGAAGATAGCGCCTCGTGTTTCCCCATCGACAGACGACCGACCGACAGAGAGAGAGAGAGAGAGAGAGAGATGGCGGGTGGGCTCTGGTCGCACCTAAAGAATCCTCGACGAATTGAAAGACGCACTTCCCGCCTGCAGAGGGGGTCGGAAAGTGAGATCAGGGTTAGATCCGATTTGTTACGACGTTTTGCAAGGTACAAAAGTCTAGGCACAAACCATATATAGTCTGAAAAGCTACCAACTCGAGTAAGTTTACAGTAGCCAGCTGCTATTTCACTAGTACTTGTATTTCTCCAACACAGGATAATAAATATCATATTTGGAAATGGAAAAGTTAAGCTCGCATCAACCGTTCATGTAGCAGGTTGAGCACAGTAGAAGGACATCAGTTGCGAGTCTTGTAATAACATAGAAGAAGTTTTTAGATACTCACAAAATTGCTTACAAAATGAGGTTATTAGAAACAAATTGAGAGTAGCAATAATAGAGAATAAAATGAGAGAAAATTGTTTAAGATGGTCTGGACATATAGGGAGACGACCCAAGAACGCTCATGTCAGAAGATATTAAAAATTAGATTATAAAAATATTAAAAGAGAAAGAGAACGACAACAAAAGCATTGGAAAGAAACAATAAAGAATGATCTAGTTTATATTGAGTTAACTAGTTTATGACACGTGATAGGGACTATTTAGAAACAAAAGTTCATGTAGCCGACCCCATGTAGTATGAGGAAAAAGGCTTAATTGTTGTTGTATGTGGTCAAACTATGGAAACCTCAATACCTTTATAATTTGTTCACATGGAACCTCCAAGATTGATTGAAATAAAATCTTATATATGAACTCGATTTGCAAAGTGACAGGAAAAGGAAAACCATGTTAGGAGTTAGTGCATGGTTAGCATGACAAAGGTGGAACAAAGTGTTGTTTGAAGATAATTATATAATTATAAAGAGCCAAGAAATAAGCTAGACATGATTGGCAGATTCGCACATTAGATTTCTGAGGCAATACACCATGTGGATTCCAAAGCAATAGAACAGTAATCTGAAATGGATAGCACCAAACAGAGACTGGATCAGACTTAATACGGATGGTGCTTTTTGTCGATTTTTAGGTGACTGTTCAACATTCACAGTAGAACTATGGTGCATCCTCTTAAATCTTGAAATAGTTTGGGACATGGGTTTTCGGAAAGTTATTATTGAAAGTGAAGCTTGTGAAGTGATAAATCTCATCACCGAAACACGAAGGCAAGATGAGGGAGGTAGGCAATTGATTCGCCGAATAAAAAGCTGGATACAAAGAAACTGGCAAGTTATACTTAATGTGTATACAATGTATATTATAATCTACTAATTATAAAATATATATTTATATTATTATATGTGTATATACAATATACATAATGCATATTATATATATAGAGAGAGAGGGTAGTGGCAAATACATCATATTTTTTGGTACATACTTTTGCATAAACATCACAACCGTCCAATTGACCTGAATTATGATGGAGATTTGAAATAAAAGTATTATTATACTTTTGAACTTTACGTTTGATATACAATATGTATTAAATGCTTTTTTCATCACTTCAATCTTGAAGATCAAACGGTGAAAACGTTTGTTAAATATTATGCACCGAAAGATAGTATGCATTTATCTCTATAAATCTATTATACAATAGAGATATATATAACTATGTGTATAATGCTACTTAACACACATATATACATATATTTTGTGTGTGTATGAGTACATATATTGTATATTATGGGGTAGCAGTCTTTGACCAGACCTAAGCCAGTCCCGGCTTGGGTGGTATCAGCCCTTCAAAATGGTTCCGAATAAAATAATTGCCTCTTTTTGGCTCAAATTTGTTTGTCCGAAACTAAATGTGACCCAACCTGCCATCACGTGTTTGAGAAAATCCCGTGTGAATTCTTCCATGTCTTTGAATGAAGGTTACTAAATCGAGTTTTCGATCAAAAGTGAAATTCTCAGTTTTTTACTTGGTAAGGATCGATATTATCACATTCCAATTCTTTCCCGATACATCGCAAGTAAAATCCTAATGCATCCCAAAACGACTGGTTGGTGTGAGCTTATGTCACCATATGCAAGCCCTGAGTATTGAACTCATGACATCCAACATTTAGGTCGACCCTTTAGCCAGGTAGGCTATTGCTCATTGTGCTCCTGTTATTTTATGTTAGTTTTGATACTTGCTCCCTTTCTCTTCTGAGGCGATTTTTCACATATTTGGTTTTTGTTGTGACTCGCCCTGCGCCTATTGTTAGGTGCCCACTGTTCGAACTCGATTGGATCATTCGGGCTCAACGGATTCTTTCAAGTACCCACATCTAAGTGGAGCCAATGACTCAACCACCAACAAGCGACCCACCTTAGGACAAGGTGAGGCACACACTTCACTTAAAATCTGAAAAATTCAAAAGTTCTTGGGTCTTCTTACATTGTATATAAGAAAATACAAGTGTTTTGTTGATGTGAAATACAAATTCACCTCACCAAAAAGAATTACTGAGTACGCTACTGAGGTCCAACACTCATGAAGAAATCTGGATTAAAACTATGTTCTTAGGACAGTGACACTGTTGTGGTCAAATGAACTGTTGATGTATAGGCAGAAGAATCACCACTATGTTTTTGCATGAAGGTGATGCAAATCAAGATTTATGGTCATTGGGTTTTCTATTTACCTCTGTTTGATCACAACGTATTAAAGCTTAATTGATTGGTTAGTAATATTCATTCACAGTTGTATATTTTCGTGATAATTTGATCTATTGGTTAGTCTTTTTGTCAACTCTCTCTACATTAACTCCGTCCATTCCAAAAATCCTTCTCTAAAATAAATAAATGCTAATTAATATAGACAACAGAAAATGCCAATGGATATATAAGTTAACCTTTGTTCTGTTCGTATCTTTTGTTGCTTTATATTTGTCCTTTTTCGCTACTAAATTTACAATTACCTTAGTAAATACAGATTGTAGCATCAAATTTCGTTGCCCCGAGGCATGGAAAATATGATAATTTATGATAAAAAATAACCATTTTATATCAAAATCATTTTATCCAATGGTTGTTTGATAAAAAGCAACCATTCTATATATATTTTTGGGTCATTTTACCCATACAAGACAAACACCAGTCTGTTTCAACAGAAGGGTCAACAACAGCTAAGCCCTTCTTTTCTCATACTACATGGAGTCAACTACATAGATTATTGCCATGATAATAGTTGACTCAATATAAGCTAAATCATTGTTATTATTTACTTCTAATACTTTTATGGTCTTCCTCATCTTCATTTATCATTTTCACAATCAAAGCTTTTTTACCGGAGCTTTTCTTAGTGGTCTTTGTGCATGTTCAAACCATCATACTCATTTTATCACATATGGGTGCCACTCTCAATTTGTTTTAAATAACTTCATTATCTATAGATCTTCCTTTGTACAATCACTCATCTATCCAAACATCTTCACTTTTCTCACAAACATCTTTTACGAACATCTTTTATATATGTTAATGATTAAGTACTCATCACTCGGGTCTAATTACTGCTTTATAATATCTTTCATGAAATACGATCAACTCAATTGACAAAGTTATCTTCATTGGAAGCTATTATTATGAGGATACCTCCACACGATTATGAAGGTCAAGTTTAACTTTGGATGATGAAACACAACAGGGGAAAGTAGACAACCACAAGTATGGAATCAACTTCTCAAAGTGTACATTCTTAGTATATGAAATGTTTGAAGAGCAAGATATAATACATTATAAATTGTTATCCACAGTCAACAAGTGAGGCTACTTTGTTTTTTAACAGAAGGCCATAGCCTAACACCCACACATGCACCCTCTGGGACTCGAACTCCCCAACAGCAGCAACGGCGTTAGAGCATCCAGCCGTTGAGCTAATGTTCTAGGTCCACAAGTGAGGTTACTTTTGAAGAGAGAAAAAGAAGTTACACAAGAAAACATGACCATATCAAAATTCTGTACACCATCATGATGGATAGCATTACATCCTCGGTACGCAACCCGGCAGCTTATCTGGCCTCAAAGATGGAATGAGAGATTGGAAGCATTTAGACAGTTTGAACTTATCTCATTGAATGCGAGGCTGCAATTTCGTATCGATGTCTGAGTGCTGTGGCAATCTCTGGTACTACAACAATATCTTCCTTGCCTTGAGATATGAATACATCACAAAGAATCCAACAAACACTCCAACGAATATACCAGCAGTTGTTAACCAGAATGCGAACTACAGAATAAGGCCAGGTCAAATCAAAAGATTTGTCAACTGAAATTAAATGATTTCCAGCATAGAGCAAAAGCAAGGATTTGAGAACACTTATTTCTTTGATGATGAAATAGGAATTTGTGACCATGTTGAGAAAGCAGGCCTGTGATGAAATTGAGGTATTTAATAAGTGAAACCAGTCAGGGTTTCCTGCATGTCTGGTGGTATCCATGCTTGTGTCAGACACTTTGATACTCACCAACCAAACTTTTCCCGTGTTTGACTGAGCACTATCTTTTAATATTTTTAGTGTTAATGTCACTAAGACACTTCATGGATATTATCTTATTATATATTTTATTAGTGAACTAACCTATGAAAGCATAACTCTTTTTTTTAGTTGTTATGAAATGTTATTACTTATATGTGATGATATACACAAATTATACTCGTATATAGCCGTGTCCCCACACCCATGATTTTCGAAAGTTGCTGAGCTGTGTACCTGCAACAGTCCCCGTGTGACAGGTGAGAATTCTGTCAAGGTGGTGCAGAATCAACCGACCCCCCCCCCACACACACACATGCACACACACACACACACACACACACACACACAGAGAGAGAGAGTTTCATACAACATGGTCCTCGAGGTAGGACTTGAGGTTCATTCCAAATATGCCTGCGGTTAGGGGAACCAAATGAATAAAAAAAAAAATTCAGAACCAGTGCTTACTTGATTGGTAATATAGTATGCAGAAGCAGACATCGTTAAAGTTATTAGCTGAGTAGCTACTGAATAAGGTCAAAAACACTAAAACGTCCAGTTGACAGGAGTGGCAAGACAGTACCTTTTCTCTTTGAGAGTTGTAGTGCATGCTATTATTAAGTGATGCTTCAGAAAGCAAGCATTAAAACAGCAGGAAACTTATTCATCTTCTAACTCTACCAATTAAAACTTGTTTTAGGCATGTCATAACACCTAATGATGGAGTAGAACCTATGTTAAGGAACATGCTTTTGTCTTCCTCCAAAGATAGGCATAGACATGGTTAGAGATAAGATACTTCTAGAAACAACAGTAGGAGAGCTCAGAAGTTGCATCTCGCTAACCAAAATCATACAGAGTATGCATGTCTCCTCTTGTTCAGTACACAACATGTCAATTACATTTAGCATACCATCCTGGATATGCTATGCTGGAGTTACTGATGTCATCTTCATGTTTCATTGAACCGAATGAGCTCAAACATACAAGATGTTCTGTACAAGCATTCACTGGGAACTAAGGGTTGTCATCTGCAATGACAACATTGTGCATGCTATCATCACAAATTTGATCTGTTAGCATCAACGAACACCATACGACAATTCTGGTCCAGTATCGTTTATCTACAATGATATTATGAGCTTTCAAAGCATGCTGAGATCCATGTGAGATATATATATATATAATATGACTACACTATTGATCAAGCGATTCACCTTTTCAGACGTCTTATGAAACATTTTAGAGCAAAAAAGAAAGGCCTTCATATGATATTTATTGATCTAGAAAAAGCTTACGATAGGGTACCGAGTGAGGTTCTTTGGAGAACCTTGGAAAAAAGAGGTATCCTATTTACATACATTAACCTTATAAGAGACATGTACGATGGTACAAAAACATGTGTGAGGACTCATGAAGGAATGATCGATTTCTTTGAAGTTAATATTGGGTTACATCAAGAATCAACTTTAAGTCCATACTTATTTATATTGGTGATTGATGTGTTAATAAAACATATTCAAGATGAAGTGCCTTGGTGTATGTTATTTGCATATGACATTGTGCTGGTAGAAGAGTCTAAGGAAAAGGTATGAAAAACTAAATTTGGAAAGTATTAAAAGAGCTAGAGGACGACCATAAAAGTGTTGAAAAGAAACAACAAAGAATGATCTAGCTTATTCTGAGTTAACTGCTAACATGGTACACAATAGAGTATGTAGCCGACCCCATCTAGTATGGGACAAGGCTTAGTTGTTGTTGTCGTTATTGCTTTTGGTGCATTCCCTTCACCTTCTTCATACATGTGTACGGTATCCTATCTTTAATTATGTTTTTTATGCTAATACCTTTGAGAATTATCAAACTTTTGTTATAAATGTTGATTAACATGTTATTCCTATAAAATTTGAAGAAGCAAACAAGTGTCTGAAAAGTTACAATAGAAGCGGAGTTTGAATGTTTTTGTGAAAAATAATACTTGGACCATCATAAAACTTCCTCCCGAGAGAAATATAGTGGGATGAAAGTGGGTTTTTACTATTAAATATAAAGATGATGGCACCATTGAAAGGTATAAGACAAGACTCGTTGCCAAAGAGTATAATCAAGCATATGGAATTTACTACAATGAAACCTTATCACTTGTGTCAAAACTTACTTCTATAAGAATACTCCTTAGTATGACAACAAACTTGGGATGGGATCTATGGTAGCTAGATATGAAAAATACCTTCCTACAAGAAGACTTGAATGAAGAAATATATATGAAACTCCCACCATGAATGAATATTAATGCATCTGATGATATAGTTTGCAAACTGAATAAGGTTATCTATGGGCTGAAACAGTCACCAAGAGCCTGGTTGGAGAAATTTAATAAGGAAGTATGCAGCTTGGTGTATCAAAGAAGCCTAAATAACCATATTGTATTCTTTAAGAAAGATACAAAATTATCTATTATTGCTGTTTATGTTGATGATATCATTGTTATAGGTGATGACATTAAAGAAATATCAAGGTTAAAAAGGAATCTTCACAAATTATTTTACCTCAAAGACTTGGGCCGACTTCACTATTTCTTAGACATAGAGATCCAACCAAGGTATTTTCCTAACTTAAAGAAAATACATTATGGATCTACTACAAGAAACAAATATGCTTGATTGTAAAGAGAGGGATACTCCTATGGAGGTAAATAAAAAATTATTCATTGGAGATAGTGAAGATTTTAAGGATATTCACAAATACCAGAAATTGGTTGGCAAGCTTATATACTTGCCAATTACTTGTCCAGATATTACTTATGTTATGGGCATTGTTAGCATATTTATGCATTCTCCCACTAAGAATCATATGGATGTTTATATAGAATTCTTAGATATCTAAAATAAATACCTGCAATAGGTCTTCTTTATTTAAAATCCTGCAAATTCGGTATTGAGCTTTATTCTAATCTAGACTGGGCTGGATCTAAAGATCATCGAAAATCAACTATAGGTTATATGACACTACTTGATGGTAATATTATATCTTTAAACAGTAAAAAACAAATAATTTATGCCAAATCTATAACTAAAGCATAATACAAAGCGATAGCTCATGCTATGTGTGAATGAAAATAGGTATCTTCATTAATATGTGAACTGGGGTTCAGGTCTATTCAACCTATACCATTATATTATGACAGTAGTGCAACTATTCATATGACTTCCAACCCAGTATATTATGAAAGAATCAAACACATTGAAATCGATTCTCACTTCATGAGAGAAGATTTCAAATCAAGAATTTAAATTGGAGTATGTTAAATCATAAAAACAGAACGATGATTTCCTAACTAAAGCTACTGTCAACAGACAACTCAAGGATACTTTGTCCAAGTTGGGTGTTCTCGATATCTTCTACCCAATTTGAGGGGGAGTGTTAGAGACAGAAATCATTATGGGTCTTATTCTTATTTTATGTCTATTTAGTAGTACTTAATTAATATTAGGAGTAAATTAGTCATTTAAGATAGATTGTACTTATAAATAGGGTGATTAGGGTTAAGTGTTTTTTAGTAAGAAAAAGAAGAGTGAGAAGGATGGCAGCCATGAAGAGGGCACCGAAAATCTGCTCTGTGGAGATAGATGCAAATAGGCTGTGGAGATTTGATGTTTATATTATCTTTTAATGATTTGATGTTTATAACAATGGTGTCATGAAAACTGCTGGAAGTAGACACTAAACATGACCATACTTTTGTGGAGATAGATGCAAATAGCACAAGATTAAGCACAAACAACCAACACATGTAGCCGAGCCCACTTAGTGTGCATGAAGGCTTGCTTTCGTAGATAAACAGTTAATTCACACACAATAATAAAAGGAACTGATGTTTAATGTCAGCAGAACAGCTGAATCCAAAGTACATTTTCTACTTATCATTAGAAAACCATGATAAACGAGATATTAGGTCAGAGTAAGTAAATATGAGTTTATTTGCCTTAATATGACAGTACTATCATTGGTACCAAGTACATACGTTATTCCAGTAAATATTTATTATTTATCTAAACCAGTTAGCTGACCTCGTCTAGTATGGGAAAAGGCTTAGTTGTTGTTTGTATCTATCTAAACCAGAGGTAATCAGCCCCACCTAGTGAAGGAAAAATCTTAGTTGTTGGTTGTAGAGAGTGGGAGATTCCCCTTTTCAATACTGACCTTTTTATCTTGGGATAAGAGATATCAAATTGAATGCAATCCGTATAATAGGCTGTGACCGGTTGGTGCTGACATAGTAAGAGCTAACATGCGGTTCTATAGTTACGCAAGAACAGTGACTCAAATTTCATACTGGATCGTTCATTAAAGAACCAGCTATATAAAGAGAATCTAAAACACAGTGCTGGTTAAACAAAGCCATCAAATGTAGCAAAACCAGAATACCTGCTATTAATGCGCCAACAGCTATACAGAATGTGCCAACCTGCAAAAGCAACTCTACTCTGCTAACTTCTAGTCTTCTTGAACTGCAGTCAGAAAACGAAAAAGTAACATCAATAAAAGTTAAAATGGAGACTGCATTTTGAGTAAACGAAACATTCTTCCACGAGAACAAGCAGGCTTGATAATAAAAGTAACATTAATATTTTATGAGTCCAATCCATGTACTACTACTGATGAAAAACGATCTCTGAAGAACTACACTGAGTAAAACACTAAAGTAACATTTCATACAAGAAAAAAAGACTAAACAAGAAAACAAATATTTAATAAGAGCTGATACAGCCATGAAAAGTCACATGTGATCCATATGTTGGTGGAAAAGAGACATTTAATGCATTAAAGGAAAAAAACTTGTCATGCGCATCATGGATGTGGATATTGAGAAATGAATATTATTCTTTTACTTTAGAATGACTAAAATTGTGATTATTCTTTACAAATTCTATCTTACAGTACTTGAAAACTCATGATTTATGCACACTTAAAGAGAAATTTTCAACTATCACCAAAGCTGTTGGGTCTAATCAAATGGCCCCAAACTTTTCGGCTCTTTCAATGTCCCCAAGAAGTTTGCACTTGGTCAATCATACACAGTACCCAACCACCATTGAGTTTATTGCTGGATTACCATGAAGTCATACAATGAACTTACTCCTCTGCCTTCTACAGTTGCAGGTTTAGACATGCAATGTTTGATAAAAGAGTACATAAGGTATAGAAGACAAGCATAACAAGAAATTGAAAAAGAAAGAGAGCGAAGAAAGGTATCTAAATTTAAAATAATTAAAAGTTTGAATGCCACCTTGATTTTAAATATGATATTTTAAACTAGCATTATATTTTCTATATTTTCTTGAAGATAAGAAATGATTCCCACTTCCATGATGTTTTAAAAATATTTTTGGAGAAATATATATACAAACCCACACACAAGAGAGAGAGAGAGAGAGAGAGAGAGAGAGAGAGAGAGAGAGAGAGAGAGAGAGAGGAATAGCTGTTTGTTTCTCAAAAGCATGCCATTAATGTGAGAGATCTCATACAGAAATAAGAGCCTCAATCTTTTGCACCAGCATATTTGAAACGAACACATAGGGCAGAGAAACTTTTTGGTTCTTTTTTGAAGGCGATAGGTACACAAACCATTTTAACTATATGTCAAAATGGAATGGATATCAAGCATGGGTACGCTTGCCATTCAAAATAATCCAAGCAAAAGCTTTGAGATGGGGGGATAAAAACTGAAACGGTTACGGGTATTTGAACTCCACCCAACCATTGATATGGGGATACTTGAGAGTTCCCATTAAGGCACCCCCACCATAATATTCAAATCATATTATGGAATTTTAACCAAGTGATGTGAGAATCTGGAAACCTTAGATTTACAGCAATTGAGTCTTCCATTTCTTTTGCAGAGTCTAGAAGCCTTTCAGCTTGTCCATGAACTGATTCGCACCTGCAAGTCAATAAGTATCCATAAACGATATCAAAGGCATAATTAATGTGGTTAAAAACTATGGGTTGTCTCTTTAAAGAAGTAAAACGCTCCAGCAGCAATGAACAAGGAGAGAAAGGTGAACAAGGAATAGCCACTACATGCCTAAATCTAGAAAAAGGAATAACATGGAAAGAAGCTTCAGAATGTCATCATTTGATCCTTGAACATCAATATCATTACATGTTTCACATCCACCAAAGCAACAATTTATACAGTAAGGACTGATAAAGTTCTTACAAATCATGTGCTAAGAGTATTAAGTAATATTTCATAAATAAGGACAACATATTACAACAAAAACTGACCTTTGCAAATAGTTTTCCAAAAGCATTTCAATTTCTTCCTCCTCTTCTGCCAATATGAATCAAGATAAAAGTAAGAACATATTTAAACAGCCAGGGAGTTTCTCAAGGACAATGTGAATGAAGTTCTATTTAACCTTTCTTCTATTTCATTCATACTGAAGCTGTATTTCCTATAGAGTCCACCAAACTCAACAAGCAGTGGCAGATTGATTGCCTTTGCTTTTCAAGAAAGTTGCAATATCACCTGGGTACATTGCATTTGAGTATTGGAAAGATTATGGCAAGTGATATATGTAAGAAATAACTCTTCAATGGAATTGAAGAGTCTACGCCAAATGACAATATTACAATCCAAGAATCGCCAAACAATCAATACACCAAATACTTGTATTGAAACACACAAGTCAAGTCAAATGAAGAACCAATGAATCAAACAAATAGCCAAGATGATCCCCAAACAATAATGATTTATTAATGAAGGTTGAGGTTCTATTTATAGAGCAACAAGAGTTATTTACAGCAACTAAGATGAATAAAGAGAGAGAGACTAGCTGTTGGAGATCTCCCAAAGCCATTGGGGCCAACGATTGGCCCCCAACGGCTAGTTCGGGTCAATGTTCACATGGCCCTAACACTTGTAGCTCGGGCCAGGTGAGCCAAGACCAACGGGCCCTAGTGGCCCATTTCTTATTACATTTTAATACCCCCAAACTTGTGGTCCTTATACCGAAAGTTTATCCAAAAAAAAAAATTAAACCCAGGAGCTCACAATGATTTGGTAAAGGAAGTTCGAAGGCACATATCATAAAGTCAACTTTTTCTTAATACATTTCTCTCTAACAAAGTGACAATACATCTCGATGTGCTTGATCATTTCATGAAAGTTGTTGTTAGATGCCATGTATATGATATTTTTATTGTCACAAAACGTAGTGAAGGGTTGTTAAAAAATAACTCACATGTCTCTTGGCACCTCTACAATCCATAAAGTCTAAGCGGTAGCAGTTACCATTACACAAATTTTTGCTTCCTTGGAAAACATACAGACCTTCTATTGCTTTTGAATCTTCAAGAGATCAAGGACTCACTTAAGAATAAAAAAAACCGGTAATGGAGTGTTGATTATTAACATCTTTACCCAAATCAACATCATTATATACAGTCAAGTCAAGAGAAGATGAATTTAGAAACACCCCTTATCGATAGAGTGCTTAATGTATCTAATGATTCTCATAATCATACTTATATGAGCACTAATAGAAGCTTGTTGAAACTAGATCGCAATGTGAACATCATGTAATATATCAGGGCGAGTAATGGAGAGGTAAGTTAATGCCCTTATCAGTTGCGTGTATGGTGTTGAATCTTTGAGTTTCTCTCCTTCTATTGCTCTTAATTTTGTTCCAGTATTTCTAGTGTATCTACCTTCTTCTCATCAATTAGTCCAAACCTGTTAACAATATCACTTGTAAATTTGTAAATTTTGTTTGAGATATAAAATATCCTATATCACTATGTATAATTTCAATTCTCAAAAAATAACTAAGCAATCCGAGATATTTCATTTCAAATTCTTCGTGAAGATCTCTTTTAACTTCAAGTATACCATTTTCATCACTTTTAGTGATGATTATGTCATCAACATACAAAAGCATGATTATTATGCATGCATATGATTTTCCTACAAACAAAGTCACGTCAGTATAGCAGGATAAAATTTTATGCGCATGAATTGAACTTTAAAATCTATAAAATCAAGCATTAGGAGCTTGCTTAAGACCATAAAAAGCCTTATTTAATCTAAGAACATGATTTTTTGGGATAATAAGACCTAGAGGAGAAACCATATATAACTCTTCGTTTAGCTTAACATTTAAGAAGGCATTCTTAATATCTAATTAAAAGATTTTTCACTTCACTAAGGATTATTAGAATTATTATGGTAGTCATTCCAATAATAGGAGCAAAAGTTTTCTCATAGTCTATTTCATATTCTTCGGTATATCCTTTAACTACTAGTCTAGCTTTATATCTTTCTATAGTGCCATCACTGTGAGTTTTTACCTAGTATACCCATCTACATCTAATAAGTTCCTTATCCTTAGGTTTAGGTACAATTTCCCAAGTATGAGCCTTATCTAAAGCTTTTAATTCTTCTTGGATAGCGTTTTCCCACTCCCATATGCCTTCGGCTTGATTATAAGAATTTGGTTGTTGAATTTGTTGAATGGTAGCAACAAGATTTCTTCTTTGAGATTCAAAGGTTTCATAGGACACAAATATTTGTGGGAGCCTTGAAATTCGAGAGGGTATGCCTACATTATTTTTTTCTATAAATTTTACATCTCTTGACATATATTATTTGTCTTCTTTTGAATCAAAACACCTATAAAGCTTTTTGTCAACTCTATGACTTAGAAAGACACAATCTATAGATTTAGGTAACAACTTATCATTCTTATCTATATAGACAAAACATCTATATCCAAAAATTCTCAAATTTTCATAATTCGGGACAAGTCTAAACAATTTTTTATAGGGAGAGATATTACTTAAGTTAGGAGGAAGGCATCCTATTTATTAGGTATATGGCGGTTTGGGTAGCTTCTGTTAAATTTTAACATGAAATGAGCATGAAACAGGCAGGTAGATTTCTACAATTTGGAGTAGAAGACATCTCTCTCATTGAGCTGCCATCTTTCTCTTTTTAACGAAGAGATTACATGCTAATTAGGTTTTGGTAGGTTTTTCCTTTTATAACCAACCTACTCTATTTTATATTACACAAATGCCATTAATAAAAAATAATTTAAAGAAGCCTTTAGAAACCCCTAACTAAGATACTAAAGGTAGACCACAGTTACGGCCGGACTTGACTGCTTATGTGTCTTCTGCTTCTTTAATACTCCCCCTCAAGTTGGGTGTGAAGATTATAATTATACCCAACTTGCCACACAATTAGACCACATCTCACGTGTTCTAATCTGAATTCATTAGAACACACACAATCTCTTATAAAGTGACATTCTATTTCGATGTGCTTGGTCCATTCGTGATAAACTGGATTCAAAGCAATTTGTATCACTGGCTTACTGTCACACCATAAAGGGATGAATGTTGTAATTGGAAATCCTATCTCCATAAGAACATATTTCAATCATTTTAATTCACAAATACCCGAGGTCATTGATCTATATTCTGCTTCAATTGTAGATCTAGCTACCACAATTTGTTTCTTGCTTTTTTAAGATACTATATTACCACCAACCAATGAAAAGTTGATTTTCTATCTTCTTTTGAGTCAACCCAATTTACATTTATATAAACTTCAATCCCACTGTGTCCATGATTCTTGTAAAGAATACCATATCCGGGAGTGCTCTTTATATAATCTTCTTTTAATTCTTCTTGGATAGCGTTTTCCCACTCCCATATGCCTTCGGCTTGATTATAAGAATTTGGTTGTTGAATTTGTTGAATGGTAGCAACAAGATTTCTTCTTTGAGATTCAAAGGTTTCATAGGACACAAATATTTGTGGGAGCCTTGAAATTCGAGAGGGTATGCCTACATTATTTTTTTCTATAAATTTTACATCTCTTGACATATATTATTTGTCTTCTTTTGAATCAAAACACCTATAAAGCTTTTTGTCAACTCTATGACTTAGAAAGACACAATCTATAGATTTAGGTAACAACTTATCATTCTTATCTATATAGACAAAACATCTATATCCAAAAATTCTCAAATTTTCATAATTCGGGACAAGTCTAAACAATTTTTTATAGGGAGAGATATTACTTAAGTTAGGAGGAAGGCATCCTATTTATTAGGTATATGGCGGTTTGGGTAGCTTCTGTTAAATTTTAACATGAAATGAGCATGAAACAGGCAGGTAGATTTCTACAATTTGGAGTAGAAGACATCTCTCTCATTGAGCTGCCATCTTTCTCTTTTTAACGAAGAGATTACATGCTAATTAGGTTTTGGTAGGTTTTTCCTTTTATAACCAACCTACTCTATTTTATATTACACAAATGCCATTAATAAAAAATAATTTAAAGAAGCCTTTAGAAACCCCTAACTAAGATACTAAAGGTAGACCACAGTTACGGCCGGACTTGACTGCTTATGTGTCTTCTGCTTCTTTAATACTCCCCCTCAAGTTGGGTGTGAAGATTATAATTATACCCAACTTGCCACACAATTAGACCACATCTCACGTGTTCTAATCTGAATTCATTAGAACACACACAATCTCTTATAAAGTGACATTCTATTTCGATGTGCTTGGTCCATTCGTGATAAACTGGATTCAAAGCAATTTGTATCACTGGCTTACTGTCACACCATAAAGGGATGAATGTTGTAATTGGAAATCCTATCTCCATAAGAACATATTTCAATCATTTTAATTCACAAATACCCGAGGTCATTGATCTATATTCTGCTTCAATTGTAGATCTAGCTACCACAATTTGTTTCTTGCTTTTTTAAGATACTATATTACCACCAACCAATGAAAAGTTGATTTTCTATCTTCTTTTGAGTCAACCCAATTTACATTTATATAAACTTCAATCCCACTGTGTCCATGATTCTTGTAAAGAATACCATATCCGGGAGTGCTCTTTAAATACCTGAGTATATGGTACACTGCCTTCATATGTCTCTTTTTGCATGAATATGCTCACAATTCCCACAGTATAAGAGATATCATATCTAGTGTTAGTCAACTATATCAACTTACCAACCAATTTTTGGTATCTCATTACATCTACTTTGTCACATCCATCATCCAATTCCATCTTTTGATTAACCTCCACAGGGGTATGTATCGGTTTGCACTCCATCATTTTTGTGTCTCGCAGTAAATCCAACGTATATTTTCGTTGGTTTAGGAAGATGTTTGCACCCAAATATGCCACTTCAATGCCGAGAAAATAGTGTAACTTTCCCAAATCCTTGATGTCGAAGAGTTTGTGTAATTTCTTCTTTAGTTCCTCAATTTCATCTACATTATCACCTGTTACAATAATATATAAACTAACAATAGTGTTAGTTTCGTTCTTCTTTTAATAAACAAGGTATAATCACCAACACTTTTGGAATAGCCCAAATTAATAATGCTACTACTGAATTTTTAAAACCAAGCACGAGGTGATTGTTTTAATCTATATATAGCCTTTTTCAGTTTACAAACCTTCCTTCGTTGATTTACATACCATAGTGGCAAGTCCATATATACTTCTTCACTAAGCTCCCCTTGCAAAAAAGCATTTTTCACGACTAACTGTCATAATGTCTAATTTTTTTGAGCAGCTACACTAATTATAACTCTGATGGTTGTAAGTTTAGCCACAGATGCAAAGGTCTCCTCATAGTCAATTCCATGTGACCGACTATATTCTTTTGCTACTAGGCGGGCCTTATATCTTTCTAAAGATCCATCTGCCTTGAACTTCATAGTATAGACCCACTTACAGCCAACTGCCTTCCTTCCTGGTGGGAGGTCACTCACTTCTCATATATGATTCTTTTAAAGAGCCTCTATCTCTAATTGCATGGCTTTAACCCACTGAGGTGATCTAGAGGCCATCCAATAATCATTTGGAATTTGGTATTCTTAAACATTCAATACAAAATTATGATAACTAGGAGATATACAATCATAAGATATGAATTGAGTAATCGAGTATTTAGAGCATGATCTTTTCACTTTCCTCAAAGCTATCAGAAGATTAAGACATAAATCCTCATTACCTTCTTTTGTGGCCTCTAGAACTTGATCTCAGGAAGAATCTTCCCCTTGGTTCATAGCTTCCTGAGAATTGGGCGCAAATCTCTTCCTTTCTACCCGAGTGTAAGTCTTTAGTTCTTTCTTGTTCCGTGGTTCCTCTAAAGATTAGTGGCCATCAGTTTCTTCATATGTTGTGTCAACCAGCAACACCTACTCTTCTCTTGTAGGTGGATAGCGGTCACATGTAAAATAGGAAGTAGTTTCAAAGAAGGAAACATCTAATGACACTTGCTGATTTTTTAGATCATAACATATGTATCCCTTCATTCTCATTTGAGTACCCAAAGAAGACACACTTTGACTACACGAGGATCCAACTTATCCCTAAATTGACTGTTTATATGGACATAGCATAAACACCTGAATATTCTAGGTGTTATATGGAAGGAAGTATAATTTGGTTTGAACATTTGAAATAGAGTTTTTCCAGATAGAACCACTGATGGTAACCTATTTATTAAATGTATTGCAATAAGGATAGCTTCTGGCCAAAACATTTTGGAAACATTATGTTCCAAGAGTAAGGTTCTAGAAACTTCTAATATGTGACGATTATTCCTCTCTACAACTCTATTTTATTGTGGAGTATACACACATATGGTTTGATGTATAATCTCGTGGGATTCCAGGTAATTTTTTAAGCTATGATTGATGAATTCACCTCCATTATATGATCTCAGAGTTTTGATTTAATGATCAAAATGATTCTTAATGAGCTTGTGAACTTTAGGAAATATGGCGATAACCTCATATTTTGATCTCATAAGAAACACAAATATAAAACTAGAATAGTCATCAATAAAAGTGACAAAATATTGGTATTTTCCTAGTGAAGGAACAAGACAAGGACCCCATACATATGAATACACTAACTGAAAAGGAATAATAGATTGTGACTGTCAACTAGAAAATGATACTTTCTGATGTTTGACTCTGTGACATACATCACACTAAAGAACTAAGTCCTTTTGACATTTAATAGGAATCAAATCTCTAATTCTAGAAGCTGGAAAATGCCCCAATTAGCTGTGCCACAGTTTTAGTTTCTCGTGTGCTTTGGTGACTGCAAAAACCTTTTTCTGATTTGTGATGATGTTGTCTGGCAGAATGTAGAGCCCATTCCTCAGTTCACCATGATCAATAGTTCTTCCCATCCTCATATCTTAAAATGTACAACCAAGAGGCAAAAATGTTACTGAACCGTTTATATCTCTAACTAGTAAACTAGCTGAGAGTAAATTAACGGAAAATTCTGGAATATATATTACATATTGAAAAATCTGAGTTTGCATCTTCCCTTTTTCTGTCATAGGAATTAGAGAGCCATCGGCTAATTTGATGTACTGGGAATCAAATATTGGGTAATACTGTATAAACATGGAATTGTCACCTACCATATGGTCTGTTGCTCCTAAATCTATAACCCAAAAATTAGAACTTTTGAACAAAGAGTTGCCACTTATGGTGTACGAAGTTGGTACACTAGATTCATTCTTTTCTGATGATGTAGAGGGTTGATCTCTGATTTTGAATTCAATTTTAGCAAATTTCTTTCTCAGTTCTGTGAGTTCGTCGTGTGCGGTTGTACCTGCATAATTTTCAAAGGTTGAAGCTACATAGCTTCCATGATCTCTCACGTCCTTCGGCTTAACGATAATCTCCCAGCATTGCTCCCTCGTGTGTCTTTCTCTTCTACAGTGTGAGCATTGCAACTTGTTCTTAACTTCATAGTTCTGAAATATTCCACCTTTTCTTCGTGTGGAACCTCTTCTATGCTGGAAATTAGATTGTCCTCTTCCAAGAAATGCTAATTTTTAAGCTTATGGAGGCTTTCGAGACTCCTCCTATCTTCTTCTCTTAAGAGAAGAGCATAAACAATACCTACAGAAGGTAACTCCTCTTTGTTCAATATGTTGATCTTGATAGATTCATATTTAGAGACAATTCCCCACAAAAGATTGAACACTTTCCGTGCCTCGCTATTGGTCGTCCTCTCCTTCACAGAATGGTTGCATTTATTCTCAATTATAAACCTTTGTTCATTTCATAATCCCCTAAGTTCTCTATATCCGCTAACAGACCTATCTCTTTTTCTGCATTTTCTTATCTTCTCTAAGACTTCATAATCCTTTGCTATATTCTTCTTCCTCAAATATGCTTTGCTATATTCTTCTTTCTCAAATATGCTTCTTCAACCGTTGTCCAAATTTCAGTGACCATTTCTAGATACATAATTGTTTTGCTTATTTTAGGAATCATTAACTGTATTAACCATGAACTTACCAGGGCATCCTCTTTCATCCATTTTTCAAATTCTGCAGTATCTTCTTCTGGCCGAATCTACCTTTCGTTGGTCAGTCCAAATTTTTCTCTTGATCTTAAGACTAATTCAATCCATCTAGTCCATTATCTATAGTTATTGTCATCCAACTTAATATTGGTGATTTGATATGGCTCGATTTTAGAGTCACTTATACTCATATGATTTTGGGGCTCTTCTTTAAATTGCCCTTCCATCATTTTTTATTTTTGAAATCTTGATTTCTGAATGTTCACAGTGAATCACTCTAATCGACGCACTGAAAAATCTACAGTTTTCTTCTAGACTACTCCATGTCGCTCGAGCTCCAATGTGGGCTACTTCTTTCTTGATTTCTTCCTCAATTTGATTGCCCTAAGGCTATGATACCATGTTAAATTCTAACATGAAATGAGCATGAAACAGGTGGCCACATTTATGCAATTTGGAGTAGAAGATATCTCTCTCTTTCTTAACGAACATATTACATACTAATTAGGTTCTGGTAGGGTTTTCCCTTTTATAACCGTCTTACTTTATTCTATATTACACAAATACAATTAATGAAAAACAATTTAAAGAAACCTTTAAAAACCCCTAACTAAGATACTAAAGGTAGACCACATTTATGACCAGACTGCTTCTACATCTTCTTCTTCTTCAACAACTTCCGCCCATAAGTACTTAGGTACTTTAATAGCAATTAAAAGAGCTCTAGTGGTTTCTATAATGTGTATGTTTTCGTTTGGCTAAACTATTTTATTGTAGAGTTTTCATGCAAGATTGTTGGTGTAAAATTTCAGGTGATTAAATAATTTTGAAATTCTTTTGACATATACTCACCACTGGAATACAACAACAATAACTAAGCTTTTTCCCATACTAGACGGGGTTGGCTACATGGATTCTTTGTTTCCACAGATCCCTATCATGTGCCATGTTAGCAGTTAACTCACAATAAGCTAGATCATTCTTTATTGTTTCTTTCTAACACTTTTGTGGTCATCCTCTACCCCTTTTAATACTTTTCAAATTTAGTTTTTCTAACCTTCTTATAGGTTCTTCTTTTGATCTTCTTTCTATATGTCCAAAGACTCCAAACCATCTTAAACGATATTCTCTCATTTTATCCTCTATTGGTGCCACTCCTAATTTGTTTCTAATAACCTCAGTACGTATACGGTCTTTTCTTGTATGACCACTCATCCATCTCAACATCTTCATTTCTGTCACAATCATCTTTTCTACATGTTGATGATTATTTTCCCAACACTCAGAACCATAAAACATGGTAGGCCTAATTGCTGCTCTATAATATTTACCTTTTAACTTTAATGGTATCTTCTTATCACAAAGAATACCTGATGCTCCTCTAACCAACATTAATTCTATGCGTAACATCTCCATCAATTCTTTCATCACTCTGAAAATTGACCCTAGGTATTTAAAACTTTCTTTTTGGGAGATGCAATGTGTGTCAATATTAATTTCTATGTCCTCTCCTACCGATTTACTACCCTTGATATGTTTAAGAAACTCTTTGACTTCATTCTTTTGAATACATCGGTAGAAATTGTGATTTATATACTTTTCTTATTTGGCTAACTCTCCTAAGCTAATACTAACATCTTTATTTTCATTAAAAAGCTTATAAAAATAGTTTTTCCATCTATTTCTTATATCATCATTTACCACTAGAATTTTTTCATCCTCGTCTTTGATGAATCTAACATAATTAAGATCTTTAGTTTTCTTATCTCTAGCCCTATCTATCCTAAAAATATCTCTTTCACCCTCTTTTGAGTTGAGTTTTTTATATAAGTCCTACCAAATTTTAGCTTTTGCTTCACTGACGGCTTTTTTTCGCTTCTTTCTTTGCTTTCTTATAAGTCTCTAAAGTTTCACTAGTTTTCTTAGCATAATATAATTTGTAACATGCCCTCTTTGCCTTGATTTTATTTTGTACTACTTCACTCCACCACCAAGCTTCTTTTTGTGCCGGTACACCTCCCTTAGATACCCGTAACACATCTTTTGCCACTTTCCTAATATGTATAGCCATATTATTCCACATATCACAGGGTGTACCAACATAATTCCAAACATCTCCTTGAAAGACTTTCTGTTTAAATATATCTTCTTTCTCGCTTTTGAGATTCCACCATTTAGTCTGAATAGCTCGATGCACTCTTTTCTTCTTTGTCCATTTTCTTATTTGTAAATCCATAACTAAAAGTCGATGTTGGGTGGTTAAGCTTTCTCCTAGAATTACCTTGCAATATTTACAACACGCTCTATCTTTTTTTCTACAAATAAAGTAATCAATTTGTGTTTGTGATAAGCCACTCTTATAAGTAATTAAATGTTCATCTCATTTTTTGAAGATTGCATTGACTATAAAGAGATCAAATGCCATAGCAAAATTTAAAATCTCCCTACCTTCCTCATTTATATTCCTAAAACCAAAGTTTCCATGAATCCCTTGATATCCTAATGCCTCTTTACCGACATGTCCATTTAAGTCTCCTCCTAAACAAATCATCTCCCTTTGTGGAATCTTTTGAAACACCTTATCTAACTCTTCCAAAAAAAACTATCTTTATGTTGAAGAATATGCTTATCTAGTGTTCTTTGTGTTAGTTTTTATGTTTCTAGGTATTATTGTACTCGCCCGAAAGTATAGGAGCATTTTGGTAATTTTCTTTACTAGGAGTATTTTAGTCAAATTTCATTTTACAGCTCTCTATATAAGGGCTAGTAGATGTATTAGAGTGAGTGAGGTTGTGTTGTAAGAAAGAGTGGAGAAGAGGGGGGGCGGCCTCCATTGGAGGTCCGCCCCTTCCTTCAATCTCTCATTTTTCCTCCTTAATATTAGTCTTATTTTGTGTGTTTAATCTCCTGTAATGCTACTTTGAATTATAATATGGTATCAGAGCAGTTTGATCAATGGGAGCAGCGGGAGATTTGTCGGAAGTTGAAGTAGGGAAGCGATTAAAAAGGATAGAAAAGAACAGACTGGTTGAAGCGAAAGAGAAAAGTTTCTTCGTTGTAAGGATGTCTTATGTTGTTGTTTCTGCTGAATGATGAAATGAAATCAAGAGCATTTGATGAAGATCTAAGAAAATGATGTGATGGTGTGGCTGATGTGATGGTGTAGCTTGTACAATATAGAATTCGAAATCAAGACTAGTGGCTGATGTGATGGTGTAGCTTTTGCAATACAAAGTTACAAACTGGTTGCAACAAAACAACATCAAAGGTTGCAAAGGATGGTACTGAATCATCCAACAACAATCCGTGATCTTTTGCCTATTGTTTCGCAGTCGAAGCTGTCATTTTTTACAGAAGCTGAGGCAGTTCCCCTATTGAAAACGTTGAATGGCAATACAGCTGAGCCAAGTGGAATTCTGAAAGTTGGACCTGAAGGTGATTTCACGCAAGAGGAAGTTATTGACTGGAGCTGGTGCTACTTCAGTGGGCCTTGGACCTTTTAGATTGCGTGTAGAGCCGGTGATAGTATCACTACTTTCTGCTCTTATGTTGTGGGCTGATTCACAAGCCGTAGAGAGGAGATAGGTGGCTACCAATGGAGTTGGACTTAAAAGGTGAGACCTTCTAGTATGTGAATTAACATCCTTTCTGCAGCAATGTGGAAGTTCTCCTGAAATGATAAAATTAATTCTGATTTAGATGCGTTAGCATATTGGCAGGTAAATGAATATAAATATCTTGAAATTTCTCCAGTGGGTCGTGATGTCCTGTCCACTGTTGTATTGGAAAGTGCATATTGTAATTTTTTTTTGGATTATGAAACTATCATTTTTGGTGGCTGGAGTTATGGCATATGGCGGCTGCAGTGTGTATTCCCAAGAAAGCCTAAAGAATCTGATCGTGAAGGTATATGGACCATTAAATACTAGGGGTCCATCATTATGACAGTTATTGGAAGAATACTGCAGCCACGTTATTGGAAGAATTTAATGTTGCAGTAATGAAAAGTGGTTGTTTTGAATTAGGTGGCAGCAACAATTAATAGGGATGGATATTGACAGCCTGGATATTGACATGGATGATGGCTGCAATAATTAATAGGCATGGATATCGACATGGATGGTGGCTGCATTTATCATGCAGGAGCTGATTTATCACAGGCTGCATTTATCATGGGGTTCGAAAGGCAGGAGCTGAAGTTCGAAGGCATGGATGATGGCTTAATAGGGTGACATTTGGGTGACGGCAAACTTCATCAGAGATTTTATGAGAACAGTGAGCTGCAAATAAATGAATTAATGAGGAAACTAGAAAAAGCAAACCTGAAAGTTTCTAGTCTTCAGCAGTCTCTAGCAGACATTGAAGAACGTTGCATGGTAATGACCAAGAGAAGACGATAACTGGATCAAGACTGAATTTGACTGCTGAGATTGAGAAGGTCTCCTTTGATAGAACTGACTTCTTCCACAAGTTGCAGATGGAACAAATGAGACTGATAGGTCTGGAGCAAACACTAAGGAAAGAGTTGGACTCCTCAAGTTTAGAGTTGGAGACCCTTAGGAAGGAGAACATCAGTCTGTTGGAGAGAATGCAAAGTGGTGGAAGTTGTGATGGAGCAGGATGCAGTTGGAGATGATGGTTTATCTGATGTCATGTGAACTAATTTGAAATAATTGGTAACCTTACTATACAATCTTTAAGGCACTCAGCTGATCAGCTTGAAAGCTATTTCTTAGAAACAACCAGGTCTCTCATTCTTTCTCTTGGTGATGTTATCGACCTTCAAAAATTTCAAAATCAGTCCTAGCAATTGTAGCCACATTCACTGGTTACCCAGTAAGCTTTTGAGACTTTCTGGCTATGATGCAGGTCTGTATATTTTCAAATAGATGGGCTATGGAAAACTCCCTGTTGTATATGTCGGTACCCTCTCAAAATTGAAACAATTCCTGCAGATAATGGTTGAAGCTGTAAAGTTGTCATTAAAACAGAATCCAATGCCTTTTTCTGCCTATGAGAGGAAACTGTATCCTAATGAAACAATTACTTTGATCATAGCCAGTGTATGGAGCATCTAAAAAGGCTCAAGGTTTCCCTGCAAACAGAGACTGAAGTGGACCATTTGTTCAAGCCTATTATCAATGACTGCAATTGGAAGGCAATTTGCTAACTGTGCGGCAAGCAAGCATTCTTTACTCTGACATGGACCAAACTGATTGGCGGAGTTGATGTTTACATGCTAGTGTGCAGACAACATTATGTGAATGACTAAGTTATTATTGACGTACTAGGACTTGAGTGACAAGGTTGGAGATTTGTCGCAGAACGTGTGACTGGTGATAAGAAAAGAGTTTTTTTTTTAAATGATGGGAAACATGTTAAAAATGAAGATGAGTAGCTTGTGTTGAAAAGCGTGTGTGCAGATGAATGATGCATATGAAGATGTTTGATAAAATACTCAAGAAAGAGATGATTAAAATGCATATGAAGTGTTTGAGGAAATGTTAAAGAGATCTTAAAAATTCTTGTGTAAGTTAGCAGTAACGAGGACTGCTTTGTGGTTATGACAGCCAAGAAGGTTGTTTTGTTGTTGTGACAGCCAAGAAGGCTGCTTTGTTGTTGTGACAGCCATGATGGCTGCTTTGATGTTGCGACAGCTAGAATGACTGCTTTATTGTTGTGACAGCCAGGATGGCTGCTTTATTATTGTGACAGCCAGGATGACTGCTTTATTATTGTAACAGTCAAGATGACTGCTTTGATATTGTGACAGCTAGGATGGCTGATTTGTTGATGTGATAGCTAGAATGATTGCTTTTATGTTGTGACAGCCAGGATGACTGCTTTATTGTTGTGACAGCCAGGATGACTGCTTTATTGTTGTGACAGCCAGGATGACTGCTTTATTGTTGTGACAGCCAGGATGGTTGCTTTATTGTTGTGACAGCCAGAATGACTACTTTGTTATTGTTACAGCCAAGAAGGCTGAGTTGATAGTGCAGCCAGAGATGTTGCTTGTAATGACAAGCCAGAAAGGCTAATATATTTTTTAGGAGAATAAGTTGTTAAAGATCAAGATCAGTGATGAAGACAGATGAAGAACGTTGAAAGCAGATATGAAAATTTTTGGCAAGTTTGGAGTTCGAAGTATCTCACTCCCAACTTAAGGGGGGATGTTGAAGAATATGTTTATCTAGTATTCTTTGTGTTAGTTTTATGTTTCTAGGTATTATTATACTCGCCCGAAACTATAGGGGCATTTTGGTAATTTTCTATACTAAGAGTATTTTGGTCATTTTGTTCAAATTCCATTTCACAGCTCTCTATATAATGGTTGGTAGATGTATTAGAGTGAGTGAGGTTGTGTTGTAAGAAAGAGTGAAGAAGAGGGGGGGGGAGGGGGGCGGCCTCAATTTGAGGTCCGCCCCTTCCTTCAATCTCTCATTTTTCCTCCCTAATATTAGTCTTATTTTGTGTGTTTAATCTCCTGCAATGCTACTTTGAATTACAACACTTTATACTATCTTCTAGTCCTACTTAGGGTGCGTAAGGACAAACTATATTCAAAATCTCTAATCCTAACACTAATTTCAACGTCATGATTCGGTCACCATATCATTGTATGTCTACCACACTATCCTTTAAATATTTATTTATGATAATACCAACTCCGTTTCGAGCCTTTTCCTTACCGGAGTACTATAATTTAAAACTTGTATTTTCTATCTCCTTTGCTTTTTCTCCTACCCACTTTGTCAATTGTAAACATAGAATATGAATCTTTCTCCGAATCATAGTATCTACTGTTGAATTCAAGCATAAAACATAGATTGAAATAGTCAAAAATGAATTCCACACATATTTCTTGAATCAGGGCGACAGTCGGCTGCTCCAAAATGGCTGCCGTCCTTCTATTCCATCTCTTAACATTAAGCAACCCTAATTACAGATTTATACTAATCCATGTTCTAACTTAAAAGACAGAAATAACCCTACTTAAAGTACATGATTTCTAGTGGATTCTAATGGATCTAACCTGATCCATTAGGACCCAAACATGTAACTTACCCAAACACATAACTCGACTCACATAAACTTAACCACACTTAAATTACATAAAATTACATAAGACTGTAAAACATAAAGACTGAAACATATGAATACGAAACTTGATCTCCAACATCTACCACCTCCATTAGCTTACCGGATAATGTTTCGATATTCTAAGAACCAATACGAATCTTATTATCTAGGACTAGCTTCCTTACCCCCCGCATTCATCTATAATCAAAATGCGGAGACTCTCTCTAAAAAAAATTCACTACATTCGGGCAACAATGTAGCGGGACTAACTTCTTTACCCACACTCGTCCATGATGTGGGAACACTCTCTGCAACTGATTCACTATATTCGGGTGAAAATGTAGTGGCCCTTGCTTACTTATTACTGCATTCGGGCTCTGTAGCACGTCGCTAGGCAGGAACGCTCCAAAGCAATGCTCATCATTTTTGTAATCCATGTTATAAAAGTCCGACGAAGTTTTACGTTGGTTGTCAAAAGCCTAACACAACCCTCCTCCTTTATCCGGGCTTGGGACTGGCAATGCAAGGGTGATCCCTTACATGTGTGGAGTTATACTCACCACTGGAATACGATCTCAAAATCTTAAGAGCAGCGTCGAATTTATTTCTAATTATGTTCTGAAATATGAAAAAGTTTCTAAAGACTTCAGATTTAAGTTTTAAGAGATATATTAAAGTATATCTACTAAAATCATTTATTGAAGTCATATAGTATTCTACCCCTTCTTTAGATATAATAGGAGCCGAACCCAAAACATTGGAATACACCAACTCAAAAGGATTGTAATAAATAAAACTTTTGAAGAATACACTCTTTGTAAACAAAATCTTTAACTTTATTATTATTTACCAAAGGATGGTTACCCAATTTGTTCAAATCCAAGTAATCCAATCTTTTATCTAAAAGAATTGGGTCATAAATCATACCATAATTTCCAAAATTTGGTATAACCAAATTTTCCGTTTTGTACAGTCTATTTTCTCTATGACCTCATCCAATCACCTTCTTTGATAAATGATCATTTATAACACAATTTTCGAATGAGAAAGTGTCTACAATAGTTATCATAAATTTGAGCAATAAGTATATTAAGATTGAGTTTTGGTACAAAACTTAAATTAGGTACTTTGTAATCATTATTTTCAAAGCTTCCAATTTCCTATACTTGAAGTTGTGTACCATTGGCTATAAAAACATGAATCTTAAAGCTCTTTTGGTAAGTGTTTTTCAAAAAATTACTTTTTTGTGTGTCATGTGAAAGGATGCACCCGAATCTAAAAACAAGATATACCTTGAGCAATTGTTGATAACACGTTTCTGGATATGCTAGTCTTTCTTTTAATATCTACTCTATGTATACCTTGATATTAGAAGGTAGTGCTCCTCCCTCTTTATCCTCGAAGACGACCACATTGCCATTTTTCTTCATCAAAGTTGAAAGTTGGGCAATTAGTCTTCCCCACTCTCTTTGCAATAGTGGCAAATGATACTTTTGTTAGGCCAAGGGGTCGTGGGTCTTATGTAGTTCTTGACTTTCCCTTTAATATTCTTTACATGAGGCAACTTGTATGTCTTTAGATTTGCTCTCGGTCTAGATGTAGCAATAACAACCTCTTTGGAAGTATTTAGGGCTTTTAATCTAGTTTCTTTCGTAACTAGATCAACAAGAAACCCATCTTCTTGGGTTTCAGTTTTCTATGTATTAAAGTGAATCTAATATTTTTAAATTATTATCTAAGACCCCGCTTAAATAAAAATAAACATTGATTATCTAGATACTCTTCAAATTCATCTAACTTTTTTTTTTCAAATTTGTCAAAAATTCAAAGTTGATTCTATAACTCGGAACATTCATTATGGTAGTTTCTAATACTTAAGTTGCCTTACTTACATTATCATTTTTTCTATTAAATTGATTTAGAAAACAAAGTCATCTTGAGAATGGATTTAAGTTTTAAAAGAGTTTTCAAAGATGGTGATTCTATTTCTAAGCTTTTCATCCATATTTATAACCATCAATGTAATCTCAATAATCTTTGGATAAAAAATACTTTTGCATCATTCAAGCCCAACTTTGATAATAATTTGGATCAAGCAAATAATCAAACACTTCATTTTTGCTTTCCATTGTTCATAAAATCTAGTTTTTAAGAGTTACCTTAATCTTGGAATGATCAAAATAAGAATGCACTATTATTTCAAACTTGCTTCAAGTCCGGCACATTTTTCAATGCAAACATGTCCAGTTATTTGCTTTCAAGTAGGCTTTGATATTATGTAATAAATAACTCTTCGATTGATTTGAAGAATCTATGCCAAATGACAATATCACAATCCAAGAATCACAAAAAACTCAATACACCAAACACTTTGTGTTAAAACACAAAGTCTAAGTAAAATAAAGAACCAATGAGTCAAACAAATAGCCAAGATGATGTCCCCAAATAAAGATGATTTAGTAATGAAGGTTGAGGCTCTATTTATAGAGCAAGAAGAGGTATTTACAGCAGCTAAGAGAGATAAAAAGAGAGATTAGCTGTTGGGGCTCCCCCAACGGCTAGTTGGGGTCAATGTTCACCTGGCCCTTATGGCCCGGGCTAGGTGAGCCAAGATTAATGGGTCCTAGTGGCCCGTTTCTTATTACATTTTAACAATATATACATAGAGGAAACCAACTGTATACCAAAATTTAATTTGTATAAACATTTTATAAATATACAATTTCCAAAATGTATTAAATTTGTGCAATAGCAAGAATCTTTCTTTCTTTATTAATATAGGGGTATGTTGTTGTGAATAATAAATGAAAATCAAATAACTGGTTGAAGTCTAATGAAAGAACTTGCTCGATCCTTTGGAGTCACAATAGAAGGTCATGTTCCCAATTATATTCTGCTACTTATTCAAAATTAACTTAAAATTCACATAATCAATAAGTATATTGGGCACTTGAAATAATGACAAGAAAGAATCTTCAATAATGGAAACAGTTTCCTAGAGGCTAAATTATGAATGCTGCTGAAGCAGTTGTAATTCCAGTCGCAGTGAGGAATCACAAGTGTAGTGCAATGGATTCTGGAAGAGCAACTCTATCTTTCAAGGTAAATACGAGCTCACCTTCGGCAATTTGCTTGTCTATTGGAAGGGAACACTCCACATGATTGTTTTCCCTCCTAACGCTACATTTTCTTCCCATGATGCAGATACGCCGTATTTCATGCGGGTCCTCAAGAATGTCTAGAAGCATCTGCTTAAGGTCCCCTGCTCTTGAACCTAATTCAACCTACGAATAAAGAAAATTAAAATTTGTAAAAGAACGTCATACAGTTCCAAAGATTGCTTCACTTATGGATTGGTTACAGACCAATTTCTGTTTACTGACACGAAGCTGCTCCAAAGCATCAGCTGTCAACCGATTTGGCAAGAGTTCAAGCAACTCTACCACCTGAAAAAAGAATAGATCTTCGATAAGGTGTATCTCATGGAGAAACATCAGATGCTTCAAACTCTATGTAGATATATCAAAATTAAAACAAAAAGAACGTTCATTGCATTCCAACCAAAAGCTCAATTCCAAAAATACAAGAATTTCAGATCAAGAAATAAATAACTACAATAGATAAATCAACAAAAACATTCTGATTTCATAATGTAATTTTCTCGATGTTTCTGCTATTTCCTGTTTGGCAAGATTTTGAGAAAACCACCATCTAGAACGTCATATTTCCGAGAAAAAGGCATAGAAGATTTTTCAGGAGTGTCTGGAAATAATCCATTAGCCACTATGATGAGTTGTTCAGCAACGCACATATTGAATTATATTAGAGGGAGAAAGGCCCATTAAAATTGTGCAGCATCTGAAAGCTCACATTATAATATATCTGAACATTCAGTTGTAGAAAGACAAACTCAGAATCAAGTGCACATCATAGATATGAGAGGGGAGATCATTGTATTCTCCAGTGTGGAGAAGAGTCTTACATGACAACTGAGTGCTAACAGCACACAGAACCCAAGGAAATGAAATCAAAAGAATCAAGGTAAAAATACCAGCCAAAGGATGACATATGGGAAAGTTATGCAGGTTTCAACGCACATCGCCAACACCAAGCATTTCTAAGAGACAAAATAATGCCAAAACCAAAATAATTTCTCGAAGCAAGAAGCAATGAGATAACCATTTTTTTTTCATTAAGAATTACAGGCTTATGCTCTAGTGGCATCATATAGTGAGCTGAAAATCAGAACTCTGATTTCTCACAAGAAAATGAGAGATCTGGAAAGGCATACGGAAGAACTCCAATTACATGACTAGGAACTGTCAGTTAAGCTCTAGGAGATGAAATTCACATAGAGGTCTCCTGTGAAGAGATCCAAACATTTCATGAAGCGCCAAATTTGGAGGAAAGGTACGAAAATCCAATGAACAAGACCCTGGTCAGTCTAATTAAATCAAACATAAACCAGGGGGGAGCACGAATGGAATTAGGGTACTCGCGCAACACTTCATGAAAGGATAAAATGTTTAAGGACATAGAGAAAAAGTGGTAGCCTTTATAGTAGAGGTGCAAAATGAAAATGCTAGTCACAAGTTAGCACATAGACTAGTGCAGTAAAACCAGATGTTACCAATCCTACCTAATTTGTTTTGTGAAGTAACTTCATCCAGAGTAATTCATCAGCCTGTTGACTAAATTGGATGCGAAAATAATGGAAAACTTTAGTGAAATACTGAAGGGAGACGTGCAGGTGACCCTTATATGGGTGTCGGCTGCTCCTTTCATGTTTGTATCCTTTCCTTACTTCTAAACCTAATCACTAACAACTTATTTAAGTAAAAATTATTTTAACTTGAAAGACTAAATTACCCCTACTTAGTTATTACAGTAATATAACACATAGTATGGTATTTTTGTCATTCTTCCACACTCTCCCTCAAGCTGGGTGGAATATGTTTATGACTCCCAACTTGATGCATAATCGATCCAATGTAACTTTAGGTAATGCCTTAGTCAAAATATCTGCAATTTGATCTTATGATCTCACATATTATACGTTTAGTATCTAGCTTTAAATATTTTCTTTTATAAAGTGATAGTCCACATCTATGTGCTTTATTCTCTCATGTTAGACTGGGTTTGTAGCTATTTGTATTGTTGCTCTGTTGTCTATATACAATGGTAATAAAAGGTTAATATTTTCTTGTAATTCTGTAATCAATGCAATCAACCATAGTCATTCACTTGTTCCTTATTTTGTATTTCTTTATTCAGCTTCTCTGCTTGATCTTGCAATCACCGATTATTTTTTGCTTTCCATAAGACTATATTCCCTCCAACCAAAGTAACATATCAAGTTGTAGATTTTTTGTCATCTATAGATCCTACCCAATCATCATCTGTATATAATTTCATGTTAGTATGTCCATGCTTAGAGAACAAAATACCATTTTCAGGAGTATTTTTTAAGTATCTTAAAACCTTGAACACTGTGTCCATATGTTGTTTTGGTGCATGCATAAATCTGCTAAGAATACCGACTGCATATGTTATGTCAGGTCTTGTAATAGTCAAGTATATCAATTTAACAAGTTGCCGATATCTTTTAGCATCATTTATCTCTTTTCCTGTATCCATTCTAAATTTGTGATTGATATCTATGGGAATATGACACGGTTTTGATCCAGTAATGTCAGTTTCTTTCAACAAATCCATTACATATTTTCGTTGAGTTAGAAGATAACTTTTTTTTTCAAATAATGAAGTGGTCCTAAATCTTTCAAATAAAAAAATTATGTAACTGATTCTTTAACCTTTTGATCTATTCTTCATCATCTCCGGTTACAACAATATCAACCATATATACGATTAGTATAAATATTCCATTTCCCATTTTAACGAATAATGTATGATCATTTTTGCTTCTAGTGTATCCGAGTCCAATAATCCCTTCACTTAATTGTTTGAGCCTTACAACGCTTTCTTTAGTATACATACTTTATCGAATTCATAATGATGTTTTAGTTCCTATGGTATTTACATGTATACTTCTTCATCGAGGTCTTCTTGAAGAAAGGCATTCTTAATATCAAGTTGTCACATCTTCTATCCTTTATTAGCAACCAAGCTAATAAGTACTTGTATGAAAGTCATCTTTACCACGGGAGCAAATGTTTCATTATAATCAATCCCACAATAATGACTATGTCCTTTTGCTACAAGTCTCGCTTTGTATCGATCAATTTCTCAAGATGCTTTGTACTTCACTCTATACACCCATTTGCATCATACCACTTATCTTCCTTTAGGTAGTGATACAATCTCCCAAGTATTGTTTTTATTTAATGCATCTATTTCTTCCTTCATAGCAAGCTGCCACTCTTTTGATGAGTTTATATCTTCTCATGTTTTGATATATCTATTGCATCTCAATTCACCACAAACAATTTATATTTTGTTGAAACTTCTCCATAATTAAAAAAATTATAGATTGGATACACACATTTCTTTTTTTTTCTTTCTTAGTGCAATCAACTAATCTATATTATCTTATGTCATCATTGTTGGAGGTGTTAGTGTGTCATGATTAGAATCTATTTGTGACTCACATATGTTAGATGAGAACTTATTCCTCATCCCTCTCTTGTAAACTTGATTGATGATCCATTTTTAAAAAGCTTCGTCACCACCAATTTTGTCCCCACTTCCTTTATGATTTTCTTTGTCACCTTCTTTAAATAATATCGGTATAAATGACTCTTTATGTTTTAGCACCTGTTCGGGCTCCCCCTCACTACTATAGTAGTATGTGAGCATATAAAAAGTTACATCTCTAGACACAAAATTTTTTCCTTAAGAGGGTTTGTAGCATCTATAAACTTTATGGAACGGTGAATAGCCAATAAACACACACTTTACTGCTCTTGGATCTAGTTTATCTCTGTTGTTGTGATGTACATGCATGTAACATACATACCTGAAATTTCTAGGGATTAAATTAAAGAGCTTTTCATTAATAAATAGTATTTAAAGAGGCACCTTTTTTTTAAGAACTGTTGATGGTGAACGATTTATTAGATAGACTCATGTGAGTACAACTTCACCCCAAAGGTATTTTAGAGATTTGCTTCCAATCATCAAGGTTTGTGTTGTCTCTAATATATATCGATTCTTTCCCTCTACTACCCCATTCTACTGTGGAGAGTACATGCATAATATCAGATGAAGGATTCCATGTGCTGCCAAGTAATTCTTTAATATTTTTGAAGTGAATTCACCCTCATTATCTGACCTGATAATTCTAATATGTGCCTAAAATTGCTTCTCAACAAATTTATGAAATATAGTTGCAACTTCATCCTTAGATTTCATGAAATAAATAATAGTAAAACGAGAGTAATCATTAATTAAAGAAATGAAATATTTACGTCCAGTGATAGTAGTATTTGGGCATGACCCCATATCTTAATGTATCAAACTAAATACACTCTCAATTCTTGATACACTTCTAAGAAAATTAGCTCTAACATGTTTTCTTAGCTGACAAGGTTCACATTCCATGTAAGTTCCATTGCCTATTTTTGATAACTCTCATATGGTAGCTTGTATCTTCGATAGTGATAGGTGTTCTAGCCTTTGATGCCATAATATCACTTCTTTATTCAGATGTGTAGAAGCTACTTATGTTGCCGATCCTTCAAAATTTTCTTTATATAAGTAAAGTCCTCCATTTCTTCTACCATATTCAATGATTTTTTCGTCTACTTTTCCTGAAATGTCGAATAATGAAAGAAGAAATACACACCATAATTTAATCTTGAGGTTAATGCACTAACTGAGAGAAGATTCATCAAAATCTAAGGTACATATAACATTGGGTCAAGAAGTCCTAATAATGTCCACAATTTTCCTTTTCCTCTTATTCATATAAATGAATTATCAATAATTTTAACCTTGTTACTTTATTCTTCATAGTCAAGTAACCCTTCTCTGAACTCACCATATGATCAATAATTAATATCTACTTGAAGATAAATAAGAGAAATTACCACTCGTTCCTCCTTGATCATCCTTTGATGCTGTCATTGTTGCGTGATACTTTTATGAGGAAGTAGAAGATGCTAATGATGTCTCTGTGAATCGTCTCCTAGATGTTTCAGAATCATGTTGATAGCTTCACTCGTGCTATATTCCTTTGTTTCTTGGTTTCCTACAATAAAAGCTTTATTTTTCAAGTGGTTAGGCTTACCAACTAATTCCCACCACTTTTCTTTAGTATGTCTAGATTTGTAACATTGTGTATATTTCAACATTTCCCTTCCATCTGAAGAGCTATCTCCACGTCCTCTGCCTTGTCACGATTTGACACTCAAACATATATAAAGTAAATTGGAATTTTAGAAGATGGAATATTGGGGCAGTATAGCCGACCCCATCTAGTATGGGAAAAGGCTTAGTTGTTGTTGTTGTTGTGGAATATTGGGGCAGTCGGCAAGGTATACTGCAACCTCTCTTTCTTCTCTCTTATTCTAACGATAAAGAAGTTTGCTCGTAGGGTTTCCCCTTAAATAACAGCATTACATCACAAAGCATAATTACAGTAATAACATTAATGAGCCTAATTTAAAGCTACCTTTAAAAACAAAGAATAACAAACTAAGTAATGTACTAATATTAGTAAAGGATATAATAGTAGCCTTCTTAACACTCCCCCTTAAGTTGGGTAAAAGATAGACGTTACACCCAACTTGTTACATAGTCTTTGCAACATATTTCGGTTAAGAGCTTTGGTTAACATGTCTACACACTAATTATCTGTCTTCACATGTTCGAGTTCAAATTCTTTAGAGCACACACTGTCTTGTATAAAGTGATAATCAATTTCTATATGCTTAGTTCTCTCATGATACACATGATTTCATACAATTTTAATGACTGCTTTTGTGTCACAATAGATAGGGATCATACCCTCTATAGATATTATGATTTCCATTAGTAGAGAACGAATTCACTTCCATTCACAAATCCCAAATGCAATAGCCCTATATTTTGCTTCTACTCTTGATCTAGCTATAACTAATTGCTTCTTACTTTTTTAAGATACAATATTGCCTCTAACTAATGCCATATAACCAGAAGTTGACTTCCTATCTTATGTAGATCTTGCCTAATCAATGTTTGTATATACTTCAATTTTATTCTTACTATTAGCGGTATAGAACTCTCCATGTCTAGGAGTAGCCTTAAGATACTCTAGAATATGATAAACATTATCTATATGATGTTTAGATGAGGATTGCATAAATCAACTTATAATACTCACTACATAGGATATATCTAGTTTAGTAATTATCAGGTAAATTAATTTCCAACTATTTTTTGATATCTAATCACATCCACTTTCTCACTATTATCATCCATTCTCAACTTGTGATTTACATCTATCGGTGTATACAGTGGCTTACACTCTTGCATCTTTATATCTCGTAGTAAATCTAAAGTATATTTTCTTTGATTTAGAAAGATATTGGTACCTGAATATGCAACTTCAGTATTGAGAAAGTAATGTAGCTTTCCAAGATCTTTGATATCAAATATTGTGTGTAATTTGAGCTTTAGTACTTGAATCTCTTCCATTTGAACACATTCCTCAGTTCACCACGACGAAAGTTTTTTTCCATCCTCAAATCAAGAAAAACATAACCAAAAGGAGAAAAAGTGACTGAAAAATTCATGTCTCTAATCAAAGAGCTAACTGAGAATAGATTAACTAGAAATTTAGGAATGTAAATCATTGAATTTAGTCTAAACTGTTTAGCATGAATTACTCCATTTCCTTCCATTTAAACTAGGGATCCATTAGCAACTTTCACATATTGTGGTAGAGAAGCATTTTAATATTATATCAACTTCGACTTATCTCCTATCATGTGATCAGTAGCATCAGAATCTATAACCCATAATTTAGGACATGAGTAATTAAAATACGAGTTACCGTTGATACTATAGGATGCATGAGTGTTTGTTTCATTCTTAGGAGCATATGTGGAAGGTTGCTCTTGAAGTTGTGACTCACTTTCAACTAATTTCTTTCTCAGTTTCATCATTTCATCCATGGAAATTGGTTCAGTCTTCCTCTCTCAAGTGGCTGCTACATGACTCCCATATCCCTTATAGTGAGTCGGTCTGCCAATAATTTTCTAACACTGATCGAGAGTATGCCTTCTCTTTTCACAATGTGAGCACTCTAATTTATTTTTGTCTTCATAATGCTCAGATCTATCAGTTCCTCGACCTCTAGCAGAACCTCTACCTTGTTGAAAATTGGTTTGACCTCTTCCAACGAATGTTGATTTCTCAACCTGATGTTCTTCCTTTTTCAAATTTCTTCAATCCTCTTCTCTCAGTAAAAGAGAATATACTGTACCCACCGAGGACAGATCCTCTTTTCTTAGGATATTGATTTTAGTGGACTCATACTCTGGTGATATTCTTCATAAGAGATCAAATACTTTTCGTACCTCATTGCCTGTAGTACGTTCCTTAATGCAATGGATACATTTATTCTCAAGAATATACCTTTGTTCATTCCATAAACCACGTAATTCCCCATAGTATTCACTTATTGACTTGTCTCCTTAACGATATTTTCTTATTTTTTTAAGAATCTCATACTCCTTGGCTATATTGTGTTTTCTCGAATATGCTTCTTCCACTACTGCCCATATTTCTGAGCATATTCCATATACATAAATGTCTTGCTAATTACATGATTCATAAATTGGAGCATCCAAGAATTAACTAATGCATCATCCTTACGTTGTCTTCATCAGGCCGATTATGATTTCTATTGATATAAATATATTTATCTCTAGACTTTAAGACAAGCTCAATTTATCTGGCCCATTTCCTGTAGGTTCGACCTTTAAGTCGAATATTAGTAACCTGAAATGGCTCTATTTTATGTTCATTACCATACCCGATCACTTGAGATTCTTCCTTGAGACGTCCTTCCATACTTGTTGTTTTTTTTTGTTGATTTTTCACGAATAGATGGTGGACAAACGTACACCTTTTTTAGATTTTAGTGGGCAGGTGGTTCCCACGAATAGATAGTGGACATGCATATAGTTTTATTCATATTTGTTTCCTTTCTTTTTATAGAATTTCTAAGATCAATTTTCTACCTTTCTATATCATTGCTATACCTTATTTATATCATTCACTAGCATATATAGTCTCAAAGGCTCTGATACCATGTCACGATTTCACACTCAAACATACATAAAGTAAACTAAAATTTTAGAAGATGAAATATTGGGACAGTCGGCCAGGTATACTGCAACCAACTGCACCCTCTCTTTCTTCTCTCTTATTCCAACAATAAAGAAGTTTGTTGGTAGGGTTTTCCCTTAAATACTAGCATTACATCACAAAACATAATTACAATAATGCCATTAATGAGTCTAATTTAAAGGTATCTTTGAAAACAAAGAAACAACAAACTAAGTACTGTACTAATATCAGTAAAGGATATAATCGTAGCCTTCTTAACATCCCTCTAGTTCCTCCTCTACCTCTAGTGGATTGATTGTATCCTCTTCTAATAAAACTTATTTTTTCAATATTCTGCCCATCGTTTTTCTCCATATTTCTCCTATCTTCCTCTCTAATTAATAAGGAATAAACTGTCCCAAGTGTTGACATTTCTTCGCTTGTTAGAATGTTAGCCATTACATTTTTATATTCCAATGAAACATCATGCAAGAGATCAAATACCTTTATTTTTTCAAATTTATTTCTCCTTTCCTTTATACATTCCTTAATAAGCTAATTCGTCCCATAGTCCTCTTAATTCTATGTAATATTCACTGATAGATTTTTGAACTTGCTTGCACTTTTGAATTTTTTCAAGGAGTTCATACTACTTTGCAATGTTCTTTTTTTCGTAAATAGGCTTCTTTCATATCCTCTCAAATTTCATAGGCTGTTTCTAAATAAAGAAAAGAATGCCCTACATTTGGCATCATTGAGTTTATCAACCATGCAGCTACTAGGACATCTTCTCTTTCCCATTTAAGGTATTCTATACTCCCTAAATCTGGTTTTACATACTTATCAAATAGGTATTCGGTCTTACCCTTTGTCTTAACACCAAGTATCCCAAATTCATGGGTTGTTTATAAATAAAGAAAAGAATGCCCTACATTTGGTATCATTGAGTTTATCAACCACGCAGCTACTAGGACATCTTCTCTTTCCCATTTAGGATATTCTATACTCTCTAAATATGGTTTTACGCACTTATCGGTTAGGTATTTGGTCTTACCCTTTGTCCTAACACCAAGTAGAATATATCTAGACCATTCAAACTAATTTTTGCCATCGAACTTGATGTTGGTGATAACAAAGGAGTCATTTTTATGTGACTGTACCACTCGGCCTGCCATTATCCTATTCTTAACTTCTTTTTTCTGAGATTAAATTTTTTAGATCATACATGCGTAGGTAGTTGCTTGAAGGGATGGAAGCATAATGCTCACAGACTGGCTGTATTGTTCCTTCCTTATTATGTGATAAGATATGGCCATGCAATTTTCTTATACGCCTCAATCTGCCCGCTCTGATATCATGTTGACTGAATTGGATGCACAAATAATGAAAAACTTTAATGAAATAGTGAAGGGAGATGTTCATGTTTGGGCATGACCCTTCTAGCTCCTTTCCTATCTCTCTCCTTCCCTTACTTCTAAACCTAATCACTAATAGCCTATTTAAGTATAAATTGTTTTAACTTGAAAAACTAAATTGTCCCTACTTAGTTATTACAGTAATATAACATATAACATGGTATTTTCGTCATTCTTTCACACATCCTTGCCTTAATGAGATACAATCCAGTTGACAAGATGATCTACTAAATTTCTAGCATTAAAAGATGAGGTCTGAGAAGATACTTTATGAAACTCATAAAATCCTGGAACTAGTGATGCATTGACCACATTATTAATGATAAGTATGTTCTATGAAGGTATTAGATTTTTTCAGAATGAGAAAGATTTTAATCATGCAACTGTTGCAAAAAGCATTTGCATCTCCATCTGTAAAAGTCAAATAGAAACGTAGTGAAATTTAATCATCAAGATTCCAACAACGACATCAGCTGAATAAAGGTGGTGGCTGGAAAAACCATAGAACATATTAATGGTCAAGGGAAAAGACAAACAGATGGGAATACAAGATCAACGAAGAATTATCAACTAATCATACATTAATCGTATGTGGTTACTGCATCTCCATACTCACACGAGGTTCTACATCGATCAGTCTTTGTTCAAGTCGTTGTATTCGAGAAACCAAAGCAGCTTCAACTACCTGAATATAGAGGTGCGCATTAATACCACTTACAGTAAATAGACCATGCAAATGATATTTAATGACATCACCACTAGAAAAGTAAGGAGATTTAAAAACCCAAAGCAAGTTTGTCAAAATAATGAATAATTGCCAACATAGTTATCTTGGAAAGACTTTGTCCATACGTCGATAACTAACCTCCATGTCAGAAACACCACAAATTGTTTAACGATAAATACCTCAAGTTCAAATGGCATTGATGGCACCACATTGCCATTTTTTTGGTTGAGACGTGGTAACAATGACTCTAGAAATCTCTTTCCTCCAATTCTGTGAAATATTAGCACCATGATGTGTCTGCTCAAAACTAAAATGAAGGACAAGAATAGAAAGATGAATGATGAGATTATGTGGCATTACCTGTTGTGGTCAAACACAAGAACTCGCTCAGGCATGGCAATTGCACGTAAGGAACCAAGATTTAGTAATATAGCATTTTCACGAACCTGTAAAGAAGAGGTTGAACACATGAGTAGGTACTACAAAAGAGATTCAGGAAAATACTGTGTGCACGTAATTGAACAATTACATGATCAGTACACCAGTTCCCAACAGAATCACCATCCACAAACAGAATGACCATCTAGGATAGGAATAAATCTTTCGCCTCTTGATTCAGGTTTGGAGACCTCATGTTATTTCTCGTTTTACATGCCATGCAAGTGTGTCACCAGTTAGCTATGTTTAAGAGGAGTGCAGACACAGTGGATGGCAAAATTTGGATCCCTTCTCTCCCTTTCTCCTCATAAGCGATGTAAATGTGTAGTCAAACTTTAGGGTTTTAGAAAGTGCACAATTCAACTAAGGCAGTGTTAGTCAAGGTTGGACTGTTGACACATTGATTTATTCGTTATAGGACTCAAAACAACTTATATATGAATCTCCTCACCTATTTATATGATGAAGTAGAAGACCACTTCTAGATTTGTGTATATTCTTGTCCAGATTAACAAAGTAATTTTTTTATGTTACATGCCAACATCATATTGGAAAAAAGAGGGAGGCCTTATAGAACATTTTAGAGCAAAAAAGAAAGACCTTCACATGATATTTATTGATGTAAAAAAAGCTTATGATAGGGTACCGAGGGAGGTTCTTTCGAGAACTTTGGAAAAAAGAGGTATCCCATTGACATAGATTAACCTTATAAGAGACATGCACGATGGTGCAAAAACATGTGTGAGGACTCATGAAGCATACTTCTTTGAAGTTAACATTGGGTTACATCAAGAATCAACTTTAAGTCCATACTTATTTATAATGGTGATTGATGAGTTAACAAAACATATTCAAGATGAAGTACCTTGGTGTATGTTATTTGAAGATGACATTGTGTTAGTGGAGGAGTCTAAGGAAAAAGTTAATAAAAAATTGGAACTATGGAGAGAAACATTAGAAAGCAAAGGCCTCCGACTTAGTAGAACAAAGACAAAATATATGGAATGTAAGTTTGATCATTTGGTTACTTCAAAGGTTATAGAAGTTAAAATTGAAACACATTGCATCTCCCAAAAGGAAAATTTTAAATACCTAGGGTCAATTTTTCAGAATGATGAAAGAATTTATGGAGATGTTATGCATAGAATTAATGCTGGTTGGTTAAAATGGAGATAAGCATAAGGTATTCTTTGTAATAAGAAGATACCATTAAAGTTAAAAGGTAAATATTACAGAGCAACAATTAGACCTGCCATGTTTTATGGTGATGAGTGTTGGGCAGTTAATCATAATATGTACAAAAGATGTCTGTGACAGAAATGAAGATATTGAGATGGATGAGTGGTCATAGAAGAAAAGACTGTATACATAATGAGGTTATTAGAAACAAATTAGGAGTGGCACCAATAGAGGATAAAATGAGAGAATATCGTTTAAGATGGTTTGGACATATAGAAAGAAGATCAAAAGAAGAACATGTAAGAAGGTATGAAAAACTAAATTTGAAAAGTATTAAAAGAGCTAGAGGACGACCACAAAAGTGTTGGAAAGAAACAATAAAGAATGATCTAGCTTATTGGGAGTTAACTGCTAATATGGCACACGATAGGGATCTGTGGAAACAAAGAATCCATGTAGCCGACCCCGTCTAGTATGGGAAAAGGCTTAGTTGTTGTTGTTGTGTTACATGCCAGCATCATGCTTTGGAGAAGAGTTGGCCACCTCAACTTAAACAGCTTGCACCATTTCATTTGAAGGTAGTGTTTTTACTATTGGTGATAGAAACATATTTCTTTTGGCATTTATTGCATCAACCGCCCTCACAGAACTATTCCACATACAATAATTAGACAACAACAAAAGGAATTACAGAAGCAGTATAAATGCTAAAAGATAAATGGAAATGCCAGAAATGGAATGAAATACCAGTAAGGAAGGCATTGAGTTCGTCAGCCATAAGGATGGATCAACACTTCTAATATCCCGAAGGCGAAGACCTGTTATTCACCATGCATTGTTATTGACAAACAACAAATCACGTATGAAATTTTAAAAGGACTGTCATCCTTAGTCTCTGATCTAAAATGCCTCAGCTGTCAACAACCAAGTTTCTAGAAAAGCTCAAAAGTACAGAAACAAAGTTCTATATGCCAAGAGTATCAGAATTGACGCTTCTTGTGCTTTTAAATGTATGTTAAAAAGAACTAGCTGAAGAACCACATTACGTGATACATCCAAGACAAGTCTCTCCATGTCACCGCAATTTGGTGCGAGGTAGCAATACTCAGTGCTCTACCCCCACTCGGGGCTGACTGATACAATAGGCTTCAACTATCATGGGTAAGTCTACCAATAACCAACCTACAGTTAAGATTTGTGAACAGAAGATGTCCATAACTGTTTAGGTGGCCTGGCTATTTGGCAGCGGTTTTCTTGATTCTAAGATGATCAAGACCATCACAACCGCCTACCATAACCACACAGTGTTTTTGCTTCCATAGTTCTCTGAACATACTACCACTAACTATGCAGCTCTCCATATGCCTTCCATGCAACTCAACAACCTACATTCTGCGTTGAAGTGAACATACTAAGGGCAACATTTTGCAAATGCTTTCTATGCTAAAATTTACTTCTCAAAATATGCACTCTTTGCAAATATGCTTGAACGATCTCTATAGCAAACGAAGAGTAGATACCACTAGATTTCAACAATTGCCTCCTGCTAATATTTTTTGTAGACATTTTCCCGTCAGGCCTCACTTCTATCACCTGCATAAATGAACACCATACCCAATCAACCACCAAAATAAATCAAAGAAATCCCAATTTTATTGTAAAACCAACCGAAGTAGAATTGTGCCAGGCACCCGTCCAATAAAAATAACACAACCCCATCATGCTACATATCATTCTGCAGAAGATAAATAATATTCCTTAAACCCAACAGTAAAGTTCTTTTTTTTCTGTTCTTAGAAAACAAGGAGATTGTCTACTCATCAAACTAGTCCCAGGTTCGAATCCTGGCACAAGAAAAGAAGAAAAAGAAGAGTGGAGGCGAATGAATTCACCTCATAAATGGGCTCCTTTATGGGGAGAGAGAGTGGGTCAGTCAAGAAGGGGCCAGCGGGCCTCGCCGGAGTCTTTAGTTCGTCCGGAAAGCTTCCATCCTTGAGATCGCCAGCAACATCATCCGCCCAGGCTTCTTCATTCAGCGTCAGGCTACCGGCGTCGTAACGCTTGTCCTCGGCGAGCTTTCCGGAACTCCCATCTGACGCCCGGCAGACGATCCTAGCGTTCTTGAATAAGAAACAGTTCCCTCCCTTCTTGGTGGTGGAGTGGAAGGAAGGTGGTGGAAAGAGGTCGGGAGAAGTCAGGAAAAGGCTATGTGTTGTTGGGCACGGATTCAGAGTAACAGTTGTCATCCGGGCGTCGTAATATATTGGTATGAACAGTTTCAGAGAGAGTTGTTTCTGGGTGATGAGTTTTGCTTGCAGATAGAAAGAGAGAGTTGTTCCGGATAATTGCTGCTTGCTCAGAGAGAGAGAGAGAATTGATGGGAGAATCCTTGTGTGTTTTTCATATCATTTTGTTGGTTGAGCTTGCTTGGTTAGGTGGTGGTGGATTTGGCTTCCGCCTCTTTCTCTCCCTCCCTCTTTCTCTCTCTCTCACACACACACTCCCTCGCTTTCTCGTTTGTCACCTTTGGTCCACGTCCACTCGTTATCCAGAAAAACATGTGAACGGCCGTGAAGCTTTTATGCACAAGCATCAACAAATCACTTTTTTCTGTTTTTTTCGTTAGATCGAATTCCGTCATGCTTCCAGTAGGGGTGGCAAATCGGGTCAACAGGTCGTGTCAATTCGAGATCGTGTTAAAACAGTAAACTTTGACCTGATTCATTATTTCATTGGGTCAGATAGAAAGCAGCCCCCCACTCCCTTGGATCAGATCTGGGTTGGGTTGGGTTCGTTCCCCTTGATTAGTCAGGTTGCCTTAGGTCGACCTGGACCAGACCTGCATTTGTCCCCCGTGTCTTTGCATTACCAGTTCCAATTAATTGGCTTTTGTATACTTGGATCAGATCCAGTCCTGGGTTTGGACTAAAAGATTCTAAACAGAACCGGATTCATTTTGGTAATTAATTAATTACGCAGACCACCGGAGTCGGAAGCACGTCATTTGAGAGAGAGAGAGAGAGAGAGGGAGTTTCACGGAATTCTCGACGCAGTTTCGCAGGAATTTCCGCTGCTGCCAGAGGCTTCTACTGTTCTACCGTGGGTTGCGGCCGCCAGATTGTGCACTTGGGAACAGAAACATGGAAATGGTCTTTCCACTCGTGTAAATAAGTTTGAAATAGAGAACAGAGAGTCGCACTAACACTTCCGAGAATTGAACTCATGACCTGTCATCAGAAATGGACCCCTGTCATTCAAAGAGCACCTTTCTGCCATTTTTGACAAAACCAAACTTGAACCACCTTCATTAATTCACAGGATACACCCATCTCATAACACTCTAACTGGACTGGATCGCTTCCTTTCGACCTACTTATTACAGTCTCTTTTATTTAAATTTTTTTGGTTACTAGAGGAGGCCGAAGTCTGACAGACACCCACACATGCAACACACCGACACATTTATTCTTTGAAAGTCCAACTCCCCACCAGCAGGAATGACACTAGAGCGTCCTACCGTTACCTTGTCATACCGCAGAACGAAGGGATTCGACTCACAAGTTGAAGTTCATGAGTTTAATACCCACCGCATGCATCTCGCTCAAAAATAAAGAAACTCGGCATGCTGAAACATAGCCACACAAGATCTTAACATGCCAAAACATAGACATACATTTATGAAAACACAACTTTAGAGATCATATCTTCGGACCACAAAGGAACCAACACATGATTTCTACCATTGATGGTGATGATGATGATGATGAACACACATGATATCTACCATTGATGGTGATGAAGATGGTCTACGAGATGAGTGAAATCCCCTGAAGTAAGAGAGAATTGGCCAAGATTTGGTTGGCGGACTCGGTAGGATGGAAGCTGTCCCAGAACACATAACCGGTGGCGTTAGCACATGTGCCGGGAGACTTTGCATTGCACAGTAATGAGGTCTCGATGGTTCCTGTTCCACAACACGCCTTCCTACCCTCGAAAAATCCTGCAACACATCCATTTTCCACAGGAATGAGAATCCATGGAATAATTCCACAAGAGATTACTCCCCACGAATTTACAATGGGAAAGCGCCAGTTAGTTGTAAGATCATATTTTTAGAGACTATTCTATCGCATCATCACTAGCTACATACGTACTCTCTCTCTCTATATATATAGACACATACGTACGTGTGTACATATGTACATTTATATACATATACATACATACATATACACATATATATATACATACATATATATATATATATATATATATATATATACATACATATATATATATATACATATATATATATATATATATGTATATTATGAAAACAGAATTGCACTGACCTTTGACGGTGGCACAAGTATAATTTTAATAATTGAAGGATTTTCAAAAAATATGAAAGACAATACTATTATACCCTTACCCTCGAAAAACAATGGGATCGAACGTGAGTATGCAACATCAAGAATGAGCAAGATCCAATTTGTCTCTCTCTCTCTATATAGAGAGAACATATATATATATATATATATAGTGCATATTATATGCTAGCAATATTATGGATTAGCATACTCAAACAAATCTCAACCATCCATTTAAAAAATTGAATTCTGAATTTAAAAAGCAAAAAAATACCTTTTGAGTTAAATATACTGATGAAAAATATATGTACTTTAAAAAAAAAATCAAATATATCAACTTTGAGATTTGTTAGCAGCTAGCATTACCAAGCTTCCTATGTATATATGTCACGTTGATTTTTCTTCGTTGAACCCATTACCATATCGTTTACTCTTTGGATTTCATAACTCTTCTTCTGTTCTCTTATTCTCTTAGATCTTTATAAAGGTCTGTCCAATCGCTTCTGCTGTTCTATACCGTATGCTATTCTAAAGGCTAGCATCTCGCTAGCTTCTCGTGCCAACTTCAATTAATTGTAACTTTGGGAGATCTCTCAAAACAAATCTTGTAAAAGTGAAGAAAGCGTCCAATGTCATGGTGAATTAATGCAACCACCTAACCAAGTAACAGTACTCGCCCAGACTATCAAATTATTGCAAGATGGCCTTCATTAATAAAGAGATATCAATCAAATAAAAGACATGAATTCAATATGGAAAAGGAAGGCTCATACATGTGAAACTGCAGGCTCACTTAAATGAGCTCGCATTTACCTTGCTTGATGCAATAACTCTCATGCCTTACATTCTTCAACCATGACGAACGGCATGCAGAGACAGTACTGAGATTTGACTCCCACTATTGAATCTTGTGCCAGAACAGATTTATGTTTTGGTGTTACGAACTCACTCCCTGTTGAATTTCGTGTCAGGTTCACTACCTTGTGCCGGATCGACACTTTTGATTAGTTTCAACCCCTCGAAGTGAAATTTCTTTGAATTATGAAAAATAAAGACGAACGAAAAATGGATGAATTAGTGGGAAAATGAGTTTTTGAGTAACCAAGTTGAGAAATATGAAGTCCAGTGAGAATACCTTGTTTTGCTGGGTCCTTGATAAGATCAGAGAGGGGGGTGTAGATGTCGAAGACAGCAAGCTTAAGGCCGGGTAGTTGTTTCTGCAGCGATTGAGCTGCAACATCGACCTTCTTGTTGAAAGCCTGGGCATCATTGTTTAGCCTTTCAACGCAGCCATTATTTCCCAGACCAAAGAGAGTAATTGAGGCAGGAAGGCACCCAAGAGGTGGCAGAGACGTCACTCCTATCCTCCTTGCACCAAACCCATACAATGCCTGTCACAGATTCTTCCTCATATATAAGCATTAACTAAGATCAAATACTAAAACTCAAATGTATGTGTATATATATATATATATATATATATATATATATATATATATATATATATATATATATATATATATATATAGATAGAGAGAGAGAGAGAGAGAGAGAGAGAGAGAGAGAGAGAGAGAGAGAGAGAGAGAGAGAGAGAGAGAGAGAGAGAGAGAGAGAGAGAGAGAGAGAGAGAGAGAGAGAGAGTATTCTATGGTGAGACCAACCTGAATAAAGGAAGAGAAACTCTGAACAAGAAAATCTGAGAACTGATCAGCGGTATAGACTTTATACAACGCCGGGTTGATGTAGTAGTTTTGAATAAAATCACTGCTTCCTGCACTCAAAATGTATATCGCGCCGCTTATGATGGATGAGGCTTTGGACTCTCCTGTAACCTGTTGCAGTTTAGATTGGTATTCTCTGAAATAATCCAACTGCTTTGACAGAGGAATGGCGTTCTGTACCAAATAATAAATTTCATCACATATTTGTCTCAATAACTTCTTATAAAATCACCATACTAACAATAAAAACAAGTTTGGTCTCTTGACTCATTACATATGCTACAGCAGTACTATCATATAACCCAGACGAAGCACTGGCAAAGTTGGCACCAGTCAAAATGCTCTTCTCTGTAGTTAGAGGACTGAGGTACGCCGGTGGATAGCTTGAAAATCCCAGTGTATCCGCTGCCAATCATAAAATCAGTATACATTCAGGTTTGTTTCTTCGAAAGTATAAATCACGCAAGGCATTCCCAAGAGATTAGAAAAAAAAATCTGTGGCCCTCGCCTTCATTTACCCGTAAAATCAGTAGCCAGTTTTCCATTGCAAAACCTTCCAGTAGGAGAATGTGTGATAAAATCCCTTCCATAAGGTAGAAAATCAGCCTTTACCAAAGTATAGAGATTGTTATTGTTGCCCACATCAACAGCAGAGTCCCCAAATGTTATGATTGCAGGAACAAGTTGGCCATGCACTGGAAAAGCCAGCAGCAGGAGAAGATAACCCAAGAAAGAGAGAAACCAAGTCATTTGGGCTTTGAAATGGGCTTAATTTGAAGCTTGGGAAATATGGGTTTGGCCTTTCAGGCTTTTACGCGAAGCTGAATACTGAAAGGTTGAGGAAAGGGAGCGGTTGTGTGCAGTCTGCTTTGAGATAGCAGATTCTGAGTATAAGTGAGCAGATGACTAGTATTGAGTGCATTTAATACAGTCTGAGAGGCTAAGTTTCCAAAGCCAACTTACACACTTCCAGCTAAGCAACGTGTTAGATGCAGTTTTAGGTGTCGATATTTCGGTGCTATGGCTGACGCTTTAAATTCTATACTGCTAGCAGTTGGGCATTGATCACCGTTTTATAGAGGAGTATGATGGTTCATTGTTGATTTCCGTAGTGACGATCGATGTCGATTGTTACCTCTTTAATAATCTTAATCTTATTACATTTCCTCTGATAAATTTAGTGGCTATCTGTAAACTCGTATGTATCCATGGTCGAGAGAGAGAGAGAGAGAGAGTCGTTACCTCCTTCATAGTCTTGGTACGTTTCCTCTCATTGATTACTCTTAATTTAGTGGCTCTGAACTTGCAGAGCGAGAATAAGTTGACTTCCTTAATGATGTCAATAATGGTTTGCCTCAATCTAACATTCTTAGCGCATTTCAAATTTCAACACACAGAGGATTGGCTTATTAGAGATACGAATAATGGTTTTCCTCTTCTGTGATCTTCATACATTTTTCACATTAATTTATTTAGTTTAGTGTCTGTCATCTTGTGTCGGCGCATACTCTCACATTCACACATACAGAGAGTGAGAGAGAGATGCTTCAGACCAGAAGCTGCATAACAGAAAAAGTTTGGTTGTGTATTTACAAAAAAAGATGAGTTAATTGTAGAAGTTGAAGTTTAATGTATAAATATATGTGCACAATTGCTCTTCATACATCTAATTTATTAAACACACTTTCTTTTAAAAAAATCTCAAACGACCTCCACTTCAGATTCTCTTTTCTCTCTTGTTTGCTCACTGGCTTTTTCTCCTGATCCATTAGCTTGTCCCTTCCTTTCAATGATAACTCCTTCTCTTCGACAATCTATTATAATCTCATTCTCCTAATCGTTTGATATTTTTAATCACTCTCTTCAATTATTTTTCAAAAGTTTATCTCTTTATCAATCTTTTTTGACCTTATTTCTCTAGAAAATAGAGTTGCATAGGGTTGGTAATAATAAACGTTTTAGATGAAAGCAATAGGTGATAAGACACATCTAAAGTAAGTTTTGTATAAACGATAAAGATGTTTACAACGCACCACAATTTGAAGAACACATGATGAGCATGTTTTTATCCTGACGCCTCAATCACATCACTCTTCATCTTCACAAGTGACGATGACATGCGCTTAAGGCATGTTATGGTTAATATTTTGAGCATGTTGATGTTGTTTGGGGTGTGACACATAGTAGACACATTTATTTTTTCGAAAAAATAACGTGCCTAGGTAAGAATAAAAGAGAGAGAAACATGAATAGAAGTAATTTAAAAAAAAACAAAAAAAACATTTGTTTAATAAAAAAGGGTTTATTAATAGTAACATTCATATATGGGTGGTAGTACTACGTTCATTCATCTGAATAAGATGATACTTGCAAAACCTAGTCAATCCCATTTGAAGTTCATTTCGTATGCAATATGTTTTTAAATGCGGTTAAAGCATGATAATTTGGGGTAAGTTCAAAACAAATTTTTCATGAACCGTAAGCCATTTATTTTCATCATCTTGATTTTCAAAATTATAGAGCATTAAATGTCACAAAACTCTCTGACATACGAAATAAACAATTAAAAAACACATCGGTGTAGTTAGATTAAGCATTTGATGGCTTGGCCCATGATCGAATACATCAGTGTGTGTGTGTGTGTGTGTGTGTGTGTGTGTGAGAGAGAGAGAGAGAGAGAGAGAGAGAGAGAGAGAGAGAGAGAGAGAGAGAGAGAGAGAGAGAGAGAGAGAAAGAGAGTTGCAGCATATTACGAGGTTGCCCCCAAACAGTTCGTGTGTGTGTGTGTGTGATTGCAGCATATTATGAGGTTGCCATGAACAGTTAAACGTTGCATAGTAGGCGCACCGAACAACTAGAAATGTAGGCGGAAATTAATGAGAATGAAGGTCCAGTATTCAGATATCTCTTGGCGGACACTAGACGGTGGGTTTAGGGATGTGCAAACAAGTTGAGGAGAGCCACATTTCAATCAAACCTAGTTCTGGTTGTGGCCTGAAATGTGGGGAATGGATCTTGGGTATTCAACCCGAGTCTGATTTTAAGGGTTTTAGGGCCTATAAAAGCCGGGTACAACCCGAACAGGGAGCTGTTCGTGTTCAGTTGAGCAACTTAAGATGTTCTTCATGTTCAGATTGTTAGCTCATTGAACCCTAGTGAAGCACAAACCAAACCGGAGACAACTTAGTCGAGTTCAATTGCTTCTCAAAGTTAAGACTTTAATTGAAACATATTCTTTTTATTTAAAATAGAATTACTCAGAATGTACATGAAATTACACTTTTTTTAATGCTGTTTTATTGTAGAGTCGAAACATATCCATTTAACATGCATACTACCTGTTTTGAGTTAACATTCCTTTAGCATGAATATGTCTGGGTTCATATAGGTCATGGAGATCCAAAGTTTGGTTTAAAAAGCTTATATGTAACTCAAATTCTGAAGTTTTTTTTTTAGAATCATATAAAAATGTGAAGTTTCTAAGTTTAACAAGCATGCTCATGTTCATTTAACCTAGCTCACTAGAAGCTCACCCATAATCTTAAATGGCAAACTAGACCGGCCACAAACAAAAAGTAGCAATTCATCAGTATGGTGACCGAGACCCTGGACCCGTGATCGTTTTGGATTGATCCACTTCAATTTCTTCTAAAATTACTTTTACAGCAAACAAACAATTGCTCATCAGCTAGGGGTCAACTCACAAGTTGAAGGTCGTGAGTTCGATACCTGGGGCGTGCATATGGCTTTGACCCCGAATTCATGTACAATTGCTTCTTCTTTTTTATTATTGAAAGCTCCACCTGACGTGTCCATACTGGGATTGGGAACTGTCAAGAAATGGATTTGATGTGACCCAATTTGCTGATGAACCACATATTTTGCTTCAATTATGTTGATTTATTCATGAACCGCAAAAGTAGTTCAGTTGCAATTATATACTCTAGATTGGTCCTTTGAGTGTTTGGGCATGAGAGCAGTCTGCCTCCACATTTCCATCTGTCTCACAAACTTCAAGCTTTCAAGGATCGCGCACCTCTGTCCTGGTCAATGAGTGACTTTGTAATGCATTTATTATTATTTATTTTTATAATTTTGTCGAAAACTAATAAATCGGATTCGATGAGAACTTCGAAGTTGAGCATGCATAGAAAAGAATAATATTAAGACGAAGATCGAAGAATAATGTTAGGACGAACACCCTCTTAAGAAGTTCGTGTTGCATGCTCTAGCTAACTTGACCATGAGAACTTGGTTATGGACAAAGGGACTATTTTGTTGTTTGGAAGAATTGTTTTTGTTCATTTTAAACAACAATTTGTTAAGGTGTTTCAATCAAATATAAAAAGATGGGTGAAGGTCACAGAGCGTTAGCTCATGTAGCAGGTCTCTCTAACTCCCATCTTGTACGTGGTGAGTTCAATTCTCTGGGCATGCATGGGTGTGTGTATGTTAGGCTTCTGCCTCCCACTGTGACCCATTCTTATTCTATTCATGAACATCTAGTCGCAGCCATCACCACATATTGCTACCATGCTCCTCCACCACCAATGCCACCGAAATCACATTCACAACCACTACCACTATCTACCTGCAGCCACTATCATCACCTTACAAAAAGCAGGTATATGGATGACGATACCCGTCCCAATTAAAACAGAACTCTTTCGACTCCTTAAATAAAAACAAAAAGAGGCCAGAACTCTTTATTTAAGTATTGTTCGACGAGACATCGGAGCAATTCAATAAGTTCCTTTCCATTCTTTTTTCTTGGAAGGAAGCCAGGGTTGGGCAGACCCTTTACTAGATGCACACTTGGTTATCAAACTCCTGACCTTTTCAGAGAGCCAAACCTCTAAACAGGGAGCTATGCCCCCCTGGGGCGTCCTCAAGTTAAAACTTCAATTTTCCTAAAATTTTGGAGTAGTTTTTGACCGTTGATTACCTTATGTAGGAGTTAATACAGGAACATATTGGACTGTGCTAACATCTAGTAGTAATATAGAGAAGTTTGGTTGTTATTTGGGACATAAGACACCGTTACTGCTAAACTTTATTTTTTCATATGGTTAATGACTATAATTAACTCCGCTCATGTAAGGGATCACCCTTGCATGGCCGGTCCCAAGCCCGGATAAAGGAGGAGGGTTGTGTTAGGCTTTCGACAGCCAACATAAAACTTTATCAGATTTTTATACCATGGATTACACAAATTATGAGCATTGCTTTGAGCGTCGCCGCCTAGCGACACATTAAAGAGTCAGAATGTAGTGAAAAATAAGCAAGAGCCACTACATTTTTCACCTGGATGTAGTGAATCAATTGTAGAGGGTTCCCACATCATGAACGGGTGTGGGTAAACAAGTTATGTAGCGAATAAATTACAAAGAGGGTCTTCGTATTTTCAATATGGACGGATGCGGGAGGGTAAGGAAGCTAGTCTTAGATAATAAGATTTGTATTGGTTCTTGGAATATCGGAAAATTGTCCGGTAAGCTAATAGAGGTGGTAGATACTATGATTCAAAAAAAGATTCATATTCTATGTTTAAAAGAGACAAAGTGGGTTGAAGAAAAAACAAAGGAGATGAAGGTTACATGTTTTAAATTATGATACTCAGGTAAGAAAAATGCTTAAAACGGAGTTGGTATTATAATAAATAAATATTTAAAGGATAGTGTAGTAGACATACAACGATATGGTGACCAAATCATGACGTTGAAATTAGTGTTAAGAGCAGAGGTTTTGAATATAGTTTGTGTTTACGCACCCTAAGTAGGACTAGAAGATAGTATAAAGACGGCTTTTTGGGAAGAGTTAGATAAGGTAATTCAAAGAATTCCACAAAGGGAGATGATTTGTTTAAGAGGAAACTTAAATGGACATGTCGGTAAAAAGGCATTAGGATATCAAGGTATTCATGAAAACTTTGGTTTTGGGGATATAAATGAAGAAGATAGGGAGATTTTAAATTTTGCTATGGCATTTGATATATTTATAGTCAATACATCTTCAGAAAACGAGATGAACATTTAATTACTTATAAGAGTGACTTATCACAAACACAAATTGATTATTTTATTTATAGAAAGAAAAGATAGAGCGTGTTGTAAAGATTGCAAGATAATTCCAGGAGAAAGCTTAACCACCTAACATCAACTTTTAGTTATGAATTTACAAATAAAAAAAATAGATGGAAAAGAGGGGCATCAAGCTATTCGAACTAAATGGTGGAACCTCAAAAGTGATAAAGAAGATATATTTAAACAAAAAGTCCTTCAAGGAGATGCTTGAAATTATGTTGGTATACCTTCTAATATGTGGAACAATATGGCTATATATATTAAGAAAGATATGCTAGGTGAATTTGACACAAAAAGAAGCTTGGTGGCCGCGTGAAGTAGTGTAGAATAAAATCAAGGCAAAGAGGGCATATTACAAATTATATTATGCTAACAAAACTAGTGAAACTTTAGAGGCTTATAAGAAAGCAAAGAAGGAAGCGAAAAAGGTCGTCAGTGAAGTAAAAGTTAAAATTTGTGAGGATTTATATAAAAAACTCAACTCAAAAGAGGGTGAAAGAGATATTTTTAGGATAGTTAGGGCTAGATATAAGAAAACTAAAGATCTTAATTCTGTTAAATGCTTCAAAGATGAGGATGAAAATTTTCTAGTGGCAAATGATCATATAAGAAATAGATGAAAAAACTATTTTTATAAGCTTTTTAATGAAAATAAAGACGTTAGTATTAGCTTAGGAGAGTTAGTCAAATAAAAAAAGTATATAAATCACAATTTCTACTGACATATTTAAAAGAATGAAGTCAAAAAGACTCTTAAACATATGAAGGGTGATAAATCGGTAGGACCAGAAAATATTCCTATAGAAGTTTGAAAAATCTTAAGAGAATCACAAATCACTTAGCTCATAAGACTATTTAATGATATATGAAAAACCCAAAAGATGTTTGAGAAATGGAGAGCGAGTACACTTATACCCATATATAAGAACAAGGGAGACATTCATAATTGTGCAAATTATCGGGGTATCAAGTTAATGAGTCATACTATGAAATTGTGAGAAAGAATTATTAAATGTAGGTTAAGACAAGTATCGAGTACGACAGAGAACCAATTTGGATTCATGTCAGGCAGATCTACTGTTGAAGCGATTCACCTTTTGAGACGTCTTTTGGAACATTTTAGAGCAAAAAGGAAAGACCTTTATATGATATTTATTGATCAAGAAAAAACTTACGATAAGGTATTGAGGGAGATTCTTTAGAGAACCTTAGAAAAAAAAGGTATCCCATTGACATACATAAACCTTATAAGAGACATGTACGATGGTACAAAAACATGTGTGCAAACTTTTTTTAAGTTAATATTGGGTTACATCAAGGATCAACTTTAAGTCCGTACTTATTTATAATGGTACACATTGCAATTTGGGTACTTAAATTATGTTTGAGACATGTACGATGGTACAAAAATGTGTGAGGACTCATCAACAAATATATGGAATGTAAGTTTGATCATTTGGGTACTTTAGAGGACATAGAAATTAAAATTGGCATAAAATTAATACTGGTTGGTTAAAATAGAGAGAAGCATCAAGTATTCTTTGTGATAAGAAGAAACCATTAAAGTTAAAAGGTAAATATTATAGAGCAATAATTAGACCTGCCATGTTTTATGGTTCTTAGTGTTGGGCAGTTAATCATCAACACGTACAAAAGATGTTTGTGACAAAAATGAAGATGTTGAGATTGATGAGTGGTCATACAAGAAAACACCGTATACATAATGAGGTTATTAAAAATAAATTGTAATACTAATAGAGGATAAAATGAGAGAATATCATTTAAGGTGGTTTGAACATATAGAAAGAAGATCAAAAGAAGGAACCTTTAAGAAGGTATGAAAAACTAGATTTTGAAAGTATTAAAAGAGGTAAAGAACAACCACAAAAGTGTTGAAAAGAAATAATAAAGAATGATCTACCTTATTGTGAGTTAACTGCTAACATGGCACATGATAGGGCTATGTGAAAACAAACAATCCATGTAGCCAACCCTATCTAATATGAGAAACGACTTAGTTGTTGTTGTTGGTTAATGACTATAATTGCAACCCCCCCCCCCCCCCACCATCCGATATTGCAATCAGTACCACCCTCTGTTGCCGCCATCACCATCCGCCACCACTTTTACCACCAATGCCATATGCCACAATAACCATCCCTCATTGTTGATGGGGGTAGAGCTAGGAATTCCACATCGAGATGGCTGGACGAGGAACCTGAGCACAGGCATAATGTATTTGATGTCGTCTTCTTTTTTTTCCCTCGTACCTGGGTCCGGGTAGGACCAACTCCTACAAAACCCAGGTATATCTTTCTTTTGAATTTTCAGAAAAGGCTTTACTTTGCGCATAATATTGCAAGTGGCAACGTCGAACATAAACCATTGCCTTTCGTTTGATATATGTAAGAACGATGTCTTGATTTAACTGCAGCTTATCACTGCTAGGGTCGCCCATGTGTCAGACATCTCTACATATGATGCACGTGCGCAGACACACACTCAGAATTCCAAAAACAAACAGAAAACATACATTTTATCCACATTCCAAAGTTCATCAAAACACTTGAAATTTTGGGATAATTAAACTTTTAAGAAACCGTCTTCTTCTGGGAGCCAAGCAATAATTGCTCAAAGACTAGAATAACTAGAGCAGCAAACAAGACGAAAAATTATATTGCTCACTGAGTTCTGTTCAAGCAAGTAAATCAAGCATAGTAGTATTTCACCGGTTAAACTATGTGAAAATGATAGCGTTTGTCCAAACCAGTTAACATCAATTCAGAAGCAGTGCATGCTTATGACAAGAAAATATATCATTACCAATGTGAAGCATTCGACGATTCCAAATGTAGCTTAAAATAGTTCACAAGGATCGATGCCATATAATGCCTAACCCTCTCCATGCAAGACCCTCCTGTGCTCTAGCTAAACTGCATTCATACAAACCCTTGCAGTTGTCATGGTATATACAGCAACTATATGAATAACAATGAGAGTGAATATCAACAAGCAGATTGCACTTTGGAATTAATCCATCATCGAAGAGGTTGGGATGAGTTCAACAGACCACTCTTGGTTCTTCGGCCCCCAGTGCAATATTTAAGTTTCTTTTGGCAAAATATCAGAAATGCCTTCACTAAGAGAGTTCGAATCCTGCATTAGAACTGACTGCACAAAGAAGCTTGTTCCTTAAAGTGCTCTGCCGTTTGTAGGTCGGAAGCTGGAGAGGTCATTATGAATCAATGCAACTAATCATTATCACATGCAATATGTTGAATTTAGAAGACAAACAACTGACAAAGAACTGAATTAAGACTATACAGATAGGTTAAAGACAAAGGGAATGGAAGAACAAAGAGAAAAGAGAGCCTGTTAGACACCTTCAGTGTGTTATAACAGGTGGACGCAGAGGGTAGACGATCCACATCTTGTCCACCAATGACAGCCCATATAGGAACATCGCATGCAACCTGAACACGCCCAGCATACCTTAAAGTTCATTGGTACATATGGATTAAGATAACCAGCATACGAACAGCAAATGTACAAGCTAATGATCCAAAATATACATCCACACAAATCAAGTAGGAGTTCAAACATTGGAAACATGCACGAGGAAGGGAATCTGGTTCCATCACGCACAATCAGAACAAAATCAGTTGGCAATCATCTTGAACAAACTGTTTACAAAGTAGTGATTCCGCAAAATTTACTGCACCAGAACACGCAGAATGGTTTCCTTACAAGTTTACAAGTCTGAAGCCCCATTATAGTGTATTAACTTCTTGTTCTCCAACGCAAAAAAAGAAAGGAAAATAATACATGTTGAGGGATGAAAACATAGAATCGGTTTCTAGGCAAATCAAATATGAACAGCTATGAACAGGTAGATGGGCATGCATAGATGAAGGCTACAACATAGACGGCTCTCCTATATGTATAGGATGGAGGACAGACAATGGCCATAAATTTCTCTTCTTCCTTTTACAGGAAGATGCCACTCTCAGGACTTGCACCTATACAGCAGTATAGCAGTCATGCACACACACGCACACACACACAGACCAGCATGGCTTGCTATTGAGAAAGAAAATAAATTTCCAAATAATACATGTTGAGGGATGAAAACATAGAATCGGTTTCTAGGCAAATCAAATATGAACAGGTAGATGGGCATGCATAGATGAAGGCTACAACATAGACGGCTCTCCTATATGTATAGGATGGGGGACAGCCAATGGCCATAAATTTCTCTTCTTCCTTTTACAGGAAGATGCCACTCTCAGGACTTGCACCTATACAGCAGTATAGCAGTCATGCACACACACGCACACACACACAGACCAGCATGGCTTGCTATTGAGAAAGAAAATAAATTTCCAATAATCTGAATGTTGCTTATGCTATAGGAAGAAAAAAAAAAGAACAATATATAGTGAAGCACTATCAATATCAGAGACCAAGAAGACAAACATGTACCTTGTGAATGGTGAAGGACGGTTGCAAGTGCTTGAAGCCTAGTAAAGGAGCTCGTGAACAACTTGTCACAAACTTCAGCAACATACAACGTTCTTTAGCCTCAAAACCTTTGACAACCTGAAAGTTCTGTTGAAATTAATCAGCAACATAAACTTCTTTATTGATGAAAGCCAAATACAAGAAGAAGACATTGAGGTGCTGGTCGGCCAATCCTTGCCGCCACCCTCTAATTCTCGTTAAAACCTAATGGCAGCCCTAATGACTACTTATATGGCTGATCTAACTTGAAAAACTATAATACCCATAGTAAGTGACTAGTGGATTACGGTTTCTAATGAATCTGATCCATTAGGACCCGTATTACAAAATACCATAATATACATGACTCAGACTTACCTATGACTCTATGTATACACTTATAACTAAACAGTAACACTAATTAATCAAGATTTAACTTATCTTCAATACGCCCCCTCAAGTTGAATCTTGAAGGTTTATAATTCTCAGTTAATGGAGAGCTTTCTGAAATCCTCTGACTGACGTGGTTTTGTGAAAATATCCGCCAATTGGTCTTCTGAGCATACATGAATTAGATTGAAGATGCCTTGTGTAATCTTTTCTCAATATGCTTCGTTCGTTAATGAAAAACAGGATTTAAGGCAATTTGGAGAGCTGCTCTACTATCAGTGTAAAAGGTAACTGGAGTATCCACTTTAAAGCCAAGTTCTGTTAAGGGGGATAAAACCCATATCCCTTCACACATGCAAGAAGCAATTGCACGATATTCTGCTTCTACACTCGATCTGGATACAACTGACTGCTTCTTGCTTTTCCAAAATATAATGTTCCCTCCCAAACATACCAGATACCCAGTGGTTGATTTTCAGTCTGTCTTCGAACCAGCCTAATCAGCATCTGAATATATCTTTAGATCCAAGGATGAATTCTCCGTGTACAATAAATCATGGGTTAGTGTAGATTTCAAGTATCAGATGACATAAAAGACTGTACTCATACGATGTTTGGAAGGATTATGCATCCATCTGCTCACATAGCCAACAGCAAAACTGATATCAGTTTGTGTAATAGTGACGTATATTATATTCCCCACTAATTTATGGTACCTTCCGATATCCTCATATGGTTCTGCATTATTATTATCATCATCCTTGGGAGACTCCATAGGAATTGAGCATACGCAACAGTCTTCCATTTTTGTTTCCTTCAACAAGTCCAGAATATATTTCCTTTGACTCAAGAATAATGTATTGTTGCTATGAATCACCTCTATACCGAGAAAGTAATTTAATCTTCCCAAATCTTTCAAGTCAAATAAAATATTGAGTTGTTTCTTTAGCTCAACAATACCTTCAGTATCATCTCCGGTAATAATGATATCATCAACGTATACCAGTAACATAATTGTTCTCTGGCCTTGCTTAATGAATAGTATATGATCGCTGATGCATTGTTTAAACCCCAGAGTCCGAATTCCATCACTAAATTTCTCAAACCATGCCCGTGGGGATTGTTTCAATCCATAAATTGATTTCTTTAGTTTGAAGTTTGAACACTTTCCCTTGTTCGTTCCCATTAAAGTATCCTTGTGGCAAGTCCATATAAATGTCTTCCCTGAGATCACCTTGAAAGAATACATTCTTCACATCCAACTGCCATAATTCCCATATTTTATTAACTGCCAAGCTTAACAAGATTATGATGGTATTATCTTGGCTACTAGAGCAAATGTCTTTGGGTAATCTATGCCGTAAGACTGACTATATCCTTTTGCAACTAATTTTGCCTTATATCTTTCTATATTCCCATCTGCCTTATATTTGACTGAGAATACCCACTTACATCCTACAGTCTTACTTTCTGATGGTACATCTGTCAATTCCCAGTTATGATTTCATACTAAAGCTGAAATTTTCTCTTCCATGACCGCTTTCCATTCTGGATGTACTTTAACCTCTTCATAGGTCCTTGGTACAAAAGTATTCACTGTATTCATCACAAATAGCTGATATTCCCTAGGATAATAAGAGAATGATACCATTTTGTCCAATGCATATTTTGCAGTTGCACGCTTCCCTTTTCTAATTGTAATAGTTAAATCATCCATTTCGATATCTGAATTATGAGAGGTTATCTGAAGAGGAGGTGAATCTGATTCACTTTGGAAATTTTGATCTCGAGTGACAGTCTGATATGGAAAGACAATCCCTCAGTTTCCTTTGTTATATACTTACCATTCACCTGTATTTTCATGAGTAGATGTAATTTCAGTTGGAGGAAGTGGAATCACTTGAGTAGACTGTATTTTTGATAAAGGTTCTTCCTACACTCCATAAAATGGAATGTCTTCATGAAAGGTGGCATCCATTGTAACATAAAACCTTTTTTTGGAAGGATCATAACACTTATAACCTTTTTTAGTAGTCGAATATCCCAAGAAGATGCACTTGATTGATCTTGCATCAAGTTTATCTCTGGCACCTTAATAAACATGAACAAAGCAATTACAACCAAAAATTCTTTGTAATAAATGAAATTGTTTCTGAGAAGGACATAGGGAATGAAATGGAGTATTACCACTGAGCACCCTGCTTGGCATGCAATTTATAAGAAAGACTAATGTTAAGACTGCTTCACCCCAATAATATTTTGGTGCATTGCATCTAATTAAGAGAGTCCTTGCAACTTCTAAAATATGTTGATTCTTCCCTTGAGCTACACCATTATGTTGAGGAGAGTGAGAACATGAGCTGGTGTAAGATGTCATGCTGTAGAAAATACGAATGAAGGGACCGTGACATAAATTCTCCACCATTATCATTGCGAAAGATCTTAATGGTACTTTGAAATTGTGTCTGTACAAACTGATAGTATACAAGAAGAATTTCCTTCACTTCGTCTTTAGTCTTTATAAGGTAAATTATAGTAAACCTAGTGCAATCATCAATAAATGATACAAAATACTTATATCCTTGCATAGAAGTTGTCGAACTAGGGCCCCAAATATCTGAATGCACAATATCAAAAGGAATGAAAGATCTTTCTTCATTTAAAAGAAATGAAATACGATAGTGTTTTGCCTTCTGGCAAGTTTCACAATTCAAGTTCAAATCATTACAATCACTAAATTCAGGTAATAACATCTTTATTTTGAAAAATAGTAAATGGCATAGCCGCAAGTACCAACGAGGTATATGCTCCTTCTGTCTCTCAGTAATAATTGTTGATTGTAGTGCAATACCTTTATTGTCCTCGCAAAAGTAGAGGCCTCTCCTCACATTACCCTGACCAAAGATCTTCCCCGTCTTCAGTTCTTCAAAGACACATCCAGTAAAATCAAAGATTATACGATATTTTAAATCCTGAGTCATAGCAAAGACAGATAATAGGTTTATTGATATGTTTGGAATATGTTTGGAACATGTAAAATGTTTTTCAATGTGCCAAAAGATGTTATAATACTTCATTTTCCCAATATTGGTGTAAGAGATCCATTTGCCAGTCTAATATTGATCTGTGCCTGTGCCAATTCATAGTTATCAAAGAAATCTCTTCTATTGATCATGTGATCTATAACACCTGAATCAATAACCCATATCCTTGAATAAGAAAAATTTATATTACCCTGAGTTAGGAATGAGAAAGGATAGGCAAATAGATGCTTGTGATTCGCTGTGAGAGGATGAAGAAGGTTGTTGCGGATCAGTCAAACGTGCCTTTAACAATTCAGTTTCCTTTCTCATATCAGCTAAAGAAGGTACACTTTCCTCAATCTTCTGCTTTTCATTATGATCACTACTAAAGTATGCTCTATTGTTTCTATTCGGAAAATAGGTAGGTTTTCCAACTAACTCCCAGCAAGTTTCCTTGGTGTGTCATGGTTTCCCACAATGAGAGCAACTGATCTTATCTTTCTCTTCAGGTGTCTGTCCAGATCTACCTCTGCCTCTGCCATAACCTCCTCTTCCTCTAGCGAAAGGAGGAACATAAGTATTTTTCCCTACAAATGATGAGGTCTTAGAATTAATTTTGGTTTCTTTTTCAAGAAGCTTCCTATCTTCTTCTCTAAGGAGGAGTGAGTATACTGTACTCAAAGATAGAAGTTCTTTCCTGCTGAGGATATTATTCTTTACATATTCATATTCTGATGATATACCCCATAGAAGATCAAACACTTTACGCTCTTCAAACTCCTCATTCTGTTCTAGTGTGCAAGTCTGACATTTAGTCTTAGAATACACATGTAGTTCTTCCCACAGACCTCTGAGCTCTTCATAATATTCACTAATTGACCTTCTTCCTTGTCTGCATTTTCGAATCTTCTCTATAAGATTATATTTCTTCGCAATATTTTTTCTTTGGGCATAAGCTTCCTGAATTGCCAGCCAGATATCCCTCGCAGTGCCCAAAAATATAAAAGTATTGCCGATTGAGGGAGTCATGGATTGTATTAGCCAAGCACTTACTAAGGCATTTTCTCTGCACCACCGAGAATAGGAAGGATCTAAAATTGGGGGTCGAGAAAGATCACCTGTCAAATAATCCCATCGCCCCCTTGCCATAATAGCCAGCTCAATAGATCTGGCCCATTATAAATAATTCTTGCAATCAAGTTTCAAATTTGTGATTTAAAAACCTTCACTTTTGTCTGACGAGTGTTCATTACTTTCTACCATCTTTGCTCTTTCCATATTCGGATTGATATCTCACTGAAAGAATACCTTTAAATCTGCCTCAATCGGTTGATCACTGAAAAATTGAATTTTTTAAAATGAAACAACTGTCTCACTCAGTGTTATCCGTATCGCCCATATCGTACGATATGGGCGATACACCCAAAAAAAAATTCAATTTTTTTTTCAAAAGTTTTTTTTCAAATTTTTTTTGCATGTTTCTGCCCTCTCTTCCCCTCTCTTCACTTCCCTTAAAGGCATCCTCTAATATGCTTATAATTTGGGTTTATAATTTCATTTATTTAATAAGAATAATGTATAAAAAATTTTGATGACAAAATCATTTCCCTTTCTATTACAACTTTTAGGTATATTTTTGCTAACAGTTTCTAATTTCATAAGATCGTAAACAATTAAAAACATTTAGTTCTCTCGGTTCATTGAGTAAGGATTTCACAACTTCACTATTTTAGGGTTCACGTTACATGACTTCCATTGAGTTGAACATGATCAATGTGTGTGAGGCTTAACTCAGTCTGTGAAGTGAGAAATGAAGCTCAAGCATTAGTTAAAAAGCTAGTCTCCAATAAGAGAAAAAGGAGACATCATCAAGTAATAATATCACATCATTGAGGTGTCATAGACTCAATAATCAAAGAAATGGAGCTCTTTGTTTTGCTCACATATGAAAATTAGCAAATATGACAACTACATGTACAAAGATAGCAGTTTGTTAATTTTGATATATTACATGAGTGGATTATGGAAGATAACGAAGAAAATGCACTCCTAAGTCCTAACTGAAGAAGACATTGCATGAATTAATTTGAAGTGCAACAACATCATCAAGGAGAAGATGAAGATTATTTAGTTAATGATCCTGATACAAATTTACAATATGTAAAATATAAATGTATTTCATTTTTTGATTCAAAATATATAATTTTGGATGCAATTGTTCAATATTAAATGTTCAATTTGTGCTAAACTTTGCATTATATGAATTTAAAGCAATTACCAGATTTTTCCAAAATTTTCCAGAATTTTCTTGATTTTTTTCAGATTTTTACTAATTTTATTGTTTTTTTAAATAATTTTTATAGTTTTTTAATATTAAAGTACGATACGATACGATACGATACGCCCGTATCGTGGAGCCCAGCGATACGCGATACGATACGCATCAGACAACACTGGTCTCACTTCCGCTTGGAAGTTTCATTTCATAGTTGTAGTGCATCACTTTAGATTACGAAAGCAGATGTTCACGGTGAGAGGTAATGAATCTAACAACGATTTTGTAATGAAATCACTCAAATACCAATTTGAAAGAACAAGAAAGGGAAGAACTTGCTGTCCTGCGAGTTCTTGACTGTGCCCACGACTTCTTTTTGTTGATTTCCTTCGATGCTTGATGCTAAACAACCACAACCATATTAAAATTAATCAGCAACATAAACTTCTTTATTGATGAAAGCCAAATACAAGAAGAAGACACTGAGGTACTGGTCGGCCAATCCTTGCCGCCACCCTCTAATTCTCGTTAAAACCTAATGGCAGACCTAATGACTACTTATATGGCTGATCTAACTTGAAAGACTATAATACCCCTAGTAAGTGACTACTGGATTCTCATCCATTAGGACCCGTATTACAAAATACCATAATATACATGACTTAGACTTACCTATGACTCTATGTATAAACTTATAACTAAATAGTAACACTAATTAATCAAGATTTAACTTGATCTTCAATAAGTTCCACAAGTAATTTATTCAACAAAAATTCATCTGTTAAAAAGTATATACAATGATCAATAAAGAACTATGTAATCATAATTACAACAAAATTAGGAAACACAACTTTGCAAAATAAATCTTGATACTGTGCAGAACTCAGCAAATAAATTTCAAATATCTATGCACGATCCCACTGCATTTTTTGCTAGCTCATTTGATCCGCAAATTCTTTATCAGCTTCAAACAATGATAGAATGAGAAGAGTATTCCAAACTACGCTGAAAGATATGCAGAAATATAGTCAAGTCTACACCTCCCAAAAGAGCTTTATTGTCCGGCTCCCCTCAGAATAGCCACCAGTGTAACGTGTGTTACTCTTTAAATCATCAACATCAAAATCATGTTCTCCTCCTGAAAGCAACTGCAGATGGCACTAAAATCAGCATACTGAATAAACTGCAAAAAGGTATAGTAAACCGAAAGCTGAAAGCCATATCTAACAAGAGAAAAGCAGAAGGCAAGGAAAAACATTTGTCAATGCTGCATGCGTGCATATGTTATCACATTTCATGTTTAAAATGGGTATAAGAGAGAGAAAAAAGGTATACTTTTCCAGGAAGCATCCCAAAATTAGGTGTCTAATCAAGCTGGGCACAGCTCATTACCTAAAAAAGGTATACTTTTCCAGGAAGTATAAGTAGGCTCAAGCTCAGCTCGTCTAAGAAATTGTCATCTCAAACTCAAGCTTGAGCTCAAGTTTGTTCGAGCTTTGATATGCAGGCTCGAGCTAGGCTTGATTGATGCTCAAGATTGAGAACTGATTACCTAAAAGCTACAGTAAAGTGGCAGTACCTAAATGGCACGACACTACGGCCACAGACACAGGCCAACGGTACCATTTGTGAGTTAAAAGCACCTCACATGAATTATTGACAGCTCAGTCTTGGAAAGGTACAAAGACCCCTTGAACTAGACTGCTCCATGTATAAGGGACGCCTCCCTTTGATTTTTTCCGCTGTGCATGATACACAATTTAACATAGGCCCATGTATGAATGTATGTATATATATATATAGAGAAGATCAATTAACTTGCGAGCTATTCGACTCGAGTACAAGCGAGTTCAAATTCAGTCGCTTATATGCTGAGCTTGACAGTACTGAGTCGAATTCAAGTAACTGCTGAATCGATCTCAAGTAGCTCGGCTCACTTGCAAACTTGTCCATAGAAATCAACGAGGAATCCAGTTACAAAGTAGGAACCTTGCCAAGTAATTCAAATAGAAACAAACTCACAATGGGAATGTTAAAAAATCCCATAGAAATTGATTTGCATTGTTCACAACAGAATGGGTGCACCCGGAGCCACAGAATCAGCAAGATGATCATATAGGTCCTCAGTACAACTAACAATGTAGGACAGGACATTCATGAAAACTATATCAGAAAACCTTGGTATTATGTCCATACCTCGTTGAACTCACTTGCATTAAATAATGTCAGCCAAGAAGGTGATATAAGATCGACCAGACCTCTATAAAATGCATTTGCTAAGGGAAATATCTGCAAAAAGAAAGTAAGACGCTTAAATAATTTGATGAAATGTGACAAGAACAGCAAAAGAACAATTACACTATTGCAGAAATACAGTAGACATAGATCACCTGTCGGTTAAGTTTATAATCTGCAATTGCGTGAACATACTGCAACTTGTTCTCATTTGTAACAATCAGGTTGGCACCACCAGGTTTAAGCTCAATGACCACACGTTTTCCAAATGACTCCTCGGTAACAGTAAAATCTAAAGACAGTTCTCTGATGTCACCTCCATAATGCTGCATTCCACGTATCAGAGCAGAGAGTTTTGAGGAAACTGAACAAGAGAGAAATAATCTGTTGTATTTCTTTTGGCATGCAGATTAAAAAAATGGAAACGTCAACTTTTTGTCATTATGTATGCAGGTAGGACAACCTGGTCTTCCAAGTCAACCCAGACAAGAAAAATGAGTCCTTTAGTGTAGTGCAGCAAAAGGTCAAAAACAAATGTTATATCAGTAACCTGAGACCTAATAATATAAGCAAAGCATAAAGACCATACCCTCATACACATGAATCCGTGTGAACATGAACCTTAGCCATGAGTACATTCATGTGTTTCCACCTGGTAAGATCAGGTATCTACGTCCATCTGAGCATGTTTCCTTACATAATAAAATACAGCAGACAAGTGTATATGAGTGTACACATGCATGTGAGAGTTCATGTGCATACCCAGCCTCATAATGGATGAAGTCTCAAAATTCTGTCTTTTAGATATGTAATTAAATCATTTTCAGAAGTACCTTAAAAGAAACTAGGGGGTTTAAAATAGAAAGCAACTTGAAGAATGAAGTTTAACTGGAAAGACACTATACGACTATGAAATTATCATCACGCATTTCAATTTTTATCTTTACTTAGTAGAAGCATGTATATGCCTATATTTATATCTGAATTCAATGACAATGAATGCTTTAGATGAAACTTAAACAAATTTTAAGCCTGAAGCCTGAACACTTAATACTTGACCTATATGGTGTTATCAAAAAGTCCACAAAGTTACCATTCCTTTTAACTTGAGATTATTGCTATACGGTTTGTAATTGTTTGAATCTTTCTTTGGCATTTTCTTTGACTTAAGAAAGAAAGACATAATTGCTTCACTACCCTTACGTTACTATAATTTCAGGGCTGACTACTTTTGCATTACTACAATTGGTTTAGAGTCAGGTTAAAACATTATAATAAAATTCAGACGTGGAAATTTGGAACCAATGTGATTTACCTTTACATACATCAGATTCCTGTAATGCTCCGGATCAAGTCCAGATAGTTCATCAATGAAGCTATAACGTCCCAAAAGCTTTTGGATAAACACAAGTGAAAAAGAATAATCAAGTAGTATTCCTTCATAAAGAGCTTTTCCAACAAGTCTTCCCAGAAATTCAATCATATGAACATTCTTATCTAACATGCCAGCAACTGGATGGGGTATCAGTAGCCTCTCAGATGTTGAAGTTTGAGAGAATAAGCCATACCTGTTTTAGTTGAAGATTAACCATTGAAGCAGAATAAATGATTAAGAAAATATATGAAAAAAAAACAGAGTAAACTTACTCAGGGTTGAAGGCAGTTTTTGTTATATCAGTTAAAAATTCTTTAAATAGGCCACCATAGTCAAGGCCAGCTTCAGGAAGACCAAACTCATTCACAAATGATACATTAATGCATGATTTCAACCTTGGTCCAAGGGAATTGAGCTGCCTGAATCCATCTTCAACTATATGATCCCGGCGTACAGCAATTTCCACTGACCCTGGACCCAGTCCAGCTATTTCTCCAGCCATTCTTCGAGAGTCCTTGTCTGATTTGATAAATTCACGGAACATCTGAACCCTGTGAGATCATTTAAAGGAATAAAGAGCTTCCCCAGCACAAAAGCAAGCAGCAGGTTAATTGGGCAACAAGTATTTGTCTTCAAGAAAGATGAATGGCACAAGTTAACTCTGTGATCAAGAAAGTTCCAATGTTGCCTAATCGTAAATATGTTTTCAAAGAACATAAAATATAATTATCAGATTGCAAAACCATGCCTGATAACATGGTTAACAACAGATATTGTTCCTACTGACTTTTTGCTGTCTAGCAACAACTTATTAGATATGCAAAGAAAAGTTTCCTGCATCCCTTTTAATTTATGATCAAATCTATATAAAATCAGTCACACAGGGCTTGAGTTTATTGAATACATGATGATTATTTATAGAGAGAAAGAGAAGAGTAAAAGACAACAACATTCTAACTGGTTGCTGAAGATGGTCCAACGGCTATTTTACTAGCTGTTGGACCCCATGGTGGCCTAGGTGGTCCTGATCCAGGTGGCTTAGGTTCGTTGGGACCTGATTACAAACACAAACTTATGGGCCCTATTGGCCCAACCCTATTACATTTTAACACTCCTCCTCAAACTTACGGTGTATACCGAAAGTTTATTTCAATCCTTCATCACTTCATGTGTCAACTCGCACCGATCCTTTCAAAAGAAGAATGTTCAACCGTAGAGATATTTTCCAAAGCTTTAACCTTTTGATCTATCTTAAAACATACCTCTAACAAAACTTATATAATTAATCTCAAATGAATGTATTAAGATTCCATAACTCAAAACATGAAAACATATGTTTTCAAAAAAGTTCTTTAATGGAAAAATATTGATAATCTAAGTAGAATTATCAAATATAACAAATAATTTCATTAATCACCACAAACTCACGATATTATAAAAAGACCTTGATATACCAAACAAGCTTTAAGGCTAAGTTCAATCCATCCAAATCAAACAAGCTTTAAGGATAAGATCGAACCATCCAAATCAAACAAATCCCAAGGTCTTTAAGTAACTCACAGTCTCAAACGTGATTCTATGATTCTAAGGATAACATAATCCACTAAGATGATCAAAATATGTTTTAAATATATACGAAAAGATTTATAATCAACTTAATATTTTCCAAGAATCTTTTCAACATAAAATGTTTGTCTCAAAACCTCAATATATAACAAATGAATAGTCAATACTGAAGGCAAAACTCTTTTTATTCATTATTTTAAAATAATGATATCAAGCACAAGATTATCAAGATAACAATAAGTGTATTTTCAACAATAACTCATCTGCAACCAATAGCCAACAACATAAAACACCTTAATAACAAAGGTCTTCAACAAAAGGCTAACAAACGTGACATATAATCATAACATGAAGATATTAATCACATGAAAATGCAACTTCAAAGTTATCAAGATCATAAATTATCAAACAACAAATAAGTGCATCTTCAAACATTGACTAATCTTCAACCAATAGCCAAAAACATAAAGCACATTAATCACAAAAGTCTTCAACAAAAGGCCAACAAAAGTGACATATAGCCACAATACAGCTCTTAATCATACAAAAAGATAACTTATTGTCTAAAAAACAACAAATAAATTTTCCTTCTAAACAAGACAATAAGCAATTAATCCAATAAATGTTAAAAATAAACAAGTTGGAAAGAGTACACCTGGATGGACGAATCTGAATGCCAAACAAAATCAAATCAGATCCAAACATAAGTCAAAAAGATCCTTTCCAGAAAAAGCTTCTTCACATGAAGTGGGACAAATCGGGCCCTCCACCTATTCTCAACATCCAACAACCAAAAACACAGAAACATAAGAGCTTCACGTGGGTCAAGTGGGATGGATCGACTCTGGTTCCTCGAACCCTATCCTGGACCCGGTCTTGGACCTGACCCCGTGCATTTAAGAGGTGAAGCCCGCCCTTCCAAGAAAATCCTCCTTTCCCTTTCTTTCTCTTCCCTTGATTTCCCTCCTCGTGAGGTGCAACGTCTATCGCTGCTTTTTTGCATGAGCTTCTCCCAAATCCGTCGCTTCTATCTTCTACTCGTCAATCCATCCAATCCGATTGTTGTAAGGTTTGCTTCTCCACCGAAGATGTTGAGCGTCTTGGACATGACCCTCAATGATCTCATCAACAACAACAAGAAGAAGATTGATGCCTGAGCTAGAGGTTCGCAAGGAAGAGGTTGTGGTGGCAGTGCAAGATCCGACCCTGACCCTACTCGATGGTTCACCAATCACATCACGAATTGGGTGAAACCCTCTCCCTTTCTCTCACGCCCTCTCTTTGCATTCAATAGAAGACTCTCTTTGAGGAAGGAGCGATCACGCTTGCCATTTAACATCTCAAGGCATGCAATCCATTGCTCGGCCGATTGATCGACATTCACCATCCTCCCATTTTTTTTTACAAGCAACACATTCCATTCCATTCACTCACTCGCAACATTCTATATCATCAACTCGCCATGAATGTCGTAACTTTGATTTACTCACGATTTATCGCTCTCTGTGGCGGTGAGAATGGTGTGATTCCTTCACGATCTAGTAGCCAAGTTCTCGAATGGTCTTCTCTTGGATGTTTCCACCCACATCACCCATCGAGAATCTCTGATCCACTATCAAGAGTCGCCAACCTCGTCCCACACTGCCATCGATGCCTTCACCCATGACCATCGCCCGACTGTCGCCTCTCCCTACCAACCCCCATCTTCTTCCTCCTCTTTCCCATAGCCAACAACCAAAAACACCGAAGGGGAAAGTGCCAAAAGAGGGAGGTAGCTTCGACGAAGGCCTCGTCTTTACTTGACCACCTTCCCTCTCTTTATTCTCCTTTACACCACAAAAAATTCACCATTGCAACAACCAATCTTTGTTGGTAGGGATCATGTTGATCTTGCCACAGGAGGATTCAATCCACATCCATGCTCACCGCACCAATTGTGACTAGCCGCCACCATCACGCCAGATTAGGCTCTCATACTGTTAGAAAAGAGGTAAGTTTCCTGAGTCCCTTTTATTGAATGATCAAACCTATATACAATCAACCACACAGGGCGTGAGTTTATTAATACTTGAAGAGTATTTATAGAGAGAAAGAGAAGTGTGAAAGCCAGCAACATTCATTTGTTGGTTGCTGAAGATGGCCCAACAACTAGTTTTTGGCTAGTAAAACTAGTCGTTGGGGCCCCTTAGTGGCCCTGGCCCGGGTGGCCTGGGTCCGTTGGAAACTGGCTACAAACACAAACTTATGGGTCCTATTGGACCAACCCTATTACATTTTAACAAGAATATGCTAACTATGACATTTTAAAAAATATATAATTCAAGAGGCCTGCTAGAACTATGTGGTTGTTCAAATCATATTATGCGGAAAGCCTGAGATAGATATAAACAGACAGACAAACAATAATGAGGTTAGTAGAAAAAACATTGGAGTGACACCAACACAAGATAAAATGATGCAATCTAGACTTTTGGAGAGGCAACTAGATAAGGTTCCATAGAAATTGTGAGAACTTAGATGGTGAATAAATCAAAAGAGGTACAGGAAGACCTTAAAATGTTGGAAAAATCAATAAACATGATATTGCTTTTAATTCTGGCACTGGGCCAAGCACAATGCAACCAAGAACTCATGTAGTTGATACTTGACCCCACTTGATGTGGAAAAAAGCTCGGTTTGGTATTAATTTTGGTATGGATGCATATTGCCACCAACTTGATCAATGTTAAAGTCTACACAGATGGCATAATGGTCAATGTTTGAGTTCTAACATCATGTGAGAAAAATTTACCTATCTTCAAAAGGGAATACATGTGGGATAGTGTTAATGACAGAACCCATGGTTTGGCCCATCAGAGCATCCCCAGATCACACTGAGTTGGACAAAGCTTCATGAGCTCGGGCAGCTGCAGCAATCGGAGGCCTGTTTTTTCTAGCTGGGGAAGTCCACAAAGAAAGTGGACAGAACCTGACAGCTGACAGCTGCATCTATCACGATCTTGCCATTTTGTCCACTACTACAGATAAAACCATTATAAACTGCAGTATTAAGCATTGCTGAAATCCTTCGTTGTTGCTCAATAGAAAAAGGAACCTATCAATACATTACAAGCAAAACCTCAGAAAGAAATATAGGAGAATAAAAGAATGACAATGAAGTAATCCATTGATGGAAGCACTATGAATGAAGTATCATGGAAGTTCAAGATTTCAAGATGCACCTGTTTCTCATAGAACTCTATATCATCCAGAACTAACAGCAGATGTGCATATGTAGTACAAAACAGATACAGAATACAGAATACAGGATGCACCTTTTGGGATTCCTTGGGGGCCTCTCCTCAAAGATTTGACATCCCACTTATCTGTATACTGTTCACTATCAAAGCCAGAAATTTCAAAACCAAGAGAACCTCCACCCAAATTGTTCGAATCCATGTCATATATTGTTTTTGCAGCAAACTTGCGTAGGACATTAACCCACTTATTCCCTGAATCCTTCACGGACCTTCTTTCAATGTCCTCCAAAGATCCCGTCACAGGGTTTGTGTGCTCTCTAATCCCATCAAGTGGTTTATCTGGCAAAGAAACATTGCTGTCACAAAACATCAAAAAAGTTTCCAATTCTTGCCAAAGATCAAGAAGGAACCCAGGAGTGAATGCTAGCACGTTAAGTATGGGCAAGGATCCATTGACAACATTCAACAGTGAGTAAATTCTTAGCATGTCCGAATAAAAATATACTATATCAAGTAGTTCCAACTTGCTTGATGAATGATAGGAGCTCTGAGCAGCAGAAGCATTCTCCTGGATAATCACATCACTCTTCTTAATGAAAGTGAGAAGTCTCATAAGGTGCCACTGCTGCTGAGCAGGGCTCATAAGGTCTATCAATGAAACACATAAATGTTCAAACGAGTCCTTTTTCAAGACACTATACTGAATTTCTTCTGGGGAAGTTTCAACAAATATGCTGTCTTTTTCAACCTTCTTTACATCCCTAATCATTCTTAGACAAGGCAACAAAAGCTCCAAAATGCAGCAAACAGCATGAAGGTACGCCTCATAATCTAGGCCTTCCATGAACCTTCCAGGACCATTCAGTTCAGTATCATGCTCCGTTACTAAGCTCATAATGTTCCCTAAAGCCCAAGCAGGACTTGGAATCATGACAAAGACAGAGTCAGGCACTTCTTTCTTGTCTAAACTTGTCATCTGAGTAAATATATCATCCTTCGATATCTGACACCACCTGTGATCACTTGGTTAGTCATGAAACCAGCAAGATACGTTCCTAAGAGCTCATACATGGTTAGTCATGACAAACATTGCCAAATTTGTCATTTGCAGATCAAACCACCAAGTAATTTTAACCATTCATACATGGTTGCCCGGTATTCTTTCATACAAACATGACTTGAAACAACGAGAAATAAAGATGCAAAAGAATGGCTAATACGGACACTGATGTTCAGATAACAAAAACACAAAATAAGTGAGATCTAGAAAGTATTAAATATTCACTCATATCACATCACATGAATGCGGTATCATTCTGTTGACACCAATCTGGTGTTTTGTTTGATATAAAGGTATCACTATCATCCGTGCCAAATGTTCGTGAAGAGCCTGCATTAGAAAATGTCCCAAAAAGGATGCGTCTTGTGGAAACTGTTTTAACCGTGACCTAGTAAATACAGGATAAATGCTTAACCATGCCACTATTTCAATCAACAGTTCATATAAAACACAAGAGTTTTATTTGTCTAAACAGCAAAACTGCGCACTCAACATAAAATTGGCACAGTTAAGCCAGGAAAACCTGGAACATGCATACATAAACAATGCAAGGCCAAATGAAGGTGGATTTTGCACCACAGTGCCCAAAGTGCTCTAGGGAATGAATTTACAGGGAAATAATTCACGCTTCATTGTTACATTTTCTTTTAGTATATGAAATTATCCAATATTGAACAGGACCAACATGTCAACTTTTTCAAATTTACTTTGTTATGCACACCAGGACTTTGGTTTTGAAACAGAGGATACACCTTAACAAAGATGTTCTTGCCTAAATTGCAGGAGATCGATTCATGATTCAAGCAATTAAAAAATAAATAAATAAAACCTAAACCCAGAAGCTATAATTTCCCTGTTCTTACCAATAGAACCTTCAGACAAGGAAACAAAACGGAGAAGTGTTTCAGTGCAGGTAGGAGTACTCCAGGTATCCTCTCCTTCAACCAAGGAATTGTAAGTAGAAAGACGCAGAACTGCACAGCAGCTTCCTTTATTTGTACGAGGAACTTCTCATTGGTGTTTAACTGATGAAGAAGCAAACTACTAACATCTAATTCAGGTCGATAGACTTGGAAAGGCCTTAACACTAAAGTAATTGCACTCGCAATAACCATAAACTGGCTGTCAGTCTGTACTGTTTTGGTATACTGCTTAGTCATGGAAGCAGGTAATTTCATGATATGACACCTTATGCAACAATAAAGTCCACTGCTTTTATTTGATACATATCCAACAAGCGTCCTAGTTGCAATTGCTCCATCACTAGCATCTATACCATGTATATTCTTCCATACTTTAACATCAGTTAGTGCAATCATCAGCCACATGCTTATTGTGGTAAGAAGATTTGTATCTTTGCATTGCTTGGGTGCATAATCCCACTTCGAGAGCACTGTTGAACAAATTGAAATCAACTTGCGAGATTGATACATGTAGCTTTTTCTTCTCAGATACCCAGGGCAAGGGCACAGAAGTTCAACTCAGAATCTACAATGAAGCAAGAACTTGTTAGAAGCAAGAAAAGGAAATTTGTTTCTCCAAAAGATCACATGACTAGTTTGAGAATGTAGAAAGTATCATATTTTTTCACATGGATAACAATTATCCGTGCCGTACCAGATACTGCTACCAGGAAACAGATAATTTGATATGGCAACAATGTCCTCCATAAAATATCTAACTAAAGTTGCATAAAAAAAATCTAAGGAAACCAATAAATCAGGAAAAGCTATAGAATACAGAACTTGAAACAGAAAGCTTAAGTACTCCTGTTTCTTAAAAGCCACAGGAAACAGCTGAGAACAGTACACAAACATCAGACACAACTACCAAGAAAACTAACTCAAGTTTCCATCTGGATGGTTGCCTCATTAACCTTCCCTTAAAATAGGTCGTACAATTATTAGCTCTAAGACCTATTGTAGGACAGAAGAGGGAAGCGTTTTACGACATTCAGAGAATAACAAAGTTATTTGCCCATAAGTATCATCGGCTCACAAAGATTATAATATTTTTGACAAACTAAAGAGAACAGGACCAGTTTCACATGATACGTTGACAAAATTATGTACCATGTCCATGAACTCCTTGAATTAGAAATTCAAGTATCTCCCATGTACATGGTACATTTGAACTTTAGAATCTTTGAACCCCATCATTCTTTTGAATAGCTCAGAACTTTGCGTGTAGACCACATTAGTGACATTTCACAGCCTTAACCAGTATAACAAAAGGACCTATGGCGCTTCAATGGCATAAAGTCATGTTCTTTTAAGAAACACAAATCCCCAACCTAGAATATTTTGCAGCCTCCATCTTAAGCAGCGCTATCTAAGAAGGCTCACTCTGACCTCAACAACTGGTACTTGATCGCCCTTTCCATCTTTTCTGTCTCTCACTCTGGTCAGGTGTAATAGTCTTTTTCTGAGGTCCTCCTTCTGGTACTCAAATTCAATGTGGTGGCTGCTCTAATACTTGAGTAGTTCTAGTGCATCGAAAAACTTTTACTTAAAGGTACAGTTTCACCCTTGCAGCCTACTTGTTCCATACCTGCTTATGAATCCTCCCCCAGGCTTAAATTCACCTCATGATCTTATATCATGCAGTTTCTTAAAGAAATCAACTACTTGACCACTCTAATCCCCAGTTTTTACACTTTGGATTATACGAGAAGCATACACAGATGTGTATGCAAGTGAAACCTGAACTACTTGTTGAGGAACCCAGCAACCTACTCATATCCATACATGCATATGTGCATAGAATCTGTGGATGTCTACGTGCATATATACATGCAAGTAACAAATACGTGTATTTACACTATTTCATCCTGAATCATATTTAGTAGTCTTATTATTTAGACCAAATAAATACTGCTCACTCAACCTGGAGAAAAGTACAAAAATATGTGATTTGTCTCTCAATTGCATGGTTTTCCAAGTTTATTCCCAAAAAAAAAGATATTTCAAGGCAACTTGGACACAAGATAAAAACATATCTTGTCCGCAAAGTTTCCTGGCAAGGAGCACAAATTAAAAAGATTGCTTTCCCATATAAGAATTAAGAATGCATGGTATGTGAAACAAAATGTAACAGACGAAAAAAATTAAAGAAATCTTTTCCGAAGAGGGGGTGGTGAATGGCCGTAGAATGAGGCACTAACAATATTTTATTATTGTATCATGCATGTTCTCTAAGCCCAGATCAATAGGAGAAAAAAGGAATGTCCACTTTTCAGCTATGAAAAGTTATTTTACAGGTCACAAGCATGAATGTGTTGTTAATAACTTAATATCACAATGAGAGATGTATTAGTGATCATTGTTATGAGCAGAAATAAGAATGTGACAACTGTGACATTCATATATATATATATATATATATATATATATATATATATATATATATATATATATATATATATATATATATATATATATAGAGAGAGAGAGAGAGAGAGAGAGATTAAAACGCCTTTTTTTCATCAAGAAACATTTTCCATTTACTTGATATAAATGAAAGCATTTGTTAGTGTGCATTTCAGAAGAAACTCAATATGAAGAAAGCAATCTGCAACTCTTAGTACCAAATACAACAACAATAACAACAACTAAGACTTTTCCCATACTCTTAGTACCAAATACAAACAGAAATAATTGAATTTATAACATCATAAGATGATAAGAAGAAGATGACAGAAATTCATATCTTTATGAGATAATGTAGAAAAGAAGTTTAATCAAGGTCAGCTATTAAACATCAGCAAACTAAAAAAATACCTGTTGAATTAATACTCTTCAAGAGAATCTCAAAGCATTTCAGCATGGACTTTTCATCCATAATTTGTGGTTTCTTGTACAGGGTTGAGGAATAAGTAATAAAAAATAAGAAAGGCCTCAGCAATGTGTTGGAAACCCATGAACGGCTTCTCAAGTCTACACCTTGACTAACTTGGATGTCCCACTGATCCCGAAGTTCTGTAGCAACCTTTCTTATTATATTATATCTCCTCCACACTCTCTATCAGGATAAGAACCAAGTACCAAGTTCAAAACATTAAGATTGCAAATCATGCAAATAAATTAGCAATCACATTTTCAGGAAAGGGAAAACACAAATACTTCAAATTTCTTAGATGAAGGAAATAAGAGAGGTCTCTAGCTAACAGGTGAATCTAAAACCATGGAACAATTCTTTATCAATCCAGATCCTTGGAAAGTGAAAAAGACGGTGTTGGCATGTGAGCTTAATGACCCTAAGGGGGGGTACAACACTGCTAATAAAAATACAGAATTGCAGTCAAATCATTCAACAACAAACTAAAATCCCGTTCTTCAGAAGAGGGAAAAGTGAATGTAGTTAGAAGAAACTGAGCACATAACTGCAGTGCCAACTATTATGTTGTTGTTTCCACCTCACATATCCAGACATACAGAGAAGAGGATCTATCAACCACAAGTGCAACATATCCATTTGTCATGATCATATTCTTGTGAAGCTTCTGTACATCAGTTCTAGAATTCTGGAGCTGACAATGTACAATGAAAAAAATCATGAAGGTAGAAGATGAAATGACAATGAGAAAAGAAATGGAAGTTAAGTACTTGAAGAAACCCAGAAATAAAGTCATGGATACCCCTAAGAAGCTGCAGAGCTCGAATGGGGTCAATGTGGTTTCCCTCCCAGAGAAGTGTTCCTTCAATTGGCACACAATGCATGGGTAGAGCCAAATGGTGTGAATCGTACAAGTTACCAATAACTTTGATTAAATGAGGAAAAGGGCTTCCGGTGATTAGATAGTACCTTGCCGTTTAACAGCATTGACTTGCAAAAAACTCTCAGTTTTTACTTGATCAGAATGTGTGATGAATAAGCTATTCCTAAATGATATGCTACTAAACCAAAGGGTACAGAGGCAATTCAAGTTAAGGCACAAAAGAGAACGTAAATACTTGATAGGTTACCAAAAGTGATTAATGAACAAAAAAGGTCTAGATTGTAAAGTAAGGTTAAGCCCAGAGATGAAGAATGTAGGAGCAAAAATTACGATATCCATCACTAAAAATAACCATGTCAATCAAACAGAGAAATTAACAAAAGCCACCTATACGTTCGGACTTCCAATAAAAGCTGTTGCATGCGTGAGTCACTAGACAGGTGACTTCAAGTGTACACAAACATCAGAGAGAGTGCATGAGTCACTCTTTCCCGTCACGGATGCTCAACAGTCTATCTGTAAGGCCGAAGTGCCTTGAAATATAAAATTAGTTAACGCAGGTGATCAAATATGCAGCATCTGAAAAGGTAGGCGGCGTAAATAACCAGTCACTATGCAGTTTGTGTAAACTTTATTTATATAAACAATGGTATTATCTCATATATCAACCAAATCATTTCGGAAACGAGAAACTATGAACTTAAAGGAAGTTTACATCGACCAGCCGCTTAAAGTTTTCCAGATTAAGAAGGTGGGCAAATAAAAAAAGACAAACGCGTATGAGTCCGACCACCGAACTAGGCACGAGAAAGAGAGGAAAAAAGATTGCAGTTGCAATATGATCAGTAATACAAATAATTCATTGAGGTGAAGTGATAAGAGAAAATAGAAAAGGCATAAACGGGGAGTTCAGCAATGAAAAACCTCAATGAATAGAACAGAGGCAGCAACCATTCTGTTGTATCTACGTAGTTCCCTCTCCTTCGCAACCTTCTCAAGAAGCGCCTCCCTGCTCATCTCTTTAGCACTCGAACCCCCCAACGAGACCTGCGCCAATTAATCATCCGCAGAAGAACTCAACATCTCGCTTTTCTCGCTAAATCAAAGTTACCACCCTTGCAAAAATCTCAACGTTTATGCATCTTTAAGATCAATGATGAGACCCCCAAGATTTTATCTCACAAATTCCGTCATTCCGATGGCAATCTCTTCGGCACTAAAGAAGAATGAGTGCACCAACTTTGGCGACGAATGAAAGAAAAAAAGAAACTATGGAAGATATGAATCTAACCTGTTGCTTTCTTTGTGAATCCATGAGCAAATGACGTAGAATAAACGACGAGAAGATCTCACGAGAGGGTTTGCTAAAGGAGGGAAGAGAAGACGAAGAGGCACGATTAGCTCGATCGGTCAATGGCCATCAATCATTTTTGTAGTGAAGACGCGCATATATATATTGAGAGAATACCATTATCGGTTCATCCGCGCTAGTGCTGTACCCATCGTGACGCATCAGATGGGGAAGCAGACAATCCGACCATCCAGCACTTGAGGGTCCGTTTAAAGCGAAATTTTCAATTCGCGGCTATTTTCTCATCAATATGAGAGGAACATCCCCGACCTTTCTCGTCAAGGTTTTCTATGGCAGATTTCTTTTGAACTCAGGCAGGAGAACGCACTTTTTCTGAAAGTATGTTCCTCAAATATGTTAATTGCACGTATAGCCCCAATGAAAGCTGAATTTTGCATATGCCCCCTTAAAACTCGCACCTCCTGACATAAGGTTGGTAAACAAACTATCCGAATCCAACTATATAACGATCTCCTTTTTTATAGAGATCAAATTTGAGATTTCGTTCCACCGGTGTCAGTGTCACTCTACACACTATCCTTACATCTCCTACACTTTATCTTTGCTGAAATTTTACTATCAGCATTTATCTTTTAACGTATTCATGAATCAACCCTCTTATGGTTGCAGTGGAGCGAGTTGAACTTGACTAGTTTAAGAAATGCGTAGCTCATACTTAAATTTGAGTTGAAGCTCAAATGAGGTTTGATCTCTGCGTGGGCTTAGCTGAAGCTATATTCGAGCACTTGAGCTTGGCCTGGTAGGCCTGTTTCATTTTTTAGCTTGAGCAAATTCAACCCAACTATGATGTGTCTTGCGCCACATTCTAATGGTTTACTTTTACTTGAAGAAAATGTAGGATATGTATAAAACTCAACGAAGTTCACGAGCAATTCAAGCTGAGTACTGGTCTCAAGCTGAGTATAAAGCAGTTATTATGCAGCATTCAACGATTTCAATCAAGTAACAGGTAGAATGTGTTAATGGTCTCATCTGGTATCCCTGCAATACCTGAAAAAGGTAGCGGTGATACGAAAATCTTTTTACAACCTGTGCAGTATACCTAAAATTCGTCACAGTTAATCAATTAAACGTAAATTTTGCCTGAAATCATGCTTCTTGTGGCACGCCCTTGACTCACTCCTGTTTTATGAGAAACAAGAAATCAAAAGTTGATGGTAATCGAGAACGCCATCAACAGACCCCGCGACGATGAAATGAGACGTTCGATGTGGTTCGCTTGAGAGAGAGGGGGGTGATGGACTACAGTTTGGCAGCACTAAAGCTTTTCTGTGCACAGCTCAAAGATGCACAGCCGGCTTCCTCACCTTCTGCCATGACCTTTGGCGGCATCCTCTTTCAACGTGCCTGGTTGCAGGTATGGCTCTCTTTATTGCCTCTTTCTCTCTGCCTTGCCCGCAATAGAATAAGTCATGTTATTTGCAGGGTATTTTGGTTTCAGGGAAGGATGAAGGGTGCTACATATTGGACGATGGGAGTGATACTATAGAGCTTCATCTCACAAATGAGTTCCAACAAGAAACGTGGAAGATTGGTGGGTACTATTTGACATTAGTATCCAAGAATGAGTCTTGGGATTGATGGTGTTGTTGATATTCTTTTTCTGCAGGAATGTATGTTATGGTGATTGGTGTTTATGTTGCTCGTCCTAGTGAAGTACCTTTAATCAAGGTATAAAGCGATCATACATCATGAAACCTTAATTTAGATGTATGTATGGGTATTTCTTAGATTAGAAAGGTTTGTTCTCTACTGCTTACGAACCAAAAGAATTTGTCAGGGAGAACAACATTTTCAATGAAACAAAACGTTCTTATCAAAATCACCATGTCCCAGTTCATTCTAGAAGAATTACATCAAGTATGCACCTTTTCAACTGTAATGACTAACATGTCCGGATAACTCACAAGAATCAAGCGATTCTCTTTTGTAAGGATGAACAAATAGTTGTCTAGGTAGCAGGATGTTCAGCTCAAATACCAACTTTAAAGGGCACAATCCTATTACTCTCTTCAATTTGAGATGATGTGAAGCTTATAACATTAAATATGACCAGCCTTCAGCAAAAAAAACACTGAAAGTGATAAGCAGATTGTGTAATAAACTACACGCACTAAATGAATTCTTCACACCTTTGATATTGGCACTTAAACCATGCACCTAGTACATAGAGATATTAACGTTTGTCCTTGCTTGTCATGTAGATATCCAACATCAGGGTCAAGAATCGTCTAATCTTGAATAATAGGTACAAGAACGTTTGGTCCTTAATATGCAGAAGACCGGCAGAGGTAGTGGTTTGTTACTTTTGTGGATATAGTACCTGTTCTTCATTTCCATGCGTATAGAGAGAGAGCGTACAGAACCCAGGTCTAACACACACACACACACACACACACACACACACACACACATATATAGTTTGCCACAGCAATCCTTGCTTATCAGCCTGAGAATGCACCAATATCACTAAGTCTGTTTCCTGTGATAGTTGAGTCCTTCCTTACATATACCTGGTTGTAGCTAATGTTTTCACACTTTTTCTCACACTGCTATGTACTTTTTAAAACTCTTCCTAATCAAAGTTTCTAATTCATCTAATCATAATGTCCAGTCTGTCTGTTAGGATCAGCCATAAATCACTGAATCAACTCATTGCATCACTGTGTCTAGTCAAATATTGTTTTGCCTCAATAGAGTAGTATCCAGAGATATTAGTATTATCTTTGTAGTCGCCAACTTCACCAGGTGCAGCCCATTGGTGGAAGTGATCTGCTATTCTGGATTCATATGAGTAGCATAGCATGATATTATAAATTTGAAAATTTTCTGAGCAAAGCTGTTGATTCTCAAGCCTTAGATGATCCTTGATACACATCATAATTGTATCATTTAGGAGTTGTCTGCTATGAAACCAAGGAGCATATTACATCCACAAAGTTTAAACTGCGAAAAACATGAAGGGTTGAAAAATGCATTCCTTGGTTAATTAGATATGGTTGATCAACTTGCTTTTCTTTGCACACACACACACACACACACACACACACACACACACACACACATATATATATATATATATATATTGCATATTCAACGTCACTTCTATAACTGTTCAGCTTTGGGCCAACACTGTAGAGTGTCTTCTATGCGTGGATGTTTGGAAAGGCATCCACGTGAAGTTCCAGTGAGAATGCACTAGAAATTTGGATGGTGAATACTTTAAATGTGGAGAGTAAGGCCTCTAAAATGTTGGAAGGAAATAATAAAACATCATCTTACTTTTTGCCATTAAATGCTAATGTCACACAAGATCGAGCTCAATCATGACTTAGAATCCATGTAGTGGACTCTACTTAGTGTGGGAAGAGTCTTGGCTTTGGTTTTGGATATACTTTGCATTTTCAAGTCATCCTCCTCATCAAGTCTTTGTTTACATAATCAGAAGATATCAGAATATTTGGTTCAGGATCTTAGTAATAGCTTGGTCTGATGGTTGGCATTATGAGGAAAAGGCTATCATCCATTTTATCAAGTTGAGTAACAGTTGCGGCCACATTACCACATAGAAGACATCATGGAGAAGCAATTAAAGCAACACCAATCCAAAGTATATAGGTGGATTGAAATTTCTTCTAGTCTTATTACAGGACATTTGATTTAGACTCTCTCTCTCTCTCACACACACAAATGCATGCACATTCGCAATACACCACACTGCCATATGAGGTGGGGTAGGGTAGCACACACACACATATATATTATATGCAGGTTGTGAAGGGTGTCCACAACTCTTGGTCCTACCTTAGTGTCCAATCTATCATCACTCTCTTCCTGACAGCCTCCTTGCCCACCCACCATCTAACTTGTCAGGAGGAGAGAGATGGACTGGGCGTAGAGGATAAGCACAAAAGGTGAGCCTATCACACACACAAGCACACATAATGATATAAGCAGAACTTTTGTATATATGACTGCAGTACACACATATTTATGTAAAAGCACATCAATTTTTAGCAATAAACTTTTGTGATTTTTTTAATCCACTTCAAGGCCTGAACTTCTGTCAGGAAACCATGATATGAGTGTCATTCCAACGCTACCAAACATGTAGATCACATGTGGAAAGTTATATAAAGAAAAAATGTAAGAAAACAAAGAAATATTTTATATGATTCTTTAGAAGAGTGCACTGTATTCATGTGAACAGAATCACTTTTCTTTTTCGGTATGTGGGTTACATTAAGTCCCTCTTGATGGCCATTATGATCTTAAGGGAAGAAATTAAACTGTCAACCATCATAAATTGCAACACAGGTGAATTTGCTCCAGGAGATCTCTAAGATAGAATCCTTCAGGTTTCAAGAAGAACCAACGTTAGGAATAAAGATGCCTCCTTCAGGTCATCTTTATGTATATAAACATAAACATGCATAATTGAATTGTTTCTTGTTGGTGATCAGTTAGTTTCTGTATACTGCTTATGAAAAATAATGTACTTGAAATCATGCAAGAATAGACTTCCTTGGCCAATAAGACTTAGGAGTAAAATTTCTGGGAAATAAATCTGGAGTCTGTAATTCATAAGACGGGAAGAGTCTAAAGTTATCCATCGTAGGCATAAAATGCTGAGCCTATGAGGATTTCAAAGATACTTAAAGTATCAATTTTCTGCAGGTTCACAAGATTGTTGATTTATCGAGTCAGCCCGACCGAGAGGCAATGTGGCATTTAGAAGTGATTGAGGCTTATAAGTTGTTCTATCAATCATCATTTGATGATTAAATCATTCGTACGATCAATTCTCTTCTGTACCACGTTAATCTGTTGATTACAGTGCAATATGGTTTCAAGTTGCATGACTGACTAGCTCTTTTCTGTTCTCTGTTTGAATGGAACCCTACATATATTTATTTGAATTGAATATACAAAAGCCATTTGTAAGTTTGGAACTCTGTGTGTGTGCATCCAAGTATGTGTGTGCAGCTTATATGTATATAAGCCACATTGTTGCAGTTTAATTTCTTGGAATTTTGTTGTTCTGATTGAAGATGACGCCTTAGTGAGATCTGTCATTCAGAATCTTATCCTAGCTATCATTACATCTCTATGTTTATGGGCATATATCAAAACTTTAGAAAATCATCAAGAACGATATTGAAATAATATCTGGGTGTAATCAATAATATGTATGTTCTGCCTGTTCCTGTGGCAGGTTAGTTCCGTACGTGATATTTATGTGATTTTGTTTAAATGTTTACACACGTGCGGAGGGTGTCATGGCATGGTTTTCTTGATGGGATACTTCTTAGGCCATAGAACTCAAACCAGTTTGCTGGTCATGTTATCCCTCACGGGAAGTAGCCTTAAGGTCCATAAAGAGGATGTTTGAATCTATGCAGACATCAGCAGATGTTCTTCCCATTGATATTTGAGATCATGTAGCGTGTCCATAAGGGTGTGTTTGTATTGCACGGTAGATGTGCTCACTGATGTCTGAGATCCTGTGGAGACCACGTGCTTTGCAATTGCCACACGAAAGAGCCAAGCTTGTAAAGCAAAAAGAACAGGGGGGTGTTAGAGTTGGATGTCATCCATTCCTTGCATTTCTGATCTCAGTGAGCAAGACGTCCTCTCTTCTCTCTGGTTATTCAAACGCCTGGCGAAGGACTCTTGTGTCCAGGGAAGGTTGCTCTTTTAATGGTTATGCTTGGTAATGCAAGACTATTGCAATTCTAAGATTGGACGCATGGTGGAGGTAGCATCAAGTGAGCAGCCAACTGCTAAAAATCTTCTCTTCGATTAACTAGGATTTACATTGTTTTTCAGAAGTTCAAAATAGCATATTTCCTTTATGTTGTCTAATTGTTAGTATAGGAATATCAAGCATCCTCGACCAAAGCCGGGCGTAGGCGCGGTGACCCGAACTGCTCGAGCTGTTAGAAAATGATATACAGGAGTACCAAAAATAGGAAGGATAGGAACCTTATTGGTATATAAATGTTTTATATCTGCTACAATCTATTGCACATACAATTTTTGTGGATTTTGTTTAATGCGCACAGGTTTATAGAATTTTTTTTCTTTTCTTTTGATACATTGTTGGGCCGCAAAACCAATGCATGCCCTGGATATGGAACTCATGACCTTTAACTTGTGAGCGACCCTGTTGTAACCATGTGATCTATTGGTCTTTTGTGCAAGAATTTTGTCATTGTATTTTTGCTCAAGTAATTCAGAACCTATAGATGCTACGAGAAAAGCTAATAGAAAAATTGCGTTCGTGGATAAGTGAGTGTGGGTGGTGTGACAAATATCGATGTTTTTTTCTAAAAACGGTAAAAAATCTAGAAATTTGTAGCCATTTTAAACAGTGTCTTTCTTTTTCTGAATTTCAAGTTGAAGGTTCTTTAAACTTTTCTTTACATAATTTAAAGGAGCTTATTCTTGAATTTGTTTTTGTTAATAAAGTATTTTAGTATGTCATTTTATTATCCAGCTTGCTGCTTTTTGATCATTTTAAGTGCGAATATTGAAAACAAATATATCTTTTACATTTCTCTTTTGTCTGCCATTTTTTGCCGTTAAAATGTTTAAATGCGATCCCTAAACTGTTGAACACATTTATGATGTTATGTTGACTGCATAGAGTGCCCATAAATAAATGCATTTAAATGCAAGTAAACCAACGAAACAATATTACCGTGATAATTGGTGTGGCAAAAGTTTTAAACGTCCAAATTAATGATATCAGAACATTGCAAAGAGATCATTTTTCTGAAAAGCTCTTGTTCTGGACAGTAAATAAGGCGAAATAATAACACAAAATGTATTTTCCAGTAATAAAAAATCTTTTGTGTCTTAGCATTTCTAAATAAATAAGGAAAAATCATAAAAAGAATTAGCATTTAGAACGTGAACCTTCGTCTCGTACCTCTTCATTTTTTGAGAAGTATTCAAAAAACTATTCTATAGTTTTGGATCTCAACTCCTCAATCTTTTAGTAAAGCTACGATGTTTTCTTCATTAATTAAATAGAAACATAAGATATTTATCGTTGATCAAATAAAGATCTGAGATTTTTATAATATGTAGGATCTTAAGTTCCTAATTGATTAATGATGACAATCTTATTTTTCTCTTACAATATTGAAAAATCGCAATCTCAAAGCATAAAAATTGAGAAACCATAACATATTATTTTGAAACTTTGCTTTTCCTCTTATTAAGTGCAATATTTTCTCAGTTCGACTACAGTCTGCACAATAGATCACGATTACAGAACAAGCGCGCGCGAGAGAGAGAGAGAGGGAGAGAGATGTGGTGCCCATTCGCACCTTTGAATGGGCAAACTGTAGTGGTCGCGTCATCCAAAATTGGAGAAGATTAAAAAGATTCTGCAGAAGCAGCCTGAATAATTTTTTAGGTCCACCACTGTTCGCGGCCTTACATATCTCAGTCACTCATGCCTCTTGACGGCTCTTTCGAGTCAACCCCTTATGAATGAGCGCTATGAAGAGAGAGAGAGTCATATATTACTATTATTCAATATTTTGCCATGCATGAATTAACCAGAAAAATGTAGCATGACAGAGACGTCGAACTGAAAATTTATTTTTCTTCCAGGAGACCAAAGTTGGTTCACTGTAAAGAGGGAAAGAGTCTTGCAAGAAAAGGATAAGAAGAACATTTATTATTTTTTATTGCGTAAAGCATCAACAGTGAATGTGCATGTGATAACTTGCTTGCACCATCAATTGATACCAATCCAGCTCAATGGGGATGACAAGACAAGTTGAAAGTGAAAGATAGTAAAAAAGTATGAGTAATGAACATGTACAAACCACTAGGCTTGAAAGTCCTAGCCTCGGGATTTTAATACTTGCATTTAGGGGTGCAATTTTGGACCTGATCAGATCACACCCAAAAAATCAAAGTCTGGGTCAGAAGTAAGAACACCTCAGATCGGATCCAGGTCGACATCAAGCAACCCATCAAAAAGTTTGAATGTGTCCTTGGGTAGGAACATGAGTTCACACACACACACATACATACATACATACATATATATATATATATATATATATATAGATAGATAGATGTTCTTGCCCATCAAGACACACCAAACTTTTTGATGTGTTGCTTCATGTCGAGATAGACCCGACCTGGGGTCTTCTTAATCTGAACCCCTACTTTGATTTTTTGAGTGTGATTGGGGCAGGTAGCTTCGATAAAGAAAACATGGTAAATACAAACACCTATTTATGCCCAAACATCTTCTAGTTTGATCATTCAAATCAACATTGAGTTTTAAAAAGTAAAAAATATTATTATACTTTTTGTAAACTGTATTTAATGTACCTATAAAGAGAGAACATGATAAATACTCACTTTCATTTATTCATTTTATACCCAAACATGCTTAAAATCTCAATCGTTTGTTCATTCATATTAACATTGAGTTTTGAATTAAAAAAGTAAAAAAGATTATGCTTTTTTGGAGAATACATTTAATGCAATTTTGCTTTTTACTTAAAGATTTTAATCATTGATCTCAACGATAAAACGATTAAGTAGATTTGAGGATGAAGGAGAGTACACATGAAATATATATATATATATATATATATATATATATATATATATGTGTGTGTGTGTGTGTGTGTGTGTGTGTGTGTGTGTGTGTGTGTGTGTGTGTGTGTGTATGTATGTATCTTTGTGCAATCTAGTTGGTTTGGGACAGACTTGGATCCACATGAACCAGACCCAACTTCAGCCAATTTTCTTTGGGTGGGCTTGGAGCTGACCTGGGACCTGCTCAACTCCAACCTGGAATTCTCGGGTTGGGATGTTGTGTCAGGTCCAAAATGGCCAACCGAGTTTGAGATGGACTTTCCTCGTTGTAGTGGATCCATTGTGCGCATAGGTGTCCCACTTGGTGCATTGTGCGCATAAATGATATTACATTAATTATGTAATCGAGTTGTTGCTTCCTTTCTTTCTTTTTTCTCTAGACGCTCATCCTATTCTAAAGGAGGGCAGACCCACTTGATGCATGAGCTGAAATGTAAGGTTAAACGTCACACTATTTGTTGCTTTATGGTTTATTTTAATGCGACTCGTTTGAAAGAGTGCAAAAGCTTGCTTAGAAATATTTTAGTATTACAATGTGAATCAAATTCATTTTAACAATTTAACAAGCTTTCTTGCATTGATGAATTGATCATCAAGTGACAGGATATGAATACATTACTGAGAGTAGACATAGTCGGTTCTGACCCGTAACCAGTGAAACCAGAACCGAGGACCACTCGGTTTGGTTCTGATTTCACTTTTTATAAAACCAGAATTGCTGTTCTACACCGTCGGTTTTGGTCTTTTTTTATAAATTTTAAATTTCTTAATAAAATTACCAGCTCTTAGCGCTTCCAGGCTCAAACCAGAACCACCCACAATTGGTGGTTCTGGAATTGAGACCGATCCTGGACTGGTTTGGATATGGTTCTAGTTTTGAGCTAACCACAACTAAACATGTTACTGAGAGACAAAAAAGAAGAAGATAAAATGAGAAAGACACGTTTAACGGATCAAAGATAAAAGATTACATGAAGCTCTATAGAGGAGAAATTGGAGAGTGGAAACTCTTGGACAGAGGTAGAGGAAGACTCCAACTTATTTATTGAATGAAGGCAATAAAACTTGGTATTACTCTTTTAAAGTTAAATATTGAGGACTCAAGATCAAGCTCGATTACAACTTAAAAGTCAAGCAGACGACCTTACTTATTTATTGAATGAAGGCAATAAAACTTGGTATTACTCTTTTAAAGTTAAATATTGAGGACTCAAGATCAAGCTCGATTACAACTTAAAAGTCAAGCAGACGACCTTACTTAGCATGGGAAAAGGTTTGGTTTTGGTTGGGTTCTAATAATGGAGTGCTTCAAAAGCATCTCGTATGGTACCAACCTAGATTATTGGTTAAGATTGATCCGCTCCGTGAAGTGATATCTTTTATTAAATGTGCCAATGCAAATATTTTATGAAATCTTCGATTGTTTATTTTAACAGTTAAATGAGATCTCATGTGTGTTTCGTATCAACAACAACCATTTAACCAGATAGATGGCAATTAAAGACAACCATGAAGTATCTCCCTCTTCACAAGCTTAGCACTAATTTGGTTTCTTTTCAAAATTTCATAACAAGAATGAGTCACTCCCATGATCTTAGCAGATGAAAGACACACTCGATCGTTTTCGCCCCGGCCAACGTATAACTCATAAGTCGTGTTGGGAAATCAACATTTGATGCAGAGGGTGAAGCTGTGTGATCAGTAGCGGATCTAGAAACTCTTTTGGGATAGAGCAAATAGGCCCTTCAATGGTTTTTGGTGGGGCAAATTATGTATTATAGCCTATGGATTCCACCATGGGCTATATAGACTTATTTCCAAATTTCAAGTGGGATGAAGGATATATATATATAAGATGGACTACGGCTTGCAACTCCAATATGGAAAATCAATAAATCGAGTGTTGACCCGAAAGTTTTGCTACTAAAAAACCAGCCATCTTAATCTCACACCAATACAACGACCGCCCACCGATCCGGAATTCCACAATTAAAGAGGACTTATCTACTTCTTCTCCACGTGTCACTAGGAAGCTCCAACATCGCTTCCTCTCGTGTCCTTTCTCGTGTTAATTTATAAAAAGAAGAGGTACACGAATTCTTGACGTCAACCCAAATAGTCTGTGCCCAATGTTCACTCGAAGCAACTCTCATCGGGTTAACCCGTTTCTGAAACAAACATGGAAAGACACGACCCGAACGCAATCGGAATTTGATATAGACCATTTCCTTAGTGACACCAATACGATGAGCCCACTAACCCAAAAGTCTACAATCAACTGATATATATTGGACTCGAACTCGTGTCGTGTCTTCTCCGACTTTTAAAACCAAATGCACAAATATGATGTATTTCGTGTCCTTTTGTAATGCGGTGGCACGAACCCGAATCCTTTTTTTTGTTTATTGTTATGTCAACGGCCTTGCTTGCATGATATGATATTATTTAGTCCTAGGCCCAAGGAGATTGGAGAGCAGCCATCTCTCTCTCTCTCTGGTATAAAAGAAACCGTCAAACAGAAGCCACCATCTTTTGATTTAAAACTGTGGCTTTGTGCATCTGATAGCACACAGATTTCAAGATGGGAGGATTTTCCTAGTTTTGTTTTTTTGTGGGTGGACTGTTAATATATAGAGATAACTCTCACTACTTGCGCCAGAGCGTCATCCTCTTTATGTGGATAGAGGAAAGGGTCTGCATGCAAACCAGCAATGTGGAAGATGATAGTGCATAAATGATAGAGTGAACTGACAGGCAACTCGATTGCCTTCGCCACCAACCATGAAGTTCTTTTACTGTAAATCAGCAAAGGGAAGGAGCGGCAGATGGTCTGACGCAGCGGCTCGTGCAAAATCAGGTAGTTTTCAGATTGCGTAAGGCACTGATTCATCTGTGAAAAGCCTGTCTTTTGGTAACGTTTGTATCTGAAACCATGATTGGTTTTGATTCTTTTTAGGCATATCACTCGTCAGCAGTGAGAATCGCGTTTATAGCATTCACAAGCATCTTGATCTCTCCCGCATTACTGATTCAGTAGGAAACAATGATGTAAGTTGCAGTTTTGTATATGTTTTTCTTAACTTACAATTGATCAGATCTTGGGTTTGATCAAAATTTACAAGATGCTTGTCGCATATTTCTTGTTGATTCATGATGCTTGTGAATCAACGTGTTGATCAGATCTTGGGTTTGATCAGATTGCGTAAGGCAGGACATCATGTCCCATATTTCTTGTTGATACAAGATGCTTCTCGCATATTGCAAGATGAGCATTTCAAGAATCAACAAGAAATATGCGACATGTTGTCCTGCCTTACGCAATCTGATCAAACCCAAGATCTGATCAAAACCACAACATCATGTATGTCGCATATTTCTTGTTGATTCTTGAAATGCTCATCTTGCAATTTTCTGAACATGATGTTGCTAAGAACTCCATTTTGATGAAAAATATTTTGGTGCAATTCAAAACTCTCTTTTGAACACAAATTAGATGAACAGTTTGCAGCATGTGTTTCGTACAAATTTCTGAACATGGTGTCACTTCTAACCCTTTAAAGTTCCAGAAAGAGTCGGTAAGTCGCAGATTCTTGCTTCTCTACATTTTATCTCACGATTTTCTGAACCAGGTGTCGTTTAGAACTTGATTTTGATGGAAGATTAGATGACGAATTTGAGGCAGGAGATCGATAAGCCTTTGACTTTTCCTTCTCTGGACGTTTATGTACAATTTTCTGAATTCGGTGTCATTCGAAACTTGATTCTGGTTAAAAATTAGTCGACCAATTTGCTGCAAGAAATCAATAAGTCGCTATTTTTTTTTCTTCTGACTTATATCTTACATTACCTTTTAGGACTTGGTGTCATTTGGAACTCGGTTTTGATTAAAATTCTCGTGACCGGTTTGCAGGAAAAGATCGAAGAGCTCATGTCGAATGAAGCGGGGGACAACGAAGTGACGACCCTTCAATATGATCATCATGAATCGAATCCGTTTGAGGAAGAGATGGACAGCCTTAAAAAACAGATCATCTCTCTGCAGGAAAGCAAACATGAACTCGAGGAGCAATTGTCTATGTACAATTTTGGCTTAAAAGAGCAAGAATCATTTGTGAAGGAGCTCCAAATCTTGGTAGAGGCAAAAGCGAAGCAGATTGAAATCTTAAGCAGAAGGATAGAATTTCTCGAAGGCAAAAATCGGCGGCTAGAGACTCTTGCATCAGAACATGCATTCCTCAAATCGGAGGTGGAATTGGCAAAACTTAAGATGAAGGAAACGAAGAGCAAGATTCGTCGGAGTTGGAGGAAGAAAAAGGAAGCATTTAACAGGCTCCAACAGCAAATCGCTACCCAGAAATCAAGAGAAGCAGAGATGTTAAGAAGAGAGATTGAGATGGTGAACATCATAGAAGGTTTACATGGTGAAATGACGGAGTTGAAGAGAACCAACTTAGAGTTGCTGAATGAGAAGACTGAATTGATGAACAAGCTGGATTGTATCAACGAAAGCATAGACACTGAGGTTTGTTTCAATCATCAAACCAATACCAAGGTCACATAGAATTTTAAATCTTATTAGCATTTGACTCAGAAAATGCATGATCATGTTTTATTGTCCTTCCAGCACTTAAAGGCCTTTTCGACCTCTTTTATACTGTTCACTGTCCAAATTCTTGTACCTTCTCAATGAAACTCTCTTTTCAGAAAGCCTGAGCCATCTTAGGCGTCTCTCCAATCGTATCTTCAATCGGCATTACACCAACTCTTTTTCTAGTAACCTTTCTATGGAGCCGATTTTTCCTTCTGTGGCTATAGATTCACCTCCGCATCCTAATCTTTTGGACGAACCTCATATACTTTGTTGGTAGTCAAAACTGCCAACAGTCGACACCCTAGAGCATTGTTGTTTGTTCGAGTCACATTCCATCAAATTATTTTTTGAAAGTGCCTCTCCGTATGACACTAATATAATTACCATCTTTACTGTTTGCATCTTTAAGAAGGAAGCAACAGAGAAGGCAATTCGGGAAGTGAAAAGATTGAGGATTGCTAATGCGGAACTGCAAAAACAGATAGATTTGTATCGAAACGACCGACGCAATGACATAGAAGAGTTGATATACCTGCGCTGGATCAATGCATGTCTCAAGCATGAATTACAGAAGAAACATGGATCCAAGGAGAGGATTTTAGGCACCATCAAACATGATAAGAGAGATGCTAAAATGGTGGATGAATTTGGAGTGGATGATCAGAAAAAGAGTGGTTCAGGCTATGATTCAGATGGTTCTACAACCGCAGCCGAGGTGATTGCATCATATGAAGATGTGAACTCAAAGAAGAGGACTAAAGCAACAACGGGAAAGCTGCTTCTCAAGATCAAGAACTGGATGAACAATGAGAAAAACAATAAGAAAATACATGACGAAGACTGCAGCATTTCAGGAGATCATCATAAAATAAAAACTCAAAATTCAGATGCTTATGCAAATGTTTCATCATGTGGGAAACTGGACTATGCAACTGATGTCAGTGTGCTGCCTAGATCCAGAGATTTTCTTCTACAAACTGCAGTGGTTTCAGCTAACTTCAAATGATGATTCTGTATTGCTAATATATCTTCGAATCCTGAAAAACTGTCGATGTTGTAATGAGTATTAGTTTCCTTGTAATATAAGTGGTTCCCGTGAGTTTTCTCCTCTAAATGTTCGGCTTTTATTTATTAAGAGAACCTCATTTGCTAGTACGTTCGATTGTTTTATAGCTTGTATTTGCCGTGGTTTTGTCTCTAGCTAACTCATGCCATATCTCAAACTGGGTTCATTTTTAAATCCTTAAACATTAATGAGGCTTTAATAACCAAACCCCACCCGACCTCTCTCTCTCTCTCTCTCTCTCTCTGTCTGTAGGGAGCTGTACAGACTTGTTGTACCTTAACATGGTTATTAGTTTGTTATCTTAAATATGTTTTATGATATTTTTAATACCTCATGAATACACGCATACATGATAAGCATTGCAATTTGTATCTTGGTATGGCTGATTTTTGTTATTCAACTCAATGGAGGTGATCATTGCATAACCTTATGGATTTTATTGATCAAAGTCATTTCTCTGTGGAGAATGAATCCTCCATTTCTTCCATAACCCGAGCCTTCAATTCAAGGCAGCAATTGGTGAGTATGCTCTAATTCCTTGTTCTGACACAACAGAACGAGCAAAATCTTTGAAAATGCAAGTACCTTAAGGTACGAGAAAATCTCTTAATTCAGGAAGCAACTTGATACAACAATTAAGCATTTTTTCATACTAGATGAAGTCAGCTATATGGATTCTTTGTTTCCACAAAACTCTATCATAATTTGTAGAATTCATGATAAATAAGTTCGACAGTTTTATGCTGTATATCGAAAGCCTAACGCACTCATTTTTTATCCGAGCTTTGGACTGACCATGCAAGGTGATCCCAGCGGAGTTGGGATGCACATGGATGAAGCCATTTAATTTCCCTTATGAAAAGCGAGCAAAATCACCTTCCTAATTAATAGGTTTTACCCTTCCTGGAGTACATGCATTACCAGAGTGGTGAAACGAAATGGATGGCCGAGAGTTCATGAAAATAAGATTATAGTTATATATATGCATGCCAGCATGTACGTAAAATTAGAAAATGTTGTACACTATCAGCTGTATCCTAATATGTAAGAATTATTGCTGTCATGTTAATAATGTCTCATTTTCCTCATTAACAACAAAAAGATAATTTGTCAGTCCTTTCTTTAGATTCTTTAAATTGTAAATAAACCACCAAAAAGGTTACATTTTGATGACTTGAAACTTCATGTTGATGCCTTAGTCATGCTAAATCTATCACATGGGGTCAGATTGGATCTAAACTACCCTGGAACAAGGGGTCTCACCATATATCTGTTGCCTAATGCCACATTTGAAACTCAGAAACAGTCATATCTGTGAAGTAGGACAATTTGACAGGCTTCTACAAACACAAATGTTGATCCCATCCAGCGCAGGCGGTTCCCAAGGAGGTATTACCACTAGTTGCACATCATATGCATCAGAATATACAATGTACGAACCCACAAAATGCCAAACACCAAGTACCTCCAACACCAACAGTATCAACTGCCCAGACAACACAAGCTTAAAATCTCAGCATTTTCCGCTGACATCATGCAAGCTCATAGATTTCCATCGGCTTGAGTGTTTGTACTTTATGCATATGAAAATAACATAATAAGGCCTCTTCTTGGATGAAGAATGTGGAGGATAACCTGGATTACATTACAAGAAAGGAAAAAGCAATCACAATGGTAGTAGGGTTACAAACCCAGTGTGGAGGCTTAGCTGAAAATGCTTTAGTTGATTCACTGAATTGAGGGGAAATATTTACAGGTAGCAAATATACGACCCTTTCAATCCAGTCGATGAAACAAGACATGAAAAACAAGACTCACTTTTACAACTGGGTTTTCTGCAATATCCTGCTTATACAAGATGGGAAGCAGAGGCATGGATGAGCCTGAAATACATGTTACACTAAATTGAACAAGTTGCAAGTATTATCAAGATCATCACAAGATATAAGCCGTGAGACTCACTTTTGTAGGTGATCATGGTTACCCATTGAGTGATAGCGAACCAAAATTCAGCCCAAAGAGATGGAACTGGTGCATCTTCTTGCAGCAAAAGGAGATCACGAGCATCACGTACAGAGGATTAACAACATCATCATCGAAAATCTTTAATACAGTCTTCCTGTACATTCATTAGAACCACAATAGCACTCTTTCCTTTTGATGTTCCCCTCAGAATCACGAACTTGATCTAAGGTATAATTGTAATGATATGTCAGCTCTTGCAAAGGAGGGATGTTCTCAGCTGCAAACAGCATTATGTGGGGCAGTGTCTTGTCATCATGCTCATAAAGGACATTCTGCGCATAGAGATTTGGTGAACAACTATGATTGATAAATCTGCCAACATTACCATAGTTCAAAGCATCAATCGTGTAGCCAACATCATCCACTTCTTCACAAGCACTTCTCTGTAGATCAGGTATGAAATTTGATAGACCCTCCCATAGTGACTGGTCATTATAGTTTTGGCCTATGTCAAAAAGATATTCATCATTTTCAATACGTTCATCAGCTTCCGTATCTCGTAGAAGTTCTCCAACATATTCACAAACGAAACTGCCTGATGGAATAGAAGTTAAAGAACGCACACCCCAGCCTCTCGATTCAGTCTTGAAAACCTCCAGGGGAAATCTTATACCATGCTGACTAACTCGATTATGACAAGATACCAAACACTTGCATGATGGACCACATTCATATATAAGGGGCTTTGCCTCTACAATAGCACCGTTGTAGTTGAAAGGGATCTCACCACCATTCTTAACTGCACAAGCACACTTTTCCGAGTTACAGCACCCATCAGTGCAATCACAACCTCGAGGTGGGGTTGGGTGATGCCAGTCTGGATACATCATCTTTACTATGTATGTGAAGGGCATGGGACGATCGTTGTCTAAGGTATTTACGACACCAATTGGAATCTTTTCCTTATCATCAGATATATCACCTATACAAAGCCCTCTACGCATGATGTTTTTATTTGATCCTTTTGCCTGTTTCACAATCTTCCAAGGAAGTTCAAGTTGGCCCGGCAATCTTCTCAGCCTGAATTTAAACACAGAGTACCCATGGGGTCCTTTCTCCTTCCAATATTCCTCAACCTGATAGAAACCATCATATGTATAAGTAACAGTAACTTTAGATCTAGTACTTTCACGAGTATCCAAGATTTTCATTTCCTTAAATCCACGAATAACTCTAACAGGTGTCTTGGCATCTATGGCATTTTTCAATGCAAGGTTCCCTCTTTCAAGTTTTTGATCTTCAGGATGCTTCTTATCTCCAACCAGCCCTCCCCCTTGACCAGAATAAATCAACACATCAGTACTGTCAAAATCATCATGATACCCTCCTGAAGCCACAATACTAGTCGCCAAAATGGTGTTCCCTTGCTTTAAATAATCAATTCCACCTTGAATCGCACGGTGAAGACCAATCATGCAGAGCTCTACCCTGTATTGGAACTCGTCACCAACTTCAACACCCGGAACATTTCCCATTATTGGCTTTCCAGTGTTTACCCATCTGTTCTTCTCCTTAAGAAGCTTACAAGCTTTTAAGTCTACACGCTTTAAAGATTGCATGTGTCCTTTTGGCTTTCTTTCCTCTTCTTGCAGTAACTTCCTAACAATTGCTTGAAACAGACGAAGTGTTTCTCTCACTTTCTTGCGAGTGCCCACCTGATCCTCATTCATTGAGCTAGACAAAACAAATGGTATCAAACTCACAGAAAAATTTAGTGGTTTCACAGAAATAGGTTCGACAGACTCGAGAACCTCATCATCATCCACAGTTGGATATATGTTATTAACATCATTGAATGCAGGTTCATCTTCAACTTTAACAGCCAAACTGCTCTTTTCATCAGCAAGAGCATCCAAACTGGGAGCTAAATTGTCCTTTACAACAACAAGTGACTTGGATCTTGATGCAGATACTTCTTTCTTTACATTTAGTTTCCCTTTACCAAATGATTTGGGAGTACGCTTCCCTTGCATCCATGGGCAATTTGGAGCAGCCATCAGAGCCTGTACAATGATTTTGTCTCTGAAGAAATCCAGATCAAAGCATTTTTTTTCATGTTCTTTGTCTTCCTGAGTATTAGCATTTTCAGAATCATTTGACGGCATAGGAATAGAAAACTTCTTCTTAGTTAATTCAGCAGATTCCTCAGTAACCTTCATAACAGGGGGAATAGTTTTCCTTTGTTCTGTTTGAGCATTTGCTGATGCAATCCTCTCCTTCTTCATTTTGGACTTTTTGAAACTCATTCTCCCAGGATCGCTGATTTCCCTAACCGAGTTGATAAGATCTGTATGCTTCACGACATTAGCACCATTGCTTCTCGAAGAAAGGAATTTTTCACGTTCTTCTGCAGTAAGTTTTCGTGCATTCCTCCCACAACCAAAGGGGAATCTTCGTTTAGCTGATACACGATTTGTTAAGAATTTTGGCATTGGGACAATTTCATTGGCAGCTTTTGCAAGTGGAGAACCTAGGGCCTCAGAACGGGCAGACTGCAAAAACCTTCCACAACCTCTAGGAAAAGTACGACTTGCAGAAATTTTTCGCTTCTTGAATCTAATAACTCCATCTGCATCAACAAGTCCATTGATCTCTAAATGCCCCTCCTTTGAAGATACAATATTCACATCACCGTTTTCTAGTAACCTCAAGTGCGGAGTATATGAATGGCCTATAGTAAAATGAGTTCCAGATTCCATTGTAGGTTTAACAATTGTATACAATTTCAGCCACTTGAAGAGAAAAACCCTCTAACCTTAGAAGGTTGCTGTGAACATGAATAAACTTGTGGTCTCACGAATGGTTAGAGCTATTTCAAGCCCGAAAATACACGCTTTCAACATGGCTGACCTGACAAAGTAACCAGAACCCATTGAGTCAGTATTTTAATATAAGCATATATATATATATATATATATAGATATATATATATATATATATATAGATATAGATATAGATATAGATACATATATATATATATACATATATACATATATATATATATACAACAAACAAAACAACAACTAAGCCTTTTCCCATACTAGATGGGGTCGGCTACATGGATTCTTTATTTTCATAGAGCCTATCATAAATTATAGAATACATGGTAAATAAGTCCGACAAAGTTTTACGCTGGTTGTCATAAACCCATATATATATATATATATATGGGTTTATGACAACCAGCGTAAAACTTTGTCGGACTTATTTACCATGTATTCTATAAATTATGATAGGCTCTATGAAAATAAAGAATCCATGTAGCCGACCCCATCTAGTATGGAAAAGGCTTAGTTGTTGTTTTGTTTGTTGTATATATATATATATATATATATATATATATATATATATATATATATATATATATATATATATACAACAAACAAAACAACAACTAAGCCTTTTCCCATACTAGATGGGGTCGGCTACATGGATTCTTTATTTTCATAGAGCCTATCATAATTTATAGAATACATGGTAAATAAGTCCGACAAAGTTTTACGCTGGTTGTCATAAACCCATATATATATATATATATATATATATATGTATATATATATATATATATATATATATATATATATATGTATATATATATATGTATTATGTATATATATATATATATATATGTATATATATATGTGTATATATATATACATATATATATATATATGTATGTATGTATGTCAGTGCTAACATAGGTCGTATCCATATCGTCTCAAAGAAAATATCAACACAAACACGGCTCTTATCAGATATGCCCTCGTATATAGTGCGATATGGCCCCATATCACATGATCCAACCTTATCGCGTATGATAAGGGAGTGCATGAAACAAACCCCGTTTTTCATGAACTTTAGCCTTTTTAAGGCCTTTTTCCCTCATTTCTCCCTCATCTACATTCGTTTGAGGGAGATTTTGCCTCTTGACTGATAAACTATGTTTTTCAGCCATGTGGGTGCGATCTATTCTCATTTTGAGGTATAAACTTTTTGTTTTCCATAGTGTGTGTTGCATTTCCTCTATGAATCATTGTTTTCCTTTATTTTACACTCATCTGAGCATATATGAGGAGATTTTGCTTGTTTCTTTTTCGTTTTAGAACCTTTTCAGCCTCGGGACAATTTATATAGTGTTTTATCATTTTATGATTTTATCTGTGTTATTGCTCTTGTTTTCAGGTTTATTGTGTAGAATAAAAAGAGGGTTCTCAATATAAGGCACATTCTGGTGGCCTGATATGACAATAGTATACTTATGTTATAGACTGAGAATGAGATGTAGTTTTTTCAGGAAAGCACAAGTGGTGGAGTTACTTGACTAAAGCATCACTTGGTAAGCTTTCAAGCAAATGTTTAGTTCACATGAGTAGCAACAGTTCGTGGATTTGTCTCGAACATGGTAGAAAGACATTATGTGTTGTGTAGAAAATTGTCTTTAATAGATGAAATAAACAGTTCCATCAACTTATTTGTGCAACACTGTACTACCCAAAATCCGGTATTTAAGTATTATGTGACATTTAAGAGGAATGGTGAGATCAATAGAGGTATAATTGGTTGTATAGATAGATTATTCATAATGAGAATAGAGCAGATGATATACATCAGGAGATGGAGATATATGATAATTAGCTTGCCTATAGCTATTCAAAACTGTACCAAATTTTGTCAAAAGGTAGATTTAGCAATTACTTACTTTTATATTTGATTTGAATTAAGTGTCCTATATCTTATAATTTATTTATATATATATTTTATTAAATATATAGTAGAATAGGTTTCAAAGTGTTTGCCCAAAGTTGAGAGACTTTTAAGGCTTCTTAGCCAAGCCAAACTTTTAGTGCAAGTCATTGAATGAAATTACAATGTTTTTGAATAAATCCATAGAAAAAGCACAACGAATTGAAGCATGAACGCTTAATGAGTTGGTATTTATCCATTACAATATGCATTTACGAGAGGTAATTAGCAATGTAGTTATTAATAAAGTATTCAATTAAAACTTTAAATTTAAGTTTTTATTATTAACTTTTAGCCTTTACATTTTTATTTATCTATGTCCTTGCAGGTAATTAAAAATCTTATCTTCAAGTAAATTTGAGAACCAATTTGATCCAATAAGTCTTTATAATTTTGATGTATATATAATGATGAAACAAATGCATTCTTCATTAAAGAAGATATTCAATAGATCAACTTAGAAGGGCATCCCAATATCATACAGGTGGTGATTTTGAAAGAGGAGAGGAGCAATATTTAGTTCATGACCTAGATTACAATATTTGAGATTATGATTCTTCTTTTTCAATGATGTAAGTTGTAACTTTAAACAATGTTTGCTACTTTGATTTGATAATAGACTAGACAAATAGTTAGATTGTTTTTTAATTGTTAGTGAACTGTTTCATAAATTCATTTGTTTATATTATGAAATTATGATTATTATTAGTTAATGACAACTTAATGTAACCTATGTAGGTACTTACTTCATTAATAAATTCATCATATATTATTGTTTTGATACACGCCAATATTCTGTTAGAAAATGGGCCCAAGTGGCCCGGCCCGACAAGCCCTACGGGCCAAGGCCTGCAGGGCCACTAGCCATTGGGGGCTGGCTAGCAGTTAGCCCCCCTTCTCATTGCTCTCCTCTCCTATCTTCTTCTCCTCTCGTATGCCTCATGTACTCTATAAATAAGGCTTTCATGTAATGGATTTTTTCAAACCTTTTATGGCTAAATATATATATTTTTTAATATTGTGCATTTGTTGCGTATGCTTTATTATAGCCTTATTTTCTAAGGCTTTTGCGAGTGATACTTTAAGGTGATATTCATCAACCTTCCGCTGGCACATTGAAGCATCGTCTTCATTACATATTCGGCCCACTTGTTTTGATCATAAGAATTGGTTAGGATTTTTCTTGATTTTTAAAAGTATTTTTAAGGAAAATTTGTAATACATCATGATTAGACATAATATGGCCATATTTTATCATGACAAAAAACGGTATGCGTTACAATATGCTAATAAAACACGGGTGTGCATGTGTATCCAATCTATTGAGAAGACATCTAGATTTGGATCTTGGATCTGGATCATTGGCATCTTGATTTAGCATAATTTAATATTTGTTATTAGTGTACAGGCTATTTAGTCTTTTGAGTTATTAGAGACTTAAATAAGAATCATAGTCTGATTAAGAAACCCTAAGAGAGAAAACAGAATGTGAGAAAGAGAGCTGTCAGACTCCTAAGTTGACCTCCCCGTGTGTTTCTGTATAATATATTAATTCTAATAAATGAATAAAGTTTTATTTTATACCATGGTATCAAAGCCTCCTCTTGAAGTACCACATCTGCAAAGGGCTGTGAGAAGACCATTGAAGTACAACACGGTATCCATCGTAGTGTGATTGACCCAAGAAGACTGCGAGTGTTATAAGCTGCAGCAGATTCTTTTACGAAGTGTGATTAATTTATTTTCGCCCTACTACCATATCCCTTCTTATTCGAGAAACAAGAAAGGGGGAGTATGGCTGATAAAAGGTAAAAGTATAGAGTCATCCTACCAATTCTATGATGGACAAACATGAGCGAAAATCAAAACATTTTATATTACCAATGTTAAATTGGATGGCAAACATTTACTTAAATGACCAAAATCTATTGAGATAGCAATTCTCCCTAGAGGAAGATGGAACTACCTTATAGGGGAACAACAATGTCCATATGAGAGCGATTCCACTAAACTAAAATACAGAAAAAAGGATGCGTTAGTATCATCATGGTTACTTTAATCAATAGTTCTCTATGTAGGAAGAACCCTTATATACTTAAATTTGGAAAGTTGTCTTAAGCCTATTCAAGGAGGAAAAATATGGTCAAAGAATATGAAATACTAGAAAAAATAAAAAAATGCAGCAAATCATACGATTAGTGAGTATTATGCTAGAGTCGGAAGCGGAAGTGCAGAAAGAGCGAGACGAGTAGTAAGAGGAGACTCTTAAAGGACTAGGGCATGGGGATGACAATGGAAGTTGGTGGTGGCGGGCCGGTGGCAATGGAAGCCGCATGGGAGAGAGAAGGTCACTGTTTTCGATGGCCTGGCTGGCTGGTTGTCACCAGTACTGGTGGTGGTGGGCTGGTGGCAATGGAAGCAGCATGAGAGAGAGTGACGATAATCGATGATAATCAATCGACGAGGGTTTGTTTGTTAAAATTTTGAATTGGGTCTGGTTGACCCATGGTACACTCATTAGATAGATAGGGCATTCAACTAATGTTAAAAAGGAGGGTTTGTTAAAAAGAAGAAGCGACTTGCCCACTTTGGTGAGAGGTAGAAGACAAAAGGAAGAAAAGAGAATAGATGGGAGAAGAAGACAATGAAGAAGAGAGAGATGGAAAAAGGACAGAGAGAGAGAGGTCAATACTACTATGTCTAATGCTACATAAAGAAAGCTAAGGACAAGCATGCCCACATCTCTTAACTAACATAAGGAATGATAGTTTAGAAGGAAACAAAAGCAACTCCATTGCATTCTTAACAATGGTGATGAAATGAGAGGTAAAGAGAAACAAAAAAGATTCCGAGAGGCCTAGGGCTGAAAAATACGAGAGAAATAAAATAAGAAGCACCTGTAGATTGAATACAACTATAAGTTTGCAAATAAAATAGACCAAATAAATCTAGGTGCCTCACAATCTCACATCGTATAAACTCTCACAACTAGCTGACTGTAAGGGCATGAATGCATATATTCAAAGAAAAACTATCTTCAGCAGCAATGTGCATATCTTACTGTCCTTTCACGAGGAGAAGTGCAAAACAATCAATTTCCTATTTTCTTCTTGTTTTAATCTTATGTACCGATTAATAATCATATCTTTTATTCATGAAAGGACCCATACGTCTCCCAACTTTTACCTGCCATATATACTCATCTGGCAATTCAAAAATATACAAGTTCCATAATCGAGCCTGATGCTGAGACTTAAACAAATGAATTCATGAAGATTCTGGCAATGCAGATGATTCGTAACTGATGAACTAGCAATCATTCATACGGTCATACCAGAAAATACCTATTAAGATCATAAAAGAAAATAATGTTTGGTTTGGTTTGGTGGGTCGTAGAATAGCCATGTTCTAGCGGCATGAACAGCAATATCTTGCTCATCCTCGCTTCAATTCTTTCATTTTCTCAAGAATGACAACCACAAACGGAAACCTGAAAATGGTCTAGACGAAAAAGCAACAGCCTCTATAGCGATCTGATGAATTCTGAAACCCAACTATCATAGACGCAAAATAGTTTGGTTTGGTTTGGTGGGTCGTAGAATAGCCACGTTCAAGCGACATGAACAGCCATATCTTGCTCATCCTCGCTTCAATTCCTTCGTTTTTTTAAGAATGGCAACCACAAACGAAAACCTGAAAATGGTCTAGACGAAAAAGCAACAGCCTCTATAGCTATCTGATGAATTCTGAAACCCAACTATCATCGACGCAAAATAGGTGCCGGGTTCGGGACAGGGTAGAAACAGATCCACCTCCATCATATGAAGGTAGTTTCTGCCGAAACCATGAAGAGAGAGCATGACTGATGCACTTGGGCACAAAATAATGAAGCAGTGATGTTATAAACCACGACGATGCACAAGAATGTTGTATTTTGGTATCCATAATTGCATTCCAAAAGCAGTGACCTTCACAAAACTTGTATTTCCCCAAATTAACAAAGAATAGGCAACCAGAAACAAGAAGTTCACTGACAGACTGCCCAGAAACAAGAGAGGGAAGAAGAATGAAAGACGATTGAATAAGGGAAAGAAAAGAGAAAATCACCTAATGGATAGGGGATGGCCGCCCGAGTGGTCGACGTCGGCTTTCAGCCAACCATGTCTAATTGAACTCGGTCCATGATCATCTTGTTTAGGACGGAAAAGAAAGCATGGCACATGGTATAAAGAATATGTTACAAGGAGGATACACATGTGATAGAGTTTTAAGAGAAGTACATACACAATGTGCTTTTATATAGGGCCGGAGGTGAAGAGTGGACCATCCTGCCCGGGCGTGTTCAAGCCTGGCTGCCATAGTGTCATCGACCGATCTTGGGCCTTCATTAGACTAGCTTGTTTGTCAGGAGGTGTGGTTCACAATCAACAACAGACTGGTATGTCTAAACAGACTTATAGAGCCTACAGATGGCCATTTTGGACTCAGCCTGATGGGTTGAATGAGACCCAAACCACCTATAGAACTGGAAGTAAGGACCCTCACATTCGGTTCCAGTTCTACCCATTAGGGTGTGTTTAATTCCACGTGCTATGTAATCCACACGAGCTGGTAATCAACCATGATTTTATATTTGATTCATGAGTAAGATTAATGCTTGAACTTTTACATAAAGTAAAGTAGCAACAAAGAGAAGCATTTAGGTTATCATGTGAAACTCATGGGTCCAATTCTTGTGGCCCATCTCTCTCATAAGACTGTCGTTTTTTACTGAAATTGGTTTTATGAAATCATGGTTTCAGCTCAAAGAAGGGTTTCAGGTTAGATACACAACAAAACTTGGAACCGACAAGGTCTAACCGGGCCCATCTATCTCTTATAAATGGTCCAAAGGGTCGGTGAGATTGAAATTTGCGTTGAGAGACTGATTACGTAGGGCTGGTAAGTAAGCCAAGTTGCTCATAGCTCGGTCCAGTATAGCCACATTAGATGAAATACCATGTCCAAAGATTTTACCTAAGCCACACCCGAAGAAGCCAAGATGATTGTAATAGGATAATTAAGGTAAATGAAAGGTCATTTTTCTTTTAAATATTTTCTCAAAGGAAGACTTTACGTAAATAAAGGGCCATTGAATCAAGTGTAATCAAGGAAGTATCTCATTCTCAACTTGGTTTGTCTTGGCTTGTAGAAGGATGGAGAGCCGATCAAGAAAATCAAGCCAAAAGTCCTTTGTTAGTATAGCCATGACAAAATAAAATAGAATGAACTGGGGGCAAGGCAAACTCTGAGCGTCCTGTTTCAATTCCTAGCTCTAGGAGATGGAGATGAATTCTTTGAACCTCTTTATATCCTTTTATAAGGGAAATAAAGATCTCAATTTTGGGGAGTTGGAGTCCTGTGGAGAGTGGTCTCAAGGTGAGTTTAGTTCAAAATTTGTTTCAAGTTTCAACTACATCCTCCCAAACTGCTGTTTGTTGGGAGATCCAGAAACTTATACTCAATTCTACCCGGCAAGATTGTGCCCGGACCTACCATTTTTTCGTAAAAACCCACTGGCGTTTGGGAGATGAAGACTCGAAGCCATATGCACGAGGGCAAAATTACAAAAGACTATCATACAAATCTGTAGAAAAGATAGGAATATGCATAATTTCTGAAACATTGACCACTTCTAGAATACTCACTTAATTTTTCACGACAGACAGGCAATATCTTAAGAGTATCAGAGTTGTCCCTACTTTGTGTTTGCCTCTCAATGCATCACCCACTAAAATCACGGTAATTTCACAACACAATGGTTTGTGTCTGATGCATTCGAGAGGAAGTACATGAAATCATTCTCAGTGAAAAACGAACATCATGATAAAACTAGTCTCAACCTATGCCTTGCATACTTTACAACTCTTCTTACAGAAGTCAAGCATGTATGCCGGATTCTTCTTGCACTCGCCTTCAGCAGCCCATGCTCCACAATTATGATTATCATCTACACATGATCCGTTTTCAGGGACTGTCGGTGCAGAGCCAAATCGCCTAACATGAATCCAGCATGTTGCAGACCATTTCACACCCTTTACCACTGGGCAACTTTCATGCAAACTAGTTTCATCTGTTGTAGCATCAGGATCAAGGCTGAAGAAGAGTATTGCATCCCCTTTCTTGGGTTTCACTATGGACATAAAATGCTCTCCCTTAGAGATTAACAGAATTTCTTAAAGCTGAAAAGAGTAAGGCAAATCTATATGTTCAATTCAGCACCACAAAAGACTTAAGTTTAACTGCAACCTGCCAAACCATGTTTTGCTCAATCGGAAAAAGAATCATCCTTTCTGAGTAACATCCTGCAAACCACGTAAATTTTTAGTTAGTTTTGTCATTTAAGCAGCCAGAATCATGTTGGGGACACTAGCTTACCTTTGCATTGGGAAAGACTGTATCCCCTCCTATTTCAACATCGGTCAAATACATGAGAACTGTGGCCATCCGATGACCCCCATGGTTATATTTTTCGGGTCATGGAAATAATCAAAGTGGAGCTCATATTTCTGACCGATCTCATACCGGAGTACATGAATGGATTCTCCATTTTCTGATTCAACAAAGCAAGAGAAGAGGTCATTGTTGCAGTGATCTCTCTCTCTCACACAAACACACACACAGCGTCTCCCTGTTTCACCTTTTGGAAGAAGAGTTGTAGCAATTCTGTCCTCTATTCTTGAAACAATGTCATCCTACAACCGTTGAGAAAAGAAAAGAAGACGAAATCAACAAGAGGAAGTGCCTTTAACATTAATTGAAGGAGAAATGAAAACGACTAGTACGATAAAACCAAGTATACGGACATAATGTTACCACCAAGGATTTATATGTTGAGTTAATAGCAAATGGAAATCCTTTTTAACATCATTTTATCATCTATCCAGATTATATCATCTAATCTCTTCACTGCCGGTGAGAAAGAATAAGGCAAACAATACACTATCATAAAAATCTTGGTGCAGAAGAAACGTTTGCATAGATGATTAAAGAGACAGAACCAAGCCATATATTATATGGACAGTGATCAAGGAGGAACCTACCTGTCCCTTGTTCAGGAAGAAGCCGGAGATTGTACGGACTCTGCTTTCAATGCTTTCGCCGTTCTCATTGTCTGCTACCATGGATTTCTCAAGCTTATCCTTGGTCTACAAACAGAAAGCCAATAGACATGGAGCCTTATGACTAATCCAATAAATGGGTACTCAGTAAGGTAACGAAGCAAAGATTACCATTACCGATTTGATAAGGTGGTCTCATTCCTCGTGCGAGAGAAACCTTCGTACAAGAACGCCCTGATACAACCAACAAAGTTATTTTTTATATTCTAACTCGCAATAGTTTTCGAAGAATCTTTGAACCACTTAATCAACCAAATAACAGCAATGAAGGATCTTTAGCAATGTGTGTACTAGAAGCTCCACTAGAAAAGCATCAAGTAGTTCAATGCAATGAAATTCAAGGGATTGGATGCACACCTTGGGCGCCATGAGAGTTGTGTGACCCGAGGGAAATCCATGCCAGAGGAGCCATCTTCGGACTTAAGATGCAAATGGTTTAAACAGAGAGGGGAACGCATATACGAATCAATAGAGAGAGAAAGAGAGAGATGTAAGTAGTGGGTGGCCACGGCTCCATCACTAACAACCATCAAATGCGGGAAGAGACCCTCTTCTCGTATTTGACGAGTTGCATTTCAAAATTACAAACATTATTAAAACCATTTTCGTTTTTGAAAAAGTCCCATATTAAAACCATTTTTGTTTTTAAAAAAGTCCCATATTTCTCCCATAAAGCGAAATGGCTCTTAAAAAGAAAAGGTCGTTGACAACAGGCCATATACAAATACAAAAACAATATACAAAAAATGAGTGATACAACACACAATACAACCTTATGAGAAAACCTTCCTCGGGTAACCTCGATCCTATTTCTCTTTCCTCTATTTTCTTCTTCTTCGTCTCATTTTACAGGAATACAAGAGAATACAAGATTCAATATAAAGAACATAAAAAAAAACAGGCAAAAGGAAGTAAGAAAAAGAACCAGTAGTGATCTCCGTCAGTCGGCTCTGAAAAACATAATAGTGGCCCCAACATCTGGTATCAGAGCCTCGTTGAAGCTACTCGACAACTCCAACAAGTATGCCGATTCTGGAAAAAAATAGTGAGAAAGGAGTTTTGATGAAGCCGAATTTTTTCTTTCGGTATAAGTACTTTTTTATAAATAACAAAAAAAAAAGAGAGGAAAAAGGGAAAAAATGTAGAGACAGCCGAAAGCCACCATTCGAAGGTGGCTTTAGGTAGGTCATAGGCTTGAAAAGCAAACAGACGACTCGAAAGCCGTAGAGACCAGGCAAAGAGAAAAAGAAAACAGAGATGACCAGGACAGTGAAAAAGAACCACCAACGGGCTCCTCTTTATTTCCTATTTTACTCCCTCTGTACTAAAACTAAAGAGGAAGAAGAGGCGAAAGCCAAGACGGTCAGAGCCAATACGAAGACGTCCAATAACGACGACCAGGCCAAACCAACGGTGAAAGCCCGTCGACGACCGATCACCCACACTCCCTCTCCCTTCAATCTCTCTCTCTTGTGTATTTAAACCGCAAGTTTCTACAAAAATATGAGCGGCAAAATCACGAGTGGTAAACCGCCCAGGACAATGGTTTTGAAAGTAAAATTATTATTTTGCCCCTCTACAAAAACTTAAACAACGAAATATCACGAGATAAAATTACCAAAATGTCTAAATATTTTGATGTAAAAAGATTGTTATACCCTTATGCATATAAAAAGTCTTTTCTGCCCACTGACACTATGTGAAACTACAAAAAAATAGTGAGTAGTTTTACTGATTTGTCCCTCATCATTTCAGGAAATTACAGAACCCGAGATTCAAGTGGTTTTACGAATATATCCCTCTCATTTTTACATATTATTTGTTATGCCACTTGAGGAAAGTACAAGTTTACCTCTGTACTTTCTGAGAAATACCGAGAACAATATTTTTCATATATAATCCTGATTTTTATTATATTTCCAAAACGGTACCTATAGGTTAAATTGGAAATATTTACTCCCCTGTTTTTACTTTATTTCCAAAGAGATACCTGTATGTTAAATAAATTGTAGTATTGAGCCTAAAAATATTTATGCATCACTACTTAGAATTTGTATATATTGCATTTAGGTGCCTGTTTTTTTTGTTGATTCTTTATGAAATGTCTTATGTAAATCAGTCTGATGCATGTTTCATGTTTTCTATCTCAAACTGTACATACTCTCTACTTTATGTCTCTACCAAAAATTTAAAATGACTTCTAGAATTTGTGTGTCTGCATCGATAGACTGAAAATTTAAATGACCTAAATTTTAAAACTTAAAAGGAGAATTCCATTACCCTTAACTTTAAAAGAAATTGACTATATACTTAGGGAAACAATTTTATCCCCTACTCTAGTTGCAGCAAATAAAGAACAAGAAAAATATAAGACATTTATAAAGGATGATACGATAGTAAGAACCATAATGTTGACCTACATCAAAGATGACTTGATTAGAATCTTTGCGGAATATTAAACTGCTAAAGAGTTATTTGATTCTTTGACTACTAAATATAATACTACAGCTAAGCTGCATGTACAAACTACTCCTTCAGAAATACAACTTTTATAAAATGAAAGAAAGTGATAACATAATTAAACATGTTAACCAAATGTTGGTAATGACTAGACATTTAGCTGCAGCAAAGTCAATCATTCTTAAACCAATACAGATATCCACAATTCTAAATAGTCTCATTCCTTCCTGCAACATGGTAACCACATCAATTAGACTTTAACCGGATTTTATCCTTTTAGAACTCACACTTTAAATAACAATTGAATAAGAACATATAAACAAAAATAAAAGAAAAAGATTGCTAGTTACTCGAGATAATTTAGGGTCTAGCTAAAAAAACAATGGAGGATAAAAGAAAATCAAATAAAAAATTTGGTAATAATAAAAAGCAGAGTACTTAAAACTTTAAAAAATCATATGAATCCACTTCTCGGGTAAAGTGCTTTAACTTTGTCAAGATAGGGCACTACAAAAAGAACTTTCTCAACAAGAAGACAAATGATGATAATAATCAACGACGTGGCCCAACAGAGAAGCATGACATAATCTGTATCATTTTTTAGTGCCTGTATCTGGATCGCCCAGTAACTGGTTGGTGGATCAACTCTAAAGCGACCTGACATATATCAAAGAGCAAAGAGGGAGCAATGGACCTAAAGGAATACAGGCCTTACGAATATCGGGCATATATAGAGAATAATACATTTTCTAATGTTCTTTAGATTTGGTCCTTTAGAATTTTTGTACAAGACATACCGATTGTAATTACTGATGTATTAATTGTGCTCACTATTAGGCGCAATCTTGTATCAATCCTTGCTTTAGTAAAGAAAGGGTTTGAGGTCAAGTTTATCCCTAACAAAGTCACTGTGGGAAAGCATGACACGATAACTTTTTCTAGTTTGTTTGATGTTGAGCATGAACTGTTCAAACTCAACGTAAATGAAAATGAAGGATCTTCTTCTGCTTATATTGATAGTGTCTATGTGATTGATGTGAATGTATAGCATAAAAGATTGGGTCGTATAAGTTTAAAGAAGTTAAAAAATTAACTAATTCTAACTTATTGCCCAACTTTCATAAACACTTTTAATAAGTATTAAGCTGGTATATAAGGGAAAATGACTAAAAAATCATTTCCTAAAGAAGTGATTAGGGCAACAACCCTACTGAAAATTATTAACACTGATTTATGTGAACCTTTTAGAGTGATCACATTGAGAAAATGTTTATTTTATAACCTTTATCGATGATTACTCGAGATATATATATATCTTAACACATAAATTTGAGGCACTCAAATCATTCAAAGAATATAAGGAGGAAGTTGAAAACGAATTGGGACATATAATCAAATTCTTGAGATCGGATAGAGGTGAAGAATACACCTCTGTATAATTTTCAAAGACTTTAGTATTGTAAAGCAAAATACAATACCCATGACACCTCAACAGAATGATATAGCAGAGAGATATAACAAGACTTTATTGAATATAACAAGGTTTATATTAATAGACGCTTCTCTGCTAAGGGTATTTTGGAGAGAAGCGATAAGTACAATTGTGTATAGACTCAATAGAGTTTCATGTAAAGTTGTATTCTCTATACCATATAAGATATGGTTTGGAAGAAAACCAAATCTAGGTCATCTCAGGAGGTGGGGATCTATCACTCATGTAAAGATCCTTGATTAGTCTAGAGACAAGCTAGACAATAGGTCCTTGAGATGTATATTCATCGGATATCCTAAAGGATCTAAAGGATATCAGTTTTATAATAGGGACCATGGAATGATAGAAAGTAGGGATGCTGAATTCTTAGGAGATACTAAGAATGACATCCTTCAGAATGATGATGAGTATGTTGATGATCTAGTAGATCTAGATCAATCATCATTTGAACCCATAGAGAGCTTCTTGAACAAACAGAAACTTTAAGTGGATATAAAAAACCTAAGGTCACACCGTTATACTTAAAGGATTATCAGACTTACCTTACACGGAAAGTGTATAATTCAGTAGATTTAGATGAGTTGACTGATAACTTGACATATCAGTAGACTATTGACTCATCTGAATCTGCAGACTACAAAAAAGTCCTGGATGAAGAAATTAAATCCATTGAGAAAAACCAAAGTCTAAGAATTGGCTGATTTGCTAAGAGAAGGAAAGTCATAGGTTGTAAATGGGTTCTCAAAAAGAAATATAAAATCGATGGAACAATCGATAAGTTTAAAGCGAGGTTGGTTCCAAAGGTTTTATCGTAGAAAGAGGAGATAAATTATGTTTAGACATATTCCCTTATTGCGAAATTTGCATCCATAAGGATAATCTTGACGATATCAATATATTATGATTTGGATTTACATCAGTTATATATAAAAAAATATTTTTCTAAATGAAGATTTAGATGAAATCATATATATGCAGCAACCCAAATGATACATAGTTGAAGACCAAGAAGATAAAGTATATAAGTTGAGAAAATCCCTATATGGCCTAAAACAATTACCTCGCCAATAGTATTTAACTTTTCAAAATGACATTATTGAACTTGGGTTTGTGGCTAAAACAATTACCTTCTTACATGTTCTTCTTTTGATTTTCTTTCTATATGTCCAAACCACCTTAAGCGATATTCTCTTATTTTATCTTCTATTGGTGTCACACATAATTTATTTCTAATAACCTCATTATCTATACGATCTTTTCTTGAATGACCACTCATCCATCTCAACATCTTCATTTCTGTCACATACATCTCTCGTAAAAGTTACAACTTACTTACAACAATGAAAAATAATACAACTTGGTAAACCTCAAAGTATCGGGAGGAAAAACAAATGTATCGTTGGCTCTAGTCGTTAAGTGGGAGATATAAGTAGTGGGTGGTCACTATGGGTTCCATTACTAACAATAACCATCAAACGTAGGAAGAAGGGCCCTCTTCTTGGATTTTTGTATTTCGAAAATAAGAACGTTATTAAAACTCTTTTCGTTTTTGAAAAGGTCGGATGCATTTTTCATATAAAATGAAATGACTGTTAAAAAAGAAAGACAAGAAAGTAAAACTCGCATGTATAAATACAAAAGCAATGAAAACGAGTGATACAACACACAACGCAATCTTCTGAAAAACTAGGCGTAACCACGATCCTATCTCTCTATCTCTCTCCTCTCTTCTCTTCTTTCTCATATCATTTTATACGAATACAAGAGAATATAATACTCGATACACATAAAAGAATAAACAGACAAAAGGAAGCAATAAAAGAACCGGCTTGATCTGCGTCAGTCGGCTCCGGCAAACAGAACAGCAGCCCCAACAAGAGAGGCATACAAGTCTCCGGATTGAGAAGGATGAAGGTATCAAGAAGAAAGAGAATCACGAGAAAATTTGACATTTTCATGATGATGACGATGAAGAAGAAAGAAAAAGAAGAAATTGAGGCAAACACTAATAAGAAGAAACCATCTTTATAGAAACCGGATTCTGGTTTTCCCTCCTGTCTCCCATGCCAAAAGTAGAGGGAGACAGAGAGAGAAGGAGAGGAAAACAGTGGACGGCTTGCTCCCCAAGAGGGAGTCGTGACCCACAATTACCAAATTGGGTGCACTCAATGAATAGACGGATTGAAGCCAGATGCATTCCCTGGATGTTGATGTTGAACTCATGACCTTCAATCGCCAAATCCAGATTAGCTGTTTCTTTGTAATGTAATACCATTAAATCAAGGCAATCAGACGTTGACTCTCGGATGGAGGGACCCCATTGAACTGTATTTGCGAATCATGAATAAAACCCACGACTTTGTTTTGCCTAGGGATGCCAATATCGGCCCTATCCATGGGAACCCGACACGGAAGGAGTGCGACTACCCCGTTGGACTGGGTTGCGTGTATAGCTAAGCTTTGTAAATATGTTTATATATGTGTATGTGTGTGAATGTCGTTAATAATTTGTGTGTGTGCGTAATGTTATAATTTCAACAACCTTACTTTAAAAAAATTCAATTATCTGAATACATTTTCAGATGATTTGGTTTTAATTTAAAATATTTCTAATTTTATTTTAATTTTTAGGGTTGTATTGATAATGGAGTCGGGTAGAAGGCTCTCGGCATCCGTCCCGTTCCTTATAGCGAAAGAAGAACACAAACCCGTACCCACCCCATTGTTTAATAGGACTTAAATTTGATGTTCGAATATGAGGCCGGGTATAGCCCTACCCATCTCCGACCTACCACATTGCCATCCCCAGTTCTGACCAGGTTTTGGTTATTAATGCATTTAACATTCTAGGATGTCATCCCCAGATCAAGGGCTGAGATTATATCAACACCTCTTATTTGGTGAGACTAGGATAAGTCAAAAGTATTATGCACTTTCTCGACATAAAAGGCATATATATATAGGGATGGCAACGGGGCGAGGTGGGGCGGGTTTTCACTCCACCCGCACCGGCTCCACCCTAGGATCCACTTCGTACACCCAGCCCAGCCCCGCCCCGCCTCGTGGGTCTTGGGGGATCCAACCCACACCCGCCCCTCACATTTTTATTACAACCTGTCTCACCCCGCTTCAACCTATACAAATTTTTATATAAAATATTATTTAGTATTTATTCTACATAAAATATAAGTTTTTAAACTGTATTTTATATTAATAAAATAAAAGTTATTATGCATATATAGTTATAGTTATAAAAAATACATGCATATACATATATATGTTATATAAAATAATTATAAATATATATAACGAGGTGGGGTGGGGTAAGGCGGGGCGAGTATACCTTGAACCCGACCCTCAATAGGGCAGGTTTTTTTACTTGAAAATCCACCCCACACGGTGCGGAGCAGAGTGGGTACAGTGGGTGGATAGAAATTGCCATCCCTAATAATAGGGATAGATAGTGGTCCGTGCTCGATTCACATCCATACTTATAATCTTTTCACATATTTTTACTGCACTTTCAATCATTTAGATTTGAATTAGAAAAAACAACTTTGTACCGTTATACTTTTCATACTCGTATTTAATATAACAGTATAGTTGCTTTTTTACATTCAAATCTCCATCATTAATCTTACTAATCAATCGTTCAAGGTATTTGAATAGATTCAAGAATGAATTGGATTGAGCATATACCACTATCTCTCTTTCTTAACTAAATTAACTAGTTTGCCACGGGTAAAGTTGATGGTTTCATAAATTTGGATCCCTTAAAGATTCAACTTGTTATTCCACTTGAAGAAAGTACGCAATGAATTATGAATAATTAAATGAAGTTTGACAAAAGTATGCCAACCAGAGGTGCATCTTAGTATTTCTTCAACTAGTCTCAGACATATCACATCTACGCATCTATCTGTAATCCCCTGACTAACTACCAAATGTAAATTAGGGTTTTCTGACTTGAATTTGTTAATGCCTCTTATTTTTACAATAGGAGGCTGAAGCCTAACACAGACATACGCATGCATGCCCCTGAATTCAAACTCATGACCTGCAAGGTGGGAAGAGGAGGGGCTGCCAAATGAGCTAACAATTTGCGTGCACGGGTGTTGAACTCATTACTTTGACCCTGTGAGTCGATCCTGTAGTCTGGCGAGCTATTGCTCGTTGGGCTCATATCCATCTTCTTTATTGTCATATATCAATGACATTAAATTCTCTTTGGGTTTCCTTGGTAGCCCGATTCTTGCCAGACTCGACTTCAAAACTGCAAGTTTTTGACTTCTTTCAACTGGGATGATGAAACATGATTGCTGTTCATACAAACCATTTTACTAAACATCATTTTTTTTCAAAATTTCCAAACTATCGTTACTCTTAATGCATATTCTCTCATTTTCCCTCCTTGCTCACCAGCTTTTCTTCCTCGCAACTATCCATCTCCACACATTAGATTCTCCTTTCCTCTCAACAACCTTTTTAATCGCTGTTTGAAATAAACAATCTGATGGACCAAATTTATCATTTCAACTCCATCTCAAGACAGATATATTGGTAACATATCTCGATAATGTAATGCAATTACCATACTAATGACACGCACGTAGACTTTGAGTATGAATTTGATTATATCCATGTGCACTATCTCTTGACTATTACAATTTAATGCATTCGGTTTTATGCTTACAGATGTTTTAGCTATGGATATCCCAACAACTAATGCATTTTATAAATTCTTTCTTTTATCAAAAGTCAAAGCCTGATTTTATTTCCCCGAAAGTGTCACAAAGCCTTGAGGCTTAGGACCAAAGAAAATAAAATAATTCCACAGTATTGACTGATTGTGCACCAATCACCTATGAAGAGTTAAGCTCCAAATCCTTGAGGCTTAACCCCAGCTACCAACACAAACATATCCCTTTGTGTGTGTGTGTGTGTGTGTGTGTGTGTGTGTGTGAGAGAGAGAGAGAGAGAGAGAGAGTCCATGTAACCGACCTCAATGTGGGATCATTTTGGTTTTAGTTTTATCTGACTTCAGCATGTTTGGATTACGAATTCCCCATCATTTTAAAAGAGAAAACATATGAATTGATCTAGAGGACTTTCTAGCCCATAATCCAACGACATGCACTTAAACAAGGTGCAATGAAACAAAATCTCGTATCTGAATATCAATATGTAAACTCCAGACGGGAATACGCTCAATCATCAAAATCAGAATACAGTTTCGAAGACAGACTTCTGAACTAAAATTACAAACAACAGCAGCAGCAGCAGCTAATAGCATCCTGACACTTTACAGACCCGAATTGGCAATACCCACCGACAATTGTAAGTGTTCTTGCTCTTCAAGAGAGGCAGTCAATCACTTGCAATGGCTAAAACTTGTGTTCTTTGTTTTCACCCTCAACTACGATTGCCCAAAACAGCAAATAAGACATAGGAAAATACCACAACTAGAACCCTTTGAGATGTACAAAAATCACCATTTGAGAGTTTGCTTGTTGCAGTCTTGCAGTCTTGATAATTGTCCTTAGTCGGCAATACGTCTGCTGTGCTCATCGACCAAAGCGTTTGACATGAATCCAGCATGTTGCAGACCACTTCTCACCCTCTATTACTGGACAACTTCTATGCAAACTAGCAGTATCCGTCGTTGCATTCAAATAAAGGCTGAAAAAGAGCAGCGCGTCCCCTTTCTTGGGTTTCACTGAAGAGGCAAGCTAGACATTAACAATGACAGATATGGAACTTATATCTTCAGAAATAAGAAATCACATAATCACTGAAAAGGTAAGACAGGAGAAAGCTTTTAAGTGTTGAATATAGCATTAGTTAGGACATTATTGTAATTTGTTTTTCTTATAATGGGTATTTTTGTCCTTTTGATGTAAAGTCCATTATATAATTATAAAAACTTGATGTTGTAATATAGATTGGAGCATACAATAGAAGAGAGAGGGGGCAGCCCTCCATTCTCCTCCTTTTATCTACTCCCTTTCGTGTTCTTCCTCTTGTATGCTGCCTTCGATTTACAATAGGGTACCAGAGCACAAGTTTGGTGGGAGAAGTCAATAACGGCCGGGATGTCACTCAGAAGTACCTAGATCACACAGCGTGGACCTTGGCACAATGATCGACGGGAGGGAGAAGAGGAGAGTGAGCAGTTAGCCGGTGAGGCTACCATCCCCGGCAGGACGGCTATGAGGGTCATCGTGTTGTTGCAGGACATTGTCAAGATAGTTTCAGACTGGAATAGAATTGGTGGCAGTTCCCTGCCGAAGTTGTGATGGTTTCAATATTAACATCTCTGCCTTGGAAAGGACATACAATCAGGCCCAAAAGTGCGGGCTAAAAGTTTGTGCAGTTCTGCTTTCACACCCTTTGAACCCAGTTGATCATGTACTCAGCCGGACCAATTTATACAGTTTATTGGATTTTGCGAGGGAGAAAAACATACATCTGATATTTGATGAACTATTTGCCGGATTTGTGCATAGAGGATGAATTTGTGAGGATTGTGGAGGTCGACAAATGCTGAAGTTTGCAGTCAGGAGGACTGTTGAAGTGATTTTACAACGAGTGACGTTGCTGAAAGTTTGCAGTCATAAAGGTTGCTGAAGTAAACAATAATGTAAGTTGAGTGAAATAGTATTGTAGCCATATTAAGATTGCTGAAAAAGTGTTCCAACCAGGAAGGTTGATGAAAAGTGGAGAGTCAAGAAGGTTAAAAAAAAGGTGGTATGCAACCAAAGAAAGTGAGAGAGGTCATTCAATTTCATTTTATGTTTTCGTGATTGAAAAGAAGAAAGAGAGAGAGAGGTAGTTCAATTTCATCTTATGATATTAAAAAGAAAAAAGTGAGAGAGGGGCGGTTGCATCAAGAACAACCACCTTACCCAAGTCCATCTTCTTTTAAGTTTACTATGACAGTATTGCCAGAAGAGGGTAGTAGTATTGTTACCCAATCACAACATGAAAAGAAGAAACTAGCAACCTTAGAGAGTATGTGGCCACATGTGTGGTGGAGCAGGACCACTTGATGGGAGAAACTCATTTTTGTTCACAATGAGAGTTGGAGTATAAAGAATCTATGTAGCCGACCCCATCTAGTATGGGAAAAGACTTAGCTGTTGTTGTTGTTGTTTGTTGTGAGAGTTGGAGTATGAATCTAGTTTTTGATAAGTTTGGAGTTTGATGTATCTCACTCCCAACTTGAAAGGGGTGTTGAAGACACCATTAGTTAGGACATTAGTATAATTTTTTTTCTTATTATGGGCATTTTTGTGAACATATAGAAAGAAGATCAAAAGAAGAACCTGTAAGAAGGTATGAAAAACTAAATTTGAAAAGTATTAAAAGAGCTAGAGGACGACCACAAAAGTGTTAGAAAGAAACAATAAAGAATGATCTAGCTTATTGTGAGTTAACTGCTAACATGGCACATGATAGGGATCTGTGGAAACAAAGAATCCATGTAGTTGACTCCATCTAGTATGGGAAAAGGCTTAGTTGTTGTTGTTATTGTATGGGCATTTTTGTCCTTTTGATGTAAAGTCCAGGACTTGATGCTGTAATAGAGATTGGGGTAGTACGTAATAGAGGAGAGAGAGGGGGGCAGCCCTCAGTTCTCCTCCTTTCATCTTCTCCCTCTCGTGTTCTTCCTCTTGTTGTATGCTGTCTCCGATTTTCAATACAACACATGGATGATATAAAAATTTCCAATAATTCTGGTCTCTGTTTATACATGAGGGCTAAGCCAAATAAAAATACCAGTTCAACCTTCAGTACGATACCAGCATTTTCCAACCAAAAATGCTTATAAATGCCAATAAGTCAGTATCAATTGAGACAAGGTTTTTAATGCATAATGGTAACTAATACACACAGGTATTAGAAAATAGTTTGATCTATTACACAATTTCTTCACATGAAAGCTTAAAGCTGTAGTATCTTGAGTGCTAGCATGAGGAAGGCTTGTTTTGGTTGGAAATCTTAAAGGTGCACTATTTTGATTAGTTCAGTCATCTAGAAGACACAGTATGTTGCAGAAGCCTTTTTCTTTTCCACATACATTATCATTGAATGATCCTTTTCTTTTTCCGTGCAAGTTGGACACATTACCCTCAAGAAGACTCTACATGATGATCTTGTAAATAGTTGTTGATAATCAAAGGTTGATGTGGCTCGAATCAATATCAACAAGTCGCCAAGAGTCAAATGACATTCACTCACGAATGTCTATCTTCAAGAATGATTAACAAGAGCGGAAATATACACAAAACAAATCAAGAAGCAGTGATTGCATGAATCTTATTCATGATAATGCATCTTATTTATAGACATTACAAGGGGAAGAAGAAAGGAGCAAGAAAGGCATAGTGGGCTACACTAGCCATTGGGGACCCCTAGTGGCTAGGGCCAGCAAGGCCTTGGCCCTTTGGCCATGATGGCACGGGCCCTAAGGGACCGCGTCCTATTACATATTAACACTCCCCTCAAACTTACGGGGTATACACTGAAAGTTTGTCTAGTAAAAACTGAAATCGAGAAGTTGAAAGAGATTTGGTGAAGAAATCTGCGAGTTGCATCTCATATGTGACATAACAAAGGGAGAGCTTCTTATTTAGACACTCTTCATGAACAAAGTGGCAGTCCATCTCGATGTGCTTTGTCCTCTCATGGAAAGTGTTGTTAGAGGCAATGTACATGGCGTTTTTGTTGTCACAATACATGATGGCCGGGTGTTTGACATGGATGCCCATGTCTGCTAGAAGGGTTGTGATCTAAGAAGTCTCCATCACAGCTGTAGTCATGGCTCGATACTCGACTTCTGTGGATGAGAGGAACACCTTCTGTTTTTTTTTGCACTTCCAGGAAACAAGAGATTCACCTAAAAAAACACAAAAATCAGTCGTAGAGTGTCTATTGTTGACATCTCCACCCCAATCAACATCCGTATAGATATATAAATCAAAAGATGAAGAGGAAGTTAAGAGGACCCCCTTGTGGGCAGTGTTTCTAATATATCGAATAATTCGTAAGACAGCACTCATATGAACAGATGTAGGTGCCTGTTGAAATTGACTGGCTGTGTGTACAACATAAGAAATGTCTGGTCTAGTAATGGTGAGATAGGTGAGTGCACCTATGAGCTGACGATAAGGGGTGCGATCTTCTAATTTCTCACCATCAATAGCATGTATTTTGGTGCTTAGGACTTCGGGTGTGTCAACAACCTTAGTATCTGTAATACCGGATCTTTCAACAATATCGGTAGCAAACTTGGTTTGAGACATAAAGTATCCACAACTATTTTTGGTTATCTCAATACCCAAAAAGTAATTTAGCAAGCCCAAGTCTTTCATATCAAATTCGTGATGCAGATTAAATTTAACTTCAGCAATTCCCACTTCATCACTTGTTGTGATGATCATGTCATCCACATACAAAAGCAAGATAACAATACCAGATTTTGTTTTTCGTACAAACAATGCAGTATCAGTATAACAAGTCACAAAATTATGCAAATGCATGAATTTTTTAAATCGATCAGACCAAGCTTTTGGAGCTTGTTTCAGACCGTACAAGGCTTTTCGTAATTTAAGAGCATGACCAGGAGGGAGAGTGATGCCAGGAGAAGGACTCATTAAGACTTCTTTATTCAAGTAACCGTTCAAAAAAGCATTCTTGACATCAAGTTGGTATATATTTCATTGCTTGATTGCACTAATGGTGATGAGAATTCTAATTATGGTCATTCGAGCTACTGGGGCAAAGGTTTCATCATAGTCAATTCCATATTCTTGAGCATAACCTTTAGCAACTAGTCTAGCCTTGTATCTCTCAATGTGATCGTTGCTGTGAGTTTTGATTTTATATATTCATCGACATCCAATGACTTTCTTATCTTTAGGCAAGGGTGCAACTATCCAATTCTAAGCCTTGTCTAGGGCGTTGAGTTCATCTTTCATAGCATATTCCCATTTTGGAATACCTTTAGCTTGATGATAGAACCTAGGCTCCTAAATTTGACGAAGGGTGGCAATCAAATTTCTTCGTTGTGGTTCAAAAGACTCATATAACACAAATCGCTGAGGTGGTCTAGAAACCCTGGGTTCTAAGCTTGTAGTAACAGGTTTCATGTGGTCTTCATGAGTTGTTCTAGGTCGTCTTAGATAATGTAAGGAGAAGGGTTCAACAATTGACCGAGTATCACCAGTGGTGTGTGAAATATCATTGGTGTCAATATGATCTTCTTGAATGTCTTCATGATCTATTGAGTCACAACCATTATCTTCTTCTAGCTAAAAAGCATCTTGAGGAATGAAGGGTTTCGAATTTTCTAAGGATTTGAACTCATAATAAATGTCATGCTCAAAAAATTTCACATCCTTGGACACATACAATTTGTCTTCCATAGGATCAAAACACCTATACCCCTTTTTGTCAATGTCATAACCAAGGAAGACACGTTCAATAGCTCTAGGTGACAATTTGTCACTCTTGTCTGTATACACAAAACATCTACATCTAAAAACCCTAAGTCTTTCATAATATGGAGAGATGTACAATTTTTCGAAAGGTGAAGTATTCTCAAGGTTAGATGACGGCATTCTATTTATAAGGTATACTGCGGTAAGAGTAGCTTCGGCCCATAAGAATTTAGGAACCTTACTAGCAATTAGCATAGTTCTACAAGTTTCAATAATATGCCTATGTTTTCGTTCTGCTAGACCATTTTGTTGAGGTGTTTTAGTGCATGATTTTTGGTGTATAATATCATTAGTTTCAATAAATTTATAAAATTCATTAGACATGTACTCTCCTCCCAAATCGGATCTAAAGATTTTAATGGTTGCTCCAAATTGGTTTTTGATCATGTTACAAAATACTGCAAATTTTTCAAATACTTCGGATTTGTGTTTTAAGAGATATATCCATGTAAATCGAGCAAAGTCATCCACAAAAATCACATAGTATTGCAATCCTCCTTTAGAAACAACGGGCGCGGGGCCCCAAACATCCAAATGTATTAAATCAAAAGCTTTCTTTGGTACATAGTTTCTTTCTCCAAAGGGGAGATGATGCATTTTTCCAAGAAGACAATCTTTACATTCAAAATTTTTCTCTCTAATGCTTTTAATCAAAGGAATGTTACACAATTTTTGAGAGTCCAAGTGTCCAAGTCTTTTATGCCATAGCGTAGCATCTTGGGTTATGTTACAAAAACCCGATTTTGGCATAACAAGATAGTCCATTTTGTATAGCCCACTTTCTCTATGGCCTTACCAATCACCTTCTTCGATAAGTGATCCTGCACCACACAATGTTTGGATGAGAAAGTGACTATACAATTGTTATCACATATTTGAGCAACCGAGAGTAGATTTAAATTAAGTTTAGGTATAAAACTTATATTTTGAATTTTAAAGTCTTATTTTTCAAGATTTCCTAATTTTTTTATTTAGAGTTTTGTTCCATCGGCCGTAAACACATGCTTTCCAATGGTTTCACAAGAATTAACCAAAGAATCTTCACTGTGTCATATGAAAAGATGCACCGGAATCTAAAAACCAAGACATACCTTGTGAAGTAGATAGAGCATTCCCAGAGATGCTTGCTTTTTCTTTAAAAATTTCTTCTATGTACACTTTTATGTTGTTGGGCAAGACACCTCTTTCTTCCACGGCTCCCATGTTTACACCCCTTTTCCGAAGTAGAGGACAAGTGGTTTTAATGTGTCCACTTTCCTTACAATAATGGCAAATTGTATACTTGTTAGGCCATGGTCTCGTGGGCTTCTTGAATGTGCCTTCATTGTTCTTGGGATGTGGAGGCTTGTAAGTCTTCAAATTTACTTCGGGTCTTGATGCGGCAAGTACGGCTTCTTTGGCTGCATGCATGTTTTTCAATCTTGTTTCCTCCATAACAAGATCGGTAAGAAAGGTATCCCCTCTAGGTCTAGGTTTCCTATGTATAAGGCTTAATCTAATTTTGTCAAATTCGTCTCTTAAACCACGCATAAACAAGAAGAAATATTGATTTTCTAAAAATTCTTGAAATTCGTCTAATTTGTGAAGTTTTCCAAATTTGTCGTAACTCCTTAATTGAGTCCAAAGTTCCGAAAATTCATTGTGATAGTCCCTAATGCTTAGGTTTCCTTGTTTGAGCATAATTATTATTTCCATGAGATCAATTTGAAAGACAAAATTATCTTGAGAAAGAAGCTTTTTCAAATTTTCCTAAGTTTTAAACGCATTTTCAAAAGCATTAATCCGATTTCTAAGTTTTTCATCCACATTTTGACAAATGATCCATGTGATTTTTGCATTCATTTTTTCCCATAATTTCAAATCGATTTTGAATTTCTTATGTGCTTTGATGATTTCATCATCATCTAGGACATCAATGTCCAAAATTGGTTCCTTTATAGTCTCATCAATGTAATCCTAAAAATCTTTTGATAAAAAATATTTTTTCATTGTTCTAACCCAACTTTGGTAACTTTTCAGGTCTAGAATACATCTAAACGACTCATTTTTGCCTTCCATTTGTGCAACAAATGAATATTTTGGACTAACCTCAAGTTTGATGCAAATCTTCAATTTTCGTACTTTTAACACGCTTCCCGATGTACTCATTTTCTTCAATCCGAGACTCTGATACCATGTAAATAGTTGTTGATAATCGAAGGTTGTTGTGGCTCGAATCAATATCAACAAGTCGCCAAGAATCAAATGACATTCACTCACGAATGTCTATCTTCAAGAATGATTAACAAGAGCGGAAGCATACATAAAACAAATCAAGAAGCGGTGCAAGACTGCATGAATCTTATTATGATAATGCGTCTTATTTATAGACATTACAAGGGGAAGAAGAAAGGAGCAAGAAAGGCATAGTGGGCTAGTGCTGGTCCTGGCCAGCACTAGCCGTTGGGGGTGCTCCCAACGGCTACTAGCCGTTGGGGACCCCCAGTGACCAGGGCCAGCAAGGCCCTGGCCCTTTGGCCATGATGGCGCGGGCCCTAAGGGCCCGCGTCCTATTACATATTAACAGATCTTGCGTAAGACCCCAAGGTTAGGACCCTTCCCCTCGAGGCCTTGCATGGTTAAATATGTGGATAAAGGAATAGCACTGGAGTTAGCAACAAAATAAGTATAAACAACAAAGTTGATTCACATTCAACTTGTAACACTCACTAATGAACGCCAGTTGACCCATCATCACTGATATAAGTATCCTGACAATGACCTATCACATTCGATAAGTTTTCCTTTCAATGGCCATATATGGCCATCAGTGTCTAGCGATCATCTTTCATCTTTCTCATCCACAAGCTAAAACCTATCTCACCCCCCAAATCCTACATACATTTAATCATATGTCTAAAGAACACATACCAGTGGCTTTTGGGCTATCAACAACAATCCCAACTTGGCCAAATAGGACCATCATGAGGAGTAACAGGCTGCATATTTTCTAGCTCCTTGGGGAGGTTCTAAAGTATAATAGACTCTCCACCAAGCTAGTCTCACCAAAACAAAGAAACAAGACATGTGCCACATCAGAGAGTAAAGTGATAAACATGTATGGCTTACCAAAAGAAAGAAAACCTTTGTGCCGCTAATCCTTGATCCAATCAAACGAATTCAAACAAGCAGCTTGGTTCAAATCTAAAATAGACAAATAAAGGTTACTAAAGAACCCCTCTCTGAGTGCCTTTATATGCAGGTACCATAATGATGACGATGTTATGATAAGGTGGTAACACTGACATAAAAATTTTGACATATTCAAATAATAAAAGGCATTATATTCCTAGTGAGCGTACCTGCAAAACCATTTTTTCCACACTTCGACAAAGAATTATCATCCTTATTTTGAGCACTTGGCTGCAAAAGAGAATTGCTCATCTTTCAGACCACTAATTAATCCTTGACATGAAGGTATCATTTATCCAAGCAAACACTTACCTCCACGCTTGGAAAAACTGTTTCACCTCCAAGTTTCACATCGGACAAGTACATGAGAACTGTAGCCATCCGATGACCTCCACGAGCTATATTGTACTTGTCGTTGAAATAGTCAAAGTGGGGTTCATACTTCTGACCAACACCATAGTGAAGTACATGTATAGACTCTCCATTTTCTGATTTCACATAAGATTTAGTTTAACAATGACCAATCACAAAGCAAAACGAAAAGTAAATTTCAAAATTACCTTTTGGAAGAAACGTCCATGTAGAGATCCTATTCTCTATTCTCCTAACAACGGCATCCTAGTTGTCACGAGATAACAGGAAGCATCAAAATTGGAAATTTCATCAAACTGTTGGATAATCTTTCAGTTAGGCTCATCACAAGGGGAACTGAATAGTCTATTCACTTTGGTAATTTCAAAGACATGAGCAACACATGCACATTGATGAGAATTGAAACAGTTAATGAGAAAGCAGTAATGCAGCATGCCTGAAGAGAAAGCATTTATAATTAATGGGATTAGACAATAGCAAGACAAATTCCAATCAGATAAAAAGAAATAATATGGAGATGAAGCTTGTGCCACTTCTCTTCTTTATGCACATTCGCCGAAATCATCGTGAATCAAAAAACACCTACAGACATCTGTGGCCGTGAGCATCTATTTCAAAAAAACACCAGCAATAGACAAATTATTATAATATGCCCATTTTAAGCTACCTAATTCACATAGAAAAATAGACATATACATTGACATATAAATAAGCAAGAAACTCATCAGATGATCAAAGTACTATAATGCAAGAATAAAAAATATTATTCAATCTAAAAGACCATTCACCTGTCCCTTGTTTAGGAAGTGGCCTGAGCTTGTCCTGACAATGCTCTCAATACTCTTTCCAGATCCATTGTCTGCCACCATCGATTTCTTCAGCTTACTCTTTGCCTATGACCACCAAACTGAGCAAGCTCAGCTGTAGCAAAAATGCGGATACAGACCAAAAAGCACAGGGGATAAGGAACTACATTACCAATTTAATAAGGTGGTCACACTCTTGATCTGAAAGAAACCCCTTGTACAGAAAAGCCCTGACAGATGACCAAAACAAAGAATCACATCCCCAGAATCCTGGAAACCAAGCACAACTAGCTTTGTCTATTTGCATGAGTCCAGGTTCACCAGAACTGAGGTTGGCCAGATGAAACGATAAAATCCATCATATTTAACAGACAAGGGAGGATGAGGTCTATGTGCACACATACTGCACTTAATGGTGTTTGTTAGAGTCTATGGGTCATGTATTTAGTTTATCGAGCTTTATTTTTTATTCTGCCACTCAATTACTTTTGATTAAAAATAAGTACTCGATTACTTTTGATTAAAAGTAAGTGTAGCCTGATTGTGTTGCTGATTATTCAACATGTTATCAGAGCCTATCCTTGTTCGTAGGCCATGAGAGTGCATGCAGTCCAAGAAAAGGGTATTTGTATATTAGGGTTTGAGTATAAACCTTAATCTTTCCAGAAAAGTGGAAAATATACCACTAGTCGACAACCGAAATACTAATCAGCACATCAACCACCATTCATTGCTAGATTGACACACAACACACATCTCAAGGTCGGTGTCACAAATCCTGAGACAATCAGATGGCTGGAAAAGGTGGATATTTTGATGATTCTACTCAAAGCTGGAAGGAAACAATAAGATAGATGCAATACATATCACTACCATCAAGTTTGATAGAAAGAATTATAAGGCCTGGTCTAAGGAGATCGAATTTGCCTTGATTGCTAGGAGAAAATGAGAATTCATCACTGGAGAAATTTCCCAACCCCACTCGTCATATCCGATCTATCCAAAATGGAGAAAAGAGAATGCTATAATAGTTTCATAGTTGATCAACTCTATGATACCTAGTATTTGAAGTACCTTCATGTACCTGAATACGGCATCTGAAATTTGGACAACCATTAAGGATGTGTATTCTAGAAAAATCAACATTACGAAATATGAAACACGGGCAAAAATCCAAAAATGTTGACAAAGAAATCAGACCATCAATGAATACTATGCACAACTTAGAGGATTATGGGATGACCTACAATATTATGGTCAAGGAGATTGTTCTCATTGTGTGAAGAGCAGAAATGCAAATTTAGAAGAGAAGAACATGTTTAATCTATTGTGGGTAGCCTTAAGTGATTTTAAAAATATAAAGCATAATATCCTTAGAAGTGAGACTCTACCATCCTTGGGCATAGTATATTCCTTACTCATCCGCGAAGAAGATCGGAATTTTTTTTTAAAAAAAGTAGGCACTAGTACATGAAAAATCACCCTATGTAAGTCACGAACAACAAGGATCTAATCTTGGCAGAGGAGGTACATCGGTCGGTAGGCATGGATCCCTATGTCCCGATGAGAAAGATAAATTGAAGTGCTCCCACTGTGAGAACACAAGACACACTAAGAAACAATGTTGGGAACATGTAAAACATTTTTTAGAGTTAGTTATACTCCCTTTTTTCATGATGGGAATGGTGGATCAATAAGCCAATTTGATGTTTGTCCCTTTCTGAATTAATTGATAATCATCAAAAAATTCTTTCATGCCAACCATATGATCAGTCACCCCTGAATCAACTATCCATATCCTGAAATTAGATGACAAAATATTACCCAATGCCATGAAGGAGAAGGGATAGGCCATGGTAGCTCGAGGATCAATGCTAGAAGAGGTAAATGCAGTTTGTGACGCTGTTACTCTGGCTTTGAGGTCTTCTAATTCCTTCTTCATCTCAGCCAATGAATTCAACCTTGTTTCCACCTTTTGTGTCTCGCTTTTATAAGTGAAACAGGCCCTATTAGGTCTATTTTGAAAATAGGTAGGCATGCCCACTAGTTTCCAACACGTTTCTTTTGTATGTCTAGTTTTACAACTGTGAGAACACGTCAGCTTGTCCTTTTCATCTGGTCTTCTTCTGCCTCTTCCACCATATCCACCTCTACCATGCGTATGTGATGTATTTATATTTCTCCCTACAAATGCAGTAGTGAGAAGTAGTGTATATGGTACTTATAGATGGAAGTTGCTCTCGACTGAGAATATTATTTTTAGTCGCCTCATATTATGAAGAGATGTCCCACAAAAGATCAAAGACTTCAACAACAACAACAACTAAGCCTTTTCCCATACTAGACGGGGTCGGCTACATGGATTCTTTGTATCCTCAGATCCCTATCGTATGCCATGTTAGCAGTTAACTCACAATAACCTAGATTATGCTTTATTGCTTCTTTTCAACACTTTTGTGGTCGTCCTCTACCTCTTTTAATACTTTCCAAATTTAGTTTTTCTAACCTTCTTACAGGTTCTTCTTTTGATCATCTTTCTATATGTCCAAACCATCATAAACGATGTTCTCTCATTTTATCCTCTATTGGTGCCACTCCTAATTTGTTTCTAATAACCTCATTATGTATACGGTCTTTTCTTGTATGACCACTCATCCATCTCAACATCTTTATTTATGTCATAGACATCTTTTGTACATGTTGATGATTAACTGCCCAACTCTCAAAACCATAAAACATGGCAGGCCTAATTGCTGCTCTATAATATTTACCTTTTAATTTTAATGATATCTTCTTATCACAAAGAATACCTGATGCTCCTCTCCATTTTAACCAACCAGCATTAATTCTATGTGTAACATCTCCATCAATTCTTCATCACTCTGAAAAATTGACCCTAGGTATTTAAAACTTTCCTTTTGGGGAATGCAATGTGTGCCAATTTTAATTTCTATGTCCTTTGAAGTAACCAAATGATCAAACTTATATTCCATATATTTTGTCTTTGTTCTACTAAGTCGGAGGCCTTTGCTTTCTAATGTTTCTCTCCATAGTTCCAATTTTCTATTAACTTTTTCCTTAGACTCCTCCACTAATACAATGTCATCTACAAATAACATACACCAAGGTACTTCATCTTGAATATGTTTTGTTAACTCATCCATCACCATTATAAATAAGTATGGACTTAAAGTTGATCCTTGATGTAACCCAATATTAACTTCAAAGAAGTCTGTCATTCCTTCAAGAGTCCTCACACATGTTTTTGCACCATCATACATGTCTCTTATAAGGTTAATATATGTCAATGGGATACCTCTTTTTTCCAAAGTTCTCCAAAGAACCTCCCTTGGTACCCTATTATAAGCTTTTTCTAGATCAATAAATATCATGTGAAGGTCTTTCTTTTTTGCTCTAAAATGTTCCATAAGACGTCTTAAAAGGTGAATCGCTTCAATAGTAGATCTGCCTGGCATGAATCCAAATTGGTTCTCTGTTGTACTTGATACTTGTCTTAACCTACATTCGATAATTCTTTCCCACAATTTCATAGTATGACTCATTAACTTGATACCTCGATAATTCGTACAATTTTGAATGTCTCCCTTGTTCTTATATATGGGTATAAGTGTACTTGCTCTCCATTCCTCGGGCATCTTTTGGTTTTTTCATATTTCATTAAATAGTCTTGTGAGCCAAGTGATTCCTATTTCTCCTAGTATTTTCCAAACTTCTATAGGAATATTATCTGATCCTACCGATTTACCACCCTTCATATGTTTAAGAGCCTCTTTGACTTCATTCTTTTGAATACGTCGGTAGAAATTATGGTTTATATACTTTTCTGACTTGGCTAAATCTCCTAAACTAATACTAACGTCTTTATTTTCATTAAAAAGATTATAAAAATAGTTTTTCCATCTATTTCTTATATCATCATTTGCCACTAGAATTTTTTCATCCTCGTCTTTTATGCATCTAACATAATTAAGATCTTTAGTTTTCTTATCTCTAGCCCTAGCTATCCTAAAAATATCTCTTTCACCCTCTTTTGAGTTGAGTTTTTTATATAAGTCCTCCCAAATCTTAGCTTTTGCTTCACTAACGGCCTTTTTTGCTTCCTTTTTTGCTTTCTTATAAGCTTCTAAAGTTTCACTAGTTTTTTTAGCATAATGTAATTTGTAACATGTCCTTTTTGCCTTGATTTTATTTTGTACTACTTCACTCCACCACCAAGCTTCTTTTTGTGCCGGTACACCTCCCTTAGATACCCCTAACACATCTTTCGCAACTTTTCTAATATGTATAGCCATATTGTTCCACATATCACAGGGTGTGCCAACATAATTACAAACATCTCCTTGCAGGACTTTCTGTTTAAATATATCTTCTTTCTCGCTTTTGAGGTTCCACCATTTAGTCTGAATAGCTCGATGCACTCTTTTCTTCCTTGTCCACTTTTTTATTTGTAAATCCATAACTAAAAGTCGATGTTAGGTGGTTAAGCTTTCTCCTGGAATTACCTTACAATCTTTACAACACGCTCTATCTTTTTTTCTACAAATAAAGTAATCAATTTGTGTTTGTGATAAGCCACTCTTATAAGTAATTAAATGTTCATCTCGTTTTTTTAAGATTGTATTGACTATAAAGAGATCAAATGACATAGCAAAATTTAAAATCTCCCTACCTTCCTCGTTTATATCCCCAAAACCAAAGTTTCCATGAATCCCTTGATATCCTAATGCCTCTTTACCAACATGTCCATTTAAATCTCCTCCTAAACAAATCATCTCCCTTTGTGGAATCTTTTGAAACACCGTATCTAACTCTTCCCAAAAATTGTCTTTATACTATCTTCTAGTCCTACTTGGGGTCCTACTTGGGGTGCGTAAGCACAAACTATATTCAAAACCTCTACTCCTAACACTAATTTCAACGTCATGATTCGGTCACCATATCGTTGTATGTCTACTACACTCTCCTTTAAATCTTTATTTATGATAATACCAACTCCGTTTCGAGCCTTTTCTTTACCTGAGTACCATCATTTAAAACCTGTATCCTCTATCTCCTTTGCTTTTTCTCCAACCCATTTTGTCTCTTGTAAACATAGAATATGAATCTTTCTCCGAATCATAGTATCTACCACCTCCATTAGCTTACTTTTCATTTCTTTCTTTTGTAATGACATTTGGTTTTCGAATAAAACTGAAATTCCTCCCACAAGCCATGAAGTTAAGCATAATACTCACTCACTGACCTTCCTTCTTGTCCACATTTTCTAATCTTTCTCATAATTTCATACTTTTTAGCCACATTCTTTCTTTGGGCATTTGCATCTTAGGAGTTAGTTAGATGTCCTTTGTTGATTCTAGAAACATAAAAATACTATCAATAGAAAGAGTCATGGATTTAATAAACCATTCACTTACAAGGGCATTTTCTCTATGCTATCTAGAGTATGAGGGATTAGAAATATCGGGCATGGGAATATCTCCAGTCAAGTAATCTCATCGTCCCCTTGCCATCATGGCTAGTTCGATTCATCTAGCCCATTGGAGAAACTTTATATTTGTAATTTGAAGGCCTTCTCCTTTATCTGAACAGCATTCTCACCATAATCTATCATTTTTCCTCTTTCAGTCATGACGATTAAACCCTATTTCAGAGGCTGAAATAAAACTTTCCTTATTTTTCAACAATTCCTTTTCCATATTGTTGGAAAACTTAAAAACAATCCTGATTGAAAAATAATTGACCTGATTGAAATTTCTTCTGATTGTGATCAATCCACGCAACCCTAATCACTTCTTCCTCAAATACACCATAAAAATACTCTAATCTCATATATTAGGTTTTGATACCATGTTAAAAAACAACTCAAATAAGAATAATAACAAACTAAATGAGAAATATCATCAAACTCAAGCAAGAAGGTGTCGGCGTCACTATGGGTTGTCGCCCCCTCTCTCTCTTATTCCATTATCTTAATCACACGGTTTATACTTAAGGCATTACTTATACTAGTTTATAACTTGAAAAACCTAAATACCCCTAATTAATAGAACTAATAATACTTAGTTAGAATATGATCCATTGGGATCCGTATGACCCAAATATTTATAAAGAATGACTTCCAAAGAAAGACCCCATTAAAATTAGACACAACAAAAAGTTAAGACTACCCAATTTGTCCCACTCTTTTCGGGATAAATAACCGAGTTCTAAACACACCACCACTAAAACTACATAATCAGGACAAATAAACGTGATGATAGTTCCCAGATTCTCCAACAGTTTTTGGAACGAGTCCCAAAAGTACCAACATAAATCTTAGAAATAAATAACACGGCGAAGTCATATCGGCACTAGAAAACAAGCAAAGATAACATAATGGATATAGAGAAAATCAGACCTTGGGTGCCAAGATAGCTGAGTGACTCGACTTGGATCGAAACCAGAAGACCGACCAGAATTGACATCATCGGAGAAGCCATCGGATATTAGACGAAACGAGCTACGCCTATATTGTGCAAAGAAAAACGAGTACAAAAGAACAGTCATGACCAACAATAAATAATAATCTAGAATTGGAAGAGGAAGTCTCGTGATTAAAGCGTATCATTAAATGCTTACCATCCAGGAAGACGAATAGAGGAATCCGAAGGATGGAGGTGAGAAAGGAATAGCAGAAGCAGAAACAGAAACAAAGAGGGAAATGGCATACTTTTCTTGCGTAATTAGAAAGGGAATATAGAAACGGCGGAGAAAACGAAGCTTAAGAGAGTGACCATCTTCGTCGTTTATAAGGCTGCTCAGTTACCGAAGCTAGCAGTCCGCTGGCTGCTCTCTCTCTCTCTCTCTCTCTCCCTCCCTAATGAAAACGGATCGGATATTCGAGTACCATATCCGAATTACTTGAATGTCAAAAGATAATAAAAATGGTGCTTAACATTCTAAATTAAATTCATAAAAAACATATAAGCACTTGGAGCAATATCACACGTGGTTAGGGTTCTTGACTCACAAGTTGCAGGTCGCAAGTCTCAAGTTCGATACTCAGGGTACGCCTACCCAACTTTGGCCTCCTCATTGTAAATGAAATAAGAAAGTCATAAACCACATTCATCTATTAACATTAAACATTACATGTTGATGTCTTTAGACAAATCTCCAGCATTAAATTTGAAAAGTAGATGATTGATATTTGAATTGAAAAGTAAGAACCGTAGTTGTATACTTAATTCAAAAAGTATTTCTTTATTTTTTAAATTCAAATCTCGATCAATCATCTTTTAAATTGAATGGTTAAAATTTGTTTAGATATGTTATCATTTAATGTTACTATTGTAGGGTTAACATCGACTTTTAGTTATGGATTTACAAATAAAAAAAAATGGACAAAGAAGAAAAGAGTGGATCGAGCTATTCGGACTAAACGGTGGAACCTCAAAAGCGAGAAAGAAGATATATTTAAACAGAAAGTCCTTCAAGGAGATGTTTGAAATTATGTTGGCACACCCTGTGATATGTGGAACAACATGGCTATACATATTAGGAAAGTGGCGAAAGATGTGTTCGGGGTATCTAAGGGAGATGTACCGGCACAAAAAGAAGCTTGGTGGTGGAATGAAGTAGTGCAAAATAAAATCAAGGCAAAGAGGGCATGTTACAAATTAAATTATGCCAAGAAAACTAGGGAAACTTTAGAAGCTTATAAGAAAGCAAAGAAGGAAGCGAAAAAGGTCGTTAGTGAAGCAAAAGCTAAGATTTAGAAGGACTTATATAAAAAACTCAACTCAAAAGAGGGTGAAAGAGATATTTTTATGATAGCTAGGGCTAGAGATAAGAAAACTAAAGATCTTAATTTTGTCAGATGCATAAAAGACGAGGAGGAAAAAGATGTTAGTATTAGTTTAGGAGATTTAGCCAAGTCAGAAAAGTATATAAACCACAATTTCTACTGACATATTCAAAAGAATGAAGTCAAAGAGGCTCTTAAACATATGAAGGGTGGTAAATCAGTAGGACCAGATAATATTCCTATAGAAGTTTGGAAAATAGTATGAGAAATAGGAATCACTTAGTTCACAAGACTATTTAATGAAATATGAAAAAACCAAAAGATGCCTAAGGAATGGAGAGCAAGTACACTTATACCCATATATAAGAACAAGGGAGACATTCAAAATTGTGCGAATTATCGAGGTATCAAGTTAATGAGTCATACTATGAAATTATGGGAAAGAATTATCGAACATAGGTTAAGACAAGTATTAAGTACAACAGAGAACCAATTTGGATTCATGCCAGGCAGATCTACTATTGAAGCGATTCACCTTTTAAGACGTCTTATGAAACATTTTAGAGCAAAAAAGAAAGACCTTCACATGATATTTATTGATCTAGAAAAAGCTTATAATAGGGTACCAAGGGAGGTTCTTTGGAGAACTTTGGAAAAAAAAGGTATCCCATTGACATATATTAACCTTATAAGAGACATGTATGATGGTGCAAAAACATGTGTGAGGACTTATGAAGGAACGACAGACTTCTTTGAAGTTAATATTGGGCTACATCAAGGATCAACTTTAAGTCCATACTTATTTATAATGGTGATGGATGAGTTAACAAAACATATTCAAGATGAAGTACCTTGATTTATGTTATTTGCAGATGACATTGTATTAGTGGAGGAGTCTAAGGAAAAAGTTAATAGAAAATTGGAACTATGGAGAGTAACATTAGAAAGCAAAGGCTTCTAACTTAGTAGAACAAAGACAAAATATATGGAATGTAAGTTTGATCATTTGGTTACCTCAGAGGACATAGAATTTAAAATTGGCACACATTGTATCCCCCAAAAGGAAAGTTTTAAATACCTTGGGTCACTTTTTCAGAGTGATGGAAGAATTTATGGAGATGTTACGCATAGAATTAATGTTGGTTGGTTAAAATGGAGAGGAGCATCAGGTATTCTTCGTGATAAGAAGATATCATTAAAGTTAAAAGGTAAATATTATAGGGCAACAATTAGACCTATCATGTTTTATGGTTATGAGTGTTGGGCAGTTAATCATAACAAGTACAAAAGATCTCTATGACATAAATGAAGATATTGAGATGGATGAGTGGTCATAGAAGAAAAGATTGTATACATAATGAGGTTATTAGAAACAAATTAGGAGTGACACCAATAGAGGATAAAATGAGAGAATATCGGTTAAGATGGTTTGGACATATAGAAAGAAGATTAAAAGAAGAACCTGTAAGAAGGTTAGAAAACTAATTTTGGAAAGTATTAAAAGAGTTAGAGGACGACCACAAAAGTGTTGGAAAGAAACAATAAAGAATGATCTAGCTTATCGGGAGTTAACTGCTAACATAGCACACGATAGGGATCTGTGGAAACAAAGAATCCATGTAGCCGACCCCGTCTAGTATGAGAAAAGGCTTAGTTGTTGTTGTTGTTGTTGTATGGTATCATGTAATGTCGCTAGCATAAACTATACATTACAAATACTGTTTAAACTTCAATTTTGTCCCAAAACCAAGTTCCTCAGTGCAACATAGAAGGGCTGGTAAACGGGTTAACTTAACACTTGTTGGTTGCCCAACTTGAATTCTATATGAACGAGTTGAGATAAGTGCTCCCCAAAACAACCTTCATTCAACAGTTTCATGAACGGTTTGCCATTTTGCAAGTCCGATTCCAGTTGAATATATTACAAAGATATTTTTTGAAATACCCTAAATAAGAATGGTCCTTCATTTATCTTGAGTGGCCTAATACAATTAACTTGATAGTATGATTTAAAGTAAAACTTGTAAAAATGCCATTTAACGAGCTTTCACAAGCTCCACAAAGCTTGACATATGCCATGATATGTTCCAACTCATATAGTTTAGCAAACCTAACACAAACAAGCCAAGGACGACCCGAAACCTACCTGAAATGCTAAGCCTAACCAAATACAACAAGCCAGCTTTGAAGGGAGGGGTCTATGCGGGTCAGCACGTAGAACTTTTCACTTAGGGAGGTTTAGTATGTAATAAAGCTTTTCTAGATAAGGTATATATTGATTAAATTAAATGATCTCATGATGGACGGCTACAGTGCGTTACCTTTCCGCCGTTCTGTTTTCCCACGAAGTACAAGACAACGGGCTTCCAAAACCTGAGGGCGTTCGGGGCCTGTCGATTTCTCTTTTTGTGTGGATTTGATTTTCAGCGGTCAAAGCAACCAATTTTCATCCTCACTCGCGTGGAATTACGCCGTCGTGGGCCAGAAATCTTACTGAGATGTTGGATCCAGGGTTCCAGACCCCTCGGAGCATCCTCCTCCTCCTCCTCGAGACCTCTTCACACACATATAAGCGCACATGCAGACACACACTAAAGAGGTAGTAGTAAATGTATAATATGTTTTAGTATATTATTTTATATAAACATTTCTACCATTCAATGTTTGAAATGAACAATTGTAATATAAAATAAATTATAATAATAATTTTAATTAAAAAATAAGAAAATAGAATGATACTTTTAATTTAAATCTTTATAAAAATTTAAAAAAATACAATGATACTTTTAATTCAAATCTTTAGCACAAAGTAAGAATGTTCATCAAACAGTAAGAATATTTATGTGACATTATGTATGAAAAAACATCATTTACCACTACCCGTCTCTCTCTCTCTCTCTCTATATATATATATATATATATATAAAGAGAGAGAGAACTTTCTAGGGTCGCTTGATTTATGTTTCAGAACACGAACTCGATAAGAACCAACTAAAACCGCACCTAAGCCTTTTTCCAACATTAAGTGAGGTCGACTATGTTGAATTCTTAGTCGCCATTTAGCTTCAACTTGTATCATATTAACATAATTCCAGAAAAGCAACACCATGATTGTTTCTCCTTTCAACACGAAAACAAACACGAACAAAATCTTGTTATCCACTCATAAAAGGAGAAATTTTTCTTATCATAAAATAATCAAAATTGTAAACAGTAAAAATACAAGAAGAACGAGATCAATAAGCCTTGCACAATTTACACCTATCTCCACAAAAATCGACCAAATATGATGGGCTTTTCTCACACGTGTTTTGAACAGCAACGCTAAGCTCACCCATTGCTGCAGTACAATCATCATCTTCTTCATCTCCCTCTACTTCTTCTGTTGACTGTTTGATATCTATGAGAGTGTTAGAGTTATGAACATGAATCCAACACGTTGCAGCCCACTTTTCGCCTTCGATCACAGGACAACTTCCATGCAAACTAGATGGGTCAACTGTTGCATCTGGGTGAAGGCTGAAGAAGAGAATGGCGTCGCCTTTCTTTGGTTTCACTGCAGAAGAGAGTAGCATAAGGTTTTATGGGGCCTAAAATGAATCTTGTCTCTAACAAGTAAACTACATAGTAACTAACGAGCACCAACGATGACGTAAATGTGAACTTTCTGAAAAAGAAGTTGCTAACAAAGTCCTCTTTCTCAGAGTAATCAGCTAAAACAACAATAACTAAGCCTTTTCCCATACTAGACCGGGTCGGCTACATGGATTCTTTGTTTTCCATATCCCTATTGTGTGCCATGTTAGCAGTTAACTCACAATAAGCTAGATCATTCTTTATTGTTTCTTTTCACTTTTGTGGTCGTCCTCTACCTCTTTTAATACTTTCCAAATTTAGTTTTTCTAACCTACTTACAGGTTCTTCTTTTGATCTTCTTTCTATATGTTCAAACCATCTTAAACGATATTCTCTCATTTTATCCTCTATTGGTGTCACTCCTAATTTGTTTCTAATAACCTCATTATGTACACGGTCTTTTCTTGTATGACCACTCATCCATCTCAACATCTTCATTTCTGTCACAGACATCTTTTGTACATGATGATTAACTACCCAACACTACGAACCATAAAACATGGCAGGACTAATTGCTGCTCTATAATATTTATCTTTTAACTTTAATGGTATCTTCTTATCACAAAGAATACCTGATGCTCCTCTCCATTTTAACCAACCAGCATTAATTCTATGCGTAACATCTCCATCAATTCTTCCATCACTCTGAAAAAGTGACCCAAGGTATTTAAAACTTTCCTTTTGGGGGATACAATATGTGCCAATTTTAATTTTTATGTCCTCTGAGGTAACCAAATGATCAAACTTACATTCCATATATTCTGTCTTTGTTCTACTAAGTCAGAGGCCTTTGCTTTCTAATGTTTCTCTCCATAGTTCCAATTTTCTATTAACTTTTTCCTTAGATTCCTCCACTAATACAATGTCATCTGCAAATAACATACACCAAGGTACTTCATCTTGAATATATTTTGTTAACTCATCCATCACCATTATAAATAAGTATGGACTTAAAGTTGATCCTTGATGTAACCCAATATTAACTTCAAAGAAGTATGTCGTTCCTTATTGAGTCTTCACACATGTTTTCGCACCATCATACATGTCTCTTATAAGGTTAATATATTTCAATGGGATACCTTTCTTTTCCAAAGTTCTCCAAAGAACCTCCCTCGGTACCCTATTATAAACTTTTTCTAGATCAATAAATATCATGTGAAGGTCTTTCTTTTTTGCTCTAAAATGTTCCATAAGACGTCTTAAAGGGTGAATCGCATCAATAGCAGATCTGCCTGGCATGAATCCAAATTGGTTCTCTATTGTACTTGATACTTTTCTTAACCTACGTTCGATAATTCTTTCCCATAATTTCATAGTATGACTCATTAACTTGATACCTTGATAATTCACACAATTTTGAATGTCTCCCTTGTTCTTATATATGGGTATAAGTGTACTTGCTCTCCATTCCTTGGGCATCTTTTGATTTTTCCATATTTCATTAAATAGTCTTGTGAGCCAAGTGATTCCTATTTCTCCTAGTATTTTCCAAACTTCTATAGGAATATTATCTCGTCCTACCAATTTACCACTCTCCATATGTTTAAGAGTCTCTTTGACTTCATTCTTTTGAATATGTCGATAGAAATTGTGGTTTATATACTTTTCTGATTTGGCTAACTCTCTTAAGCTAATACTAACATCTTTATTTTTATTAAAAAGATTATAAAAATAGTTTTTCCATCTATTTCTTATATCATCATTTGTCACTAGAATTTTTTCATCCTCGTCTTTGATGTATCTAACATAATTAAGATATTTAGTTTTCTTATCTCTAGCCCTAGTTATCCTAAAAATATCTCTTTCACCCTTTTTTGAGTTGAGTTTTTTATATAAGTCCTCCCAAATTTTAGCTTTTGCTTCACTCTCGGCCTTTTTCGCTTCATTCTTTGCTTTCTTATAAGCCTCTAAAGTTTCACTAGTTTTCTTAGCATAATATAATTTGTAACATGCCCTCTTTGTCTTGATTTTATTTTGTACTACTTCACTCCACCACCAAGCTTCTTTTTGTGCCGGTATACCTCCCTTAGATACCCCTAACACATATTTCGCCATTTTCCTAATATGTATAGCCATATTGTTCTACATATCACAGGGTGTACCAACATAATTCCAAACATCTCCTTGAAGAACTTTTTGTTTAAATATATCTTCAGCAAGAATAGATATCATACGGTTTATCACGATTGACATATTATATGAAGCACTGCAGCCACTAAAAGGAAATGTATGTGGTTAACAGAGTTCCTTATTCAAACTGCAGCTGAAACCAAAATTTACGAACCTGCGAAGCTGCCTTTTGAACAGCCAGACCAAGAACCGTCTTTGTGCTGAATTACACCCTGAGAGAGAATTTAGTATTTTAGGTCATGCACCAAAAAGGTAGTAGACATATCAGTAACTTGCCTCAGCATTTGGGAAAAATGTCTCCCTCCTTTAACATCAGACAAGTACATTAAAACTGTTGCCGTTCGATGACTGCCCCTTGCAAGATTCTTCTCATCTTTGAAATAATCGAAGTGGGCATCATACTTCTCACCAAGAGCATAGTGTAAAACATGAAAAGGTTCACCATTTTCTGTTTGCAACATAAAACTTCAGGTATCCAGTGAGAATTACGTATAGAACAACAACAATTACAAAACTATAACTTACCTTTCGGTAAAAAGGTCCAAGTAGAAATTCTGTTCTCTATTCTTCTGATAGTGGAATCCTTCAAACCAATAGAAAAGGAAACACAAAATAAGAGGAAAGGTCAGAAAGATCAGTTGGTTTTGGTGTTGTTTTCATAAACATGAAATCCATGGCTAATTTTTTCAGAAGACGGAACAATCGCATCAACAGGAAATAGCAACGGTAATACATTTCTCAGTAAAGATCTAACTTCCACCTACTATAAGAAAGAAGAGTATCAATTCTGCAGCTAGATATCCATGATGAGTTGCTTACAGTTAAAATAAGCCAACTAATTCTAAGTATCATCTACAGAACCCCTCAGGTTGATGGACAAGTTCTCAAAAGAATGCTAAGATTACTGAGATTTACCAATATAATCCTTGGACATCCCAACCCGAAGGCCTTTCCACAGCCTTCTGAGGAGGCATATGTAGACTGCTAAAATCAGGCATACGTAACTCAATTTTGTGGCACTGAATCTGAAAGATCGCAAATCTAGAGGGACAAGTTGGAACTAATAAGTTCCTTATCATTTCTGTATAAGAAAGAAAGAATTGTTATACACTCCTCTCTTCTTTATCTACTTCAAAACCTTGGAATCTGTTTACATTTTTACCACCTTAATTCAACAGATCACACGGGATATTCACTAAGAAACAGGGAGAGCTGTGGTGCCTATTTGCAGAAATAACACAGTGAGCCACTCACCTGCCCCTTCTGGAGGAAAAACCCAGTGCTTGTGCGAACATTGCTTCGGTAGCTATCCCCTGATTTATTGTCTGCCACCATAGATTTCTGAAGCTTTGCTTTTGCCTATGAATGCTCAACCAATACTGTTCAGAAACTCAATGGTTCACCAACACCTAAACCAAAGGAAAGAAATTCTTTTCCACACCTAACAAAAGAAGGGCGACTTTACCTACACAAAACTTTCAAACATTACAAAGTAGCAGTTAGACCAGCAATGCTATATGGTTTCGAGTGTTGGGCAGTCAACCATCAACATGTGTCCTTGTGACAGAAGTGAAAATGTTAAGGTTGATGTATGGCCACATAAAAAAAAAAGGTTGTATCCTTAACGAGGTTATTACACAAAAAGTTAAGGTAGCACTGAAAGAAGATAAGACAAGAGACATGTTTAAGATGGTTTGAACATGTAGAGAGACAACTAATCTCCAAGGAGGGCATGTGAGAAACGAGATAAATTGAACATTTTAATAGAGAAAAAGGAAGATTGCTTAAGTATTGGAAAGAAACTAGTAAACATGATAAGCTTTTCTGTAATTGGCATCAAAGAATCCATGTAACCGTCCCTACCTAGCGTGGGGAAAAGGCTTGGTTGTTGTTGTTTATAAGCCTTTCAAATATAAGTTACTAAAGTCCTTACCAAATAGATGAGATGGTCGCACTCCTCATCAGTTAGAAATCTTTTGTATAGGAAGGCCCTAATATAGAAACAACATGAACAGCCCTTCAGTTCATAAAACTCAAATGGCAACAAACAAAACGATCCAACTACTGAAACTAACATCAATCAACACGAAAATAAAATGTGAGGTGGTATCAATTGCAAAGAGAGAAGGCACATTCTCTAATATAAACAAGATAGAACCACTCGGAACAAGAAGGCCCCGGTACCTATACAAGGCGGGCAACGCATTAATTGTAGCAGAAGATCAGGATTGTGCAAAGAAAGAAGTAAGACACATCACATAATAGAGAGGGTGAGATAGAAATCCTTTGAATAAGAAGGCCTAATGCATGAATATCGGGATAAACTTTTATGGAGAACGTAAATCTGAACATCAAAACGATCCAACTATTAAAACTGTCATTAGGCACCAAACGAAAATATGGACTTTATCAGTTGTAAGAGAGGAGAAGGCACATTATGTGAAAGGCAGAAAGAGTGCCACATACCTTGGCCGCCAAGAGACTTGGGAGACTCTAGTGGGATCAAAGCCAAAAGAAAGATCAGATTCTTCTTGGGAGCTAAGAAGTGATCGATACCTGCAACCCCAACTTGTGGATGATGATGATAACAACAAAAGACGAGAACGGGGGAAGAGGAAAGGAACGGAGCTTACAGGGATGAAAGATCAAGCGAGTGAGAGTTCATATTCAGATGGCAAAAGATGACCAGAAACAAAGCCAGGAAACGCATTCTTGTCATGTTGGTGATGAAGCAGAAGATAGCGAGGAATCGTAGAGAGCTAAATCAAAACCACCAAAATCTGGCTGGCTTCCTGCACGCTTGTGCAAGTGTCCCGTTCATTAACAGTCTGATTGCCGCACACTGATATTTCTTCAGCTCTCGTTTTGAAAAAAGTCAAAGGGGCCTTAAAGAGAGAGAGAGAGAAAGAACGAACCTGATTGTTCAGATATTCACAATAAGGTGTACATCGAAACCGGCGTGAGGCGTTGGGAAGTAAAAGAAATTGTCTACTTTGGTTGATGACGTTTTACCAATATCGTGCCAGGAGTTCCATCACTCACTGTTGTCTCCATAATACTTTATTACGGAAACAAACAAAGAATATATGAAAATGATTTAGTTACTTTAGAGGATATAAAAATTAAAATTGGTACCTATTGCATCCCAAAAAAGAAAGTTTTAAATATGTAAGGTCAATTTTTAAGGGTGACGAAAGAATTGATTGACATGTTACACGTAGAATTAATGGTGGTTGATTAAAATAGAGAAGAACATCTTTGTGATAAGAAGATACAATTAAAGTTAAAAGTTAAATATTATAGAGCAACAATTAGACCTGTCATGCTTTATGGTTATGAGTGTTGGGTAGTTAATCATCAACATATACCTTTGACAGAAATGAAGATGTTGAGATGGATGAGTGATCATATAAGAAAAGACCATATATATAATGAGGTTATTAGAAACAAATTAGGAGTGACACCAATAGACGATAAAATGAGAGAATATCGTTTAAGATCGTTTGGATATATTGAAAGAAGATCAAAAGAAGAAACTTTAAAAAGGTATGAAAAACTAAATTTGGAAAGTATTAAAAGAGGTAGAGGACGACCTCAAAAGTGTTGGAAATAAACAATAAAGAATGATCTAGCTTATTGTGAGTTAACTCTAACATGACACATGATAGGACTTTGTGGAAATAAAAAATTCATGTAGCCGACCCCATCTAGTATGTGAAAAGGCTCCATTGTTGTTGTAGTATCTTTTTGCATAAAGGGGAGACTGAAGTCAAATGCATGTCACAAGTTAGCCAAATGCATGCCACAAGTTTCGAACTCATGACCCCCAACTTGTTAGTCCTTTAGCCAGGTGAGCTCTTGCTAGTTGCGTTATTTCATTGGTATTAATGCTGAAGTCAACTAGTCTGGTTTGGAGTAGTCTGTAGAAGATGTACTCGATCTCCTAAAATTCCTACAGGTTTAGTGTCTTTGCTTATACTTTAAAAATGGTAGCAGCTAAATATATAGCATTTGATAATGATTAATGAGCGGTTATTTGAAAATAGGTAATTAGTTAAGCGTCCCGCTTTAAATTATAGGGAAGGAGCGAGTGAGCATGGCAACTACAATTAACGTTAGATTGACTCTAAAGATAGAGTTCGTTGATCTCCCGTGCAGTTGGCCACGTGAACATCGTCGGCAAGTTGGTGAGAAAACGGGGGCGCAGCAGAAACACCTGACCTGGTTTTCCACGGCCGCTCGGTTCCTCTTAGATCCTATTTCTTCAGTCGTATAGATACCGTGTACAATACGATGATATGTTATATACAAATTTTATCGTGAGAAGTGGCCATTTAATTCTAGTTGCCCTTGCAGTAATCTGTTTGCGGGGTAGAAGTGATGCATCACGGGTCATAGAATTCTTACCCTCGTTGACACACAACAAAATATATAAATCTCATTGATTTAACGTAACTACTACAACTACAATTAAACCTTTTTTCATATTAGATGGGTGGGCTACATAAGAATCCATGGTAAATCCGATAACGCAATCCTCTTTTTTTATCCGTGCTTGAGACCGTCCATGTGATGATCCGTTAAATGTGTGGAGTTTGATTCAACATAAGTTTTCAAAAAATTGACTACGTGTATTCTGATTTGATTGGTTGGTACTACATATTCAGGTAATAAGCAATGTTGTGTTGAAGGAGAAGTACTCCTATGAAAAGCAGAAAAAACTGAACACAAAAAGAGTTGATAATGAGATTGATTCAATCCCTTGTTTGATCAATTTTTTTTCCGATTATTTATGAACTTTTTTTTGAGACGATAACAATTGAATCTATCCTCCATTCTCGTGTTCTTCATTTCTAATAACTTTTTACTTCATTTCTATTTCTATTGTCTTTCATCTGCAATATTATGCGTGTTTCTCATTTTTGATAGATGTCGCTGTTGTTACCTCATGCTTCAAAGATCTTCTATGTCGTGAGCGTAAACCGATATCCCCTTTCAAGTCCATCCATCGAAAAGTTGATCATGTCTCCTCGGTTTTCGACGTCTACATCAATATTTGAATTGATAGAATTATTATTTTTTTACAATTGAAAGGGAGAAGCCAGTATGCACGGCCTGAGTATTGAACTGAGGACCATCATCTCGTGAATCAGAACCCCTTCCAGGTCACAATTTTATTCATTTGCTGATAGATGTACATATGATGTTGCTTACACTTTATAATGCATCGAGCAATGATTTGATTGTTTGATTTTTAAAATTTACAATTTTTTTTGAATTAGATTTTACTTATTAAATAAAAAATGGGTATCATGTTTGGAGGATATGAGTTCAAATCAGAGGTACTTCCTCCGTCATTTTTCTTTTTCTCCATAAGGAGTTATTCTTTAAATTATTCTTATATCACAAATTGCGTCCCCATCATCTTTTACTTCCAAAATCACGCCTCTTACAACACAAGTGAGGTTCACATTATTGAGAAAGCATCTTAGCTGCATAATGCATCAGGATCTCCACTATTTGATCTTTGATATGTGCACTCATGTACATTAAATGTGCAAAGGTACAATGCTATATTTGATCCAAATCTCCGTCGTTAATCTCAAAAATGAAACGTATCAAGATGCATTATGCAACTAAGACTCCATGTGTGTGTGTATATATATAAAGCAGGTTACTCACTATTAAGTACAAATTATATAAGAGGTCGGATATGATCCTCTTCAGGATTTCTTCTCACCGAATTCCTAGATCATTTGAATTGCATTTAACTCTTAAAATATCGAAAAAGTAAAATGTGTTCTTATTCACCGTAGACCTTGTGAGAGCTTGTATCTCAAGCTTTTGAATTTTCAAGAGGTAAAATATCCATCCAGACCCTACAGGATTTGGGTCTCACAAGAAACATCCAATATGTGAAGTGAAGGGGCTATTCGCCTCACCCGAGAAGAGTTTCTAGATCCGCCACTGGGCCCTTTTTATCCCTTAAACCCACAAGAAAACCTTTACCCCTTCGGATTGTATCTATTTTTGGATCAATATTTGTGGGCACCAAATATGTAAGAGGGTTCATCCACCTCAGTTACAACATTCCTTTCTATTGCGCCTAATACCTCTTATCTCTAAAGCTACGTTATCCTTTCTTTTTACTTAAGGCGTGTAAGGAGCTACACTGAGAGGACTTCTCTGAAACACTACTTGATCTTAGGAAAAGTGGCCGCCATGAACCAAATGAAACTAAAAAGGCCTCTAGCTCGTGAAAGTCTCCTTGCATGTGGACGTAGAAGAGAGTTCAGCCGTTCTATATGGCGCTCAGCCAAAGTTTCTAGCTAATCAACCCACTTGTGCAATTTAAATATGACTATCAAATGAATTTATTGCCAGTTAATTAATTTGACATATATATATATATATATATATATATATATATATATATATATATATATATATATATATATATATATATATATAGAGAGAGAGAGAGAGAGAGAGAGAGAGAGAGAGAGAGAGTCAAAATTCCAGTCATACTGTATCATGATCCCAGAGGAAAATTTCCATAGTTGAACAACTACTCAAACTCAAAAAGGGGGACAAGGAAAGCCAAGGTACTCTTGCTACAAGTTTCCTAGTTGAATAGAGAGCATCACTAAGAAGGTGCACCAAGGTAGGAAGCTAACTGGAGGATGTCGCTAAAAATGCCTCCTGCAGTGACTTCCGCCCCTGCACCTGGGCCTCTAACTATGAGTGGCTGCTGGTTGTATCGCACCGTAGTGAAAGCTATAATGTTATCAGAACCAGACAGTTGGGCAAAAGGATGGTCCTTTGGGTAGCGCTTCAATGCAACAGTTCCTTGATTGTTAACCACATCAACTACTCCCACATATCTCAACACCTTAAAGCACCAAACATTCAGTGTTAGTCTGGAAAACGATGATCAAGTTCTCTTTTGGAACGGCAAGTTGGGTTAGCAGAGACCATACAAAATGCACCCTCGGGTATTAAACTCCTGACCTTTTGCCATAGAGCCAACCCAATCCGCCAAGCATAATCTTAGCAAGAACGTGAGAAAATAAAGGAGGAAAAGTTTTGAGGGAATAGTTTGTGAACAAACAGTAAACTGAATGGAGTAGTCTAAGTTACCTCATCACTGTTTGCAGCTTCTACTCTTTGTTTTGCAATGTCACCATCATAATTTTTCAGTTGCTGCATAAACTCGTCGGCCGATGAACATTGCTGCAGGCACGAGATCCGAATCAGAAATCACATACAAGGTGTAGCCGTGGACATATTTACTTAATAACGAGAAAGTGCAAGTATTACTCTCAAAGGTTCGGGAACAAGACTTTGAACTGGTACATCAGACAGCTCCAACTTTAGGCCACATTCTCTTGCAAGTATTGTTACCTGAACAGAGCAAAGGAAGTAGGGAGATGAGAACAAGAAATAATATAAATACAGTATTTCTTGTTATAGAACTTATCAGAAGTACATTAAGATAGCTAACACTTTCATGGTCCATGTGCAACGACTCCTTTGGTTTGCCAAGTCCAAGTGAACATTCACATCCAGTAACATATCTACCAAACTTTAAAAAACCAAAGCCCCGTTTACTGCAAGGAACGTGGAACAGCCACTTGCAACTGAAGACATGAATGAAGATCCACAAAATACCCTAATGAACAGAGTTTTACCTAGTATCAACGTAAAAAGTGTGTAGCAAGTTTTGTTCCTGAAACCAACTTACTCAACAAGGCTTGGTCTAACTATACCAGAACCAGCCAGGAAAAACTACCAACTACGTATAGAGGAGATGACCCCTTGTTCTATGACTCACCATTAATCACGTTCTTTGAAGGTTTATTTTTCCTATATGACAGCGGGGGATTAAACTTGATAGGTATTGAGGATTCACACTCCCAAGCCCAGAAGAGGAAGAGGGTTAGGTTAACAAGCCGAAAGCCATTGTAAATTTGATAGGCCTTTTCCAGGTGTAACATTTTCCAACAGCAATGCACCGGATCCCATGAGAGATACAAAGTTAAGTACGCTTGGGCAAAAATAATGCAAGGATGGGTGACCTCCTAGAAAGTACTGATGACGAAAAACCTAGACGAGTCCACTAGTGCAGGTAAAGGTTTAGTTGTGGTCAAGGAAGAAATTTGGGGCTAGTCCCCTACAGGAAATAAAACATTACGTTGATGAGCCAGGAATCCGATTTGTTTATTAACATTATTGGTTCAGAAATCCAGTGTGCTTATGATGTTGTAAACTAAGTCACACAGACAGCTCTAGGAGGTGGAGTGTCGACCCCGGGTGCGAAACTGACACCGTGTTAATGCGGCATGGATACACACAAAAAATTATTTATTTTTAAGATAACTCACGGTTCTACCGTCTATAGTGTGTTTATCCTTGAGAACCTGATCGAGGAGGGAGGGATCCACGAAGACGACAAAACCGAAGCCTCTTAATCGACTCGTGACCTTATCTCCTATGATAACCACTAGAGTTACCTCACCGTAGTTTCCAAAATACTCCTTCAGCTTGTTTTCCGTCATCTCTCATGAAACTCCACCAATAAACAGAGAAAAACAACTCAACATAGACCTTCTTCACTTCCTTTTGTGTGGATATTTCTTCCAAATCTGGTACCGACTTTGAAGTTCGGGTCTTTTTAGATAATGGGTCTGGATCCGTGAAGATTGTTTTGTGTATTATGATGAAATTAGTAGTTGTTTACTATTTATGTATTTTGCTTTAATATAAAGTTGTGTAGTACTATTGTCATATACTTATGTTAATTGATGTCTCACTTGTTCTAGCTTGAATATTATATATAATATAATATTATATACCCTAGCCGTGTCGTCGCACTCAATTTTTTTGAAAATTATCGTATCCCGCACCCGCACCTGCACCTGTGTGACATAGGCTGTAAACAAATAAGGTCCGGACACCAACTTGAGTCTGTGGGTACTTTGCAACAAAATGTTGCGGCTACCTACATTTGAGATCTGAACCAAAGACATAAATGCTCAAAGTTATGCTCAAACATATATAGGCCAACAAGAAGGCAAATAACGTGGCACACAGACTATTAAATTGTTAGTACTGGGAAAACTTCCATTCCCCACATGTCACCATACCATGTTTTTTAAGTAATAGATTCATAGTTCATCTAAACAGCAAGGCTGATGAGAATAACAGTAACTTTACATAGCATGAAAAAAAGCATTATAACCAGCTAGATGCAGTAAGAACTACGAAGAAGGCTCAAGTCACACGTTTGATACACAATACCAGCGGAAAGGGATTTCAGTAAAGAATCGCATTCACATACTGACCTTCCTAGCCACGTCCATTCCTGAAAGGTCATCCCTAGGGTCAGGTTCAGTATAACCAGACTGCTTTGCTTCCGCCACTACTTCACTAAATTCTCTATCTCCAGTTAAGTTGTTGAATATATAACTCAGTGTCCCACTGAAAATGAGCAATTAAGAAAGTCAATTTGCAGACGTGGTTCCAGAAATATTAAGCAGTACATTTTCCACAAAACTTTGCTCTACAACATCAACAAGCTTTCGGTTCTGCAATAGTGTTATTCTCATGAATGAACAGTAAAAAAGGAGTTTTACATGATATGGTACCTAAATATGCCATCAATGCGCAAAACCTTATCACCAGTCTCTAGCAGTCCCCGCAATGTGCTAATAATTGGAAGACCAGCCCCAACAGTTGCCTCATAAAAGTAGTGTGTATATGAACTACGTTGAAGTTCCTTTATCTTCAAATACTGAGCAATTGAAAGTGTATAAGACCATTCTATCAGCTTGTGATGCAAGAGTGTCAGTAGGAAAATGATACAAGTATTGCATGTAACTCATAAAAGGCAGATCAACAGAATAGTCCTTCCAACATTTTTTAGTGAAGAATGCAACCTCCCAAGTACAGAAGGCAAAAGAAGAAAACTCCACATAAGAACAAGCACCCAATCATTCTAAAGTTACTTTGCATTAAGCCTACAATATATGAAGCACAACCCCCTTTTCTTTTCTTCCTTTCTCCTCTTGTTCCTATTAAAGTTAAACATGTATTCCAAGGAATGCTATGGATACTTGAACAATGGCGAGCCATAATACCCAGAAGGATGGCAATGATGTCAGTGCCAAAATTCAAAGGAACAGAGAGGAAGCCCAACAAGAAGTCAGTCCTAAGAAGCACATCAGACCATTAAAGATAGAAAACCTAAGAAGTATGCATTCCCTTGGCTTTTTGCTGTTGAAATGATTGGCATAATATGTTTGTCCCTTTAGGGCGTAAAGAAGTACTTGTTGATGTACTTTTTACTTTTATTCCTGTCACCCAAAAGGGATTCTGAAAATTTTCCCCAGGAAGGTAACCTTAGAAGCTTTCAAATGGCCAGTATGAGAGCCTTCAATGGCTGGTAGGTCCTTTTTGTGCATCTAGAAATCTTGAAAACCTCTTAACAATTATCATTCTTTCCATTTAATATTCTACCAATATAAATTATCACTAAAATTTCTGTTGACTCTCCCAGGTCTTCACCCTTTCACCAACATGCTTTTCCCGCAACGTATCGGGCTGTCTGAGGTATACTTTCTGTTATGAATTGGTTCAACTTCAACATTAGTCCCTTAGATGCTCTCTTCTTTATCATCACATAAGTTCTGATCTCCTTCAGTCTTTCTGTTCATTATAGCAGAAAAAGTAATAAGACTTTCATTAAGTAGCTATGCAATATCAAGCTACTAAATTTCTCAACCAACACAAATATGCCTAGCAAGATTGGAGACTAATACAAAGTGAGAAATTTAGCTAATGATGGATGAGCAAACAAATCTTTCAGGAAAGCAAAAAAAACACAATTTTTCTAATGAAAGGATTCCTACTTTAGTAATCCAGAAAATCCTACCCGTTCAAGAGGTCCTGAATTTGCTTTTTTGTTTGGAGTGATTACATGAATTCCTTTACGTAACCAGTCATAGTAATTGTTTGCTACTTCCGAACTTGCAGTGCAATCAACTATGACAGTGTTTGGAATGAAATGCCTTGCATTAACGTGTTGAGCGAATTTCTCCAAGTCAGCTTCTTCAGATTCCTCCATTAGAAGTTCTCGCCATCTTGACAAGTCTAGTCCCCTGGCCCATAAAAGATAAAGGTTTCCTTCAAACTTTTCTGTTCTTGTTGGCATGACAATTACTGGCATCAATTAAATCAGAAAGGACTTAAAGAATGAACACATTAATTTCTCACTGCTAACACTCTCAGAATCGATATGCTATGGGAAACATATTAGTACCATAAAAAGTTGAAGTAACAAATAATTTCAAATATTACAAGACAAAACGAATTTCATAATTGGATGGGATTTCAGCAGAGAACCCTGTCAGGCTAACATGCTTTCTTTAATGGTCCTTAAGGTGTGAATGTTATCAGTAAATTTTCAAGTCAGTATGAAACTTGATGATAGTCACTAAAAGAAATTGTTATGACTTCCCAAAATTACAATTTGAAATACAAAATTCATAACTACACTACAATTATGAATTAACCGCATAAAAGTCACTACATGATTTACTACTTTGGTCTCATATCCCTCAGACTGCACATGAATGTGTTAGAATGAATATTCTCCACCCCTTTGTTCTAGAGACAATCAATAGACATAGATATCCAAATGAACTTACACATTGTTCAAAACCATCCTCTTTACATCCACGATCCCCATCACACGCAGATCTATGTTGAATTCCTCCTTGAGAATTGCGGCCTAAGGAAAAAATGTACATATCATTAAGTTCCCATAAATGGTAAAAGATTTTCCTGAATTGGTGGGAAGCACTACAGAAGGTGCTGCCCAATCTTCGTTCACCTTAAGATAAAGATTGATCAATTAACCCAGAACGATCTCCTTATTGATTATAAACATGAAGGTACTAACCTAGACAGAACAGTTTTGAAAGAAAATATGGGTATCATCCTTTGTGAAAAAAATAACATCAATAAAGATTTTCTTTTATAAATACTAATAACATCAAGATAGATACACTGAAATAGAGTAACCATACATTTCAAACAAGCCACCACCTACTCCTTTAGGATAGAATTGGCGGGGAATGGCACCAGGCCAACAGTCTATGGACACTTTTTTTTCTTATCATCAGCTGGACTTGATGGTCTAGTATTTTAATTAAAACAGAAAGTTTTTTTCAAGTAATTTCTTCTGAAGCTCTTTCCTTCTAGAAAATAATACTGTCGAACAGGCTGTAGAATATCTCAATATCTGAATATCATACCGCAAATCCAGCTCATAGACATCATATGGTTGATCAGCTGTAATAGCACAAGTGCAGCATTTCAATATGTAATATGTCATCTTGGTTAAGTAATTCTGTTGCTTCAGTGCAAAAGCAACAACAACAACGACAACTAAGCCTTTTCCCATACTAGACGGGGTCGGCTACATGGACTTTGTTTCCACAGATCCCTATCGTGTGCCATGTTAGCAGTTAACTCACAATAAGCTAGATCATTCTTTATTGCTTCTTTCCAACACTTTTGTGGTCGTCCTCTACCTCTTCTAATACTTTCCAAATTTAGTTTTTCATACCTTCTTAGAGGTTCTTCTTTTGATCTTTTTTCTATATGTCCAAACCATCTTAAACGATATTCTCTTATTTTATCCTCTATTGGTGCTACTCCTAATTTGTTTCTAATAACCTCATTATGTATATGGTCTTTTCTTTTATGACCACTCATCCATCTCAACATCTTTATTTCTGTCAGACATTTTTGTACATGTTGATGATTAACTGCCCAACACTTAGAACCATAAAACATGGCAGGCCTAATTGATGCTCTATAATATTTACCTTTCAACTTTAATGGTATCTTCTTATCACAAAGAATACCTGATGCTCCTCTCCATTTTAACCAACCAGCATTAATTCTACATAATTGAGACCTCAACCATATTGATTAAACCATAATTATTTACGATCACTTCTTGTAATTCTACAGAATTGTGAGATCCACATACCTTAGAAAAACCAATCTGGAGAAGAAACAAACAAACACAAGACACAAAAAAAGAAAGGATAGATAAGCGGACCTGATCCCTGAGCTGATCAAGCAATGTTCCCCCAATCAATCCTGGCCCAATGATGCCCACAGAAATACTTGTTTTTGAAAGGAAAAATATTGAATGTGCAGCTCGCAAAGCCCTTATGCAATCCTCACGTTTCAACACTACTGTGATATTGTATTCAGAGCAACCTTGAGCTATGGCACGGATATTCACGTTAGCCTGATACAGAAATGCAAATATTGTGATAAAAGTTCCATCAAAGAACATGTCACAACCAAAGAGTGAACTGTCTAAATAAATTTGAGGTACCAAAATATGTACTAATATGCCTCGACAAAACATTTGGTAGGTTACTGCCATAGTACCTTGGCAAGGGCATTGAAAAGAGTAGCACTGACACCAGGAGTACTGGCCATTTTCTGGCCAACTGCTGCCAAAATACTACAGTCCCTTATTACTTCAATCTGAAATAATCAAACAACAGAGGAAGAATGAATTAGTTAACAGATAGAAAGTACAAATAGATGTTAGTCCTTGAAGGCAATAAAAGATGTACCAAGAATTGGATTAGCTTGAAAATATGCTTCTTTTGTTTTTAAATTAGAACTTTTATGACTTAACTAGTTTATTGCTAATCTCTTTTTTCTCCATACGAATGCTGAGCCAGACATGTAGTTACACGCCTTGATATCAAACTCCTGACCCTTCTACTAGAAAGATTGTCTTACATTTATAAGAATCACAAAAGATGAGTACATCTTTAAGCATGTAATACAGCTTCTGCCCAAATAAGTAGGCACACAGATGTTAGATGTATGTATATATCGCATGCATGTATGTGTGTGTATGTATATGTACATATGTATGTGTATGTGTGCATTCCTGTATGTATTTTAGGCACTTCTATTTGCAAAATAGGTCATAGCAACTTGCCTAGAAACAGTTAAGCTGAACCTGATATTGCATAATTCCCTCTCATAGAGAAGGCAGAGCAACACACTGCCTTTTGTTTATATAGCTTTGTTTGAACCTGTGATTGTAACGTCTAAGTAATTTGCATAACAAAACCAAGCTCTATTTACAATAGTATGAAGGATATCTAGAAACAAACAGCAATATTTCACCAAAACATATTCTGTAACTCCATATCTTTTTGTCCAGGAAAATCAAACTAAAAATGCATGTTTCAAGCAAATAAAAATGATAAAAATACCAACAGCAAAGCACACAGAATGCTCACTACTAGCCTAGACAAACGCAGTTAATTATAATTGCAGTTTCATATATATAACTGTGGAAAACTAAAAAAACTGCAAAAGAAGAGTGCACCTGAGATATCATAACAACATTAGCTCCAACATCTTTTACTGCACCAAAAATAGTGCTGGCTGTACCTGGAACACCAGCCATTCCAGTTCTGCAAAAAGGAAACAATGAGAAAACACATTGGAGTCTACAACCTTGAGGAGTAATATATAAGTTACAGAAATAATTTAATAGAAAGCATCAAGCAGCAAGAAAACAAACTATTTATCATCATGTAATAGGGGACTGCAATTCATGACTCACCCCTCAACATTTACAAGTGCCAAGTTGTCTATTGTTGCAAATCCTTTGACATAATTTTGTAAGTTCTGCCTGTCTTTATCATCAATAATGGAAGGATGGCAGATCTTTGTCCCAGAAGCAGAGAGGTTGAAAATATTCCTTATTATAATGGGTATGCCATATCGCATAACTGGAATTATTGTGCGGGGATGCAAGACATTTGCACCAAAATAAGACTGCACAATATGCAGTTTGAAAGTTAATCTCCTGATTTTTATGGGCACAAGGAGCTTTGACACTTTCCAGAGTGCAACTCACCATTTCCCATGCCTCTTGATAAGACAATGTCTTCAAAACCACAGCCTCACTAACTGCAGAAGTTATTGTTTATACAGAATTAAAAAACATATGTTAAGGCAGTCACAACATAAGACAAAAGCATCATCAATGTGTCAGAGGAAGAAGTAAATGAAGACAGTGATTAAAAATTAAATTAAAAATTCAATGACTATTATAATCCACTCTTGGTTAAACTAGCACATGAAATAAGGAGCAGAACAATCCTTTTCTAGGATCTGCACTATTGCATGAAACATGAAAAGATACACTCAACAACTAATAGTCAAAGTTTACACGTTAATGCATTTGTGACTACTAAAACTAACCGTATTGACTAATGCAGACAAAATCTGTGCAGACCACAGTTCACCATGGCCTACAACAAAATCTGAAAATGACTCGGTAGCATGACCAGCTGCAACAGATGAAGCGCATTAGTTTCTGACTAAAAGAAAATGCTGAAAAACCTATTATATATGAAATTGAGCCAGAATGTGAAGTCTACAATTGTGGTATAAATCTTCAAAAGCAACATAGAGCGACTGCTACTTTTCCGAGGTTTGCAAGAGGTAACAATGATACATAAGAGATGTGGTCATATTAAGTTTACAGCTCAATCTTTCCAACTTATCAAACACGAGGACACATTCTAATACGTCCATGGAGCAAGATGATAAGCACATATGTTGACAAAATTAGCTTAATGCAGCTGATCATATTACAGTAAGTACTCAGTTTACAAGAACACCAACATACCGGTGCATATCTTAAGCATAATATGAGTGTACTTTGAGATTGATTAGCATAAGGAAAAAGCAATTATTAGCACCAAATTCACTGCAATTTCAATCTTTTAGACAACATTTCCATCTTGACAGGGTATATAGAAAGGGACAGAAAAGAGAACAAGAAACAACAATTGTTAAAATTAATTTCCTTATGAACTACTAGAAATCATTAAAGGTAGTCAAGATAAGACTGAACGAAAAATTATATATTTCTTAATCCGATGAAAATCTTGCAAGAAACCTTGACAAACTCTTCCAAAGAAGTGCTTAAAATAATTAAAAGATTGTTCAATCTTATGAAAGAACCCTGAAAAATAAATTTCACAACTTTTATATTCTTGCACGATTTTAAGCAAACTTTTCCTCTCAAATACAAATAAGAATGTGAGAATTTCAATTTCTTATCAAGAACGGGGATTATGGTCCAGTCTGAGATTGCATTTCAGTATTTGTATACCAGAAGCCACGGTCCACCCAAGATCCATCTCAGTCACAAAAGACATTCAAGTAAAACATCCAGTAAGAATGACATGTAAAATATAAAAACAAAGGATAATGACATCCATAACCAGGATGGACAGGCCTGACTAAGTTGGGATGCTGGATTAAACCAGAGCGTAAGCATTAGAACTGCAAAGCAAACATGAGATCCAGATCATGCTCATTTACTCTGTTTTGATCTGCTTACTTCCCCAAATCTTGAACAACTTGCACTGAGGGTCTGAGAGACAGAGAAAAGCTTTAGCGAGCACTGTATACATAAAAGTATCAATGCATACTTCAACCTTTGGTTTCACAGTCTCAAAACCCAGTGTACTTCTTTGGTTGCTATCTTGCAAATGAAGATTACTTAGATACCTACATCAGCACTCAAGAGAAACCATAGCTGCTCAGATTTTTTGAAAATGACTTTCAGCTCTAAATGCAGGTTGGTTAAAATGGAGAGGAGCATCAGGTATTCTTTGTGACAAGAAGATACCATTAAAGTTAAAAGGTAAATATTACATAGCAGCAATTAGACCAGCCATGTTTTATGGTTCTGAGTATTGGGTAGTGAATCATCAATATGTACAAAAGATGTGAGTGACAGAAATGAAGATGTTGAGATGAATGAGTGGTCATATAAGGAACGACCGTATACATAATGAGGTTATTAGAAACAAATTAAGAGTGACACCAATAGAGGGTAAAATGAGAGAATATCGTTTAAGATGGTTTGGACATATACAAAGAAGATTAAAAGAAACACTTGTAAGAAGGTATGAAAAAATAGATTTTGAAAGTATTAAAAGAGGTAGAGGACAACCACAAAAGTGTTGGAAAGAAACAACAAAGAATGATCTAGCTTATGTTGAGTTAACTGCTAACATGGCACAAGATAGGACTTTGTGGAAACAAAGAATCCATGTAACCGACCCCGTCTAGTATGGAAAAAGGCTTAGTTATTGTTGTAGTTGTTGTTATTGACTTTCAGCTCTAAATGGCTAAGACGTGAATGACTTTGAGTCAGCAAGCAGTATAAACTATAAAGACAGCACGCTGGAATCTGGATGGATGTTGCTTCTGTTAAATGACTAGAACGTCTGTTATGATAATGTTGAGAAATCAAAATGAACTATTAAATGATATATGGAAAAGGCACCTTGAACAACGTAAAGAATTTAGTAGGGAATTTAAAAGTCCTATTCCCTTTATGACATGCAGATGTCATTTTATGCCAAGGAGAAAGAAACCCTAGATTGAAGGCATAGCTGTAATACTGGTAACTACAACAATTGGGAGCACCATGAGCTTAAAGAGGAGATGACAGAAAAGAAATTAGATAAAGTGCCTGATTACCTATGTAGATTGCACGAAGCATGGCCTTCAGGTTAGTGATATCTTGATGTAGATGAGATAAGAATCCAGCAAGCTCGTCTCCACCAAGCAACTCACTTGCTGTAACCTTGTGTTTCTCATAAAGATCATCAAGTGCTGAAATGTAGGAGTCATCCCGAGATTGTGCTTTGTAAATTAAGTTATACATACTGTCCGTTACTTTTGACATTGCAGAAACAACAACAACCTTCCTTTCTGAGACATCACCGACAACAATTTCCGCCACCTTATGAATCCTCTGGGGTGTACCAACACAAGTCCCACCAAATTTATGGACATACCATGTCTCACCCTTAGGAGGAGTTGTGCTTTCAAAGGATTTATTGACAGATACATCTGCTGAGAGAAAAACAAAAAAATCACAAAGAATTCTACAACATATCACTATCACATGGTCTGACAATAATTTTCCCTAAGGTAGTTATGACATGGACAAGATGCCACCTTAATACAACTGTTGAGAAAACAAAATTAAGTCACATCAAGAGAGAGGTATAGTACCAGCAAGAGAAGCAATTGCATAACCAATTCCCCTTCTCTCCTTTCTTAGAGAACAGTTCTTTCTGATGGCAACAAAAGAGACAGTTGTGGTCAGGTCTCATGCAATAGAGTATCAAGAAATGTCAAAATGAAGAATTCTGGAGGGCCCTTGCAAACGAGCTATATATTAATAAATCTCAGGAAACTGACAACAATAGAAACAAAATTCAAAACATGAATCTCAGATAAAAGGTGCTAAAATGCTACAGAAATCCTCCTGGTGTGCAAATTTACCTGATTTTGGGACATCTAGAGATACTTTTGAAATGTCAAAGAGAACAACATGAAAACATTTCTCTTAAATTTGGAATGACATAGTCAACCATCAGAATATCAATTTTTGATATTTGAATTGCAATGTCCTCAAACTCTTCAAAGGAATGATTCTAACAGGATTGTAATTGAATGCTACCATGGTTCTAAATACAAAAGCGAAAAAGGATAAATCCAAGTCTATGCTCCTAAAAGTGTTACCATGCCTACTAGTATACAGAATCTGACAAAAAGTAAATGTATGGCAGAAAGTCTCACGTACAACCATATTAAGAAAAAGTGATTCAACAATGGCATGTGAGACTCTGTTGGGATACCAACGAAGAATATTGAGGAAGGCACTCTGACATAAATATGCATGTTTCCTTCTTTTCATTATCAAAAAATTATATCCAAAAAGACATGAATTGTCTGTCCATCACGCTAATTATTATATGAATATGCAGTGACAAAACTGATAATAGGTGCATAAACAAACACAGACCCATAAAAAAACTTCTAAACGAATATGGGAGTGAAATTGTACATATTTATTGTGCAGATCCCTCAAATGTGCTGCCACAGAAACGAAAATTTAGTTTCACTCAAAAATCTGTTAGCCTTGTTCGCAAGTGCCAGTGTTGGAATTAACTGTCTAAACTCTAAGGATGTTTGTGATAGACGAGCTAGCATCACAGACGTGTGTGTGTTTAACAGGACAAAATATAATGTGCATCTCTATCGAATGTTGAGGATGAAATAGTCGGCATTTGTAACATTTAACCAATGCAAGCTCGTGGGTAAAGCATTCTAACCACCAAACTATGTATTGAGGATCAAATAAGCTGGCGCTCTGGAGTTTCAATATGACCATTCTTCTCTGCTGCAAACTAGCTTACCAACATTCTAAAGTATCTTTCCACCAAACCATGTATCTAATTGGTGCCGTTTTCTTATTTTTCTTGAGAAAGTATCCTTGCAACTAATGGAAATAGGAGACCTTTGCAATTTGTCGAGGAAAGAGCTACCAAATTAGCAGGAGTGCAAGCACTAGCCGTAATATTCATTCGAATGAATGCTGAATGCCTCAACGAACATAAAATTTGTCCATTTAATCATCTTCAGTTTCACATAGTCTTAGTTGAGGATCACTGTTACTTCCAATGATGCCACCCATAAAATCCTAAAGCGACCAATAGCCTCGCCTAGTATAATCGAATTCTGGAATAGATGTACTTCTTGAAAGAAAACTAAGTCAAAAAAGTTTTCTTTTCGACGGCAGACTGACGTGAACTAAAAAAAAAACTTGGTGCAAGATTTCTGGTTTAGCTTAACAAGTTTGTTAAAGAAAAACAAACACGGCATACAAGCAGGGGCAGGGGGAGGGAGACAGAGAGCGAGAGAAGAAAAGGGAAACCTGGTAGAGGGAGAACGGCGGAAGGAAGAGATGAAGGAACATCTGGAGGCAGAAAGCGTGGCGTTTTTCTCAACCATATTCGCACTGTGAGGAAGCAGAAACGAAGATGCGGCGAACGACGACGCCATCCTTCTCTCTGTCTCAAGCTTTACGAAATACCACGGCACTAAACTTCAGTTTTTGTAGCCGAACACAGGGAGAGATGAAATGCAGAGAGAGAGAGAGAGATTATAACGTGATATATTACGTTAGAAAGGTCTGGATTTGACTTATCGCCGATAATGCGTCTTGTGAAACCGAGTTTAATTTCTTCCTTTTTCTTATGGCGAGCTCGGATTAGGCAGGATATGCGTTGCCCACTCATTTAAACAAAAATAATACATTTATGATTTTTCCTTTCTCCAGTCACACCCTCAGAGAATCGAACTCACCGCATGTACAGTGGGAGTCTGAGGTTCTTACCAGTTGAGCTAACACTTTGCTCATAAAATATTGATATTTTTCAACAACCCTTTTCTTTCACCAAATTCATGCTTTTGGTCTTGATCTGGTGTCCAATCAATTAAGATGTGCATTGCCCACGCATTTAAACAAAAATAATACTTTTATGATTTTTCCTCTCTACAATCACACCCTCAGAGAATCGAACTCACCGCACGTACAGTGGGAGTCTGAGGTTTTTACCAGTCGTGTTCAAGATACCTTTTTTTTACTTCACGTATGTTTTCGTGTCAATACGTAGTGGAGGCTTTTTCTCATACAATGAAAGGCCCAAGTTAGATGCATGCCTTGAGTATCGAACTCATGACTTCTAATTTTTAAGTTGAGCCCCCTAGTCAAGTGGCTACAACTCTTTGTGCCACTAAATGAATAATTATAATGTAATATATTTTTAAGAGTAAAAATAAACTAAAAAGTGATAGTAAAAAACCACAAATGATATATTTTTCAGTTAAATATAACACGATAGGAGGTAGAACATGAGAATTTGCAGGATTAACTGAAAAGTCTGGATGGGTGCCTCAATTATCGAACTCACAACATGCAGCTTGTGGGTTGACCTTAACCAGGTGAGCTATCGCTATGAGTGAAAACGGCCGGGTTAATTATCATGTTAAATGAGTTTTTTTGTTTTAATTCAGCTGATAAAATAATTCTTAGTTCTAGCCTTTCTATCCTTCGTAGAGCTTGTTTCTCGTATTTGCTTTTCGTGTCGTGGTAACTGCGCATTGCTTAATTGAATCTCAACTTATCATTTGATAAAAATATCGTATTAAGGAATAGATTGCTGATAAATTAGTGTGTTATGATTTGTCCTTTTAGTCAGTAGGATGGGTCCCGCAATCCACCAATCCACGTGAAGCTTGAATAAGAAAACACACAGGTTCTGTTGTGTTGTGCAGATCGCCATCGACATTAGATGGCAAATCATGAAGAGTTCGCCAAGGGTTTTTCTAGGGTTTTGCAGTGCACCGCACAAGGGTTTCCCCTCTACCAGCCACACCACAGAGTGGGTGCCACTGGGTTCCACCAATCTGACCCGAAGCTGATCCTTTGGTTCGACCCGGCCGGACCCACCCTTCATGGTTTTAGACCATGTTCTTGAGTTCACACAGTGAGTCAATTGTGTGTACCTTGCATGTGGTGAGTTCGATTACGAGGGTGTGCATACCTCTGTATGTGTTAAGCTTCAGCTTCTTCGTTGTAACCAAAAAGAAGTCTTTTTTGAAATGAGAATGATGGATAGCTCACATTAATATGCGGATATCAGAATCGACGATCGCAGCACCGACTGGTTCCGGGGTGGCAGCAAGATCTCCGGTCGACATATCTCGAGGCCAATGAGTCGAAGTCGGCCAGGAAACCTCGAGCCAACTTGGACGATGACACAGAACATTAACTTGAGCATGGACAAGCATCAAGAGATCACAGATGAATTCAAGGGAGCCACTGTCTGGTTGTCGGTTCACAAGACCTCTTCCAAACCCAATCCTTTTACCTTCTACTATGCTCAGCGCGAAGTTTACAGGTACAACAAAGAGAGTTTCTTTTAAATGTAATGGAAGACATTGACTGTTTCTTAGACCTCGCTGCCGACCATAAGAAGAAGAAAGAGAACAACGCAAACGACAAGCCGGACGAAAATAACAGAGTCCCACGAATCGATCCCCGAGAGGAAGGCGATAGTAAGGTCACACTTTCCGGCTTCTCAATTTCATTGATGGCTTGTGGCCGGCCATCTTGTAGGGGAGGAGAGGCTCATAATCTTCACTACCAACCATATAGAGAAACTGGACCCTGCTTTGATAACAACATAAAGAATGGACAAGCATATTGAGATGTCTTATTGTACATTCCAAGGGTGTTCTTGCGAAGAATTTCTTGGATTTGGATTCTCACTCCCTGTTTGAAGAGGTTCATGGTGTACAAATCACTCCGGCCGACGTCACCGATACATTGATACCGAGAACACGGCATGAAACAGAGGACAAAGCTTCTTGCTTAAAGAAGTTGATTGGGATTATGCAGAACAAGAAAGAGAAGGATTGGGAGCTTACAGAGACTGCAGTAGAAGAAGATGGACTCATTCCTGGTGATGGTAGTGTTCAGTGAGATTTTTAATTAGCTGAGACAAGCTACTTGTCGTCCGGGTTTGCTCGGCTCGCACCGAGCTCATTAGTGTTTAGTTGCCCATGGTTATATAAAATTACAACATAAGTTTTACTCAAATGAAAAATGAAAAATAAAGGGGGTTGTGCAAGAATTTTTCTATTAAAGTACATTTTCTGTCATGATACGATACAAGATTGATGAGCTCCAAAATGACAATTTTATATTAATATTTTTTTATTCGAACTCTATGGTTCGTCATCTCTTAATTTATTTTAGAGTCTTTAAATATGAGTAGATATCTTTAAATACGTGAGAGAATCTACGACCAAGGTAACATGTTATGAGGAGGAGGCCGTATGAGAATGACATTTATTTGAATTCGCTTATTCGGTTTTGAACCCTTTAAAACATAACCAAGCTGGTAAACTGAATTTTCATGAAACTATAAACCGAAATTAAACCAATTTTCAATAGAACGGTCCGAATCAGAAATTTCGGTTCAATTCAATTACTGGGTTATAATCAATAGTTGTAATCACTTTGGTTTATTTTTAGTAGTGCTTGGTTTGCTGACTAGAGTATCAAAATTTGGTCAAAGTGGCCACTATGTGCATGGTAGAGACTCGTATATTTATATACTCTTTGGTGCCATCTGAAACATGCACATCGTTTTCCATATATTCAAACTAAACTTATAACAGTCATTCCTAAATTGAAAAGTGAAAAGGGTACGAAAGTGACTATTATGCTCTCACTTGTAAAAGTATGATATAAAGTATATAGATATAGGTGATTGAAATTTAAATTCAAAAAGTATATATATATATATATATACTTTTGTAAGTACACTTTATTATATACATACTTTTACTTTTTCAATTTAAATTTAAATTTTAATCATTCATCAGCTTAAGAGGATATGTAATAATACTCAAGGGTTTTAACATATACATTGATATAAACATAAATATAATAACAAATTATTGTACCTTTTGTGTATGCAATGGTTATGCAGACGTAAGGGATTACAACTTTGCAGTGGGATTTATCTATTGCACATGATTTTGACTACAACTTATGAAAAACGTAATGTATTTCAAATGCAAGATGCTGCATGAGTCTAGACCACCAAAAGAATCCTTCTTGTCATATATATATTTCGATGTGGTAATCAAGACATATATTTTGTATCACATTTAATGCATTCGTATGTATTAAATGATATTGATTATTATAGTCTATGTTGACGAATGACTTTATCCACATCATTCTATAATAGTACGAACATCACAAATCACCTACTCAAGTATAGTACAAGGATTTCTAACAACTCCTAGTTTTTCTTTATATATATTACATATGTTCGTCTTAATGCAACATTTGATTTTATTCATATGCATTTTGGATACATACATACATACATACATATATATATATATATCAAATCTCTAGGTTGTCCACTTGTGCTTGGCTATTGCTTTTCAATAACATAATTGTATTCATTCCACTGCCAATTAATGATCTTATATAAAAAATAAACACAAGTTTTGCTCTTTATATATATATATATATAGTAGGCTTGATTCGTATGAGTTTTGGTGCTGAGCATCTTGATGGTGATTAGTCAAGTTCATCTTCATCTTCCTCTATGAGAAAACAAAACGACACGTATGATGCAGCTTCTTCCTCAATGCTTCAAATATGAAAATGACTAGCTTGTGTTGTTACCTACTCCATTATTATATCATATAAAGTCTTTTCTATCTTGAATTATTGCCTCATGTTACAGAGAGAGACCTGCATTAAATCAAGCTTAGATTTACCTTGTCGGGAACCACCTTCCTTTCTTGGGCATGCACATTATCTTGCCCGATAAACTGCTACATGAATTCTCTCTTCCTTTGTTTGTGGAAACACAAGCAGTGGCTTGTCTACACTTCCGGAGGTGAGGCATCAGCCTCTCTCAAAACAAAGTAAAGCCCACGGCTAAAACCATCGACCACAATTTAATTCACTATTTAAATCGTATTTCGTAAATGGTTGGTCTACACAGCTGGTGCAAGGCTCAAACATAGATCGTCTGTCGCCGAAGATGGAAGACCAGCATCCGTTCTGAACTTTCTTTGTAATTTTCATGGTTCAGCCAGGAAAATTTTGTAAAATAAGTTTTTAAAAAGGAATGCATCTCCTTCGTTCTTTTCCTTTCTCCTTCTAAGGGAATACATGAAGCTCATAAAGCTTATTAATATCTGGGTTTGCACGATCTTTATTGTTGTAATTTCTGCATTCATCAAAATATGTGTCATGTGATTTACTTTACCTTATCACAAAAGTTACTGCAAATCCCTACTTAACCATACCAAAAACCGGCAAGGCACTTCCGATCGGAATATTGAACCAGACCAAAAACCGGAACCGGACAACTAGACCTAGAATCGTAACTGAACCAAAGGACTCACTCTCCCAATTCGATTATGGTTCCTCCTCTCATCAAACCAAACTAGAGCCCACCGCTCAAACTGCTGGTTTTGGGTGCATTTTATATGTTCTTTTTGTCTTTTCAGGTATTTTTCTGGATTTTCAATCTTTAGTCCAAAACGATGTGCCCATATAGCAGTTATGAAATTGGAACCAAAATCGACTCGGATCCTGTTTGGTTCCAGGTCTGGCTGGTTCTAGGCAGACTAGAGCCGGATATGTGTAAGTGTAGCCAGCCCCACTTAGTGTGCAATAAGGCGTGGTTAAGTTTTGGATTTGGATCATTTTAATCTACTTTATTACTTTTTCACTTTCTTTGCATCATGTACGTATAGATCATATGAGCTCACTCATTAAACTCAACACAGACATCAAGTGATGTATAGATCATATGAGCTCATTTAGCTAACAGTACCACGTTAAACCAGCTCGTAGAGTGGTTTTACATGTAATGTTTCAAATTTTAAGCTATATAAGAAACATGTATTTTAACCAGTGGCGGATCTAAAAACTCTTCTGGGTGGCACAAATAGCCCCTTGAATGGTTTTGGGTGGGGCGAACTATGTATTATAGCCAATGGAGTGATAACTTGAGCCTAAGTATGTTGGCAGACCTTTGCTTGTTAATGGTGACGGTTTAAATCGCGAAAATATCATCTTTGCAAAATGTCGAAAGTATTCCAAGCCATATCTTGTTGTTGTATACAGCCTAATTAGTTCATCACTTGAGACATGCTATTGAGGATGATGATGAACGCCTCAATTATTTCTTTGCTGGAAATCAAGCTTTCAATTCACCCAATTTCAGCGAAATTTCCTCGTCAATCGCAAGCAAGCCTTAGCCCACACGCTAAAATAAATAAGGTTGATTTCCTCATAAACGAAAATATACTTCTTTAAAAGTCGGCAAACAATATTCAAGTGGCCCAACTCAAATGCTAATATTAAAGTTTTGCTCTTTATATATATATATATATATATATATATATATATATATATATAGTTCGTCTTCATCTTTCTCTATGAGAAAACAAAACGACACGTATGATGCAGCTTCTTCCTCAATGCTTCAAATATGAAAATGACTAGCTTGCGTTGTTACCTACTCCATTATTATATCATATAAAGTCTTTTCTATCTTAAATTATTGCCTCAAAGGGGGTGAACTCACAAGTTGCAGGTCTTGAGTTCAATGCCAAGGTTCTGAATGCCTTGCCCTGGCCTCCACATTGCATAAAAATAAAGTTTGTCACCTACTAAGATTTTCTTTTCTCCCAAATGCATGTTAATAAAGTCATCTTGGCAACCATATGTCGAAAATGACGGCATGAATGACGTTTTCTCAATTTGGTGCTAGATCATGATCTACCAGATCACCTAACCCAACTTGAAATCAAAATATACAAGTACAGGCACAATCCAAACATTTGATGGCATGAATGACGTGCTTTCATTGTAGATCATGATCGCCCAGATCACCTAACCCAACCTTGAAACAACATATAAATACACAATTCAGACAGAAAACTAAGAAAACCATCTCTGGCTGGCAAAGCAAACACAATTAGGATGATCATGGAGAGTCAGTCCTTCACAGGCTGGGGCACGTTGGCCGCCACTCTCACATTCCTGTTCGCCATTAGAGACTACTTCCCCTTCGCAGTGAGGACCTACTTCATGAGGGTATGGCACAAAGCAGTGCAGCTCTTCTACCCTTACGTCGACATCCGAGTCGACGAGATGAGCGGCGAGTGGCTGAGGTACAGCGAGGCCTACGGCTGGATCGAGACGTACCTCACCAACACCTCGGCCAAGCGAGCCCGGAAGCTCAAAGCCCGAATGGACAAGGATTCCCACAACATGATCCTAAGCATAGACGAGTATGAAGAGATCACCGACGAGTACAAGGGCGCCATTATCTGGTGGACGTCCTGCAAAGCAGTCAACCGCTCACAATCGTTCTCTTGGTAATGTTAGACTCTCTCTCTCTCTCTCTCTCACACACACACACACACAAACAGGCGCTCACACAAAATAGACAAACATAAATGAATACATACATATATGCATGTACTTGTGTATGTATCAGAGGCAGAAATGCTGAATGGTTGCAGTATATAGCAATTACGCTTTCACTTGTATCAGGCAAATGCTCAAGTAAAAAACTAGATATTTTAGTTTGTGTTTAACATTATTTATTTTCTCCTTTTACGTGTTAATTTGTTAAAAAAAGCTTAATAATTTGATACTTAAGAGAGAGAGAGAGAGAGAGAGAGAGAGAGAGAGAGAGAGAGAGAGAGAGAGAGAGAGAGAGAGAGAGAGAGAGAGAGAGAGAGAGAGAGAGAGAGATGCTGTATGGTGTGTACATAGCGACCACCAATTGGTTTGCGTCAATCAAAAGCAAAATAAGTTATTGGATTGTTTTAAAGCTTGTTTTTTGGAAACGCAATGGTGCTAGACAGACTCCTTCCAGTTACAACTATGAAGAATCTATCAGCGATTGAACCCTTAACCTGTTGCTAGAGAGTGAGTGATCACCACCATAGCATGTCAACACTCAGCTTTTTTGAGAAAGTATGAGAAAACCTACCTCCTGGCCAAGAGTGCGTGAACGAGCACAAATACTAATAATCTGTGTGTGTCTATCTTTTACATAATTTCGAAATTTCTAAAGCAAAACATAGGTTAAATCTTATAGTCATCTATTTAGCTAAATTAACAAAATTTTGCATGGAGAAATCTCGAAAAGATCGTTCCCTTACCGGTTTTTTCCTTGTCTTGTATAACATGTATTTTTTAATGTAATATATCTAGTAGGGTCTGCATAATTCCACTTGCCTCTCAGAGAAAAAGAGATTTCTATTTATTAAAAAGAGATGTTCTGTTACTGAGAAAATTAAAAGTCAGGGACAAGGCTCCAGAATTAGCCCAGTGTTAGCAAAGAGGATGAATCGTCATATTTACCTAGACGAGCTTCCTTTCGTTCCTTTCATGTTATCGTAGTCGACGCTTGGTTAAATGCTATAAAGCTTCGCAACATATATAGTATTTACAGGGTAGTTTGGTATATAACTATAGTGGGGTCTAGCATTTGAACTTAGATCCATTCCGTATGCTACTATAAGAGGGTGTTTGATTATGAGGTATGGAACTATAGAACTGGAACTGTAGGCCCAATTTACCTCTTAATTGAATGTGGGCTTTATAGTGCAGTAAAAAGCAAGGTCATAGGACCTCAATTTTTATTTGATTGCGAGACAGACCAGGAACGAGTCATTGGAATTGGACAAATAATGACAGTTCTTTAGGCCCAGCATCGTAATCAAACTCCCCCTGAGGTAATAGTGGTTCCTCAATCACAGTAGATTTCCTCACTTCAATCCATTATTCAAGTTTCACAGGTACCCATCTTCGGACGAGAAGAAGTGGTACGTCCTGACTTTCCACAAGCGCCACAGACAACTTGTCGTGGACTCGTACATGAAGCACGTCATTGAGGAAGCCAAGGCCATGGACGTGAGAAATCGACGAAGGAAACTCTTCACCAACAACCCCATGATGGACACTTACGAATTCAAGAAGAAACTGTGGTCTCATGTCCCGTTTAAACATCCGGCCACGTTTGAGACTCTGGCGATGGAGTCCGAGAAAAAAAAACAGATAATCAGAGACCTTGATTTCTTCAAGAAAAGCAAGGATTACTATGCTCGGATCGGTAAAGCATGGAAGCGCGGGTATTTGCTTTATGGTCCTCCAGGAACAGGCAAATCCACCATGATTGCAGCCATGGCCAATTATATGGACTATGATGTCTATGATTTGGAGCTCAGTGCTGTAAAAGATAATACCCAACTGAGAAAACTCTTGATAGAGACCAGTAACAAATCTATAATTGTTATAGAAGATATTGATTGCTCATTGGATCTCACGGGCATCCGCCGAAAGAAGAAGGAAGTTGGGGAAGAAAAGGATGAAGATAAAAAGGAGGCTATGAAAGAGCTAGCAAGAGGCAAAGATGAGAGCAAAGTAACACTATCTGGCCTTTTAAACTTCATTGATGGATTGTGGTCGGCTTGTGGTGATGAAAGATTGATAGTTTTCACTACAAACCATATTGAGAAATTGGATCCAGCATTGATAAGAACAGGAAGAATGGATAAGCACATAGAGATGTCTTATTGCTGTTTTGAGGGATTTAAAGTCCTTGCTAAGAACTATTTGGGTTTGGAATCGGATCCGGTTTTCGAGCAAGTGAAAGAGCTCCTTGAGGTGGACGGTGTCCAAGTTGCCCCTGCCGACGTTGCAGAGAAGCTGTTGCCAACAAACCTTGATGAGAGAGATGAAAAGACTTCATGCCTCATGAGCTTGGTGGACTTTCTCAACAAGGCCAAGGAAGAGAAGCTCATGAAAAAGGAAAGGAATGGTGATGAGGACACGACTGAAGATGATGGTGCTACCGTTAGTAGCGACTCCAAGGAAGATGCTGACGGTAAAAATCTGTAAATTAGACTGCGATTGTGCTTTTTAGTTTTTCTTTCGTCACATTTTCTTTTTTTACTTGTTGATCAAGCTCCCTATCTAGTGTGGGAAAAGACTTAGTTGTTGTTCTTCTTTTTATACTTGTTTCCCTGATATATGAACTAGGCATATAAGAACAGCTATTTTGCATAGTTAATGTATTTTCTTATTTCATGTTAACGATTTGGTTGTTCCTTTAAATGGCCATGGAGAGATGGAAGCTAGAAGGCCTAGAAGGTTCTTAAGATGCTTGTAGACAAACCATCCCCAATTCAAAACAAAAGAACATATCTAGATGCGACTAATTGGCAGCTCTACTGAAAACTCGAAGTTAACGGGAAAGTAGTACTTGCACGGATGAACTTAGAATCCTGTTTCACCTCTTCAACTTATTGATTCAGCACGCCTGTGTGCCCACGTGAGTGTGTCTGTGTGCATGCGTTATGTGTGTGTACTGCAAAGAAATTGCAAAAGCAAAAAAGCTAGCTGATCCGTTATAACTTCTGTGATGTATGCAGCTGTAACTGTCAACAAAGCGGTAAGCAACCTTAAAACTTTAGGCACATGCCTCTTTACAATGAAATGTATTTCAAGGTCCAAAACTCTTACCTGTTGCAACTGCACCTTCAGCACTACACGATAAACTTTGCAACTAAAAAACAAGAAAATAAGAAAACTTTAAATTACACCTTTCTGAGTTTCATCTTCATGAGAATTATAATCAAGAAGCAAATTTCAAGAGGCACCAGGCACGAAGTTCCTACACCAAAACCGTCCAACCTCCCTTGCTCAAAAGTATGTTACATATCTAAGCAGTAGACCAAAATTTATCCAGATTCTCTGGAGGACAATGAGTCGATCTATCTTGAGCTCCCGTCTTGCACTGTACACAAATTAGAGGTTGATACCAGCTTTTGGCACCTTCACACATCCAAAAAGGACTACCAACCATATTATTACGCACTACAAGAACCCGTATATGAGATGTAGCAGGGTACTCGATCTTCGTCTCTCTCACATGAACAAATATTGACAGATTAAGAAAAGGCAGATAGCCAGCCCATCATGCTAATAGTTTAACCAACAGTGAGCTTTCTTTTTATAGAAACCTCTATCAGCTTTGTTGGTAGCCCTCGAGTGACTGAGGACTGAACAACAATAAGCCCACTGCAGTAATAGAGGTTGCCACGGCCAGAAACTGAAGATTGGGAAATAAAAGCCAGATGATCGGGATATATTCTGACATGTTTAGTTTGCAGCTTCATGAAAGAGGACCTGTGGTTGCAAATGGCCTTTACGACACATGTTGAGAACATCATCCCAGCTACCGATTACCTGCATATAAAATCACTTTTGCTCACTGAACCATAATTGAAAAGATCTAAACATGTCCCCAATGGTTAAGATGTATATTTACCTTCACATTTGCATCATCATGAATAATCCATTTATTTTGCTCATGACTGTATGCAAAGCAGTGATAATGTTGTCCATAATAGCAAACCTGTAAGCGAAATCCATGGTATCCAACTTTAGTAAAATCCAACAAAAATCATATGAAAGATAGATTCAAGTTATATGAGCAAATATGTACATATCTACGTGTGTGTGTGTGTGAGAGAGAGAGAGAGAGAGGGAGAGAGAAAGAGAAGAGAGATGCCCACAGAATCTATCCACTGAATGCAGGCGAGAGGAAGTGTATCCCATGACCAAAGAGAATGCAACAGGACAGGACAAGTTCAAATGAATCTTCAATAGTTTACCGTATGTAAGTATGAAAATCTTAAGCAAAAGGGAAAAGTAGCGGGAAGCAAGGAACGACACGAAGGTAGATAAAATTGATGCTTTATTTGATGCATCATTCAACATTGCTAGCACGCATAAAGAAGTGGACGCTATAGATCCTAAAAATGTTCGAGTTCCATTTTACAGTTTTCTTGGACAGCAAGACGAAGGCATTTCCATAAACTTGTATGGATCACATTTCTGCTACAAAATACGACAGTGCTGACGTAAATAGAGGTGGTGAAAGAAACCATTTCAATATAAATTGGTGAGTAACTGCAACAAGGACTTGATGGAATAAAAATCCTTTAGTGCTTATATTACTTACTACTGAAACTATCTGGTGCCTTCTGCGTATGCCCAGGCCATGGAATATCACACCAACGTCCATCTCTGTTCTGATAGCAGCTATCGTAGCTGATATATCATTGACGTTTTCAGAAGTCTGCCAACCCAGAACTTGCAAGCAAATACAAATTTCTATCAATTTTATGTTTATATTAAAAGATACATGAAAATTGTACAAGAAAGAAAAGAATGGATGAACAATTATGAGAATATGAAAACATCTGAGATTCGCCAAGGATTTTCCAATTGTAAGAGTCGATTTTGGTTCCAATTTCATAACTCAATTTATGTTTCTCTTATAAGTAATTAAATGTTCATGGATTGTATTGACTATAAAGAGATCAAATGGCATAGAAAAATTTAAAATCTCCCTTACCTTCCTCGTTTATATCCCCAAAACCAAAGTTTCGATGAATCCCTTACATCTTAATGCCTCTTTACTGACATGTCCATTTAAATCTCCTCCTAAACAAATCAACTCCCTTTGTGGAATCTTTTGAATCACCTTATCTAACTCTTTCCCAAAAACTGTCTTTATACTATCTTCTAGTCCTACTTGGGGTGCATAAGCATAAACTATATTCAAAACCTCTACTCCTAACACTAATTTCAACGTCATGATTTGGTTACCATATCGTTGTATGTCTACTATACTCTCCTTTAAATCTTTATTTATGATAATACTAACTCCGTTTCAAGACTTTTTTTTTACCTCAGTAGTATAATTTAAAACCTATATCCTCTATCTCTTTTGCTTTTTCTCCAACCCATTTTGTCTCTTGTAAACATAGAATATGAATCTTTCTCTGAATCATAGTATCTACCACCTCAATTAGCAAACCGGATAATGTTCCGATATTCCAAGAACCAATACGAATCTTATTATCTGGGACTAGCTTCCTTATCCCTCGCATCTGTCCATAATCAAAATGCGGAGACCCTTTCTGAAAATTTTTCACTACATTTGGGTGACAATGTAGCGGGACTAACTTATTTACCTACACTCGTCCATGATGTGGGAACCCTCTCTGCAATTGATTCACTACATTCGGGCGAAAATGTAGTGGCCCTTGCTTACTTCTTACTGCATTCGAGCTTTGCAGTATGTCGCTAGACAGGAACGCCCCAAAGCAATGCTCATAATTTTTGTAATCCATGTTATAAAAATCCGACGAAATTTTACGCTGGCTGTCATAAGCCTAACATAATGAGGTTATTGTAAATAAATTAAGAGAGACACCAACATATGATAAAATAAGGAAAAATCGTTTAACATGATTTGAATACGTAAGAAGACAACCAAAGAAAGCTTCAAAATATATAAGAAACGAGATTGTGAAAATGTTAAAAGAGAAAAAGAAAGATCACAAAAGTATTAGAAAGAAACAAATAAAGAATGACTTAGCTTATGTTGAGTTAATTTTTAGTATGACACATGATCAAGCTAATTCATGTAGTGAACCCATCTAATACGAGAAAAGGCTTAAAAAACACGAGGCCCAAGTCATTATGTAACCGAAACCAAACATGAAGTGGACCTGTCATACAGTTGGAGCCATAACTAGAAGGGAAGGGAAAAATTCATTTCCAAGTTGGACTTGTAAAGTTAAACCAAAACCGATTACCCGTACTACTTAGTCGCGTTATTTAGACATGGCCAGTTAAGAACGGGTCCAGCGATTCCAACTAGAACAAAGTTGGACTAGGAATCGTGAAATCAGATCTAGAACCATACCCAAATTTGAGGGTCAATCGGGTAATTTTTTATTCCACCTTTCATGGTGATGTTCTTTTAACTTTTTAAAAAATAAATTTTAATGTCTTTACTGGTTTTGGACGGTTTAAGATCCACACCGAAACAGTCTCAAAATCCAATCGGGTGCTATAGATCGGATAGTCGGGCAACCCGGCGCATCCGATTCTAATGGACTTGGTTTGGGGGCATCGAGTAAGTGGCTTAAGGCACTGGTTTGATAGATCAAAATACAACAAAGAAATCTCGTGGATTTGAATCCAATTTACTTTGACATGAGAAATAAAACGGGCCGGTAAATTCACATTAGAGGAGATCCACTTCGTACAAAGAGCAATAGCTCACTACTTGGCTACTCACAAGTTTAAGGTCATGAGTTCGATCTGGTTCTGGCCTCGTCTACTGGATAAAGATGGATTAACTTTGGAGATGCATAGAGAAAGATATTTTCGCCTCAATTTCGCTTATCTATATGCCAGACATGGCCTGTAGAAGACCTCCCTTGCATCTATCCCATTTAGGCTTTCAATTGTTTTTGTGAAGATTGGAGGCAAGAAAAAATGAAGAAAAATTAGACAATAAGTAGGATATTATTTACCTCAAAAATACTTACGTGGTGAAGCATTTATTGCTATGAAAGTGAACCACTGTAAGCTGCAATCTTATTAATTATTTTTTTAAGATTTATCTATTCGTACTTAACTATCACCCCAAATACATAAAGCAAACACTAAAAAAATATAGGAAAGTAAATTTCAAAATTATCAAACTATCCTTGGACAATATATTGATTTTAACACTTCCATCTCGTTACAAATTCCATGTCAAATGGCAGGTCATGAGTTCGATACCGGGGATATGCATCTGATGGGGGCTCTGCAGCCTGCTTGACCCCTAACTTGTCTATTTCAGGGGGAAAAAAGAAGAAAGAACGAAGAACCGTGACTCGCGACTCACCAAACAAGTATGCAGCTTTCCAGGGAAATCAATGGAACTACGTCAGCCAAGGTGATTCTCTCTCTCTCTCTCTCTCTCTCTCTCTCTCTCTCTCTCTGGCTCTCTCACACAGAACAAGTGCACAGCCTGCAAACCGAAGCACATCAAAGTGAGGGAAAGCATTACCATATCTCGCCGGGAAAAACAGAGAAGCCAACACCATGATCATTAATCCAACTCAGTCATGGAGCAACTGGGGCTCTCTTTGGGGCACTCTCATGCTCACAGCAGCCTTGATTAAGGAATATATTCCCTTCTCCCCTCGTGAGCTCTTGACGAAGATCTCATACAGGATCTTCTATGTACTCTACCCTTACGCAGATATCAGAATCGACGATCGCAGCATCCACTGGTTCCGGGGTGGCAGCAAGATCTCCGGCTTGGTCTCGACTTATCTCGAGGCCAATGAGTCGAAGTCGGCCAGGAAACTTCGAGCCAACTTGGACGATGACACAGAACATTAACTTGAGCATGGACAAGCATCAAGAGATCACAGATGAATTCAAGGGAGCCACTGTCTGATTATCAGTCTATGTTGACGAATGACTTGATCCACATCATTCTACAATAGTATGAACATCACAAATCACCTACTCAAGTATAGTACAAGGATTTCTAAAACTCCTAGTTTTTCTTTATATATATTACATATGTTCGTCTTAATGCAACATTTGATTTTATTCATATGCATTTTGGATACATACATACATACATAGATATATATATATATATATATATATATATATATATATATATATATATATATATATATATATATATATATATATATAGATAGATAGATAGATAGATAGATAGATAGATAGATAGATATCAAATCTCTAGGTTGTTCACTTGTGCTTGGCTATTGCTTTTCAATAACATAATTGTATTCATTCCACTGCCAATTAATGATCTTATATAAAAAATAAACACAAGTTTTGCTCTTTATATATATATATATATATATAGTAGGCTTGATTCGTATGAGTTTTGGTGCTGAGCATCTTGATGGTGATTGGTCAAGTTCATCTTCATCTTTCTCTATGAGAAAACAAAACGACACGTATGATGCAGCTTCTTCCTCAATGCTTCAAATATGAAAATGACTAGCTTGTGTTGTTACCTACTCCATTATTATATCATATAAAGTCTTTTCTATCTTGAATTATTGCCTCATGTTACAGAGAGAGACCTGCATTAAATCAAGCTTAGATTGACCTTGTTGGGAACCACCTTCCTTTCTTGGGCATGCACATCATCTTGCCCGATAAACTGCTACATGAATTCTCTCTTCCTTTGTTTGTGGAAACACAAGCAGTGGTTTGTCTACAATTCTGGAGGTGAGGCATCAGTCTCTCTCAAAACAAAGTAAAGCCCACGGCTAAAACCATTGACCACAATTTAATTCACTATTTAAATCGTTTTTCGTAAATGGTTGGTCTACACAGCTGGTGCAAAGCTCAAACATAGATGGTCTGTCGCCGAAGATGGAAGACCAAAAACCGGAACCGGACAACTAGACCTAGAATCGTAACTGAACCAAAGGACTCACTCTCCCAATTCGATTATGGTTCCTCCTCTCATCAAACCAAACTAGAGTCCACCGCTCAAACTGCTGGTTTTGGGTGCATTTTATATGTTCTTTTTGTCTTTTCAGATATTTTTCTGGATTTTCAATCTTTAGTCCAAAATGATGTGCCCATATAGCAGTTATGAAATTGGAACCAAAATCGACTGGGATCCTGTTTGGTTCCAGGTCTGGCTGGTTCTAGGCAGACTAGAATCGGATATGTCTAAGTGTAGCCAGCTCCACTTAGTGTGTTTTGGATTTGGATAATTTTAATCTACTTTATTACTTTTGCACTTTCTTTGCATCATGTACGTATAGATCATATGAGCTCACTCATTAAACTCAACACAGACATCAAGTGTTGTATAGATCATATGAGCTCATTTAGCTAACAGTACCACGTTAAACCAGCTCGTAGAGTGGTTTTACATGTAATGTTTCAAATTTTAAGCTATATAAGAAACATGTATTTTAACCAGTGGCGGATCTAAAAACTCTTCTGGGTGGCACAAATAGCCCCTTGAATGGTTTTGGGTGGGGCGAACTATGTATTATAGCCAATGGATCTTACCGTGCAAGACTATAGACTTTAAGTTGATTTTCGAAATTTTAGGTGTCTCGGCTCAATGTAGACCTGCCACTAACTTTAACTAGAAAGTTCATTTACATATAAAAATTGATTATACAACGAAGATTAAGTTCTAGCAGCTTTAACAAGTAACATTAACTAGTCTAACGAAGTTCGATTTGTGCTCTAACTTAGGTTTCAAATAAGCTAACGAGCTTACTACTAAGTGCATCCTGAGTAACCCTACTTGTTAGTCCTCTAAAGGGTTCTTGATTGTGAGTTTAAGACTACAAAACTGGAGTAGTTCCAGTTCTAATGACCCGTGGGTCAATGATGGATCTCATAAGCGAGTAAAAAGTAGGGTTGTACAATAGGCCGATGCCTGCATTGGACTACGACATGAAGTAAAATTTTAGTTATGTTTTATAGCCCGAGCCACGTAATCAAACACTCCCTAGTGATAACTTGAGCCTAAGGATGTTGGCAGACCTTTGCTTGTTAATGGTGACGGTTTAAATCGCGAAAATATCATCTTTGCAAACTGTCGAAAGTATTCCAAGCCATATCTTGTTGTTGTATACAGCCTAATTAGTTCATCACCTGAGACATGCTATTGAGGATGATGATGAACGCCTCAATTATTTCTTTGCTGGAAATCAAGCTTTCAATTCACCCAATTTCAGCGAAATTTCCTCGTCAATCGCAAGCAAGCCTTGGCCCACACGCTAAAATAAATAACGTTGATTTCCTCATCAACGAAGACAAACCTCCTTAAAAGTCGGCAAACAATATTCAAGTGGCCCAACTCGCACGCTAATGTTGTGCCTGGATTAAACTGATATATTATATATATATAGAGAGAGAGAGAGTTGTGCTTAATCACTGTTCATACTTAAATCTTCTTAAATATCTTCATCGCTCGATCAACTTGATCTATGGTGGATATATCCTTGTGCACTAAATACTAAATGAGAGTATGAAAAGTGCAATGGTACAAAGGTGTCTCTTATTCAAATTTCCACCATTCGTATGAGTGGAATGGTGAAAATGTTTGAAAAAATTTAAATATGAATGAAGATTCAGGCTAACATATATATATATATATATATATAGTGGTATATGTTCAATATGATACATCCTTAAATTTACTCTTTGTGTTTTTTAAATTCAAATTTCTACTATTCATCATGTCCGTATGTTTGAGTAGATTTATTGAACAACGACCACACTCTCTCTTTCTCTCTCCTATATAAACACCTTAGTTAGGGTGCGTTTTAATATGGGAAGATGCATCAAGCTGCATATCTTGTTATTGTATCTTGTGATGGTGATACAGCTTCATAGTCCAAATATTTAAAACAAAAAACAATAATAGATCTGTCACCTTCGCTCTCTCATTTATATGAGTCATGCCTTGCGCACCAAGGAGTCATACCCATTAACAAATTTCCATTTCCAACAGAGGATGTCGTCTTCCCCATCGACGTCTTGCCGACCACATCCATGCAAGAAATCCAAGAGAAAAATAGTTTATTTTTTTCAACTTCTTAGTCCAAAACAAGGCAACAGATCAAGTGATCTAGATCATAAATCATGATATGGCATCAAACGGTGAGAATAGATCAGGTCATACTGTATATAACCTAGGGTGTATTATATTCAGACACCATCCTCTACATGACTTCCAGTTCATAACGTCACAAGGCCGCCGGTGCGCACCCACAAAGTCATTATCAAGTTTGATGAGGTAAGCTCTGAGCCGATCGAAGAGTCAATATTTAATGTAACCAATTGGTAGAGCATATATAATATTAACCCATCGTTAAGGGGAGATGAAGCATCATCCTCACCCAATTAAAAAACAAAAGCATGACCAACAGCCAAAGACATAAGGATAGCCCTCTGTCTAAACGGTGGGCTATTTTCTTAATTCATGACAACTTTCCCTTATGAAAATTTGCATAGTTCACAATTTTAACAGTGGGCTGTAATATACAACTCTGAAAATCCATTAGTGTTGGTCTCATCCTTCAAAATCATTTCAAGCACTCGTAGCTATAGCCACCTAACTAAGGGGGTGAACTCACAAGTTGCAGGTCTTGAGTTCAATGCCCAGGGCCTGCATGCCTTGCTCTGGCCTCCACATTGCATAAAAAAAAAGTTTTAGGTCACCTACTAAGATGTTCTTGTCTCCCAAATGCATGTTAATAAAGTCATCTTGGCAACAGTATGTTGAAAATGACATATAATAGCAAGACGGCATGAATGACGTTTTCTCAATATGGTGCTAGATCATGATCTACCAGATCACCTAACCCAACTTGAAATCAAAATATACAAGTACAGGCACAATCCAAACATTTGATGACATGGGTGCTAAGATGGCATGACTGACTTGCTTTCATTGTAGATCATGATCGCCCAGATCACCTAACCCAACCTTGAAACAACATATAAATACACAATTCAGAAAGAAAACTAAGGCAACCATCTCTGGCTGGCAAAGCAAACACAGTTAGGATGATCATGGAGAGTCAGTCCTTCACAGGATGGGGCACGTTGGCCGCCACTCTCACATTCCTGTTCGCCATTAGAGACTACTTCCCCTTCGCAGTGAGGACCTACTTCATGAGGGTATGGCACAAAGCAGTGCAGCTCTTCTACCCTTACGTCGACATCCGAGTCGACGAGATGAGCGGCGAGTGGCTGAGGTACAGCGAGGCCTACGGCTGGATCGAGACGTACCTCACCAACACCTCGGCCAAGCGAGCCCGGAAGCTCAAAGCCCGAATGGACAAGGATTCCCACAACATGATCCTAAGCATAGACGAGTATGAAGAGATCACCGACGAGTACAAGGGCGCCATTATCTGGTGGACGTCCTGCAAAGCAGTCAACCGCTCACAATCGTTCTCTTGGTAATGTTAGACTCTCTCTCTCTCTCTCTCTCTCACACACACACACACACACAAACAGGCGCTCACACCAAATAGACAAACATAAATGAATACATACATATATGCATGTACTTGTGTATGTATCAGAGGCAGAAATGCTGAATGGTTGCAGTATATAGCAATTACGCTTTCACTTGTATCAGGCAAATGCTCAAGTAAAAAACTAGATATTTTAGTTTGTGTTTAACATTATTTATTTTCTCCTTTTACGTGTTAATTTGTTAAAAAAAGCTTAATAATTTGATACTTAATATATATATATATATATATATATATATATATATATATATAAGAGAGAGAGAGAGAGAGAGAGAGAGAGAGAGAGAGAGAGAGAGAGAGAGAGAGAGAGAGAGAGAGAGAGAGATGCTGTATGGTGTGTACATAGCGACCACCAATTGGTTTGCGTCAATCAAAAGCAAAATAAGTTATTGGATTGTTTTAAAGCTTGTTTTTTGGAAACGCAATGGTGCTAGACAGACTCCTTCCAGTTACAACTATGAAGAATCTATCAGCGATTGAACCCTTAACCTGTTGCTAGAGAGTGAGCGATCACCACCATAGCATGTCAACACTCAGCTTTTTTGAGAAAGTATGAGAAAACCTACCTCCTGGCCAAGAGTGCGTGAACCAGCACAAATACTAATAATCTGTGTGTGTCTATCTTTTACATAATTTCGAAATTTCTAAAGCAAAACATAGGTTAAATCTTATAGTCATCTATTTAGCTAAATTAACAAAATTTTGCATGGAGAAATCTCGAAAAGATCGTTCCCTTACCGGTTTTTTCCTTGTCTTGTATAACATGTATTTTTTAATGTAATATATCTAGTAGGGTCTGCATAATTCCACTTGCCTCTCAGAGAAAAAGAGATTTCTATTTATTAAAAAGAGATGTTCTGTTACTGAGAAAATTAAAAGTCAGGGACAAGGCTCCAGAATTAGCCCAGTGTTAGCAAAGAGGATGAATCGTCATATTTACCTAGACGAGCTTCCTTTCGTTCCTTTCATGTTATCGTAGTCGACGCTTGGTTAAATGCTATAAAGCTTCGCAACATATATAGTATTTACAGGGTAGTTTGGTATATAACTATAGTGGGGTCTAGCATTTGAACTTAGATCCATTCCGTATGCTACTATAAGAGGGTGTTTGATTATGAGGTATGGAACTATAGAACTGGAACTGTAGGCCCAATTTACCTCTTAATTGAATGTGGGCTTTATAGTGCAGTAAAAAGCAAGGTCATAGGACCTCAATTTTTATTTGATTGCGAGACAGACCAGGAACGAGTCATTGGAATTGGACAAATAATGACAGTTCTTTAGGCCCAGCATCGTAATCAAACTCCCCCTGAGGTAATAGTGGTTCCTCAATCACAGTAGATTTCCTCACTTCAATCCATTATTCAAGTTTCACAGGTACCCATCTTCGGACGAGAAGAAGTGGTACGTCCTGACTTTCCACAAGCGCCACAGACAACTTGTCGTGGACTCGTACATGAAGCACGTCATTGAGGAAGCCAAGGCCATGGACGTGAGAAATCGACGAAGGAAACTCTTCACCAACAACCCCATGATGGACACTTACGAATTCAAGAAGAAACTGTGGTCTCATGTCCCGTTTAAACATCCGGCCACGTTTGAGACTCTGGCGATGGAGTCCGAGAAAAAAAAACAGATAATCAGAGACCTTGATTTCTTCAAGAAAAGCAAGGATTACTATGCTCGGATCGGTAAAGCATGGAAGCGCGGGTATTTGCTTTATGGTCCTCCAGGAACAGGCAAATCCACCATGATTGCAGCCATGGCCAATTATATGGACTATGATGTCTATGATTTGGAGCTCAGTGCTGTAAAAGATAATACCCAACTGAGAAAACTCTTGATAGAGACCAGTAGCAAATCTATAATTGTTATAGAAGATATTGATTGCTCATTGGATCTCACGGGCATACGCCGAAAGAAGAAGGAAGTTGGGGAAGAAAAGGATGAAGATAAAAAGGAGGCTATGAAAGAGCTAGCAAGAGGCAAAGATGAGAGCAAAGTAACACTATCTGGCCTTTTAAACTTCATTGATGGATTGTGGTCGGCTTGTGGTGATGAAAGATTGATAGTTTTCACTACAAACCATATTGAGAAATTGGATCCTGCATTGATAAGAACAGGAAGAATGGATAAGCACATAGAGATGTCTTATTGCTGTTTTGAGGGATTTAAAGTCCTTGCTAAGAACTATTTGGGTTTGGAATCGGATCCGGTTTTCGAGCAAGTGAAAGAGCTCCTTGAGGTGGACGGTGTCCAAGTTGCCCCTGCCGACGTTGCAGAGAAGCTGTTGCCAACAAACCTTGATGAGAGAGATGAAAAGACTTCATGCCTCATGAGCTTGGTGGACTTTCTCAACAAGGCCAAGGAAGAGAAGCTCATGAAAAAGGAAAGGAATGGTGATGAGGACACAACTGAAGATGATGGTGCTACCGTTAGTAGTGACTCCAAGGAAGATGCTGACGGTAAAAAGCTTTAAATTAGACTGCAATGTGTTTTTTAGTTTTCTTTTGTCACATTTTCTTTTTTTACTTGTTGAACAAGCCCCCTATCTAGTGTGGGAAAAGACTTAGTTGTTCTTCTTTTTATACTTGTTTCCCTGATATATGAACTAGGCATATAGGAACAGCTATTTTGCATAGTTAATGTATTTTCTTATTTCATGTTCACGATTTGGTTGTTCCTTTAAATGGCCATGGAGAGATGGAAGCTAGAAGGCCTAGAAGGTTCTTAAGATGCTTGTAGACAAACCATCCCCAATTCAAAACAAAAGAACATATCTAGATGCGACTAATTGGCAGCTCTACTGAAAACTCGAAGTTAACGGGAAAGTAGTACTTGCACGGATGAACTTAGAATCCTGTTTCACCTCTTCAACTTATTGATTCAGCACGCCTGTGTGCCCACGTGAGTGTGTCTGTGTGCATGCGTTATGTGTGTGTACTGCAAAGAAATTGCAAAAGCAAAAAAGCTAGCTGATCCGTTATAACTTCTGTGATGTATGCAGCTGTAACTGTCAACAAAGCGGTAAGCAACCTTAAAACTTTAGGCACATGCCTCTTTACAATGAAATGTATTTCAAGGTCCAAAACTCTTACCTGTTGCAACTGCACCTTCAGCACTACACGATAAACTTTGCAACTAAAAAACAAGAAAATAAGAAAACTTTAAATTACACCTTTCTGAGTTTCATCTTCATGAGAATTATAATCAAGAAGCAAATTTCAAGAGGCACCAGGCACGAAGTTCCTACACCAAAACCGTCCAACCTCCCTTGCTCAAAAGTATGTTACATATCTAAGCAGTAGACCAAAATTTATCCAGATTCTCTGGAGGACAATTAGTCGATCTATCTTGAAACCCCGTCTTGCACTGTACACAAATTAGAGGTTGATACCAGCTTTTGGCACCTTCACACATCCAAAAAGGATTACCAACCATATTATTACGCACTACAAGAACCCGTGTATGAGATGTAGCAGGGTCCTCCTCGATCTTCATCTCTCTCACATGAACAAATATTGACAGATCAAGAAAAGGCAGATAGCCAGCCCATCATGCTAATAGTTTAACTAACAGTGAGCTTTCTTTTTATAGAAACCTCTATCAGCTTTGTTGGTAGCCCTCGAGTGACTGAGGACTGAACAACAATAAGCACACTGCAGTAATAGAGGTTGCCACGGCCAGAAACTCTGAAGATTGGGAAATAAAAGCCAGCTGATCGGGATATATTCTGACATGTTTAGTTTACAGCTTCATAAAAGAGGACCTGTGGTTGCAAATGGCCTTTATGACACATGTCGAGAACATCATCCCAGCTACCGATTACCTGCATATAAAATCACTTTTGCTCACCGAACCATAATTGAAAAGACCTAAACATGTCCCCAATGGTGAAGATGTATATAATCACCATACATAATCCATTTGCATTTGCATCACCATACATAAGCCAGCTCTATCACTTTTGCTTACCTTCACATTTGCATCATCACACATAATCCATTTATTTCGCTCATGACTGTATGCAAAGCAGTGATAATGTTGTCCATAATAGCAAACCTGTAAGCGAAATGCATGGTAGCCAACTTTAGTAAAATCCAACAAAAATCATATGAAAGATAGATTCAAGTTATATGAGCAAATATGTACATATCTACGTGTGTGTGTGAGAGAGAGAGAGAGAGAGGGAGAGAGAGAAAGAGAAGAGAGATGCCCACAGAATCTATCCACTGAATGCAGGTGAGAGGAAGTGTATCCCATGACCAAAGAGAATGCAACAGGACAGGACAAGTTCAAATGAATCTTCAATAGTTTACGGTATGTAAGTATGAAAATCTTAAGCAAAAGGGAAAAGTAGCGGGAAGCAAGGAATGACACGAAGGTAGATAAAATTGATGCTTTATTTGATGCATCATTCAACATTGCTAGCACGCATAAAGAAGTGGACGCTGTAGATCCTAAAAATGTTCGAGTGACATTATACAGTTTTCTTGGACAGCAAGACGAAGCCATTTCCATAAACTTGTATGGATCACATTTCTGCTACAAAATAAGACAGTGCTGACGTAAATAAAGGTGGTGAAAGAAACCATTTCAATATAAATTGATGAGTAACTGCAACAAGGACTTGATGGAATAAAAATCCTTCAGGGCTTATATTACTTACTACTGAAACTATCTGGTGCCTTCTGCGTATGTCCAGGCCATGGTATATCACACCAACGTCCATCTCTGTTCTGATAGCAGCTATCGTAGCTGATATATCATCGACGTTTTCAGAAGTTGTCTGCCAACCCAGAACTTGCAAGCAAATACAAGTTTATATCAATTTTATGTTTATATTAAAAGATACATGAAAATTGTACAAGAAAGAAAAAGGATGGATGAACAAAGATGAGAATATGAAAACATCTGAGATTGGTCAAGGATTTACCAATTGTAAATATATACGGAGATGCTGAAAGAATATGATGAATGTAGTTCAATTTTCCACAACCACCATCATCAGGATTACAGGCCAACTGATGATTCATTTCCACAAGTTTCAAAAGCTCATCAAAAGATCCATCTGGACAGGTGATCTGAAGAAAATGCAGCCAGTGGAGACCTTTTAAGACAGCTCATTTGCAAGATTTCAACTATATAGGCATCATAATGTGGTTTAGACCAGTATACCCAACACATGTATCAGTTTCAATGATATGAGACATGCCTTCATTGTTCGAAGGGCATTGGCGTTGATATTGTGGAAGAAGGAAGTATATTTTAAGTGTCGTGACTCCAGCCCACAACTGCAGCAGTGCATTTGTTCATAGACATCCATTCCGAAAAGAGAATGTGCAATACAAGAATCGGTTGTACAATCCCAGGAGCCTCCAGAGCTGCTTCCTACTGATTCGGCATCTGAAACAGCAGTGCACGATCTATGCAGGCATTCAAAGATCACTGCAAGTACCTCAGATGCATCATTCATTTGTGCCTGATAATTACAGAAAGGGTTAAGTGGCATTTAGAACCCAATCACATCCGCAAGGTGCACTTCAAACACCAAACCCACTAATATAGCTGCAGAAACCAGTTTAAATGCAAAAGTTTGTGTTACAGAGAACTAACACAGAAATCCGGCTTTAAGCACATAGTTAAGAATTACCTCCTGGAAGAAGTTACTATCTGGATACAAATTGCTTAAAGCAATCCTTAAACAAGTTGGAGAAATTGATTCCCTCCGCAAGTCTGCTGCAACCATGCTCATGGCACTAAAGATATCACCCAATGCACACACTACACAAGGCTCTCCAACGTGCATATGTACTGATCTTGACATCACAAAGAATTCAGCTCGAAACCGCATTATGTGCCACAAAGACTAGCATGAAAAGAGAAAATGTGTCAGGATTTTGAATGCAGAAGTGAAAAGAAAAATAAAAGCAATTAAGAAAATCAAGTTCAACCATAAGATATGAAAGTGAAACATAATAAAGGATATATATGCACATGTCAGTTGTACACCTGCAATACAACAACAACAACAACAACAACTAAGCCTTTTCCCATACTAGTTGTACACCTGCAATGTGGAAACAAAATTCATTCTCACCTGTATTATAACATTTAGAAAGCAATTGTATTCACCAACTTCATTTTGAAGACCAGCACCGAATGCATCTGTTTTAGCAGTGGTGCCTTCAGTAGAATCACTACCATCAACCTTAGCTGCTGAAGATTCTTTAAGTACTCTCATCACTCGAACTGGTTGTGAACCATGTTGTGCTTGGTACGTATCTGAAACAAAGAAAAAAAATAAAACATATTATCTTAATGCTTTGTGCTAGAAAACAATAACCGCATATCTGTTAAATTTTTCATATACACTTTATACCAAGACAAATATAAAGGGATGATCCCATTTTGTCAAGCATAATTATGGTGGAGAGAGAGAGTGTGTGTGTTTGTCTGAGGTTCCATACAATCCACGCCCGTGTCAATAAAGAATCATACATAAAAATAATCCTTCTACTTATTGAGCAGTAAAAACAATCTTACACAAAACAAGATGTCCCTTATGCTTTCATCACAAAGAAAGACAAAGGATAAAACTGGAAATAGAGGTACTTAACAATATACAACATGATAATGCACAACTACTACTTCACAAAAACCCCACGGTGGTCAGCATCCAACCAAAATCGGTGGGGATTCAAAGCAAACTGCATCGGTGATCCTTCAGCCAAATTTCCATCGAACTGGTGCAAAAATTATCTTAGGCAAAACATATTTATTACTGAGGACTACGATCAAAACATCCAAGTTTAGATCAAAGAGATGGCTTGTACGGAATAACACGGTACTAACATTGACCGATCCTTTTTGGTGACAATCCACGTTTCCCCTCTGTGGTGGGTCACAGAAATACATATTAAACAGGCACCTTTAGACAAGCATGCATACCTAGCGTTTTTTGGTTTCCCAGCACAACAGATCAGAACTCAGGCACTTTGATGCCCCAAAGGTACCATACATGGTGTATATGGAATAAAAAAAGGCAAATTGCCTGTTTTAGAGAACACCACTGAAAAACATAACTTAGAATTCCCAGATTTCCATCGATATAGAATATCAAAAATAAGGGACACGATAGCAGAATACCAGTTGAAAGGGATCTTAGCTTTGAAAATTCAGCATAAGACAAATATGCATCACTTTTCTCAATTAATGAGTTGCAAGTGTCCACAAAGAGGTGCAAATTATATGTGATGCTCAAAGACAGTTCAACTGAAGCACATTACAGACTTTCATCATCCACGGAAAGAGAACATTAAGGAACACTTCAAACTAACCAAGGCTTTCCTTGACAGCTTTTTGAAGGTCAGCTTGAAATCGTTCTTCATCCTCCTCCTCGGCATGGCGCCGTCTTAGCGTCTTTCTCACTGTATCTGCAGAACGCCAATAAAATATTTAATTCATAAAAGGGCACAATGACTTCGGGTGAGCATCTTTTCCTAACCAAAAACATACAAACAGTACAAACATCATAATCTAACGATTCCAAAACTAGAGGAAGCAAAATCTAGTGGAAGCAATTGTTAGGGTAACAGAACGAAAAGAAGTGCTAGATGCAAAAACAGAAATCAACTATAAGAATTCATGCCTAAATATTTGAAGTATAAGCACTACCCTAACGTTCCTTTAGATATCTTACATAGAAAAATTGGACATGCTTGTTTTGGTCAGAGATGTGCTGGGTCATCAAACCTGTCATTTTGAATCTTAAGAAAGAAAAGTTAATTTTATGAATTATGAAAATCCCACTTCCAAGCGTTGGAGCATCTCAGGTGGCATGAAGACCACAGTCTACACTTTTTCTCAAGTCTTTGGTGATTTTAAATTATAAAATCGAAAAATAGACAGCCTTTATATTATGACTCTCAGACATTGCAACGTGCAAATCATAAACGATTCACAAAACAATGGCAGTAAGACACAACAGCATGTGCACGATCATGAATTCCACGATATAACACATCTAACCATATAAACAATTAAACAGAAGATGGCATGTACGGACTCTGAAAAAATTAAGAACATCATATGCAACTGCTGAAATTTATGTAAGAAAATTACATAAAAAAGAGATTGGTTAAGAAATGGATTTCCTACTGTGTTTATGGAAATGATGGACCACTGCAAATAAGATAAAGAATAAAGAAAACCTGGACCATCTTCCAGCCTGGCCATTGCAGAATCAGCTTGTTTCGTAACATTGACATTTGCAAAAAGAGATTGGTTAAGAAATGGATTTCCTACTGTGTTTATGGAAATGATGGACCACTGCAAATATGATAAAGAATAAAGAAAACCTGGACCATCTTCCAGCCTGGCCATTGCAGAATCAGCTTGTTTCGTACCGTTGGCATTTGATAGTTCGGACTTCAATGTAGTTGATGCTAGACATTTACAAATGTATGACCATGTCAAGCAATGAAATATGAAGACAGCTTGATTTTCAAATTTTTATTGATTGCTACAATTAACCCTAACCTTTCCCATCATTAAAAGTATCCCTTGCACTTTTCTGTAGCTGTTCTTTGCCAAGTGCTTCAGATTTCAAACATTTGATACCATGATTTTCCTTATCAGATAAAGATATCTTAATGTTTCTTTCAGGTAATCCCAAAGTATCCTGTGAGTTATGAACTTGTCTTCGAGACTTTTGAGCATGAAGAGGGGCCATAGCATCTCCTTCATCATGCAAGCCTGCAAGAAAAGGTTATTGAGTTCAAATCAGCTATTGGTATAGAAAACCAAAAATATGGATAAGCTTTAGAACTAGAAATCAAACCAGGCTTCCGTCTTCCAGTAGAAAAAATCTGAGATTTAGGAACCTTCATCCGAGTGCCATTTGATGAATGAGAAGCAAAAGAATTAGCTTGTGCAAGGCTAGGAGCCACTCCAACTAAATTTTCTGGAGATTTAGTATAAACTTCCATATGTGGGCCGTTGTCATTACTAGGTGATTCAGTTTTCCCATGAGATGGGCTCCTCTCACTTCCCACCAGAAATTCTCTCTGCTGTCTAGAAGGATGTGCATGATCACTTGATAAGGGAGAAACTTGAAGAAGGGCCTCACTACCAAAGCCATTTGCTTTGCTAAAGATGAGAGACTTGTCACAATATATTGTTTTCTGCACTGGCTCTCTCAGCTTTTCAGATAGCCTAGGTTGGACAGATTCCGAATTACAAACTAAGGTATGTCCCTGAACATCATCTATGCACTTCCAAAGAGACCTTTTGTTCTGGTCATCAAACAGTTTCAGCTTGGCCTCCTCTTCAATACGCCGTTGGAACTCTAAAGTTTGTTCAAGCTTCCTTTCTTCAGCCTCAAGCTCAATCTGCCGCTGATGTTCTTCTTCTTGTAGCATTAAATCATGGTCTCCAGATGTAGTAATAGAGCCAGATTCTCGCTGATCATCAGCAACAGGATCAAGAATACTGAAAGAAAATTAGTTGGCGTGAAGATTAGTTAACAGAAAATGTGGAAATGGGCCACTTTGACTTTGATGAAGGAAAAGGACAGAAACTTTTTATCTTTCCAGAAAGCAAACGAGAAAAGTTGTGCACTAAAACAGAGGTCAGGATACTGCTCAACTACTGTGGATCATCCACATAACTGCTTGTCTATGACAGTGACATGCAATTATCATAATCAAGACTCTGGTATAAAGAGAAAAAGGTTTCATTATCTTCATTTGTTAGGAACCTTATCTCCTTAGAGTATAAGCTTACCCTAAAGCAAATTTGTCTTGTGAACAAAGCAAATCATGCCAGGACATTGAAAAGTTCTATAAGGCACATTAATGGCAAGACATGCACACTTCAGCATGAAATTGATATGTGTGGTCAACTTTCAACTTAATCTCCTTTAAAAGAGCCTCTGTGAGATATCAGAACAATAGTAGGCTACCTGAAAATTGTGCCTTACTATGTTTTACTTAATGCCTTTAATCTTACCATACTGCAGTGAAGGCATTCATTAATAAACTTCAGCCATCATAAACTTCAAATCAAATACTCATAGAGGAACAACATTAATGTGAGATTACTATGAATCAGTGTCAACACTTCACAGTATTCCATTCACGTAAGTTTAGATATCCGGAAAATAGAAATGCAGGCCCAACATAATCACAAGAGCAAATACATGCTGAGATATAAACATAATCTACAAAAGAATGATCGCTTTTTCATGAATCTTAGTCATAATATCCTTGATGAAGAAGACTCTTTTCTTGAGACATTGGTTTTTTACTATATTTCCATCAGTTTCTTACAAAATCTGGAGGTTTGTACGTTCAACTCATCATAAATAATATGCCTATCAGTAAACATCTTCTGCTTTAAGCTTTTAACGATGATAGCACATATAAGCTCTATGCATATCTTACAACCTATCGCCCATAAAAGGAATCTTCTTTGGACCAAGCTTCAAGTTTTGGCTTGCACCAACATATACATAGCACCAAAATCATGCTTCTCGTGATATTATAATTTAGTGCTTTTCAAATGAACAGCAGGACCACTTCTAAAATGTGGGTTTCAGAAACTTTTTTGTTTCCATGTCATCTAAATAGTAAATGAAGTTTAGTCCAGCGCGCTAGTGTTTCAATGATGTATTTTCCAGTAGAAACTACAGCTTCTAAAACACTTAACAGCATTTCATAAGAAGCGACCACTGGAACAACTCTCAATTATCTAAACCACGAGAGGATTTGCACTGTCTTGTGGCCCAAAGAAAATAATTATACCTACGAACAAGGTCACACTTTCAAAGATATAACAAAAGTTCATCACAATCAATCAACAGAAGATGCATCATTATTTATCAAGACAAACATTAGCAAAACATTTCGCCTAGAAGTGTTGAAATCCCTAAGAGGAAAGAAGGACATGTGATTCATCAGCGCAGCAGAAAAACCATGTATAAAATAAAGAACGAAAGGTGAATATTCACCCAAAAGAACAGCACCATCAAGCAAAATTCTTCAGCTAATATCAGTAGAAAAGAGTGTTGCAACAATTTTCTGAAAAGAAAAGGCCAAGAATAAAAGTCAAAGAACTGAGATGCATGTAAAGATAGACATACAGTGCTTCTGTTTCCTGACTACCGAAGTGATGCTCATCAGCATTTAATACCTGAAAGAGAGGAAAAAGAAGTCGAATGCAAAAGTTGAGAATCCGTATACAAAACACAAGAAGCTTGATAAAGCTACCGTCAGAAATAAACCTTTGGACCTTTGATCCTTTTGTGATCCTTGCTCTTTTTCCTATCCTTTGCTCGATCTTGCAGTTGCTTTGAGACATCACCACCTTTAACGCTGTGTTTTTGCTTATCACGGGCCAGTTCAGCCAAGAAAGCTTCTCTTACAGCATCAGATTTTTCAGTTGCATCCTTCTCCAGCAAATCTTCCACGTGGGCCTGCCGTAGTATTTACCAAAGGGAACAAGTGATCTTATGCGAAGAAAATAAAATCATAATAAGAAATGCAACCAGAAACTGTCTCCAGAATAAATCCGAACCCGCAAAAATGATTTTATAAGTGGGACAACAACAGTATGGTAATCAAGAGAAGAAACAGGTCCCATCTTGATCTCTAATTGCTGCATGCTATAGACATTCCTCATGATTCTAGCATCAATTTTATTGAGCTGCAGGATGAACAAAATTTTATAGATTAACCACTAAAACAGACATCCAAATCGCATCAATGGTTGATTTAATGTCATCAAGAGATTAAGAAAAACAAACCTCCAATGACAAGCGCTCCTTCTGTCTTTGTATAGCTACCTCAATACAAGAGTCCATTTGACTTACAAAATCTTGCATCTTCCACTCACTAGCATCCGGAGAATCCACATCTGACTGCCAAGAAGTGACACCGGACACACTGTCATCATACCTGAACTGATTCACATTCAAGTCTTGTGCCTCATTAAGTATCTTTGTTATAAAATCAAGCTCAAGTCTATCTCCACCTCCTTCAGCAATGTCTTCATGCCACTTCCTAAGTATGGCCTCATAACTACGAAGAGCAGCATTTGTGCTTTGCTCCCTTTTCTTACGCTCAGCAATACAAAGGCTTTCAACGTTGCTGAGTGCCTCCTTATAATTCAAATGTTCGCACTTCCTCTCACACAAGCGCTGTAAATGATCAAACTCTTTCTCAAGCGTCTGAAGGATTTCCTGTCCTTGGTGAATTTTCTCTTCCCTACGCTGCTGCCATCCTACCAACTGATCAACAGCAGCATTCTTGCTGATAATCCACGAGAGAACAGCATCAGACTCGAAGAATCCATCCTCACGTTCCCTTTCCCTACCATCAATCCCCTCGGCATGTTTAATCCTACTCTCTGATACACCGGCAGCCCGGTCGCTCAATGAATGTCCATTCACAACTAGAAAAGATGAATCATCACTCAGAACAATCTGTTCGCAGATCTCATCTCCTTTAGAACTAATAGTAGTATCGACTGGACCGCTCTTATCTTGGTACCTATTCAGCCCACAAGAATGCGCCAGGTCCTGCAAGAACATAACCACTTTCCGAAGCTGAGCAGCACCCAAAAAGCATATACAGAGGGGAATCAAACCAACAACATGATTCACCAAAGGTTGCAACATAAGTCCTTGAAGTTCTTCTATCACATACTGTACCACCTTATTCAAATGACCGGCAGCAAGGCACTTGTGTTTAATGAGAATCTGGAACGAACTGTGAATCTTCTCGAGCAACTTCAGTCGCTCAACATCGTCTGCTACTGGCCATTCTAGCGACAGAAGCATCTCTCTGGACAGCATGACGTCGTCCGGTGCCTGAGAATCAGAAATTGCGCGGATTACCTCTTCCCCTTGCCCAATTTCACCAGATAATGTGCAATTTTGAAACTGTTTCAAGCATCCATCTTCTTCTTTGGATTTAAAGCTAGAGTACTCATTCTTAGCAAATAGATGCTCACCAACTGGATGCAATTCAACATCACCATTGCTACTACAAGCACTTGAAAGCAATTTCAGAGCATCGTCAACATCTACAGGCTTCCAACTACCATTAAGCAGCAAATCCACCCATTCGTCACCGACTTCCGACGGAAAAACCGCCTGCGATTTCGGGGCGAGATTGCCCATATGCTCGCGAACGACGTGATGCATGTGTGACTCCTTATCGACGAACTTCACCATACATCGGCAGCATAACCAGAAGCTCCACGTCTTGTTCTTATCCGCAAAGGAGATTGCTTCTTGTAGTAAATCCACTGCAACCACCCGGTCCTTCAACGCAGACGACAATGGAGACGGTGACGTCACCATTGACGTGCAATGCAGCTCGAGATCGTGAACGTTCACTCGGAGAAGGCCTCGTCTCTTTTGCACGTCCATGGATTGCCAGAACGACCAAAATCCGTCCATCCTCTCTTTGGTCGACAACTTCCTACTGGATCTCCGGCGCGATTCCCCCCGGTGAGGGCCTGCCGGAGCCTTGTTCCCAACGGCCGGAAGCTTAGGAGGTTCGGCGTCAGATTTTTGCTGCAAGATTCTCGCAGCTGCAACCCGTACTTCGATCTCCTTCCGGCGTTCCTCCGGCGTCTTCGTGACCTTCTTGATCTCATTGGGCCGCCGACTCTGCACCAGCCTGAGCTCCATGGGGTCCTCGGCAGCGACCGTGCGAACGGGAATCAGCCGGAATTTCTCCTCGCCGCCTGCGCCGTTGCCGAGATTCTTCATCCACGTCGAGATCGAGGCGATGTTTGCCTTCTGAATCAACGCATTGACTTCTTGCTGCATGTGAGCGATCCGTGCTTGAGGAGTCGGGTGCCTCTGCTGACTCTTGTCTTGCAGACTCTCCTTCGCGGGATCGATGGGGTCCTGAATCGCGAGCGCGCGTTCGCATGCCTGCACGACTTCTTCGTAGCCCTTGCTGTCGTTGGCGGCCTCGTAGAGAAGGCTCGCGTAAAAATGAGCGAATTCGATGGAATTGGGCGACAGAGTGACGGCTTTGTTTGCAGACTCGATGGCATTCTTGAGGTGCCTCTGCTTCGCGTACGCGTCCTCGATCAGAGACGCGATCTTCAAGCAGATGGTGCCGTGGACGCGATGCAGGAGAGCGGAGCTTTCATGGCGGCCGCACGCTTCCTTCGTGATCCGGAGAGCCTTCGTGTGGTTTCCCCGTCGCAGAGCGATCAACGCCTTCTCGCAATCCACCTTCACGGAGACGTCTGGCGACGGCGTAGCCGGAGATTTCACCGCTTCGTTTGCCGCTCCTTCATCGTCCTCAGCCGCTGGTGAGCCGCCGGCAGCTGTTTCTTCAGCAGGAAGGGGCGAATAGCTGGAGATAGGCTCTGTGGAACGGTGAGGGGAGGCCACAGCAGCATTTCGTTTCTTGTGATGACCACCCATGGAGAAGGACCACGACTTAGGATCAACCAACTGTCATTGGGACTAAATTTTACCAAGTAGGCAGAACCGAAGAATCCCAGTATGACAAATCAACGTTGGTGACGGTGAATTCAAACAAATGCTCCGACGATGGATGCTGGCGGTGGAAAATCCAAATGGATGATACGGAAATCGACCCTGGTGCTGAAGAATTGAAACGAGTGAATCGAAAATCGATGTCAATGATTCTGAATCCAAAACGGTGTTTCAAGAATCGACCGAAATCGATGCTAGTGATGGATAACTGAAATTGGGTGAGAAAAAAAAACGACGGAAATCGACGTTGGTGGTGAAGAAATGAAACGAGTGATTCGAAAATCGATTTTAGTAATTCGGGATCGAAATGGGTGTTTCAAAAACCAATCGAAATCGATGCTGGTAGTGGAGAACTGAAATGGGTGATTCGAGAATCGATGGGATAGAAACGCTAAATGGCAAGCACGAAGATTTGAGGGTGTGAGAGAGTAGTAGGCAGCAGCTGTGTTTCGTTGGTGTCCTTCGCTTGCAATGGAATGGAAGACGGGGCTTCACCAACTACCCAATATGAGGATTGAGAATATGAGAATTAAGGATCTCTCTGATAGGTGGGTTTTGGAGATTGCAAAAATAGATGGTAAAATGGGAAGAGGAAATAAAGTCGGATTCATCTGTCGATAATTTTTCTTTTCCTATTGCAGTCTGGTGATCTTTCCTCTCACTTGGTTTTATTGGCATTGTGGTTGAGTCTTTTGGTTTGGGCCGGTTTTGGTTCAATAATGTCACGGATTGGCTTTGGGTTCTTCTTTTGTTAATTCAACCTAATTCAACTACGTTGAGAGTGCAGGGTTGAGTAGAGTGCATCAAAACTAGTAGGGATGTTCGTGGAAAGGAGATCTCTGTGAGGACCTGATCTGAACAAGATGGATTCGAGAAGAAGTGAATAAGAAAAAGAGATAGAGGGAGTGGAAAAATCTCCGACTGGAATTAGATGGAGATGGAGATGGATAGTAGATTCCCGTCTCGCAAATCTGGTCCTGTATCCTCTTCATTAGTTTCAAAAAGTTAAAGCTCTTTCAAACCAGTTTCTTTTGATTTAGGTTGTTTAGGCTATAGAGTTTCGTAGAGTTTTGGTTCTCAAGATTAGTTTACAATGGGTAGGATGCGGAGATAACATGTCAAGCCTTTCCTCAACAGGACTCTGCGAGGATCCTTGAGAATGAAGAACTTTTTGCTTCCCATCATGAGATGAAGACAGGGGTGTGGACTTTGATCTCAATCCTGCTCCAAGAACATTCCTAATTAAATTCTTCCTAATCAAAACTCTGTTACACCCATAGCATTAGCTCAATGACATAGTGCCCTGGTGCCATTGCTGTTAGTGGGAGATGATGCATGTATGGTGTATTATAGGCTTACCATGAAAAAATATTTTCTATCAAAAGATTTGTGGGATTACATAAATCGAGCGATTCAATAATCAAAATTAGATTTTGAAAACTTAGACGCTGATATCTTTAAAGCTAAAAAAAAATACAAACAAAGTTTAAAAACTTTGGAGAAAATGAATGCATAACATAGATCATTTACACAAAAAAGAACTTGATGAGTCCGTCACACACAAAGTGCTACCTCAATAAAATCATAGGGTGAGCGTTGTTGTGGTGGTGGGAAGTTCGATTCTTGGAGGGTGCATGTGTGTCTAATGCGTGTTAGGCTTCAGCCTCCTCTCATAAAAAAAAATGTTGATCCCATCTTGTATTTTCCAAACACTACATGGGCTCGGTAGGGCTGGTAAACGAGCCAAACGAACAAAACGAGCAATCTTGCTTGGTTGCTCGGTTCGTTTTTTATACGAATGGGTCTATATAACTGCTAGGAGAAGAGTTTATGTTTGATTTTTTTTTTAATGATGGAAGGCTTAAACCCTTACACACATCCCGGGAGTCGACCTTGAAGTCTACAACACTCAAGTCAAGAGCCCTGGTGGGCTAACACCATACCATAGGTGCAGTTTACGTTTGGATTTGTTCATGCACGGCTCACTGTCCTTTTATGAGCCAAGCTTTAAGAGAGTCCTCAAAAGAGATTTGCCTTGATATTCAAAACAACGCGACCCTTCGTTTACCTCAAACACCTTAATATAATTACTTTAGGGTGTGGTTTTGGTGAATTTTCAGAAAATATCATTAATGAGATGTAAGAGCTGAACCAAATTGAACATTCATGTTCAGCTTTGATGGTTTAATGAATCAAACACTAACGAGCTAATAACAAATCGAACTGCACTAAATCAAACACTAACACCCCAATAATGTATAGTCTCGCTCAAACTATTTGAGGTTCGAATAAGTTCTTAAAATTCAACATATTTGATTGTACATGACATTGGTTAGCCTCAACTGCTCGACAGCAGCCCTCTAGGACCATTGCTGCTGGTGGGGAGTTCAACTCTCAGAGGGTGAATGTGTGGGTGTGAGTGTTGGGCTTTGGCCTTCTCTTGTAACAAAAGAAAAGAAGAAAGAAAATATAAAAAGCTTATATAAGAATGAATAAATACGATTGCTACCACTTGATAAACTAGGCTCGATATAGTTGATGTATATGATGTGGTGTTGTAAGTATTTATACTTATTCCATATCACATGGCTCCAACTTACTGATACGGCTCATACTATGAGTAAGTATGGGCTGGTCACAATGTGATTTTAGAAAAACACATTTTCTCGCAGATAACGATGATTATGGTTCTAAAGGAGACGACGAGAAGGGTGACGAGGTCGATATCTTTCTTATTTCAGATTTATTAGAACTTTTAGTTTTACACGTCACAATCACCATGATTGGGTAAATTCTATGTATGAGTATTAGATCATTTTTTAATTTTTATTTATTGAATGTGATTATGATTTATGTCTTCTGTAAATATGCTTGATAATGATTTAGTGTAAAGTGAACTTAATATTAATATAATTCCTTTTCTTGACAATTAAAAAAGTTACGAAACTGTTGATGATTTCAAGCTTCTTATGCTCTGCTATATTTTTATTCTTTTGTTAATAAAAATAGAGGAGCCACGTTTTATTGTTAAGATGATGAAGTGTTTAAACTAAAGATCCTCAAAATTTTATAAGAAAAATATGGCTTTGAATTTAAAATGGTGTTGGTGACAGTTTAGCCAGTGCAACAAAGATTGCAGGTTATAAGATTGGGCATTTGACTATACTAAAAGGCTACTAAAGCTTCGAAGGCAAACTCTCAAATATTGTTATTTCTTAATATTTATAATTATATTTGTAGTTTAGACCATTGTCATAGAGATCTCTAAACTAAATATAATCACATGCAAAAAAGAAAAACACAAAATTAGCCATGCACATGCATATGCAAGTGCAGCATACTAATTTAAAAATAATATATGTGTGTGTGTGTCCGTGTCTGTTTCTTGTATGTGTGCAATTAAGTATTTTACACAAACCAGGTATGTGCTTTTTGTCCAATCACTGGATTATAAGTTTGGCAATTTTAAACATGACTCGACAACCCAGTGAATCTTTGTTCATATTGATTTCAACGTATCATTGGTTGGTCTGTGTCAATGCAAAGCAAAACGGCAAAAAAAGTCGGGTTATGATGTGACCTAAAATGACCCGAACATGATCCAAATATATAAAGTGCTAGCAATAGTCTTAAGGTCATCAAATGCACATTCTTAACGAAATGAAACATTAACAAGAAAATATATATATAGTTGATTTGAATGCTCTTGATCAACAACGATTATTTCAAAGTAATGCACTGTCACTATAAATACTAGAATAGTACGAAATAACATAGAACCGTGATGAAAATAAATTACAAATTTCCTTTTGCAACAAAGAACAGTGAAGATTTAAATGTCACAAAAGCATATTTATCATTTAAAAACTTTTGCATTTTTTTGCACTTGATCCTGGCATCAGCCTATGTTTGTTAGAGCATATTTGTTAGAGTGACAAAACAAAAGGCGACCGTTAATGAATGAATCATGCTAGTGTCTAAGTACAAGAAGGTAAGGTTGTGTGTCATTGTTTCCTTTGATCAAGTTGTGTTGGTGTCAATCTTTTATTTTGTAGATGACACAATTTCTTGAGTAGTCGGTACTCGAGAGATTGAATTTAACATTATAAAAGAAATGTTAAGATAATGCTATTTTTCGAGGCACAATAAACGCTAACCTTTAGGTTCAATTGTCACTACTGGTATCAAATAACCAAATACAATGAATACTTATAAACACCTTGAGGATACAACGAAGATCTTCGCTTCGTCTTGCACAAATGCAACCAAGTCTTAAATAAGATGGCAAAGCAAAGATGATTATGTAGCAAATCCAATTAATGCTATAATAAAACTTATAACTCTCTTCAAAAGCTAAGTAGAAAAAGACTCATACTATAAGGAAAAAGTTAGATGAATCTTATCTATAATGCCACTATATATATAGATACGTGAAGATGTAACTCATGATATGCTATTAATGAGTATGATTGAAATTCAAGAAGGTGACTCTTAATGCCATAACATGATTATTAAATGCATATAGGTTAAAATAACTATTAAGTGTTATTAATGAGTACAATTATCATTCAAATAAGTGACTCTTAATGCCACAACATTATTGCTAAATGCTCGAGTTGCAACTACTACATGTCTACTAACGAACGCAATTATCACTCAAGTTACTATTAATTCTACAATAAGATTATTAAATACTCATTAGTTGCAAACACTATAACACTCAAATAAGTATCTTTTAATGCTACAATATGACTGCAACTATAACATTTACCAAATATTTTTGGATATTTTGAAAATCACTCAAGTTGAAGGTCTCTCTCTTTTGCAGTGCTTGACACTCAATTTCTTGCATCAGTTTACTCAAGTTTTTTAATTACTCAAGCTTTTTAATGCATTTGTCTCTCATCTTATATTTGTATTAGTGTCAGAACTCTCTCCTCAATAATTGCATTATGCATGGAGTTTCTTCTTAATAGATCTGGCTGGTATTGGGAAAACTGAAACCTTGAATTGTAACCAAATTGGTCTGGAGCCGATTCCGGGTGGTTCCATTATGTGTCAAAAACTATATGAAACCAACAACAGATTTCAAAATTAAGGAAAAAAGTTATGTATGGAAGGTGGAACTGAAACTGAACCGTGCAATCCCTGGTCCCGGTTTCAGGCAGTTTCCAGCTCAGTTCCCTTTCGGTCAAAACCATCAAGCCGGTTCCAAACCGGCCATGTTTACTTATTAGTGTATTTGTATACATAATAAAATTTATAAAGACTAAACTGAAGATTAAAAAGAAAGAGGGAAGATAAAGAAAAGCCCCTCATATTCAAAGTCTAAATCCAAATTCTCACCGAAAACAAAAAACGAAAAAGTACATATCAACAAACATGGCTGTGCAGATCGTCAGTTGGATCTTAAAATCCTAGAATACAGACTCATTAGAACACTCAAATTGTTGGATTTTGAGCAAAGGATCCCATTTATGATCTTAGCGGGATCATGATCATTACATTTATGGAGACAATTCAACCATACAATATAAGAACTATCCGTTTAGATATACATTTTCAAAACATTTGTGTTGAGTTGAGTTTAACCATACAATAATGATGTGTTAGAATAATATATTTTGTATGATATAGACTAATACATGTTTGTAGTTTTATTTTAAAAATAAACACAGTATAGGATCCTTCAGATCCATATTTGCTTCCACCAACTTCAAACTTTGTAACTTCATTCGATGTTAGGTAGATTTTACAACATTGGCAATTCGGAAGGGATTAGATGACGATCACTGTTTAAAAAGTGGAGATTTGGAAAAGAAAACATTCGCTAATTGAGAACATGATAGGAGAGATTGAAGCGTATATATATGTATATATAATTTTCACCTTTCTCAAAAGGAAAGAGAATTACATGATCCGGTTCGAGTCCCAATTTCGAATTAAACCAATATAATTGATTCTCAAATTTTTGAAAACCGTATCAAACCAATAGTCTGTAAAATTGTCCATAGCGTTTAACCACAATTTCATAAACTTAATATTGTGCTAACATGTGACGGTCATAAGTATTATTATAGATAAATTTAAAAAAGTTATACCACTTACATATACACATATATAGTGGTACTTCAAATTAAAAAAGGATCGAACTCTGTGGAAACAAAGAACCTATGTAGCCAATGTATGGAAAGGCTTAGTTGTTGTTGTTCCTTCGAAATGAAGGCCCAGTGCCACTCATAACCAAATATTTTTTTTCTTTCAGCTTGTGAAGGCATAGTAAGTTCTTTTAATCACCACATTGCCTCATGCTGACTGTCAATCTTCAGTTCTATACCTGATTCAGTTATCCTTTTGAGAGGACCGCATGATTCATGTTTACTTGATGTCTTACAACCAGTCCGGTTTCCTAAAGGTACACTTGTAAATTTTAGAGACATCTTATAGAACATTTTAGAGGAAGAAAGAGAGGTATCCTATTTTAAAGAAAGAAGGACATTCACATGATATTTATTGATCTAGAAAAAGCTTACAATAAGGTGTGAAGGGATGCTCTTCGGAGAACCTTAAAAAAGAGAGGTATCCTATTGATATACATAAATCTCATAAGATACATGTACGATGGTGCAAAAACATGTGTGAGGACTCATGAAGGAATGACATATTCCTTTGAAGTTAGTGGGTTACATTAGGGATCAACTTTAAGTCTATATTATTTATATTAATATATTCAAGATAAAATATCTTTGTATATGTTATTTGCTGATTACATTGTGTTAGTGGATGAGTCTAAGAAAAAAATTAATAGGAAATTGGAACTATGGAGATAAACATTAGAAAGTAAAGACTTTTGACTTAGTATAATAAAGACAAAATATATGAAATATAAATTTGTTCATTTGGGTATTTGAGAGGACATAGAAATTAAGATTCATACATATTGCATCCCGCACAAGGAAAGTTTTAAATACCTAAGGTCAATTTTTAAAGTTGAAGGTATCAATAAACATGTTGAGTATCAATTTTTAAATTTGTTACGCATAGAATTAATTTCGGTTGATTAAAATGGAGAGGGATATCAATTATTCTATGTGATAAGAAGATATCATTAAAGTTGAAGGTAAATATTATAGAGCAATAATTAGAGTTGCTATGTTTTATGGTTCTGAGTGTCGGGCATTTAATCATAACATATACAAAAGAAGTTTGTAATACAAAAGATATTTGTAACAGAAATGAACATGTTGAGATGGATGATTGGTTACATAAGGAAAGACCAAGGAAAAACCGTATATATAATGAGGTTATTAGAAACAAATTGGGAGTAGTACCAATAGAGGATAAAATGAGAAAAAATCGTTTAAGATGGTTTGGATATGTAGAAAGACTATCTAAGAACGCTCTCGTAAGAAGATATGAAAAAGTAGATTGTGAAAATATTAAAAGAGGAAGAGGATGACTCCAAAAGTGTTGGAAAGAAACAATAAAGAATGATCTAGTTTATATTGAGTTAAATACTAGCAGGGTACGAAAACAAGAATCCATGTAGCCGACTCCATCTAGTATGGGAAAAGGCTTAGTTGTTATTGTTGTTGCTAAAGAAAATAGGCTCATTGTCAATTCCATTTAGTCCATGTAGACATACCCAATTTTGATGATGATAACGCTTCTCATGTTCCATAAGAATAACTGGTTGGCCACAGCTCCTTAATAAACTTTGCTTGACACCTAATGCAAATTTACCCCATGGAACTTTCAAATGATTGGATGTTTCCTTTATAGTTTGCAGATCATACTGAGTTGAAAGTGAAATTTGGGATGCAACTAATTTCTTATCTTGAGATCTTGTTGTGCATTATCAATGATGCCTTTACACAAATTATGCTTTTGTTTTTTCCATTATTCAGTTGCCTAAATTATTTAAAATGATATTGCAGGTTGAGTTGGTGAACATAAAGAGGCTTAATGTGCAGAAACTTCGTCTCGGAGGCACACCCAGAGAATCTTATTTCATGGTGAAACCAGGACATTACTAATAACGAGGACAGAGTCCAGAACTGATTTCATATCCACTTCAGATATTTGTCGTGTGGATCCTCTCAGTGGCTTTATGAATTCATGTTTTAAGTTTGATCCAGGTGAAACGCCAAAGTGCATGCAGTTTATGAAGGTCGGAAACGAGCAGCTGTTAGTGGTTGGAACCAGCCTTTCCCTTGGCCGGCTTATAATGCCCAGTGGAGAAGCTGAAAGGTGGTTTTCTTTTAATGGCCTTTCAGCTTGTTCTCTGTTTATTTTCTTTAAAACATTTTGATTAATGATACCTGAAATTTATTTGTTTCTTGGTACCTGGGACATAAATATCAATTGGTTTTATGAAGTGTAAGATAGAAGTCTGTCTTCTTAGTGTACATCTTTCTTTCTGTGCTTTATCTGAGAATCATTAGAAACCTATCGTAGCTAAGTTAGTGGTGGATGGCAACTACTGTTCTTTCATTTGAACTTAGAGATTTAACAGTAGCTCTGTGTTTGAATTGTATGTTTTACTTTGCACTTTCTAACTTGTTGCCTCTAATACTTATGTAGCCAACTATTTGATCATGCAACATTTTTTATTTAGTAACTTGCTGTTTCCCTCCTCAAGTAATGCCTGAAGTGGGTAATGCGATTCACTCGAGATTGTTTTGCATGTACTTGTCTCTCCACAATTAATGAATTAGTGACTGGGTTACCTGTTATTTCTTAATAATACTTGCAGCTATAGTAATTTGGTTACCTGAATTTGCATATATAATTAGTCATGATAACATCACATGCATTTTGTTTAGACTATTTCACTGTACCCCTGTAACTTTAGTTTCTTTGTCAATGCTTGCTATCATATCATGTGGAATTTCATTGCCTGGCTTCAAAACCTTCAAAAGCATATAAAGTGGCTTTTCTTTTCAATACCCAAATAAATTTAACCAAGTATGCCTTGTCAAATAGACTCATTCACATTTTATCACAACGTGCAACATGAAGGGAAGTGTTTTACATAGGCAGATCTGTACCGCTGATCGAATTCTGATTTTTTTATAGTTTTATTGTTGAGCGCCATGTAGGGTTTCATTGTTGTATTTTTTATGCTCGCTGTTATGGTTTTGGGCCGTTCATAATTAGCAGCAGGTCCACGTCATGGCAAGGTGGGGTCTCTGCCCCACCTGAAATTCGGAAAATTCAGTGCTGCACAATGTCCACCGAAAGGGACAGCAAGTACAGTCGAAGTGACCAAGCAGAATTTTCTCAAGATGAAAGTACAAAATATCCCTAAACGTTCTACAAATGACCAAAATAGAGTATTTATTTATCCCCTTTCAGACTATTTATTCTAACGCTAGGAAAGGCTATTTATGTTTGCTTATTCTATAAAAGCAAAGCCTGTCACGTTTTGTATATTATTCCTGCAAACCCAGCTCCAGGGGCTTCTTTACAAAGATCCACCAAGAAATTCAAGTTTTCAACAGCCTCTAAACATGTCCTACATCACATTTCTTTGTCTAACTCAAATATATTAAGACTTACATGTTCAAAGAGTTCATTTTCTGTTCAAGCTCTTGACTTCATCCTGTCAAGCTTGACATGGCTCATCAACTATCACTATTTTATCTGCATCTTCATTTCGGAGTGCAAAATAGACGGGTGCCTTAGCACATGTGTTCTGACCATCATATATGTCATAGAACTTGAAATTTGTATAATATGGGTACGGCATTTGAAACAAATAAATTTTAAATGAGGGAAACCCGAACAAAATTGTCATAGCATGAATATAGTAAATTTAAAATGATACATGATCTATTTAAAAAGCGGCATTGGTATTGTAGTTGCCTGACTTCTGTTAAGTCCAAACCTTCAGTTGTAATCTAAATATGGACCAACATTATTGTACATAACACTACATCATTTCATAGAATATATACTAAAAGATTAAGATTATGTATATATATAGACACACACACGTGCACACGCTTTTAACTTTGCCACCCCCCCCCCCGCCCCTCAAAAAAATGTTTCTAAATCTGCCACTTCTCATAATATGGGATTGTTATATCCCTACTATCAAGCAGGACTATCATTTGGTAGTCCTGAGAAGGTTGTGCGTGTTGGTTGTGGGGCGTTGGTAGTGAGATATTGATGTACTGGAATCCATTAGTGTAGTCTCTAATAGCCCGGCGAAACATTAATGGTGAACAGTGAAATTTCTTTCAGTTTTTGGTTTGGGTTTATGCTTACGCAGTATATATGTCTTCTGCATCATGACGTTTTTTGCTTTACATAATACATTCCATGATTATCAGAAATGATTCTTTTGCACACATTAATGTGTCTATGTGTAGGCATTTATGTTTAGTGTATGTATGTGCATTTATGTATGTATTTCTGTATGTAAGTATGTACATGTGTATGTATCTACCTGTTTAGTTCACGTATGTCGACTGTGGTACGTCAATGTTGCAACCTTTTCATGTGCTTTCACTGGAAAAATAAGTCACATCGATTCATCTAACCTGCTATTTACGGTTGCAGCACAAAGGGGCGGGTCCATGTGTTCTGCCTTGAAAATGCACATAACTCAGATAGCAGATCATTGGCCTTGGATTCAAAATCAAGTTCATCGGCTCAATCAAGTTCTCCATTCCGTGAAATTATAGGATATGCCACTGAAGAGTTATCAAACGGTAGCTTGTGTAGCAGCCCTGATGACAATAATTTGGAAGGAATGAAAAGTGAAGAAACTGAAACAATACAGTTAAGGATAATCCATTTGTTAAAATTGTCTGGAGCTGTTCTTGCTGTCTGCCCATACCTTGATCGGTATCTACTGTTATCTGCTAGTAATATTGTAAGAATTCGTTTCCTTAGTAAGACTAATATGACAGCCTCTGCCAACTATGATAACTTTATTTTCTGTTATATCCTTGAGAAATTTGTTTCTGACGTGAGTTTCCTTGTAGCTTTATGCCTATGGGTTTGTCAATGAAAACCCTCAACGTCTGAAAAACCCGGCATCAACAAGGACACGCTTTGTTATCACTTGTCTTACAGCTCATGGTAACAGAATTGCAGTGGGAGATTGTCGTGATGGGATCTTCTTTTATTCCTATCTAGAAGTAAACACTAATTTTTCATGTCTTGGAGCCCTTCATGATAAAATTGACTATGAGTCACAAATGTTTAGCACAAGTCTTCCTCAAGGAAGAGCTTGCAATTCTCTGCCATACTTTATCATCTTCTTCATGGTTTAGGACCAGAGTAAGTTGGAGCAGCTCTATTGTGATCCCTGTCTGAGGTTAGTTGCTGATTGTGCTCTCCTGAGCTCGGAAACTGCTTTTTGTGTCAGACAGGCAAGGAAGTGTTTCAGTTCTGTCCTGTTTTAATGATCTAGAAGGTAAAACCCGTCCTCATTTTGATGCTAAGTTTGTGGAAATTGTTCAATTTTTTACACTTTGGGCATTCTGCCCCTGTTATTGTGAAGTAAGCAAGGGTCACTACATTTTCGCCCAAATGTAGTGAATCAATTGCCAAGAGGGTTTCCACATCATGGATGGGTGTGAGTAAAGAAGTTAGTCCCGCTACATTGCAGCCCAAATGTAGTGAAAAATTTTCAGAGAGGGTCTCCGCATTTTGATTATGAATGGATGCAGGGGTAAGAAAGCTAGTCCTAGATAATAAGATTCTTATTGGTTCTTGGAATATCGGAACATTATACGGTAAGCTAATGGAGGTGGTAGATACTATGATTCGGAGAAAGATTCATATTCTATGTTTACAAGAGACAAAATGGGTTGGAGAAAAAGCAAAGGAGATAGAGGATACATGTTTTAAATTATGGTACTTAGGTAAAGAAAAGGCTCGAAACGGAGTTGGTATTATCATAAATAAAGATTTAAAGGAGAGTGTAGTAGACATACAACGATATGGTGACCGAATCGTGACATTGAAATTAGTGTCAGGAGCAGAGGTTTTGAATATAGTTTGTGCTTACGCACCCCAAGTAGGACTAGAAGATAGTATAAAGACAGTTTTTTGGGAAGAGTTAGATAAGGTGTTTCAAAAGATTCCACAAAGGGAGATGATTTGTTTAGGAGGAGATTTAAATGGACATATTGGTAAAGAGGCATTAGGATATCAAGGGATTCATGAAAACTTTGGTTTTGGGGATATAAACAAGGAAGGTAGGGAGATTTTAAATTTTGCTATGGCATTTGATCTCTTTATAGTCAATACAATCTTCAAAAAACGAGATGAACATTTAATTACTTATAAGAGTGGCTTATCACAAACATAAATTGATTACTTTATTTGTAGAAAAAAAGATAGAGCGTGTTGTAAAGATTGTAAGGTAATTTCAGGAGAAAGCTTAACCACCCGACATCAACTTTTAGTTATGGATTTACAAATAAAAAAATGGACAAAGAAGAAAAGAGTGCATCGAGCTATTCGGACTAAATGGTGGAACCTCAAAAGCGAGAAAGAAGATATATTTAAACATAAAGTCCTTCAAGGAGATGCTTGGAATTATGTTGGCACACCCTGTGATATGTGGAACAATATGGCTATACATATTAGAAAAGTGGCGAAAGATGTGTTAGAGGTATCTAAGGAAGGTGTACCGATACAAAAAGAAGCTTGGTGGTGGAGTGAAGTAGTGCAAAATAAAATCAAGGCAAAGAGGGCATGTTATGAATTACATTATGCCAAGAAAACTAGTGAAACTTTAGAAGCTTATAAGAAAGCAAAGAAGGAAGCGAAAAAGGCTGTTAGTGAAGCAAAAGCTAAGATTTGGGAGACTTATATAAAAAACTCAACTCAAAAAAGGGTGAAAGAGATATTTTTAGGATAGCTAGGGCTAGAGATAAGAAAACTAAAGATCTTAATTATGTTAGATGCATAAAAGACAAGGAGGAAAAAATTCTAGTGGCAAATGATGATATAAGAAATAGATGAAAAAACTATTTTTATAATATTTTTAATGAAAATAAAGATGTTAGTGTTAGTTTAGGAGATTTAGCCAAGTCAGAAAAGTATATAAACCACAATTTCTACTGATGTATTCAAAAGAATGAAGTCAAAGAGGCTCTTAAACATATGAAGGGTGGTAAATCGGTAGGACCAGATAATATTCCTATAGAAGTTTGGAAAATACTAGGAGAAATAGGAATCACTTGGCTCATAAGAGTATTTAATGAAATAAAATTGTGCGAATTATCTAGGTATCAAGTTAATGAGTCATACTATAAAATTATGAGAAAGAATTATCAAATGTAGGTTAAGACAAGTATCAAGTACAACAGAGAACCAATTTGGATTCGTGCCAGGCAGATCTACTATTGAAGTGATTCACCTTTTGAGACGTCTTATGAAACATTTTAGAGCAAAAAAGAAAGACCTTCACATGATATTTATTGATCTAGAAAAAGCTTATGATAGGGTACCAAGGGAGGTTCTTTGGAGAACTTTGGAAAAAAGAGGTATCCCATTGACATATATTAACCTGATAAGAGACATATATGATGGTGCAAAAACATGTGTGAGGACTCATGAAGGAACGACAGACTTCTTTGAAGTTAATATTGGGTTGCATCAAGGATCAACTTTAAGTCCATACTTATTTATAATGGTGATGGATGAGTTAACAAAACATATTCATGATGAAGTACCTTGGTGTATGTTATTTGCATATGACATTGTATTAGTGGAGGAGTCTAAGGAAAAAGTTAATAGAAAATTGGAACTATGGAGAGAAACATTAGAAAGTAAAGGCCTCCGACTTAGTAGAACAAAGACAGAATATATGGAATGTAAGTTTGATCATTTGGTTACTTCAGAGGACATGGAAATTAAAATTGGCACACATTGCATTCCCCAAAAGAAAAGTTTTAAATACCTAGGGTCAATTTTTCAGAGTGATGGAAGAATTGATGGAGATGTTACACATAGAATTAATGCTGGTTGGTTAAAATGGAGAGGAGCATTAGGTATTCTTTGTGATAAGAAGGTACCATTAAAGTTAAAAGGTAAATATTATAGAGCAGCAATTAGGCCTACCATGTTTTATGGTTTTGAGTATTGGGCAGTTAATCATCAACATGTACAAAAGATGTCTGTGACAAAAATGAAGATGTTGAGATGGATGAGTGGTCATACAAGAAAAGACCGTATACATAATGAGGTTATTAGAAACAAATTAGGAGTGACACCAATAGAGGATAAGATGAGAGAACATCGTTTAAGATGGTTTGAACATATAGAAAGAAGATCAAAAGAAGAACCTATAAGAAGGTTAGAAAAACTAAATTTGGAAAGTATTAAAAGAGGTAGAGGACGACCACAAAAGTGTTGGAAAGAAACAATAAAGAATGATCTAGCTTATTGGGAGTTAACTGCTAACATGGCACACGATAGGGATATGTGGAAACAAAGAATCCATGTAGCCAACCCTGTCTAGTACGGGAAAAGGCTTAGTTGTTGTTGTTGGGCACTCTGCCCCTGATATTGTGAAGCACTCATTATCATGTTTATGCATTACATGAAGTGCTCTATTATATATTTTTGCAAAGCTTGACCTTAAATATGGATATATATATGTGTTCATGTTTGTGTCTCTTTGTCAAGTCTTGGATTAGAAAAGCTAATTACAAGATTGCTACTTGTAGTTTTTGGCGGCTATAGTAATGTTGCTAAGGATCCCAATACAATGCTATGTTAGAGTCTTCTATGATAAAATAAACGCTTTTATCTAGATCAATCATTTGACTGAAAGTTTGAAGCTACTATTTCATTTCATCATGATATGGTATCTAGTGCTGACATTTGTCCTTAGAATCATCTAAGGTGCGTCAGAAATATTTTCTGCAATTTTTCTTTTCAAAAACCATATTGAATGGATGACGTGTATGTTACATATTCTTTAGATATTCGAGTTTGCTGCGATTGTCTTGATGCTTTCTTATATGCTTACAATTGAACGAACATGTTATTCCGTTCCACTCTGTTTTCCTTCTCTTTTTCTGTACGTGATTTATGATTTTTTGAGATAACTTATATAGTTTTCTTTTATACTACATGGCTTTTTCTGCAGGCTTTTTTCTTAAGTACAACACAAACAACCTATCAAGATTCTAATGTTTTGTTTTATGGAATTTCAGATAATGCATGTCCAGAGCGAAACCTAACAATTTGGTGTTCTTATTTCATGGGAGAAACAGTTATGAGAGTGAGGAAGGTACCAATGAGCTTGTCTTGTGACTGTTGGACTTTTAACATTAACAGAGTAGGTGTTCCATGGAACGATTTTCTTTCTGTGTGCATATTGTAGCAATCGAATGAGAGCTTCTTAATGTAATTTTACCTTTAAGCTTTCCTTTGACCAAAAGTATCAATGCAATCAACTGATATCGATAAAATGGAGTCTTTGCTGAGCTAGCATGAAGTAAAATGGGGCTGTGTCAATATTAGAAAAGAGTGGGTGGTAATGTTGATGCAGGCTAATGTACTTAATTTGGCAGCACCTTCTCCACTGTTTAACAAATTAACGATTTTGTTCCAAACTTTCCCCTACTTTAGTCCTGACTTGTGACTTTTCATCAAAGGTTACCGAAGTTTCCAACATGTACATCATCATTTTCTGAAACTTGTTTCCCTCTCTAACAATCTTTCCCAGGCAAGTTTTTTTCGTGTAATGAAAAGTGATTGGTTCCAATTGTTTGATGGTGTTTTTCTTGCTTCTGCTTCATGTAGTCATTTATGATTTAATCATTAAAAGTTGACCTTCTGCTCCAGTTCTGTCTCTATTTCAAGGAGAGAACGTCTACTGTTCTTTTAATTTAAGAAAGGAAACGCTGAAGTTGCAGGATTGATATTGAGACGTAGGTTTTGAATCTGTGAAGTATAGGATCAGTGAAGAAATGTTAGATGTTAATGCTGTCTTTTAGGCCTTTTTGGAAATAGAGTTATTGATTTCTCTAGGTTATATGCTTCCTGTCTCACCCATTTAATGAACTCACCCTTATAAATGACTAAACCTAATTTAGTTTACTGTTTGCTTTGAGCAGCATTTTGTTGTTGAGAGTCCCTATGTTCTGTTTCATACTGTTTGGCATTTGATACTCATAGTAATTCAATATTCTTGGTCCCTTACCTTGGTCGCTACAGCTCAATTTGTTTTCCTGTGATGTTCACAAAATACTGCTTTTTCTTTTCCTTCTTCTCTTTTGTTTCTCATTCAAAGGTGTGAAGAAAGACAGCAATGTACTAGGACCGAACTCTTTCTGTTTTTCTGGAACAGTTAAATACATTAGAAAATGTCGGCAGTGCCCCTGTACACGTGTGCTAAATGTGATCTTGAGAGCTATTTTTGAGTACTTTCAGCTATGAGTAGATGTCCTCTGTGTTGAATAGACATACTCTTTTTATATATCTCATATGCTTTGGACACCTTCGAATCAATGCAACTGTTTACTTTTCAGGGATTCTTTTCTTATCGGCTTCCAACAGCTGAAGCAAAAAGGGGTTGTGGTAGCAGTAGGAGTGACCGCCCTTGGTTTCATCAGATCATACTGTCATTGCATGTACCCTTCTGGGAAGTATAGTGATATTTATACCCCTCCCAAGGTAAGTTTCACTTCTTCGTGTTTATCATATATTGAACATGGCTCCTTCTTTGTTGTCATGACATGTTCTGTTATTACTATTGTGTTGCTTGCTGCAAAACCAGTTGCTCACCTCGCTAGCTTTAAGCTAAAAGAGGTTGCTGGTATGGTACCTATCAAGGTGCATCTTATCAGGGTTTGAGACCCAGTACCTGTGTTCGATTATTGTGTCATGGGTATTTCCTAATTAGGGGCATTGAAATTGTCCGGTTGTCATTTGACTTGAAAGTCCTTAGTTGATGGCGGACCAACTCATATGCTTACCTACTCGTGATGGCTCCACCATTACTGTTGGAGCTTGGCTTCAACTTGGTACAATTAGATCTCGAATAGAGTTGCAAGTCCCTATGTAGAATTCTCTTGGCTATTACCTGTTGGAAAAGTAGTTTTCGTTGCACGGTGCTTCCATTCTTATCTGTTTGTTGTCCTCTGCTTTGCCTAATCATGAACATGAATATACAGGGAAGACCATGATTTGTTAGAAGCTATACAAGCCAAGCTTGTTGTTCACCCTCTGACTGCACCAATACTGGGAAATGTCCATGCTGAATTTCGTGGGCGAGGATCTCTGGCAAGTATATTAGTGCATTTTGTACTTTATGGTGTCTCCAATATATTAACTTTTAGCATAATTTCTTCATGATACTTATTTATGACGCTGTTTTCTCATGATATGCATACTTTCTTTTTTTCTGTAAAAATGTGAAACATGGTTTTGTTAAACTTGTTTGGTATATAAAATGCACATCATCAATGTCCAGTGATGTTGGAAATTGTGGACAAAATTGTGACCATCTTGAACATGTTCAAAACTTTCCAAGTACGTTCCAGACATTGATGTGATGGCTGCTGTTACGCCATTTATATTCTTAGGGTGAAAGTTTGATAGCAACAGAGTAGATCCCTTATTTATCTGGACAGGATTAGCAAGATCAAATCAGCCAATGGAGCCATGTATAATATTTATATGAAACCCAGGTCTTACCCGAGTTGTGATTAAGGCAAAGGCAATGCACGAACATTAAGAAAATGCCAACCTTTTAGGTAGGACATACTTGTGGTCTACATTTCTTGTATAATCCATGCCCTTCACATGAAGACCCAGATAGGTTCTGGTGCTAACATTCTGAAATAAGATATGGATTGGGATCTACGTGGGTGTGAACCAAAGCTTACCTGTTGAGACCCCTTTTCTCACGGGAAGAATGTTCAAAGAAGCACAAGCCAAGGATATCGCCACTGCATCTAGTGTACTACTTCATAACATGCTAAAAGAGAGTTGCTTTTTTTTATGGCCTACTTTAACATTACGTGCTACGTGATTCATTTCTTCAAGTGTGTCTTGTGTATCGGGGTAGGAGACCTTTTCTTTACTGACTATAGTCCTTCGGTATAAATAAGATCCTATAGTTAGTTCATGGCTCCCACTGAGAGTGATAAAAGATCTAATCGATGTCCTCGATCTGTATATGGGGATATTGGCATTTGTACATTGTACATCACGTGAGCTTGCTTCTCCATCTGAAATAATGAGAGGCCCAAGAATGTTTAGTGCTTCTAACTATTTATAATGGATGTTGCAGGTAGGGGTACCGCAGATTCTTGATGGAGACATGCTGTCGCAGTTCTTGGAGCTTACCAGCCTTCCACAGCAGGCTGTGCTGTCGTCTGACCTAACTGGTTCTAGCAGTTCAAAAGCCAAGTTTTTATCCAAGTCATTGCTTCCAGTCGAGCGGGTTGTACAGTTGCTTGAACGCCTTCATAATTCTCTCAGCTAGCGTATTGTATTCCCTACCACTCGTGGGCTGACCCACTGCATGGTTATACTCAGTTATTTGGAATTGAGAATTAAACGGTAGTTGATTCATCAAACAATGATTACTATGCTCCTCAGAGACTCGGACTGATGATCTTCGGCATGATTGGATCATATTAAGCTATTACTGAAATCCTTCACTTTTTAAGGGCAAACAGTCTCTTTTGGCGAGTCTGTCAGTCCGTGGCAATGGTTCTCTTCTTCGAGGAGGCACTTTGTGGAAGAAACTCGGCAACGAAGACTGTCTTTCCCAGATAATTAAATGATGTGACTCAAGTGCTTGTGCAGTATATGAACTGTCAGGTCAATTTTCGTGTCAAGTTGCAGCTTCATAATCACAGAGGTGCTCCATTAAAAAGAAAAGGTTGACCTTGAAGAAAGCCATGTTTTATGGTCTCGCTGCCTGAAATATGTTAGAAGCGCAGCTGAGATCTGAAATCATTGTTGCCTTTTATACGGGAATTATGACATATCAAGTGAAGCGTAGGGGGATTCAAGGGTGATGTGCTTTCGTCTCTCTTCTGCTTCTCTATAAGCTCTCTGCGAGTTGGCAACTAGAAATTTCGAAATACGTTTACATGACAGAAGAAAGTGTATTGTTGATGCCATGGACAATTGACGTCTCATAAAGTTCTTGTACAGTATATTGTTAGGGTGAAATTAGAGAAATTGGGTTATTGGTCCTTGTATATATGTCATATCTAGATATCTACAACTGTTATAGAATTTGATGTAAATTATGACTTCGCATCAAATACTTGGTGAATATCGTTGTTTCTTCCGACTTCTTTCGTTTTTCTCTCTTTACACAGCAAGACTCTAGTCACCTACCTCAGTACTGCTCACCCTAAGCATACTTAAACTTTTAAGTGCTGATTGAGATCGGTAGCACACTTACTTCTCCCCTCCTCTCTCATTATATCAGGGCTATGTGGAAACAAAGAATTCATGTACTTGACCCATCTACTATGAGAAAAAAAAAAGATTTAGTTGTATATATATCTTATATAAGAGAGTAGGAGCTGTCAAACAGCTTTTCATATTAGATATTGTTATTTGCCTAATCAATGGGACGATGATGATCAAAACACATATTTTATGTCATATTTAATGTATTTATGTACATTAAATGTGATATTAATCTTTATTTAATGCATTTATGTACATTAATAATCTTGATGTTGATGTTGACGGGTGGTTTATTAGAGACTGGTATGAGTGGGTGTTTAGCAACTTTCAGTTTCTTTTATATATATTGGCTTGCAATTATCAACTTTAATGGTTCATAGGATTGTGCTATAATTATATTATGTATATTCTTTGCTGAAAGAAAGTTATCGCAGGCTGGAAAGCAGGTGAAGATATGCAACACCAAAACAGTGGCACTCATTACTTCCACCACCTAACCTTTTTTTCTCTTTTTTGCCTGCTCCCTAACCTTTTTTTCTCTTTTTTGCCTGCTCCAGTGCCATAACCAACCCATTCCCTCTCCCAACTTCTATTTCCACATCTACCTGTACTGTGTCTTCTTCTTTCCCTCATAATGAGTGGCAGGTCCGTGCCTACCGGAGATGCAGCAATAGCCCCACCCAAAGTATGAAAAATCAACCTGAAAGCTATAGTTCACAGTCGAATTCCTGCACTACTTGTTGCATGGGAACGCGATGTGGGAAACAGCGAATGTGTTAGACAAAGTATGATTGTTTCTATAAATATCTGAATTCAAATCCTCTCATTTGCTAAGAAAGCACTATAACCAACCAAGTAATGAGGGTACTCATGCATCTAATGATCACATTTCATAATCAAAATAATTAAACAAGTACATATCGTCTTGGACACATTTCAATGTATTCGTGTCATCTAGAAAGAAAAAAATGTTTGGTCCTAAAAAAAGGCTACAGTTCGACCAGCCTAAAATGTATCATGGGCTATCTGCCCATTCCCTAAAAAAATTTCTACGTCAAGCACTGCCACTAACACGAACAATGACAGGTACTATTTCATCTTTAAAAAATAGGAAAAAAAATCATCTCTTAGAGAAGCTCATTTGAGAAGTTAATCATGAATGAACTGTGACCAGGATAGAAGAATGATGGTTTCATCCTTGATCGGTCATCTGAAGGAGAAGCAAATCGGGTTGATGTGTTGGGTTCAGGTAAAAAGTAGGTCAACCGTTGCCCAACCTTTTTTTCCTCGTGATTTTAACCCAGACTCCACCTAGTCTGGTTTTAGTCTACTTGTCTGTGGCCCACATATATATAATTTTGATTGGATAAACACACACACACACACACACACACACACACATATATATATATATATATATATATATATATATATATATATATATATATATATATATATATATATATATATATATATATATATATATATATATATAGAGAGAGAGAGAGAGAGAGAGAGAGAGAGAGAGAGAGAGAGAGAGAGAAACTAGAGTTGCTGGACGCCTTATGCCAAACTCTACTTGATTTTATACCGTTCATGTGATCGTATTGACCGTGTAGATCGAGTTGTCTATCATTATTGATAGAGGATCAATGCCATCATTACTATTCAATTGATGGCATGAATGATGGTGATGATCAATCACTGTCTTGCATGAGAGAGTGTCTCACATACCAGACCAAGGGTGCCTAACCCTGATCCTGATTCTTGGGGTCGGGTCTCAAATTGCCACTCGTAACTAGAGGCCATTAAAATTGTAGTTTTTAATTGAATGATGCTAAAAGTTGTATCCTCTGCATTTGCCATTTTGTTTAAATTTCATGTTACAAGATTCATAAAATGTTTCAATATCAAACTATCGAGCTAAAACACATATCCTTCAAATTATGAACTTATTTCGATTGACTTGCAACCTGATCGACAGAAGTATGTGTTGCAACCATCAAAATAAGAAAAATGCATCCTACTCCGACCGGTGGTCACCGTTTTCGACAACGGCTAGGAGCTCGTTCTACGGTGGCAGCCATCAAAATAAGTTGTACAATCAGTGAAGCATTAAGGTGGTTCACGACTTACTTGAATGGTTCCAACCATCGCCAATTGCCATCTTATCGTCGGAGTTGCCTATGGTCTTAAAGTTCTTTTTCTTATATTAACTAACCCCACAACCATAGTTGGATTCAAGGAACACGAATCATTATTCGAGGCCAAAGTTGGTAATTTTTTTCTTTAAATAATGAAAATGCCAACTTCTTTTATATTCAATAGGGGTACCTTTTAATCCCAAAAGGCTAATTTTTATACTTCAATATATACAAAATTATATTTTTATAAATATATACCAACATTTTTGGCATTAAAAAATGTTGAACGTGTTCAAGTGGTGTGTGCGTCTCCATCATGTCTTACTAAAACTCGTGTCGTTCCATGACATAGCGGTGCCAAGTTGTGAAAATTGACCTTAGGAAAAAGAAAGTGAGATGAAGCCATCAAGGGCTCACATCTCTAGAAGTTCATAGTCCTAATACATGAATGGAGGCGTGGCATATGCACAATGCACGTTCCCCCTGTTTGGCTGCCTTCCGCCACTTTAACCACCACCAACCACCCTCATCCACCTTCTTCTACTTCTTGCTGAGATCAACGACGGTCAAAATGACACTGACCACCCAATACCACTTTTCAAATATGTGTTCGTGTGTGTGTATATATATACACACACCTGCTTGTATAGTTGGAAGAGATTGAGTGAGGGAAGGTGGTGGCGGTGTGAGAAGATGGTGTCACAAAATAGGTGCATGAAGGTGAATGAAGGTAGTGGGTGATAATTGAAGAGGCGGAAGGAGGCAGAATAGGGGTGATGCACACCATGTGCATTGCGCATATGACACTCCCTCCATTAATCAAAATTTATATTGCTTTCGTACCCAAAGCATTAGATCACCTGGCAGAGCTCTCTGATTCCCGTAATTCAGGTGTCGAGTTCGATTCCTACGGGGGTACACGTGTTAATCAGCCTCCTGTTGTAACATAAAAGAACTATACTATTTTCTCCCGCCTATTAGTGCTTATAGTATCATACGCAATGTATTCTATAGTATTGTCATGTTTTTCATACAATATATAATACTTTTTTTTAATTTATTTTGAATGATTTTTTTTTCATAAAATAAAGAAAATCGAAGTATCACACTGTGTTATGTAACACAATGTGCTGTACATGTATCCATAAACTGTAAGATACAAAGGTCTGCACCATATTTATCACATTAGATGTGATAAGCTGTTGGAAGTCATCCTTTCCGTCTCTCTCTCTCTCTCCCTCTCTCTCTCTCTATATATACACACACACATGTGTATGTGTGTGTTAGCGCAGGTTTTCTACGTTCGCAAGACTCTGGATCAAGACTTTGCTTAAAGGGAACAACTAACAAACCACTTGAAATAAACAACGAAGCCTTGGTTTCAAAAGTTATTTTTTTGGATTTAGTCAAAAGGTATATCCTGTTTCATTTAATTTGGAGGTGTTTTCATACGGGCAGTCCATCTTAAGAGCAACACGAATTTAGGTCTTAGTGATATATTTTAAGAGCACAAAGGGCTCCCTCCGCTGGCCAGCGGGTTGAGCACAAAGAACCTTCAAGTTGAAGTTCTCGATCTCAGTACCCGGGGTGTGTGTATCTGCTCAGCTTTCTCAGCTTGTCTGTCAAAAAAAAGGATAAAGTTAAGAACCATATGAAGTTTTGCTGTCTAATTATAAAAATCACATTAGTAGTATCTGTTTTTCTTTTTTTCTTGTGGCTAAAGAGCAAGAGCTCACCTGGCTAAGGGACTCACAAGTTGAAAGTCATGAGTTCAATATCTAGTGTGTGCATTTGACCTCAACACACACACACACGCATATATATATATAGAGAGAGAACTTGAAATATGCTAGCATACTTACATGCTACCATATTTAAACAAACCTCAAGATTCCATCTTCAGAGATAGTAGTTGAAAGTTAAATTGAAAAGCAAAAAGTAAATGTGCATCTTTTGTAAGTATATTTTTTTCATGTAAACATGTTTTACATTTTAACCTTAAATTCCAACCACCTATCAATACAATATAGATTGATAAATGGTTAAGATAAATGATTGAGATTTGTTTATATATGTTAACACATAAGTGTGTCAACATATACGAGATTCTCTCTTTCTCTCCTCTCCCTCTCTCTCTTTATGTGTGTATTTTAATACAACATTAACATCCTTTGAGCAAGGATTTGCTACTTAAAGCAAAACTTGGAAGTTGCATTGTGGCAATTATTATATGGGTTTCAAATGATCTTTTTGATATTTTTCTCTTTTGATAATATTCTTTCTTGATCTCGCTTTAAAAAAAATAACACCAGGTTAGGTAGATCTTGACTGTTAACTTCAACGTCTCTCTCTCTCTCTAAATTATCAGATGGACACGAACAAACAGACTTTTTATGTCGTATCGAGTTTTCAGATTTTTGGATGTCATTCTACATGGTTTTGGATGCGATACTTCATCACGTCAGAATGAGCAAGTCGTAATGATATAAGACAACCGATAAAGGGTCGCAATTCGGTATTTCGGGTCTCCGCGCTCTGTCATTTTGGGTTTGCGTAGGCCAACTACTTTGATTTCATTTTCAATTATGTTTTCAACATGAAAAATATAAACTTTTCGGGTCGTGTTGTCATGAGTTTTCACAATGTTTTATTGCCAGCAATTTTATCTTTTGGTTCATGATTGTCTTTCCTTCATGTCAATCGAGTGGAAGCCAATTGGTCCATGTTCGTGTAACAAACAGGTCAACCCAAACCAAACCCCATGCTCTTTCTATTGCTTTACTTCGTGCAAACACAGACTTTCTAGCCATCTTCGTGTTTGGGTTATCGTGTCGTGTCTCATACTGTTAACCTTAAGTGGGAAAATGAATCGGCTCTCACAAGTGGGTCCGGTAATGGATACTTAGCCGCGTTGTTTTTTGTTCGGGCCTTTTGACTTTAATGGATTCAACCATCCGGATAGGGTAAGACTTGACTCATTGACTTTAGCAATCCGTGTCAAGAGGAACCCACCTCATGCTTCTTGTTAATTTCCATCTCAGAGTTCAAATCCATTCTATTTTTTTAATTCTTTTTGGATCTTCAAAATATAAAAATAATTCCAAAATTCACAAATTTTTGTAAGATGCCCAACAAAACTTTATTACAATGTTCAAACAGACACATTAATTGATCAGCTATCTAGAAAAGGACACAACCTTTTGAGTATTAAGTTTAATTATGTGGTTTCATTTGAATTCATTCATATCGTTCGAATGAGACTGAATTATCTTGAATAAGCTAAGTTGGTAGGGAAACGATGCTTTGCAGGAAGATTAATTCTGGTTTCTTAACCATTTGTTTTCCCTTTTCTTTTTCTAAATTTGGTTATAATTCTTTTTAGGTGTTTTAATTGGGCCTGATAAACGAGCCAAACAAACCAAACAGGAACTGTTCAAGGGCTGTTCTTCAATTGTAGATCTTGTCCATGTTTCGTTAGCTGGTTCACCGAGCCTGATACGAACTGAACACGAGTTGAGTTAGACGCTCTGAACACGAGCTGCATGTTGAAATTAAAATGCAAAATTTTCCACATATAATTTCGCGTAACTAATTTCTTGATCATAAATTAAGTCAAACTTTAAGGTTCTTGTAAATTTAATGCTAAATTAGAAGATTTGATCATTTAGTTGCATTATACCAAACGATTTTTCTTACTAGCATGGTTTGAGTTATGCACGTAAAAGTTCTACTTAATGAACTAAATGTGCAAATATGAGATGAGCCATTTCATAAATTTGTATAGCAACTTTCATAAATTTGTTCTACTCGTCAAAATTACATCTGAATAATTGTTTTCAGAATTTGTGAGCATATTAATTGAATTTCTGCATTTAATTGTTCATAAAATGAATATATTTTCCAGCCAAAATACATTGTATTCAATTACGTAATTTCAATATCATTCTCTAATACCAAATGCTTGGTTGGTTCAGCTAAAATGCACTTGTTCTTCTTAAGCAAGGACTCGAGTTCGAAACCCAGTGTTGAGAGAGCTTTTAACTCCATATCAGGCTGACCCGGCTCAAACCAGATTAGTCGGGGTTTAGACGAAAAAAATATATATCATTCCCAGATAATCACTAGTATGTTAGATATATCCGAAAAAGGAAAACCCAAATCCAGAATTGAATGGGTATTCGGGTTGTGGATAATTCTAATAACATTTGGAATCAGTTTGGGTATCAAATAAATCCGATCCATTAACATCTCTACTGAAAATGTGACGATGTATCCAATTGGATCCAGTTAGTTGGCCACCAAGAGAAACAACCGCCGAACCGAACCCACACGCCATCACAGTTCGCAATAGCAAAGCAGGAAAACAAAATATAAAATATTGAAAAAGTCGAGGGTGGGAAAAGCCATTTCGGATAAAGAAAAAGATCTCAAACGAAATTTTCCCCATTAAGAAAATGGAGGATCATCATTAGGGAGGAGACGGTGGTGATGATGACGTGGGTCCCATCGTTCTCTGATCTTCCCTTCTTCTGCCGTCCGTTCCCGGCGTCCTCCGCTTTGCCACCGCCGGAAGACGGTACGGTCGGAGCCACTACCACCAAACCCTCCGTCCCTCAAGAGGCGACCCTTTCGTCTTTTCATTATCGTTAGAGAGAGAGAGGGAGGGAGTTGCTTTCTCCCTCTTCTTCATTACGACGACAAAGGATCATCATCCTTTGTGTATGAGAGAGTTGCTTTCTTCCTCTTCTTAACCACCACAATCATCTCTCCCACGCGTCAAGAGTCGCCTCTCTTACCCCCTTGTCATTAATTTTGAGAGAGAGAGAGTTGGTAAAAGTTGGCAATGGGGAACTGCATCTGTTGCTACGTGAGCTCATCGTCCAAGAAAAACCAGAAGAAGAAGAAAGCGGGGCGAAATGGTGGTGGGAAGAAGGCGCGGAGGCCGAATCCCTTCGCTAATAACTTCGCCGGCCCCGGCGCAGTGCCGTCCGTCCGGGTCCTCAAGGACGTGCCTGTCGGCCGTAGCTGCATCACCGACAAGTACGTGCTCGGCCGGGAATTGGGTCGGGGAGAGTTCGGCGTCACCTATCTCTGCACCGACCGCGAAACGCGCGAAGCCCTTGCCTGTAAATCCATTTCGAAACGGAAATTGCGGACACCCATCGATGTCGAGGACGTCCGCCGGGAGGTGGCGATCATGGGCAGCCTTCCGGATCACCCCAACGTCGTCAAGCTCCGTGCCACCTACGAGGACGTGGATGCCGTCCATCTCGTCATGGAGCTATGCGAGGGAGGCGAGCTCTTCGATCGTATCGTCGCCCGCGGCCACTACTCCGAGCGTGCCGCCGCTGCGGTCGCCCGCACCATCGTCGAAGTCGTCCAGGTCTGTTCCTTTCTGTGAAATATTCATTCTTGGAACTCAGAATTTCTTTATCTTTTCCTTTTCTTCTTGGTTTTGCGTTCTGTTTTCGAGTTACCCGGTTTGGTGTTTTGCTTTCTCCTAGGTGTGTTATAAGCAGTTCAAAATTAGGGTTCTTGGAGTTCAGTTTTTGTTTTGGTTTTCTTTGGTATGATTCAGATTCCAGTTTTTGGTGTTCTTCTCGGTCGTAGACGTGTCATATGAACTGCGCAATTAGGGCTTCGTGGAGATCAAATTTACTTTTTTCAGTTTTCTTTTGCGTAATTCGAGTCGTGGGGATTGGTTTTTTTCTCGCTTACAGATGTGCCATAAGAACGGCGTGATCCACAGAGACCTGAAGCCGGAGAATTTCCTCTTTGCGAACAAGAAGGAGAATTCGCCGCTCAAGGCGATCGATTTTGGACTCTCTGTCTTCTTCAGACCAGGTTTGTTCTTTGGATCACGACACTGATTACAGTATGTCATAACTAGTGTTTCCTCTACCTCAGTACAATCTGATGAATATTGAGTTTAAGTGGACTGATGCAACTCTTCTATTTTCTGTTATTTCATTAAAATCTTGATGTTTAGGCAGTTTTCTCATTTTTTGTTTACTGAAGGATTGTTTGTAACAGCCGATGCATGTGTAATAGATTGCATACTTTTGACTAATTGCATGATATTGATATGAATCTCTGCCTGTTTATGTTGCTCAATCCTTGCTACAGTGTATGTTGGGCCGGAGGTTGATATATGGAGTGCTGGGGTGATTCTTTATATTTTGTTATGTGGGGTTCCTCCCTTTTGGGCAGGTACTGCTTTGTGTTTGTGTTTGTGTTCTGCTTTTGGGTGCACTTGGTTGTGGGAAATTTTGGGTTTTTGTTGTTGCAAGTGAGATTTTGGGTTGGTTTGTTGTTGCAGAGACCGAACAAGGGGTTGCTTTGGCGATTTTGAGGGAGTGATTGACTTCAAGAGGGAACCTTGGCCTCAGATATCAGATAGTGCTAAGAGCCTTGTAAGGCAGATGTTAGAACCGGATCTCTAAAAGGCGCTTGACAGCTGAACAGGTGCTTGGTAAGTCACTTGCGGTTTTCTGTTTTGCACTAGAATAGAGTGTGCTGACTAGTGACTTCGTGGTGTAATGAATGAACTTTTCTTATTCTGGTTATCATTGTTCTGTTTTGGACTTATCATCCCGGAACACAGAGTACAGGATCAGTTTATGGGTTTATTATGAGAAGAACAGTTCAGGTGTTCACCGCTTGTGGTTTCATTAGAATTTGGATTTAATGCAAAAGTATGCTGAATGTGTTGAGATATTAATCCATTTTCAGGCTTTCAATAAACTATCTGGCAGTTATCAGTATAACTTTCACTTGCTAATTTCAGTAACCATAAACAGATGCCCCATAAACATTGGAAATTCTTCCTTTGGGGCAGAAACCTTAAAATGTGATCACTAGTCTCTTTCTTCTTCTTTCTTTTTTATCGTACATGTATTAGGATTTTAAAACGTGGTGGAAAATTCATCTGCAGGAAGCCCCTAAAAAGAAGGGGAGATATAACAAAGAAACCTTAAAATGTGATCACTAGTCTCTTTCTTTCTTCTTTTTTTTTTGGTACAAAAGTGATCACTAGTTAGGTCTCTATTTCAGGCAATGTGCCTGTTATGGACAAATTTTATGGAAATATTAGGGTAGTGAAAATACTAGAGGAAATTTATTCATTGTCTTGAGATTAGTTAGCAGCGAAAAGAGAAGGATATATTGTTACATTGAGAACCTTTAATTTGTGGTCATATTAGGGAGGCTCCTACTTGTTTATTTTCCTGGGCTAGCATGCCACATAACATGTTTATAGACCAAATTCTAATGAAGTTCTCATCCCTTCCCCTGCCCCCCAAGTATCAAATCTTGAATATTAAATTCAGCTATCTTAGCTGACTCTCAGGCAATACTGAGGGGTTATTCGATAACTGCCATCCCTCTCAAGAATGAATATGTAGAACTTAAGTTCCTGGAAGATTTTGCCTTGTGATAACTAAAAAGGGTGATCAGAATGTTTAAGCAGCTGTAATTGCCATGTATATTGTATGATGATTTTGCCTTTCTGTTTAAGCAGCTGTATGTATATTGTATGATTTTTTTTCTTTGTTTACGAGGAATGTTTTCATTCTCACCTGTGGACCCTTTGCCCCCATTGCCTATCCCCCTTATAAAATGAAAAAAAGGAAAGAAATGGTTACATATTTGAATCCTTATAACTTGGGAGGCTAAACTTTATATCAAGCCTACCTGATGTAGAAAGTAATTCTAAATATTTACTGTTCTTAATTATGGTCGCAGAACATTCCTGGCTACAAAATGCAAAGAAAGCTTCAAATGTTCCATTAGGAGATATTGTGAGGTCTAAGGGACATGTTTACTTTGATGGACACTGACAACAACGGTAAGATCACATTTGAGGAATTAAAAGCTGGTCTGCAGAAGGTTGGATCACAACTAGCTGAGCCGGAGATGAAAATGCTAATGGAAGCAGTAAGTACTATCAGCAGAACAACGTTTCCTGGATCTGATGCTTTTAACCATTTACATTTCGTAGTATAATTACTAAACTGCTATTTCTTTTATACTGAACTTTTAGCTTGTTTGATGTACTCATAATTACATGTTTAGCCACCCAATTCCGCAATATATATATATATATATAGGCAGTTTGTCAGTAAAATCTCCTAGGGAACTTAGGAACGAAGCTTTTCGTGAAAAAGGTTTAGAAAATTTAGAGTACTAGCTTGAACTTGAGAGCAATGAACACTGAAGAAAAAGTGATATAGAATATTAAAGAAATCCATGAACGGAGAATGTTAAGCTGTTTTTTAGTTTCCAGAAGGTACTTATTAACTCCTTAAGCTGGTCTTTAAAGAAATCCATCAACACAAAGTATTATTCTTGGAAAAATTTGCAGCAAATCATGAAGTACACAGAAGGTACTTATTAGCTCGCTAATTTGACCTGCATATGGTCATGGGTTGGAGTCTTCTATTAGGGATAGCATTGCAGACATCCCAACCATGGAAACTGAAAAACCTGGATGATATGTGTGAATAAGGATCGGCATCATGATTTTGTGGTTATTAGGACAGCCCAGTCCGTCTTTGTCGAGAAAAGATATATGCACTTTCTTAAAATACTTTTTTTGTTGCTGATTGATTTCATTGTCTCCTTGCTTGCATATGGAAGTTGAAGAGATGTGCTCATGGTATGTATAATTTTGTCACTCAGGCTGATGTGGATGGCAATGGCACATTGGACTATGGGGAATTTGTCACGGTTACAGTCCACTTACAGAAGATGGACAATGATGAGCACTTCAAAAGAGCATTTGTGTTCTTTGACAGGAATGAAAGTGGATATATTGAAATGGATGAGCTGAGAGAATCTCTAATCGACGAGTCTGGACAAACTGACGGTCAAGTCTTGAACGATATCATGAACGAGGTCGACACAGATAAGGTGAGGGATCTTACTGGTGTATCATTCCTTTCAAGATTTCGTGTTTACTGTTAATGTTTGCCAGATGACGTTTTTCGTACTTACCACATTTTGTCTTCTTAAGGACGGCCGCATCAGTTATACGGAATTTGTCTCGATGATGAAAACGGGCACGGATTGGAGAATGGCTTCTCGTCACTACTCAAGGGAGAGATTCAAAAGCTTAAGCATCAATCTTATGAAGGATGGCTCCCTTAAAATGGATGATGATGACTTCAGAGGCTGAGAAAACCACGCAACTTTGTTTATACTTTGGATCATCTTACGTGGACTTTGTTTGTGGTGCCATGTAATTCAATGCTGGATGAACTGCTGCTCATGCTGTGTCTCTGATGTTGCTCGGTCATTTGTATCCGAGTCATGCCATTGTGGCTGTAGGTGGTCTTCTTGCACAGAGCCTAAGATGGTCGCGTTTGGTGGTGGGTTTGCGATTCATGTTTATTCACTTGTTTCCTTTCAAATGTGCCATATATAGCTTCGAAACATATTCATACAGAGATTATTGTACCAATAGCAATGGAAGCCTCAGAAGGGAAATCTTCTGTTTTCAGTTCTATTTGCAGTGAGGTTCAATGTTCCTGAACGGTCTCTCTCTCTCTCTCTCTCTCTCTCTCTCTCTCTCTCTCTATATATATATATATATATATATATATATATATATATATATATATATATATATATAATCAAAAGTTGTATTTGCAAAGGTTCATGTTCCTATCGTTAAGCTGATTATCTGGATTACGCGAGGGGATTGGGTTCTGGATATGAATACATCCGGGTGATCAGAACCCTTTCATTTTCCCGGCATATCTTCATTCGGATCCACGTCCAAGTTTGTGTAATATCTGATTAAGTGGGACTTAAACTTATATCTTGAACAGAGCGTCGCTTCATTTTCTCACCATGAAACATCTGCTTAGGTACTTCGTGGATTTGCCTCAAAGTATTAGGCTTTTCTGGCTTCATCCAGATGGGATAATTAGACCTCAAACTTTACGTGTAAAAATTCCTAGTTGGTGGCTATTTGATACCCAACAAGAAAACCCAATACAAGCGCCATCTAAAACTCTGTTATCGTATTCATCCAACACAAAAGAAAAGGCTTATATGATATAGGTTGACGTGTTTTTGACATGAAAACAAAGTTGACACACACAACAGGAAAAATGGCACTGTTAGCAGTATAAAACCGGAGACAAAAACCATGGAAAAATCTGTCTTCATCCACCCAAGGTGACGGGATAAAAGAATCTGGTCATGTTTGGGTTTACCTATTTTTCACACGATGGCAATTATTACATTTAATCATATACGGCTTGCCCAAGCTGGACTAGAATCATTCTGGTCGATGCTATTGTATCATGCCAGAAAGTTGCACGATTTCAAAACCTAGACTTTCAATATATGAGTTACATTAAAAATGAAATCATTTTTGTAAGTCAATTGTTTGTATATACCTTTATCTTTTAACTTGGAACCTTTAAACACTTGACATGCACACCCCACCAATAACTTCATTAAGCAGGTTTTCGAGCACATGCACGCACAAACACAAGTCTATTTCGCTCACATAGCTTAAGGAGCAATGGCATGCCAAAATGAACCATGAGCTGCTCACTTTGTTTCCCAGTCCGAAACACGAAGGCCCAGTCACCTAAGGCATCACATTTTTGTTTTGCAGTTGTTTTATTATCCTTTTTTATTGGATCAAGTTGGCATTATTTCCTTTTCTTCCACTTTACTTTGATCAACGCCTGCCCATTATAGTATTGAAAGTGCATCACACCTGCTAGATTGGGGACCCTTTAGCATATGCTTATGCCCAACAAAAATATTTTGGTGAATGTGAAAGGTGCGGTGTATGTGTCGGAGCATTCAAACGCGAGTAGTCTCAAGGAATTCCGAAATTAGCGGCACTAGAAATTAACCAAGGGATGCCTCGGACAATGCGAACTTTTGGGTTTGTCTTGGACACTCTTCCAAACGAAAAAGTAGGATGAGTGTTAGGCTTCGGCCTCCTTTTTTTAACCAAAAATAAAATAAAAAATTGTAGTGCATGCACATGGTCACGCCTTCGTTTTAACCGGATGAAAACTTTTTTGCTTATTGCAACTTGCCAAGACCAGGCTTCTTTAAATGATGATCTTCTTTCACGGATGGTTGAAGACATGATTCCTCTTCAGCCAAAAGGATGGGATACCTCAACAGCAAGAGTGAATCATGGAATTACAGATTACTGCAAACCAACATATACATCAACTTTGCCCATGAAAAATTTGGTTAATGTAGTATTACAAATTAACTAATCAATCTGAAGAAAGAAAAGTTATAGCATCAGCATGACAAGATGGTACTATCCCCATATTAATAGTGAGAGCATGACCGCTAAATCTATCATATGGTCACTGTAGGACGTCAACTACCCATGAGCAGCCGCCCCAGGCTTGTTCTTTGTTCAGTAGTTAGCCTTGAAGGAAACCTAACATCAAATTTGATCCTCAAGTTTCCCTTCCTACCGGGTTCCTTTGCGATAGGCATGCCTTCCTTTTGAAGTACCATTTCATAGCTCGGATGGATGATATCTGTCACTGGTATGACGAGATTCCTCGAGTCTAGTGTAGTCAAATTAAGGGTTGTTCCAGCAAGTGCTTCACCAAGAGATATATTTTGGTTGATGACTAGATCATTTCCATCCCTTTTATAGACTTCATGAGGCTTTTCATCTACAACAAAAACAAGATCTGCAGGAATAACACCAGATTGTTCGTTACCCTTCTCTGGGAAAGTGATCTTTGTTCCCTTCTTCCAGCCTGGTTTGACATCAATGGTCAAGATTTCATCTACAGCTGTCAATTTGCTGTAAATGAAAAATATAAACAATATTAAATTCCCAGGAAGAAAGAGAAGGTTCAATTTCAACAGCGAAACAGAAAGGGCATCCACTCAGTGATTTTACATGAAAACTGCATCAGTACTTCAAAATGTAACTTATGAGGCCAAAAGCCCACGGTTAAAATCAATGGGGCAGAATAGCCCAAATAACATGCTTAAGAATGTTGAAAGCTTGAAAGAATAGACAATCGTGCCAAATAACACACAAACAGTCAAGTCAGAAATGCATAGAATAGAATTGAAGTATTGACATCTACTCTGAAGAACCATAGCATTTCAATCGAAGAACCAAATATTTTTAATATTGAAGTGGCTAAAGTACAACTGTAATGTTATCCAAAGAGTTCTAGACAATGAAGGAATTAGAAATGTATTGAGCGAACAATGACAAACATCTTCGTGCCACTAATTATATTTAGAAGTCCTACTATGATTTCCTGGCCCAATCAATAATAATATTGAATGAGTAAATAAAACCCAAAAATTTAAAGTCCCTTCTACAGCATAAAGGAATATGGAGTGTCCATGGAAGAAGAGAAACTTTAGAAGACCAAATGACGTAGAAACACATTCCTTATCAAAAAATTTCAAAGCAAAATCGATATTATTGTATCTTCAGCACACAAACGTTTGGGCGGATTAAGATCAACATCATGTATTTGGAGATAAAGTAAAGTGTGCTGACAGACGTGGCTGCCGGTGTAAGCATGGGATACGGCAATTTCACAGGTATCCTTAGCCAACAAAGTAATAACGGCAGTGGCACTGCAGCGCTGCAGTATCTCTAAGTTAAGATATTTAAAATAACTAGCAAGACAAATATGTAGGTTGCTGGAGACTCCAAGAAAATGCACGTCATCCTATTAGAAGCGTTTCGTGTAATGCATGAGTCTAGAATTTATAAAATTAGTGTTGGACGTACCCTCTTAGTGACACACTCAAGCAATCAAATGTAGTCAAGAATAAGTAATGGCTGGTACATTGTTCTTAAGCAAAATGGTCAAATTTCCAAGAGACTTATCACATTGGGAACAGATATTGATAAAGTCGCTACTCCTGAAATGGGGGGCTGTGATGGGGGCAAGGAGGCTAGTCTATAAGTATCCCTGTTACTGAGGTGCTAAAAGCTCAAGAGGTTTTAGATTTCAAGTATAGCTACTTTTGGGTATACGAACCAACCACATCAATGTGCAAAACCCAAACAAACACAATAATTGATCATTCCATATTCATCCAACTTGGTAAAGATAATCATGTGTAAAATATGCTATTAAACTCATCACAATGGATTCAGGTCAATTTGATAACTGAACAAAACCAATAGCATTGACGCCCCAACTTTATGAGGTTTGCTCCGTGCACTTGAGGATCGACCACACCCATTGAAGATCTTAAATGGAAAACCACCTCACTTTGAGTGCACAATCATCATTGAGGCGTTCTGACACCACCAGCAATGAGAACAGCATTTACCGAAGGTTTTGTTGTTCACCCAATTAACTTTTCATTGGTTACAAAAATAAGCAACCCCCTTGTCATGTGCCTTGTTGCTAAGTATATTGAACCTTCTCCCTAGATATGCCTTTCAGGCATGTTTTTTGACTGGAATGATTGCTTTGCCTTCTAAAACCTACGATAAAATTGATAACCGTGTTCATGAGGCCCAACCGAACAGTTCAAGGTTCATATATACTATTTATCCACAATCAATGTAACAATCCAAATCGTCACTATCACTAGGTCCTCTCTGTGCACCCAGATTCATTCATGTCATAGTTAAGTCCTAATCCATGCACCAGTTTTCATGCGTTAAACTAAAGCAAGAACCAGACGACAACAAAAAGAGCTTTGGAAACCTACAACTAGATGACAAACAAACATCTTTAAAATCTAGACTTCTTGATTAATGGAGCAACAACATCATTCATTGCCAATTCATATTTTACACCAGGACCAGTCATCAAGGTGGTTAACATGCCAAGCTGATGTAACAAGATATATTCATAGGACACAGTAATTGTAGATAGTTAGAGTTGAGGAAAAGTCGTCAGTGCATACCCATTAGAATCACACACATTTCTCGAGATCTTCATCTTCCGGGTAGATCCACTGTAAAGTTCTTCCAATCTGCAGGACAGCTTGTTTTCAATAGGAGGAGCTTTGCGAGGTGCCGCCGACTGGTGGCCGTACTCAGACCGAAAGATATTCTCCCTCGCGCCTCTGGAAGCACCGGAATCCGCAAATCCGCTCGTTCGACTTCCTCCGGCCAGCGTAGAACCGAATCTGCCTCCAATACCACTAAAATCGTCAGTCCCAAAGAACTCAGCGAAGATATCGTCAGCATCTCTCTGAGAGTATCTGAATCCGCCACCACCATGACCATGCTGACGAGGAATCTGACCCTTCAATCCCTCTTCTCCATACTGATCATAGATTTGCCTCTTCTGGGGATCGCTCAAAACCTTCAAAAATCACGCATGGTGAGGTTCATACCAATAGGAAACGGAAGATAACGGCAAATTGTGATAACTCAAGCAAAATCCCACGTGGGTCGGATGAAATTTCGATGGTAAAGAAGAAGAAGATGGGGAGAAAAGAAACGAATTCATCAAAATCTTTCGAAACCCATAAAATTCGTCAAGAGAAAGAGCCAAGCAACCGAAAATCTTACACGGGTCGAATAAAATTCGATAGGAAGCGATAAGAAACAGGAAGAAATTTAAAACTAGAGGGAAATTACATCATATGCCTCCGAGATTTGCTTGAACTTGGCCTCGGCTTCCTGCTTCTTGTCGGGATTCTTGTCAGGATGCCATCTCATAGCAAGTCTTCGGTAAGATTTCTTGAGATCGTCGTCCGTCGCATTTCTGTTGACCTTGAGAATGTTGTAGTAATCAACGCCCATCAAATGCCTCTCTTTCTCTTCAAGCCTGCCGCCCGCTCTGCGGATTCCGTACTTGCGCCACGCTTGTTATGATCTGAGTTTCCAAAGAAGAATCTACCCGAAAACAGAAAGAAAAGGAAATGAAATTTGAGAACGAAGTAACTCGCCGGTTACCATTTAATGAGATCGTGATTCGTTACTTTGAGGAGGGACCCAAAGATATGGCGATATAACTCTCTCTCTCTCTCTCTCTCTCTCTCTCTATATATATATATATATATATATATACGCATATATATACGCATATATATGTACATATAGTACTATGTATGTACATGTATATATATATATATAGAGAGAGAGTGATGATCTTTTCTTTTGGTAGGAAGACGAGGGCTAAGATTGATTACACATTATCCCCTATTAGAGCCGAAGGATCCATTACATCTCTATGTAGGACCGCGCTGAGACCGTCTGGTTGAGTATGTCAAACCTTGAGTTCCAGTTCGTGTCGAGTACCTAAGCCGGCCATTCAATCAGCGGTCTCGTTTTGCTAACAGTCGACCGATGGGATGAGAATGAACCGAGTTCACCTTTCCTGATATGATCGACTAGAAGTTGAACATCACTTCAAAGTTCCAGTTTATGATATCAAAGCTCCCATGCTAATTGTAATCCATCGTGGATGCCACATAGTTTGATGATCTTTATTAATACTATACCATCCTTAATTGTGGCAGATCAAATTTAATACATATGTATCTATTAAGGAGGGTAGAAATACAGGAGCAGGCATGGTTATCAGGGATCATATTGGTCGTCTCAAACTAATGGCAGCAACCTGTCAAATGGATGAGAACAATTACGTTACGCTTGGGAACTCCTCACCATCAGATGGGCCATGAAGTTGGCTGAGGAGTTCCATTTCAACACGTGTAGAGAGAGGAGGCACCTCATGAGAACATCTTCTCGCACATATTGATGGATGATAACGTTACTGACTCTGGACAGGCTGTGTGAGGAGAGAGTTTGCTCCTTCCAATTTGGCAGATAACAACGAAAGAGAGTGTATGGGCTGTGTACCATGTTTGCTTAAAAAAAGAAACACCTAAAGAACTAGTGAATTTCATACTTGCAGTCAACAGTCGGACACATAAAAGAAACATACCCAATTTTTACATTTCTAAAAATGTAATGACATATAATAAATGTGCGAAAGATAATATTAAAAGCAAGCCAAGATCTATTTCGTCCACATCCTTGTCACTGGGCCTACTCTCTCTCTCTCTCTCTCTCTCTCTCCTAGAGGAGCCTGTGGACCTTAGTAATTAACAAAGCAATCGGGCATTCAAGTTAACAAAATGCAAAAACCAAGTTCATATTTATGAATCTCAATTTCCAGGTGTATTTCAGGGATCTACATAGGTTAATTTACTTTTTAAAACCTTCACCATTCCATAATTCTTCGTTGCTTAATTGGAGTAGCGCATGTTAGATGCAAAACCTGCACCTTACCTATGTAAGGCCCTAAGATAAGGCCCTCAAACCATATAGCCCAAGAGGATCTCCATTTTTAAAGAGAATGAAGATCATATTCATATAGGCTACGCCTCCTTTATGTCTTGAACAGTCGGGACCTTTTGAACTACAAATATGTGGACAATTGAACTTTAGAGCTAGATGGTAAGGCCCAGTAGGGCGAACTGTACAGGCCAAAAGGGTGGTCACCATGCAAGAGATCAGAAGTTCGATAATCGAGTCCAGACGGTAAGGTACAACGGTAATGTTATCGATCATCAACTTCCTCTGCGATAATTTTATTGATCAACAAATTTCATCGATGTCACAATATGGTACAATAATATCATCGATCATCAAATTTTGATGCACATAAAGAAGAATTTGGAAGCCCGAAAAGCTACTACATGAATATTGATGCATAGGAAGTTACAGCTAAATAATCAAACAAGCCGGAGTATTAAGAGCGAGATCCGGTGCGTCCTCAATTTCAGGAAGACGGTCCATGCACCACCGTGCACGACGGATTTGATGTTCTCATCTCATATGCGACAATGCCAGTGGTGCCGGAACCATAGTCCTCAGACTACGGGCTCACTGGATCTCCACCAGAAGCTCAAGGTGACATTCAGGAAATATAGTTAAACATTGTAGTGTAAATACGAGCCGCTTGTCTTGCTCTGCGGTGGTCTCTCAATCTTTTTCACATGCTAGGTGGGAGAGGCTAGAAGGTGCAATAAGAGGACCCTTTAAAAGGCCACAATTCCTAATACTATTTTTTTTTTATTCACAGCTTAACTAAAGAGGTCTACTGCGATCTGATGCAACCCTGTTCCGACCGGGCTTAACTAAAGAGGACAGTGCTGTAAAGATCGCACTTCGGGGAGAAGACCCGAAAAAGTTTCAGGCGGGTGATCCAACTATCTGATGCAACCCTGTTTCGATCGGGCTTTTCCGACTTTTAGGACCGTAGGGCTGTGAAAGAGTGAATCCTCACCACAGGCAGTCTCTTAACCAAACCCATCGCCAGTGCATGAATTCCCTTCCGGGAATTGGTGTTCCCACTCTTGCATGATCGTCATTGTCTTCTTGAAACCCAAAATAAGCATGAAGCAGAAACATGCTTTAAAAAGCTTGTATTTTCACCGTCAAAATTTTGTAGAAACAACATCAAAACCATTTTGCAGGATACAACCTCGATAGTGCATTCTACTTGGCAGTACCATTCGCCTGCTTGTGGAACGGCCACAGGCTCGCAAGACGCTCAAAGACACCACCTGTTTTAGTGAAGTAGCCAGCAAAGGCTTGGGGTGCGGCAGGTGGGAAGTCCTCAGCTGGCATTGCAAATGGACGAAGCATCTTCTCCAGCTGGTCGAGCGTGAGATAGGATCCTACTTCCTGTAATCTCTCTGGCCCCATTATTGGCAGTGTGTGCTCCTGACGCAGTGAAGCGGCTATTTCGTCCTTGTACTGCAGAAAGTAAAAGAATAGCCAATTTAGAATAAAATGGTTCATGGCCCTGCAAATCATTTTGGGTTTTTAACTACCTCCAATGGGCTCAAGTCAGCACCACGACTAAATGTCAATTCAATTCGAAACCTCTTCGGATCTTCTAGGGATACCTGCATTATATAAAGGAAAACTGTGAGATAAACTAATTGAAGAGCTTCAGTTTTCAGACTCAAAAGGATCAGAAAAAGAGTAATATCAAGTTGTAAACGTCAGCAGAATTTGCCACTATTTCAAAATTATGGTCACCGGTCGATAACGATTTAGCTTAATCCAAATGCATGAGTGCATATGGGAAGAGCTTTTTATCAGGAAAAGATCTTAGCATGGACTGGAGAGCTAATCATCGAATAAACAACTCAGACGAAACACTTTTCATGGAGCATAAGAGAAAAAGGTGAGAAAAGTTTAAGAAAGCTGATACACCACAAAGAGAACAAAATACAAGGGAATGTAGCCCAAAATACAGACCTCAGTGCTTTCAAACATCCTAAGAACTATGTAGCTCATGTAATCAAGCTCCTTCGTTTTGTAAAGTCGTTCCAGTGCAGCATCAGAAATCAGACTAGCTTCTCCTTTAAGAGAATCATCCATATTGCAGTATCGGAGAACATTCATCAGAGAATGTATGTGGGATTCCTGCATTAGTAACAAGTTCGTTCAATCAGAACTTTTCTGCGCATATGTTCAGCAGAAGTCAAAAGTAAATTTGACCAACCGAAGAAATCTATCCGGAAATAAAGTTAGAAAAGAAATGAGAAGATTCCCTTCCTATCATTAGGAAAATACATCAAGAAACCCAAAAACAAAAAACAAAGAAAGGAAAAAGGTAAGGTAATACTAACAGCAGGGTTTATACAGAATGTCCGCATAAAAGTAGTAAACATATTAATAAAAAATATAAAAATAAAGCATAATAATATGAATAGTCAAATACAATATTTTAGCACAAATTCTCCTGGAGGCCTCAGAAGTGAAAGATGGGATGCTATACACTTCAAGTGCAAACCTCATTTTATGAGCAGAAAAACAAGCATAAGATTGATCCGTACATCCAATTAGAAAAACTAGTTTTTTTTTATAACAAAAATGCTAGTTTTAGGAAATCTAGAATAATATAGGTTGTGTACTACCAATTAATGCAAACATGGAGAACAATATTCCAAATTATATAATCATGGGGATGTTATCTTCAGCCTTTTAGATCATGCATACATAGGCACGGGGACACATCAAACATATGCATGTGCCCTTGAGCAGGTCTGCATGTCTATGTGCCAGGCATCTTATCCTGTTTTTTCTCCTAAATCTTTCTGGATTATACATCAAAAGTATAAAGATAGTAACAAACATGCAGATATGCATGTAAAATTGTTAATTTCTAGTACAATGGCAAGTACAAGTAAAAACATCATGAGGTTGGACTTTCATCATTAATAAAGTATCATTTCACACATGCATGTACGTTTGGGTGCATGGCACCTATAAATACGACTGTCCTTTTAAGTACAATGGTTAAATCATCATAAGCTCATCAATAATCATCACTAAAGTAGCAAAAAATGTGTATGGTGAATTTAAGGATGGTGTACTGGCACAAAAGAAACTTGGTAGTGGAGTGAAGTGGTGCAAGATAAGATAAGGTGAAGAAGACATGTTATAAATTACATTCTACCAACACGACTAATGAAACTTGAAAAGCTTATAAGAAAGAAAAAAAATGTGAAAAAGGACGTTAGTAAAGCAAAAGCTAAAATTTGAGAGAATTTATATAAAAACTCAATTCAAAAGAAAGTGAAAGAGATATCTTTAGGATAACTAAAGCTAGAGATAAGAAAACTAAGGATTTTACTTTTGTTAGATACATCAAACATGAGGACTAGAATATTCTAACAGTAGATAGAAAAATATTTTCATAAGTATTTTTAATAAAAATATAAGTATTAATATTAGCTTAAGAGAGCTAACCAAATTAAAAGAGTATATAAACTGTAATTTCTATTGATGTATTCAAAATAATAAAGTCAAAGAGGCTCTTAAACTTATAAGGGTTGGTAAATCTATAGGAGCAGACAATATTCATCCTAAGTGAGACGGGTGTTACTTGGCTTAGAAGTTTATTTAATGAAATATGAAAAACCAAAGATGCATGAGTAATAGAGGAAGAATACAATTATACCTATATACAAGAACAAAAGAGATATTTAGAATTATGAGAATTATCGAAGTATCAAGTTGACAAGTCTTACTATAAAATTTTGAGAAAGAATTATTAAACATTGAGACAAATATCGAGTAAAACATAGAACCAATTTGAATTTATGTAAGGAAGATCTACTATTGAGGCTATTCATCTATTGAGACTAATGAAATATTTTAGAGCAAAAAAAACCTTCAAATGATATTTATTGATCTAAAAAAATATTATGATAGGGTGTCAAGAGATATTGTTTGGAGAACCTTGAAAAATAGAGGTATTCTTTTGACATACATCAATCTTATAAGAAATATGCATAATAATGCAAAAAAATGTGTTAGGACCCATGAAGGAATTATAGATTTTTTTGAGGTTAATATTGGATTACATTAAGGATTAGCTTTACGTCCATATTTATTTGTATTGGTCATTAATGAGCTAATAAAACATCTTCAAAATGAAGTCTTTTAATGTATGTTATTCATAGATGACATTGTATTGGTGGATGAGTCTAAGAAATTAGAATGTATTCAAAATGAAGTCTCTTGGTATATGTTACTCGTGGATGACATTGTATTAGTGGATGAGTCTAAGCAAAAAGTTAATAAAAAATTTGTGGAGAGAAACATTCGAAAGTAAAGGCTTCCAACTTAGTAGAACAAGGACAAAACATATGGAACGCAAGTTTGATTATTTGGCTACTTCAAATGATATAGAAATTATGATTGACACACATTGCATCCCTCGGAAGGAAAGTTTTAAATACCTGGGTTCAACTTTTTAGAGTGATGAAAAATTTGGAGGAGATGTTATACAGAATTAATGGAGGTTGGTTAAAATGGAGAGGATGCAATCAGGTATTTTATGTGACAAGAAGATACCATTAGAGTTGAAAAATAAATATTATATAGCAACAATTAGATTCACTATGTTTATGGTTCTAGTTAATCATCAACTCAACATGTACACAAGATGTCTGTAAAGATGCTTAGATGAATGAGTGGTCACATAAGGAAAGACTATATACATAATGAGGTTATTAGAAACAAATTGAGAGTGACACCAATAAATGAAAAAATGAGGAAAAATCATTTAAAATGGTTTGCACACGTAGAAAGACGACCAAAGGAAACTCCGATAAGAAAGTACGAGAAACTACACAGTGAAAATGTTAAAAGAGGAAGAGAAAGACTACAAAAGTATTGGAAGGAAACAATAAAGCATGATTTAGTTTATGTTGAGTTAACAATTAGTATAGCACATGATCAAGCTCTATGGAAACAAAGAATCCATGTAGCCGACCCCATCTAGTATGGGAAAAGGCTTAGTTGTTTTTTATTTCCGCTTGGCAGTCAAGGATTTTTTTATCAAGACTTAATGTTCTAAAATCCGTAAATCTCATAAAGGTGATGAAAAATCACAAACATAAGAACATACCGAAGTGAAATAGAGTCTGGTGCGAACGTGCCTCTCAGGAGTCTTGACATTTGCATACCTGGAAAAATAGATTTATAAATGGACATGGATCAAGCAGAAAAAACCCACAAAAGGGACATGCATATACTTCGGATCTAGCCGATATTTCGTCTCTTTATCATCATCATCATCTTGGTCCAAAGACTTTTCACTGGTTGAGCTTGATCGTCTGGAATCATCAATTTTTATTTGACACCTTGAAGCTGCCTCAAGTTCTTCCCTCATACTGCTATAACCGTTCAGTGCTTGTTCAAGATCATCTTTTGGTTCAGCAACACTAATTGCTTCCTCCCGAGTATTTCTAAGGTCAATCAGAATCTTACCCAATAATCTGCGAGTAACCTGTGGCAGTAAAAACATCTATGAGAAACTAGAATACATGCGGTTTTGTTCAATACTTTCATCAGTTTATTTTCTTGATATCAAGAGAAGAAAAAAGCTAGTCCAGACACATTGATTTACAAATGAGAATTAATTGAGATTACATAAAGTACAAAATTTTCATCCCTCCCTCACTCCTATATTGCAGCAATCAATTCTCTTTACAGAGAATGAGGAAGCATTTCAAGTGAACAACACATTTATACCTTAGATCCAATCTTGAGCTTTTGACTTGGGTTGATACCATACTCGTTTGGGATAACACCATCTGCCAACAACTAAAACAACGTAAAGGTTGTCATCAGCAGTATATGATAGTGGAAAAGACATATCAGACTTCTTGCAGAGTAATTTAAATAAATTCTAGAAAGCAGATGCCTTAGTAGAACAACTAAAAGTTAATAGAAAATTGGAACTATGGAGAGAAACATTAGAAAGCAAAGGTCTCCGACTTGGTAGAACAAAGACAGAATATATGGAATGTAATTTTGATCATTTGGTTACTTCAGAGGACATAGAAATTAAAATTGGCACACATTGCATTCCCCAAAAGGAAAGTTTTAAATACCTAGGGTCAATTTTTCAGAGTGATGGAAGAATTGATGGAGATGTTACACATAGAATTAATGCTCGTTGGTTAAAATGGAGAGGAGCATCAGGTATTCTTTGTGATAAGAATATACCATTAAAATTAAAAGGTAAATATTATAGAGCAGCAATTAGGCCTGCCATGTTTTATGGTTCTGAGTGTTGGGCAGTTAATCATCAACATGTACAAAAAATGTCTGTGACAGAAATGAAGATGTTGAGATGGATGAGTGGTTATACAAGAAAAGACCATATACATAATGAGGTTATTAGAAACAAATTAGGAGTGGCACCAATAGAGGATAAAATGAGAGAACGTCGTTTACGATGGTTTGGACTTATAGAAAGAAGATCAAAAGAAGAACCGGTAAGAAGGTTAGAAAAACTAAATTTGGAAAGTATTAAAAGAGGTAGAGGACGACCACAAAAGTGTTGGAAAGAAACAATAAAGAATGATCTAGCTTATTGGGAGTTAACTGCTAACATGGCACACGATAGGGATCTGTGGAAACAAAGAATCCATGTAGCCGACCCCGTCTAGTATGGGAAAAGGCTTAGTTGTTGTTGTTGTTGTTGCTAGAAAGCAGATGCCTTGAAATGAAATTGACATCACGTGAACTGAAAGATGTTACAATGTATAGTGAAGGCTGTACTGATTTCTCGTAGGACCTATATCGTTGTGCTTTTCAAATAGTGTTCCTGTTTGTTTCTCTTTCATTTCACAAAAAGCAGTTCGCTCTTTTCAGTAGGATAGCTACCTGATGAAGCTACTTGGACGTTAGGCAGCTCCAACAGATAGTTAAACTTACTTAGAGCTCTCTAACAACTAGATGGAGTTCAATTTGCCTATAGAAAACAATCTAGTGATACAACTAATATTTTCTGGACACAGTTTTTGTGAATAGTTCTAAATTTATGCTTCGAACCCCAAATTGTACATACTTATACAGATCGGCTATCTACTCAAGCATACCAGCATAGTGATATCAAATTTTGTTGAATCATCTTTTTCTTTACTTCCTTTTGAGTAAATTGGGTTCTTCAAGGTTTATCTTTTGTCATGGCAGATGTGGAATTGTTCTCCCGTTCTAATCTATATAAGCTCAATATTTTAGAATATTTCGTTTCGTCCTATGAAAATACACCCATTTGAAGATAAATGCAGGGTCATGAAAATGCATCCATTTGAAGGCGATCAGTTGCAGAAGGCACTTCACGATAACACAAGTATAAATTGTGAAAAACCATCAAGGTAACTGCAGTAGCAAGGATCACAACTGGTAGGAGTTATGAATTGTAATACAGTTGCATTGGTTGTTGCACCATTAGGAATCAATCATAATAAAGATATCAAGAACAGATAAATTCTGCAATAAAGTTGAGGTGCCTATGTTCTGCCTAATTTTCATTCAAGACCTTTTGCTTAAACATCGACAGATCTTCTACTTTCTTCGTATTCCATAATGGCCATGTTGATGGGCACCCCTACAAATTAATGTCCATAACACAACAAAAGCGGTTCTCAAAAGAGAGGAAATAAAAGGAACTGTCTGGAACTCCATGTTCATCCAACAAAGAACCAGCAACTGGATGCCAAAGGCAAGTACAATGGACAAAGTGATGAGCAAAATATGAGAAAATAAGGGTAGTAGTTTGCAATCAAAGTTGCAGATTAAGAAACATAAATCGCTGAACTCATACATTGTCTTTAACCAACTTGCCGCAAATAAGGTACTACATAAAGGGTTACTAAACTTTCACGTTAGTCATTATGGTTCCTCTTTAGGTTTCCCATAAAAAAGAATACATGTTCTCAAAACATGAAAGGGAGTTGATGCAAAATATTCATGTACAGAGACATCCAGACAGTAAAGTTTAGAGTATAATCAACACCTCTGCATACTGTCATCATCGTATCATCCTAGAGTCTCAGCCTGTGCAGACAGCATTATATGAAAATGATGAATTTACATCTAACCATAGAAGATATATTTGGGTAATTTCTGTAAAGGGGTATTTTAATAACTTATTTCTAAGAACATCCTATTAATCTGCAGGTACTTTTGAATTTTTAATCACTACCAAGGCCAAATAGGGGAATAGGTGTCCTGTGAAGTCTCTTTGAAAAATAACCTTTATGAAAACATAAATTTCCTATTTACTTCGCTGATCCCCAAGTTCTCAGTAATGTATCTTAGAATAAAGAATAGAAACAAGTCATTATAAGTAGTGTATTAGGTTTACAACTAATATTAAAAAGGTGCTTGGATGAACCCATTTCAGAATTCTGAAACTGCAGCAATTGTCTATATCCATAAGCAGCTACGTCCAATCTCATGATCATAGTTGTGAAGGCACAACAGGTGGTGATGCTCTTAGGTGTGGATGAAAGTCGGATTGGCATTGGTTGGTGTTGGCAAAGTGTGGTGCTGGTGGCAGCAGATGGTAGTAGTGATGGCCGGTTGGAGGTGGTGATAGTCAGAGATGGTGGCAACACACGGTGGTTGTGAAGGCAGCAATATTGGTAACAAAGGTGGCATAGAGTGCCAAAGATCATGACAGCGAGTAGTGGTGGTGGTGGTATTGTTAAAGGTGGCAGTAGAGAAAGGTGGTGGTGATGAAGTTGCTGACAAATAATGGTGGACACAATGAATAAGTAGAGGTGGTGGTGTAAATGATGGTGACAGCATAGCAATAAAAGATCACAGCCACTAATACAGAGAAGCATAAAAGAAATGAACGATGATGTGCTTTATCACCTGAGCAACTTTAAAAAGTTCATCCAAGCCGTCAAGATTAAGATGAGAATTATGGAGCAGGTCATATCTGTGGAATACTGTGCCCAAGTTAGCAAAGCAAATTCAACAGAGGGACACCGAAAAGCTATGACAACGCAAAAGAAAGAATAGGCAGTGTTGAAAATATCAATCCAGCACCCTCAGTGTTTGCATCCAATGATACCATACGGGTGACAAAGGTCGCATGCTTTGTATTTTCTAAAATTGAACAAAAAACTTGAATAATCACTGAAAGTTCTAAATATCCAAAAAAAATCTAGAAATCTAGAAATACAGATCAACCACAAAACAACCACAATGTGATGTATTAAATGATCCAAATTTCAAATCGTTCAACCCATTAACAAAATTAGGAACAGACCATAAGAATTCAGCTTTTCCTATTATCCTTGATAAAATATACGTTCTTACCTGTTAGCTCTCATGTTCTGGCTTCCAAATCTTGAACATAACGATTTTTTATTTGAAGCGGCACAATTTGCATATAACACCATAACACAACCTCATAAGATGCTGCTTCACGTGGATGATTCCACCATTATGGAAAACACGATTACAAAAGTGACATATCAAGACAGTCTATCTCTTCACTTTATTGTTGTGTATTAATTCCAAATTTAATTAGAAAGAACAGAAAAAGACACTGTGTGCAGTAACAGTCCTAAGTCATACTCATCTTCATTCCAGTTTTAAATCACTCATAAAATTGCAAAACGCTTCTAACCAAACACTTATTGAAATTAATAGAACTCCTACAAAACACTTAAATGGAGAAAAATAATGATTTATGCCTCAAAAATACAAAAACAAAGAGTAAGAGTGAAAATGTTTACCCTTGATGAAAATATCACAACCTAGCAAAAACTTGAAATGTCACCCAGTTAAGTGTGAACAAAAAAGAAAAGGCTTGACCTTGGCCCTGTAACAAAGATGATACTTCAACGTGTTGAATGGAGCAGCGGATATCCAATACACGTATATAACAATCGTGAGTCACCAAAGGGCAGCGGATATCTATAACAATCGTGAGTCACCAAAGGATGACTATGAAAAGCCTTAGAAAAGGCTAGAATAATAACAAATGCACTTAACGATAGCAAATACAATATAAATTGAACAAGAAGGCTTACATTTATTGAATATGAGGTAAGTATTTATAAAGTAGAGAGAAGAGAGAGGAGTAAGGTAAATAGTGGGAAGCCAACAACTGGGCAGAGCCCAACGGCTAGTAAGGTCACAGTTGGGCCACCTTGGTGGCCCGAGTGGCCCTGGTGCTTGATTACGTGTATTTATGCTTTTATTCAGTAAAATACCCATATAAATACATGTATTCTAACACCCTCCTCAAACTGATGCTATCATCATCAAAAGTTTGCTAACTAGGAATTAAAAGTGTAGGGTCAGTAGTGATTTGGTGAAGACATATGTAAGTTGATACTCTGATATCACAAAATATAGTGCCAAGTGTCCTTATAGGTGTTCTTCTCGAATGTAGTGACAATCTATCTCGATGTGTTTGGTGTGCTCGTTAAATGTATTGTTGTTGGTTATATACATAAAACTTTTGTTGTCATAATACATATAAGAGTGACTTCAAGTGAAGCTCCAAGATCTTTTAATTTAGTAGATGAGAGTAACACATTTTATTGCTTTTTCCATCTCCATGAGATAACAGAGTCTCCAAGAAAGATGTGTTTGTTGGAGTGTTTGTCGTTGGCATCACCACCCTAGTCGACATCAGTATATGCAGTTAACTAAGATAGGGAGGAAGATGATAAGAATACTCCCTTTTTAGTGGTATGTCAGACATATTTTATGATCCACACGACGGCCCTCTTATGTACAATAGTAGGTGCATGCTGAAATTGACTTATAATATGTACAACATCAGTGATGTTGAGACAAGTGATGGTGAATTATGTCAATGATTCGACCATCTATCTATAAGGAGTGGGATCCCTGAGTGGTTCACCATATAAGTCTAATCTTTTGGTTAATCACCTTAGGTATCTAAACTGCCTTGTCATCTGTTAGAAAAGATCTAACAATAATATCATTAGCAAATTTAGTTTGAGAAAAAAAAAACCTTTATCATTTCTTATTACCTTAATACACAAAAAGAACCGTAGATGTCCAAGATCCTTCATTTCAAACTCCCTACCAAGGTCTCATTTGATATTTTGGATCCCTAGGACATCACTCCCTTTAATGATCATCATCTACATATAGCAAGAGAATAACAATACCTACGTCAAATCATTTTATAAATAAAGCAATATCAGTATAACAGGTAGTGAAACCATTACATTTCATAAATTCACTCATTTTGTAAAACCAAGCCTTAGGAGTTTGTTTAAGTCCATACAAAGACCTTTTAAGATGAAAAACTTGATTCTTTGGAATGTCTTGGAAAAAAGGTTTTATAAGAAACAAATCCCTATTGGATTTTCTTCGAGTAGGTTCAATAGTTTTTGGGGTTCTCCTAATCTAATGTCTTTCAAAAGAGTTAGAAGATATTGATTTGTCATATTGACTTTCTACATTTCCTTTTGAATTACCTAGAATATCACTCATGAAGGAATATTTGTGTATAAAAGATGTCATGTTGACTTTCTATATTGATTTGCTATGTTTTATGGTTATGAGTGTTGGGCAGTTAATCATCGTGTCCAAAAGATGTCTGTGACAAAAATGAAGATGTTGAGATGATGAATGGTCATACAAGAAAAGATCGTATACATAATGAGGTTATTAGAAATAAATTATGTGTAGCACCAATAGAGGATAAAATGAGAGAAGATCGCTTAAGGTGGTTTAGACATATAGAAAGAAGATCAAAAGAATAACCTATAAGAAGGTATGAAAAATTAGATTTTGAAAGTATTAAAAGAGGTATAGGACGACCACAAAAGTGTTGGAAATAAACAACAAAGAATGATCTAACTTAATGTGAGTTAATTGCTAATATGGCACATGATAGGGCTCTGTGGAAACAAAGAATTCATGTAGCCAATCCCATCTAGTATGGGAAAAGGCTTAGTTGTTGTTGTATCACTCAAGAAGGAATGTCTAGTTTTATTAATGGAATTAGTAACTTAATCTTGAAACACAAATTTATTTTCAAAGAACTTAACATCTCTCGACACAAAGAGCTTGTCGTTCTTGAGATCATAACATCTATAACCTTTTTTGTTTATACCATGACCTAAAAACACACGTTCAATTATGCGTGGAGATAGTTTATTTTCTTTGTTTGTAAATACAAAGCATTTACACCCAAATACTATTAATCTAGAATAGTTAGGTGTAAGTTTAAAAAGTTTTTCAATAGGAGTGACATTAAAGTTTTTCAATAGGAGTGACATTTTGTAATACTGACGAAGGCATACAATTTATTAGATAGACAAAAGTCATAATGGCTTCTGCCAAAAGATTTTTATGAACTCCACTGGACACTAACAAGGTTCTAGTGGTTTCCATCATGTGCCAATGCTTTCGTTCGACAATAGTATTTTATTGGGCAGTTTTAGTACAAGATGTTTGGTGAACAATCTCATGATTTTCAAGATACCTTTCAAATTCAATTGACACAAATTCTCTCCATGAGTAAGATCTAAATATGTTTATTTCAGAATCAAATTGATTCTTAACAAGGCTATGAAAAGTAATAAAACTTTTAAAGACATCGAATTTGGTCTTTAATAGATATACCCATATATATCTAGTATAGTCATCGATAAAGATGACATAGGATGAGACTCCTCCTTTTGATATGATGGGTGTGGGACCCCAAACATCCAAATGTATAATCCATTACGTATAGGCCTCGTCTATGGCCACATCGGCACATCCTATCACCTTCTTTGAGAGGCAATCCTGAACAATGCAACCCGTAGATGAGAAGGTTATAACACAAACATTATATGATATTTGAGATACAAAAAGTAAATTTAAATTTAATTTTAGAATAACACTAATTTTAAGAATTAAAAAGTCTTTGTTTCGAAGGTCCCCTACTTTATCAACCTTTAGTTTAGTTCCATCAATAATAAACACACATGATAAAGGTATTCTTATGCATGATTTCAAAAGTTTTTTATTGCAAGCCATATGAAATGAAGCACCCGAATCAAGTAACCAAGGAGTTATTGAGTGTCATGGGTGGAAGTAGAGCATACCACACCAATGATTGCCTTTTCCTTCAATTGTGCTTTATGAAGCTTTACCTTTTCATAAAAAGCAAGAATTGAGGAAGAAGAGCTATATTTATCTACCAAGGCCACCTTCTTCTTTAATCCTTGACAATTCGGCATAATGTCTGACCTTCTTACAAAAGTGACAAATAACTTCTTTCTTTGTCTCACTTGATCCTTCAATACTGAAATGTGGAGGTCGATATTGTTAAAGTGTAACAAGGTTGGGACAACAGGGCCCATAAGCCTGTGTTTGAAATCAGGTCCCAATGGACCTAAGTCTCCCAAGCCAGGGCCACCAAGACTAAGGTCACTTGGCACCAAGGGCACCTGGGCCACTAGAGAGCCAACGGCTAGTAAAATAGTCGTTGGGTCTTCAGCAACTAGCAACAGAACGGTTGGTTTTCACTCTTCTCCTCTACAAAAATACTCCTTATGTATTCAATAACATCAAGCCCTTTGTGGTTGTTTTGTATATTTGATCATTCAATGAAAAAGATACAACAACTTATATGTTACTTTACAAATATATCTTAATGTGTGTTCCAGGCCTTATTGCGGCTAAGGCATAATCTTTTTGAAGCCTAGATTCATTAAGTCTTGGAGGTCAACAAGAACCTCTTCCTTGGTACCAAAGGGTTTACGATGTATAAGAGATGATATTACTCCTTCGAACTCTTCTCTAAGACTTCTAAAAAATTGATATATGAAGTCTTCATTTTCATTACATTATCTTTCACTAGGACATCATGTACACTTCTTTTATATTCATTTAATTGATTCCAAATATTGGAATAACTCGTGCACCCCTTTGTCTCCTTGTCTAAGTGAAGACATTTTATCATGTAGTGACATCCTATGTGCCACATCACTTTGAACATGGAATTTGTTCAAGTATTCTCATGCTTCTTTAGTATTGGTAAAGTCGGCCAATGTGTCTCTAATGTGATCATTCACATTCTTTATGAGAACCCGTAAGAATTTATAGAGGGTTCCACTTTCGATCCACTCTAATGTGATTCTAATGTGAACTTTCACACTCTAATGTGGTAAAGTCGGCCGCTGTGCCTCTTTAAAATTCCTCTTTTTGTTCCAAAGTGATATTTATAGAGGGTTCTACTTTCGATCCACTCACGTAGCCACACAATCTTTTGAAATATAAATAGTTTTCTATTTATTTGGCCCATGTTTTGTAGTTAAGATTGTTAATCGAAAATCAAAACACTTTTATTCTATTTCAAAGGAGTACAAGCTTGAAAGGAATGAACTTACCTGGATAAATGCTTCAAGAAGCAGTGTAAATCTCTAAGTCCCTTGAATGGAGACTTCTAGACTTTAACGTGCTTCTCGAGACAACGACTTGATAATCACGAAGCGCATATAGGCTCTGATACCATGTAATGAGGATGATATTTCGTATATAACAATCATTAGTCATTAAAGGATGACTATGAAAAGCCTTAGAAAATGCTAGAATATTAACAAATGCACTTAACAATAGTAAATACACTCAAAAGAATGTATATAAATTGGCCAAAAAGGCTTATATTTATTGAATATAAGGTAGAGTGGAGAGAAGAGAGAGGAGTGAGGTAAATACTGGGCAGCCAACAACATTCATCTGTTGGCTGCTGAAGATAGTCATTGGGCAGAGCTCACGGCTAGTAAGGTTACCGTTGGGCCACCCTAGTGGCCCTGGTGCTTGATTACATGTATTTACATTTTCATACAGTAAAATACACGAATAAATACATGTATTAGGCCCCACCACCTAAAAAGTACTTAAATTAATGGAAATTTGGGTAGAGAGGCTTTTCATGATATCCTTGTCCATCATATAAGAAAACCTATTGATACAATACTTATCATGTGATCTCTTGATCCAAAGGTCTGAAAGTTTTGATTCTAAAGGATATTTTTCCCAAAATAAGAGGAAAAATTGAAACAATTAAGCAAGTGATTCTCAAACTGCATCCATGGTTAAATTGAGAATGTTTTGCATCATTATCACCAATACATTGAAGTAAAACAACCCAGACAGTTGAAATTCATCTTGAAAATACTGTGAATAAGCTAAAGAACAAGAAACACGGGCACAAAATTATCTTACTTGCTTGAATCATAAACATCAGGGATCTGTGTGATGTCAAATCGCCTGTAAAGTTGACAAATATTAGGTATACATAAGCACGATTAAAAAAAAGGAATACACACACACACACACACACCCCTAAAGCATATTGTAGAACTTAAAATCACACAGGTACATCATTTATTGTGAAAAAGCATACTCTTTACGTTCACTGTAAAGATCCCTCTCCAGCTTCTTCCAACGAGCATACATCAAGAGAAATCCCTCAGTCCCACAAGGCAATCCCGCATCAATGCGCCCAACATCAATTTTTGTTGTACCAAGAGCCTTGGCTTGGTCATACTGAGGAAGCACAGCACAGGAACCTGTTTCTGCAAGTTTAGCATCCTCATCTTTTGCTAGGAGCTCCACTTGAGCAGTAACCTTTTTAGTCAGGTTAACCTAAATTGTACAGTGCAAATAGAATTGTAAGAAAATAATAGGAAAAATGATAAAATGTTATGTGAAAACAGAAGGTACACGTACACAAAAATATGATTTATATATGTACACAAACATAGGTAGGTTCACTGCATATGCGTATATGTGCCATATAATATCTGCATGCATATGCATATGAACAAGTTTTCTAAGTTTAATATGAAGATATGCAGATGTAGACGACAGAAATTCTTTTTGAAAGTTGAAGTCTGGAACTATAATACCTGAGATATAATTTGACAAAATACAGTGTGAAGGGAGAGGCTACAACTAACATCAGAAAATAAGTTCTACATGCAAACAAAATGTCCCTAGTATTCTGTTAAAAGTAATGCAACATATGAAATGTAATTTTTCATTTCTTTTTTATAATCGGGTCCCAACGGAACCACGCCATCAGGGCCAGGCCGTCAGGGTGGCCAGGTCTCTAACGGCTAGATTTCTAGCCGTTGGACACCTTCCAACAACTAGTAATCCAGCTGTTTGGAGGGGTTCTGCTGAACTTCATTCTCTATATAAACCCCCTTCCATTGTACATAATTACACAACTTCTTAGCTGATTTATATAGATTCATTTGAGTATATTTATGCATTCTTGTTAGTGATTTGAGCCTTATCTAAGGCATTATTATAGTCACTTTTTGGTGGCTGATTCCCTTGGATACAAGCATCGCACTGTTGCAGTCCCTATCAAAGCACTTAAGGTGCCATTTCATTACATATTCTACGCACAACAAAGAATCAAAGAAAGCTTTGTGGCAGCAACCAAACAACATAAGCAGATCTAGTACGGTCTTACTTGAAGCAGGACACACATACATTAAAGATGACATAAAAAAATGCAAATATTTAAATTGAAGGTTACCACTTTAGGGAGGAGCTCTGAAGCATTTGGTGGAAGCCCAGAACCATCAATCATCCAGGGAACTGATGCATCCCCATTCTCATCCCTTTGGCTTCTTGAGCACATAATTATTTCATGCAACCTCGCCTGAACACAGTCAAATTCAGCATGATGTAGAACTTGCAAACATTAACCTACTCATCTATAATCTATATCTAAGATGCAAAATCTAATGGTTGCATATTATTTGACAATGATCCAAGTACCATTTCAGAAAAAGAACCATGTCAAGCAAATGAAAATTTGTGAATAAAAGAGTCGTATCCATTAAAGGGTCATGTGAGATTAATGGAGAACAGATTCAGCAAGAAACATTAACAAGTGATGCTATTTTTCCTAAGAGGGCCAAGACATATTCAGAAAGTGTTTCGTGACAAAAATTGTGAGCACTCAACTACTGCATAAGGCTCTAACTAATGAATCTAGCTAATCGTGTTTTGTATATACATGCACATAAGACGCCACATTCAGCAATTAGGCTGGATGGAGCCACCATCGACACACAATGAAAATAGTATGCATTATTTTTTGAATCTTTTTTCTGCTTTCTTGTTCACATTTCTTCTGTATTTTTGTAGCATTTTTGCCTTTATTGCATTGACGTCCAGTTAAGTACGTGGTTGATTCCGTCAAAGGCAGTGACGGCTATGGCTACTTATAGCATCCCCACGAACTGACCATTGAATCTCCTCATCATGCCCTTCCAATCCCTAGTCACTAATCCAACACACATGGGCAGATGGTTTCTTTTCCTTTTAGCGAGGGATAGAAAGATGTTCCAATCTGATCTTTATTGATAATACACTAGGAAATTACAAGATCAGTTTTTCTGATAGTCTTCATGACTTCCGGGGGCACACTCCTCCAGGTATTCTCTTTTTCTCTCAAAATGAAAAACTATTTTAGGGTTTCCTCTATAAGAGTGTTTTAACTTAAAAGACTAATTTACCCTTACACTAACAAGTTGCACTAAAGGGCAGATAATAGGACCAGAGATGCAGGAATCAATCCACAACTACTTCTTAACAGAAGATAGTGAAGTAGCTAAGGTTTCTGCTATTCAAGTAGCCACGTAAGTAACGAAGAGTTCAAAAGGAATAGGAAGAAGTGATGCCACCTGCCATGTTGGGGCGATCACAAGGCCACCACAGTGGGGGTTGGGTTGGGTTGCTTGTAAATATTTGTCGACAATCGAAGATTGATATTTCCCGAATCAAATCCACCAAATCGCCAAGAGTCAAGTGGCATTCAATCACGAATGCCAATCTTCAAGAATAACTAATACGAGAGCGAAAGCACATACAAAACAAGTCAAAAGCAGTGCCAAGACTGCATACTTTATTCAAAGTGTTGAAGTAGTATTTATAGACATTACATTGTGTACAAAATGCAAAGAAAAGAGAGAGTAGAGAAGGCTAGTACTGGCCGGTCAGCACTAGCCGTTGGGGGGCCCCAACGACTATGGTCAGGGCCCTCCCATTCTAAACATGGCACGGGCACCCTATTACATTAACACCCCCCTTAAACTTACAGGGTATACACAAAAAGTTTGTCTAGCAAAACCTGAAACCGAGGAGCTGAAAGGGATTTGATGAAGAAGTCTACGAGCTGCATCTCAAATGTGACATAACAAAGCAAAATCTTCTTAATCAGACACTCTTCACGAACAAAGTGGCAGTCTATCTCGATATGCTTTGTCCTCTCATGAAAAGTGTTATTGGAGGCAATATACATGGCGCTTTTGTTGTCACAATACATGATGGCAGGGCGTTGTATAGTGATTCCCATGTCTGCTAGAATGGTTGTAATCCAAGAGATCTCCATTGCAGCTGTAGTCATGGCTCGGTATTTGGCTTCTGTGGATGAGAGGGACACCTTCTGTTATTTTTTTGCACTTACAGGAAATAAGAGATTCACCTAAAAGCATACAAAAACCAGTCGTAGAGTGTCTATCGTTGACATCTCCACCCCAATCAGCATCCGTATATACAGATAAATCAAAAGATGAAGAAGAAGTTAAGAGAACCCCCTTGTGGGTAGACAGTGTTTCTAATATATCGAATAATGCGTAAGACAACACTCATGTGAACAGAAGTGGGTGCCTGTTGAAATTGACTTGCTGTGTGTAGTGAATGAGAAATATCTGATCTAGTGATGGTAAGATAAGTAAATGCACCTATGAGCTGTCGATAAGGGGTGGGGTCATCTAATTTCTTACCATCAGTGGAGCGTAGTTTGATGCCTAGGACTTCCAGTGTGTCAACAACCTTAGTATATGTAAGACCAGATCTGTCAATAATATCATTAGCAAACTTTGTTGGAGACATAAAGTATCCACACTTATTTTTGGTTATCTCAATACCTAGAAAGTAATTCATCAAGCCCAAGTCTTTCATATCAAATTCGTGATGAAGGTTAAGTTTAACTTCAGCAATTCCTGCTTCATTACTTCCTATGATGATCATGTCATCGACGTATAAAAGCAAGATAACAATACCAGATTTTGTTTTTCGTACAAACAATACAGTATCAGTATAACAAGTCACGAAATTATGCAAATGCATGAATTTTTCAAATCAGTCAAACCAAGCTTTAGGGGCTTGTTTCAGACCATACAAAGCCTTTCGCAATTTCAGAACATGACCAGGAGAAAGGTCGACACCAGGACTCATGTAAACTTCTTCATTTAAGTAACCGTTCAAAAAGGCATTCTTGACATCAAGTTGGTATATATTCCATTGTTTAATTGCACTAATGGTTATGAGGATTCTAATTGTAGTCATCCTAGCTACAGGAGAAAAAGTTTCATCATAATCAATTCCATATTCTTGAGCATAACCTTTAGCAACTAGTCTAGCCTTATATCTTTTAATGTGACCATTGCTATGAGTTTTAATTTTGTACACCCATCGACATCCAATGATTTTCTTGTCCTTGAGTATAGGTGTAATTATCCATGTCTGAGCCATGTTTAGAGCGTCAAGTTCATCCTTCATAGCATCTTCCCATTCGAGAATGCCTTTAGCTTGATGATAAAACCTAGGTTCCTTTACTTGTCGAAGGGTGGCAATCAAATTCTTTTTTTGTGGTTCAAAAGAATCATAGGACACAAAACGCTGAGGAGGTCGTGAGATCCTGGGTTCTAATCTTGTACTATCAGATTCTATATGGTTTTCAATAGGTTCTCTAGGACGTCTTGTATAATATGAGGAGAAGGGTTCGATAATTGAATGAGTGTCAATGGTTGTGTGAGAAGTGTCATTGTCGTGTTTTCTTGAATAGGTTGAAGATCTTTTGAGTCACGATCATCTTCATCTAAGACAAAGAAATCTTGAGGAAAAACAGATTCAAAGTTCTTCAAGGATTTGTTCTCATAATAAATATCATTCTCAAAAAATTTGACATCCTTAGACACGTATAATTTGTCTTCTATAGGATCAAAGCACCTATATCCTTTCTTATCAATATCATACCCGAGGAAAACACATTCAATAGCTCTTGGTGATAATTTATCATTCCTATCTGTATACACAAAACACCTACATCCAAAAACTTTAAGTCTTTCATAGTATGGAGCAAGATTATACAATTTTTCAAAAGGTGAGGTATTTTCAAGGTTAGACAAAGGCATTCTATTTATGAGATATACAACAGTAAGGGTGGCTTCGGCCCATAGATATTTAGGAACTTTACTTGTAATTAGCATAGTTCTACAAGTTTCAATGATATGTCTATGTTTTCTTTTGGCTAGACCATTTTGTTGGGGGGTCTTAGTGCATGATTTTTTATGAATAATTCCATTTGTTTCAATAAATTTTTGAAACTCATTAGACATATATTCTCCTCCCGAATCGGATCTAAAAATTTTAATGGTGGCTCCAAATTGGTTTTTGATCATGTTACAAAATACGACAAATTTTTCAAATACTTCAGATTTATGTTTTAATAGGTATATTCATGTGAAACGAGTAAAGTCATCTACAAAAATTACATAGTATTGAACTCTTCCTTTAGAGGCAATGGGCGCGAGGCCCCAAACATCCGAATATATTAGATCAAAAGCCTTACTTGGTACAAAATTCTTTTCTCCAAAAGGAAGATGATGCATTTTTCCAAGAATATAATCCGTACATTCAATTTTTTTTCTTTAATTGTTTTAATCAAGGGAATATTACATAATTTTTGAGAATCCAAATGCCCAAGTCTTTTATGCCAAAGCTTAACATCTTGGGCTACATTACAACAACAACAACTAAGCCTTTTCACATACTAGACGGTTGAGCAACATTACAAAACTCAAAATTTGGCATAACAAGATAGTCCATTTTGTATAGTCTACTTTCTCTATGGCCTTGACCAATTACTTTCTTCGATAGGTGATCCTGCACCATACAATGTTTGGATGAGAAAGTGGCTATACAATCATTATCACATATTTGTGCAATTGAAAGCAAGTTCAAATTAAGTTTGGGTATTAGATTTACATTTGGAATTTTAAAGTTTTCTTTTTCAAAATTTCCAACCCTTTTGATTTGGAGTTTTGTTCCATCGGCCGTAAACACATGTTTTCCAAAAGTCTCATAAGAATCAAACAAAGCATCTTCACTATGTGTCATATGAACAAATGCAGCGGAATCTAAAAACCAAGACATGCCTTGAGAAGTAGATAGAGCATTCCCGAAGATGCTTGCTTTTTCTTTAAAAATCTCTTCTATGTAATGTTGTTGGGCAAGACACCTCCTTCTTCCATGACTCCCACGTTTCCACCTCTTTTTCGAAGTAGAGGACAAATGGTTTTAATGTGTCCACTTTCCTTACAATAATGACAAATAGTATCCTTGTTGGGCCATGGTCCCGTGGGCTTCTTGGTCGTACCTTCATTGTTCTTGGCATGTGGAGGCTTGTAAGTCTTCAAGTTTGCTTCGGGACTTGATGCTACAAGCACGACTTCTTTGGCCACATTCATATTCTTTAATCTTGTTTCTCCAATAACAAGATCGGCTAGAAAGGTATCCCCTTTAGGTCTAGGTTTTCTATGTATAAGGTTTGATCTAATGTTTTCAAATTCATCTCTTAAACCACGTATAAACAAGAAAAAATATTGATTATCCAAAAATTCTTGAAATTCGTCTAATTTGTGAAGTTTTACAAATTTATCAAAACTTCTTAATTGAGTCCATAGTTCCGAAAATTCATTATGATAATCCCTAACGCTTAGATTCCCTTGTTTGAGCATAATCATTCTTTCCATTAGATCGATTTGAAAAACAAAATCGTCTTGAGAATGAAGCTTTTTCAAATATTACCAAGTTTCAAACGCATTTTCAAAAGCACTAATCCTATTCCTAAGTTTTTCATCCACATTTTGACAAATAATCCATGTGATTTTTGTTAAGGAAAGTCGTGTAAATGAATATCGGGTCGTGTAAATAAATATTCCCGTCTCATGTTATTTTGAGTCTTATGTTATCTTAGAGATAGTCAATACTTATTAGGGGTAGATTAGGAAATTAAGTTAGATAGGGGGTATTAATAGTTGATTAGGGTTTAGATAGAAAGATAAGAAGATAGGGGACGGCTGCACAGGAGACAAGTCCTTTGGGCTTAATGCAGATTGGAGGAATGCCTCCAATCTACTGCATATTGTAAGTTCTTTCTATGTTGATTAATAAAGGTTTTATTCTTAAAAATTTTTGCATTCATCTTTTTCCATAATTTCAAATCTATCTTGTATTTTTCATGTGCTTTGATAATTTCATCATCACCTAAGCCATCAACGTTCAAAATTAGTTCCTTTATGGTTTCATCAATGTAATCCCAAAAATCTTTCGATAAATTTTTTTTTTCATTGTTCTAGCCCAACTTTGATAACATTTCGGGTCTCAAATACATCTAAGTGACTCATTTTTACCTTCCATTTTTGTGCAAAAATGAAGATTTTGGACTAAACTCAAGTTTGATGTAATTCTTCAACTTTCGCACTTCCAACACACTTCCCAATGCACTCGATTTCTTCAATCCGAGGCTCTGATACCATGTAAATATTTGTCGACAATCGAAGATTGATATTTCCTGAATCAAATCCACCAAATCGCCAAGAGTCAAGTGGCATTCAATCACGAATGCCAATCTTCAAGAATAACCAATACGAGAGCGGAAGCACATACAAAACAAGTTAAAAGCAGTGCCAAGACTGCATACTTTATTCAAGTTTTGAAGTAGTATTTATAGACATTACATTGTGTACAAAATGCAAAGAAAAGAGAGAGTAGAGAAGGCTAGTGCTGACCGGCCAGCACTAGCCGTTGGGGGGCCGCAACGACTATGGCCAGGGCCAGCTGGCCCTAACCCTCCCATTCTAAACATGGAACGGGCCCTAAGGGCCCGTGCACCCTATTACATTAACATTGCTTTGGTGGTTGATGAGGAGTTGGGGTTGCATTGTGGAGTAGGTTGTTGAGGGGTTGGGGTTGCAACTTTGGGGATTAGTGTGTGGAAGGGTGGTTGTTGAAAACGTGGGAGCGCAACTGAGATTGAATATTCTAAAAACGATAACAAACGGTGAAGAGAAAATGTAGAGATCAAAGGAGGGGGGCGGGTCTTCCAATTGAGGCCGCCCCATCTCTCTTGTTTTCTTAATCTCACTCACTTAACCCTAATACATCATGTTCAACCCTTATATAATGGCTGCTAGACACAAAATACCCTTAGTACTACAAGCAATTACAATAATACCTAAAACATCAAAAATACTAAAACTTACACTAAAAACATATTCCCCCCCCCCCTCAAGTTGGGAGTGAGATACTTCGAACTCCAAACTTGCCAAAAAAATGATTTTTTTTCTTCTGAATTTCCGAGTCCTCTTGGTTGTCTGCTTTTCAGCAACCTTCCTGTCTGCAACATTCTTCATCAACCTTCATGGTTGCACTAATCTTTAGCAGCTTCTTGGTTGCAACAACTTCAACTCAGCCTTCATGGTTGATCATCTTCAGCAGCTTCTTTGGCTGCAACATCTAATTTAGCCTTCATGGCTGGTCATCTTCAGCAACTTCTTTGGTTGCAACATCTTCAACTTAGCCTTTATGGCTGGTCATCTTCAATAGCTTCTTTGGCTGCAACATCTTCAACTCAACCTTCATGCCTGGTCATCTTCAAGAGCTTCTTTGGCTGCAACATCTTCAACTCAGCCTTCCTGACTGGTCATATTTCAGCAGCTTCTTTGGCTGCAAATTCCAGCAACCTCATAGCTGCAAAACACATTTCAGCAGTTCTTATGACTGCAATCTTCACCTTAAAAAATAACAAATCGCTTAGCTACACAATTTCAACAGCTTTCTCTTAAAAATTTTGCAGAGACATCAACCAATTCAATCCACACATCTTCGCCTTGCTATGTGCCTGGCGAGATAACTTTGTGGATCCATGCCCAAATCGTGCAATATATTCTTTCGTAGAAGAAATCTGCTCCTGTTCCCACCGATGCCACCATGTTGTTCCTCACTTATGGTCTTTTTGGCAGCTTAAAACTCTTTACCCATAGCATTTATACCTTTACGAATGGCTTCCTCCACATCACCATAGCCATGCTCCTTGGCATATTTGCGCACATCCTTTGTTATCTTCATTAAACAAAAAACTTAGGTCCACACATGGAACAAAAATGTGCAACTTTAGCACCTTATGATGGCAAGGTCTCGTCATGGAAAGCCATTGCAGTCATAGGATCTAAGGCCAGAGCAAACCGATCCATCTATCTAAATTGAAACATTGCCTTGCTTAGTGCATTATCCCATGCTTGGTTACTGAGTCATACTCTCAAAAAAATTGCAGTCACTTGTGAGAATATTGTCTTGAAATCTTTATAGGAGGGCCATCATCTTCAGACTTTGATGCGAGGTCAAACGCCTTATTCTTTGCCTCCTCAAACTGCAATGCCTGAATGCAAACCTATGCTACATCAGCTCTAGGAACAGATTGTGTTTTTGTTTCAAGAAGCTCATCGTCTTTACCCACCAGCATCTCACGCTGCCCTCCTTTATCCAACAATTGATCAACCCATTTAAACATCCCTCTTGAGTATTTCATCAAACAGTTGATGTGCAAGTAAACATTTCTCTTCTTGAGCATTTCATCAAATAGTTGGTGTGCAGGATTAAAGCTTCTGTGGGTCATTTCATCAAACACTTGATGTGCATCTTCCGTCTTTCCACATGCACCAACATTTAGGCTCTTTTGGGCATTTCAACAAACAGTTAGTGTGCAAGTTTGTATTCATTTTATGATGAGGTTGCATCGTCCCATTAAAGGACCTAGATGAAATGGGACTCTGTTGACTGTTTGAAGTGTTGAATGTCTGTGATCACATAAGCATATCAGATCGTAGCATTCTCATCTCTTCCGTACCCTTCTGGAATAACACAACAGAGACCTCTTCCTTTTCATCATTTTTTTTTAAGAAACCCTTCACTTCCTCTGCTACTTGGAATCTCCATAGGTAATGACCACGACAGTTTCTATCATCATTCAGTTCAAATGCAGAAATTGTCTCAATACTGTGTTCCAATATAAACCCAGCACCCACATCATCTGTGCCCAGATTTGGTGTGATTGCTGAGAGGTCGGTCCTAGGGAGGTTGCTGTTGAATCTCCCTATGCGTGTTGTTGTTCTAGATCAGCCTTTGAAACTCCTGACTGGTAGAAGTTTGTGTAACCTGCCGGAGCATACTGTGAAATCTGCTGCACCTTTCGGAGTATGGACCGCTGATTTTGCTCTTGCAAAGTGTAATATGTGCTTAAAGGAAGAGCAGATACAGACCTTGAACCAACAACATGCATCAACATACCAGAGTTTTCATTCCCATAATAAGTTGGGTCCGATGATTAAGATGGTTGCTGATATGATAGAATAAACAGTCTAGAAGCATCATATATTGCTGCTAAGATGTTCCTGAATTCATCATGAACCAACTCCTCTAGGATTCCGTCATTACTCTTATACTTCTTCGTCATCTCCTTCCTCTTAAAATCCTCGCTCCCATCAATTATATAGCTCTGATACCATGTTGGAAAACGTGAGAGCGCAACTGAGATTGAATATTCCAAAAACGATAACAAACGGTGAAGAGAAAAATGTAGAGATCAAAGGAGGGGGGACGGATCCTCCAATGGAGGCCGCCCCCCCTCTCTCTCTCTTTTTCTTAATCTCACTCAACAGTGGTCATACCTAAAATAATACGAGCAATTACAATAATACCTAAAACATAAAAAATACTAAAACTGACACTAAAAACATATTCTTCAACAGTGGTATGGCAGTGTATGGAGTGTTGGTTGCAGGTTTCGGGGCCGGCGAGTGAGGCGGGTGGTCTACTACTTGTGGCTGTTAGAAAGTACATGAATAGTTAGACTTTCATATTCACATAGTGATATCCTGATAAAATGGTGCGACATAGACAAAAATAAGCAAATACGGTGCTGGGAAAAAAGGTTTGAGAAACTTAAAATGAGACCAGCGTTCTAAAATAAATAATCCACTTTCGTTTCAATTGTCTGCAAAGTGGTTACCATTATAGTATGCCACAAAAACATTCACAGATAATATAACCGATCACCTTTGCCTCTTCCATTTCAATGCTGGCATTATCAAGTCCATCCAACATGGAAGAATCTTTACTAACAAGTGATACCTACAGAAAAAGCATGTCATAGAAAAATTATGCACTGCCAATTTCAACAAAACAAAATAAAGAAATCAGAACCCAGACCAGAATTGGAGTTAGTTGCCCTTCCAAGTCAAGAAGCCCTTTAGCAAATGCTGCAGCAGACATCTGGGATGCAACACATGAGATGCACAGTCTGAGTCTGAGTAACTAGTGCATCACTATACATAGTCTAGATTTAACTCAGGAACCAATAAAAAGTACAATCATGGAGGAGAATAATAATGCACCTGAACACGGCCCTCATCAGAGCTATAAATCTTAAGGTCATGACGGTATGTGCTGTGAAGCCGAAGAAGGCCAGTTCCTTCCCCTGAAGAAAGGATCTTTCAATGGGTGAACCTAGAAAAATCACCAAATGTGTGCCCCTCCCCCATAAAGAAGAAAAGCCAACGGTGCTTTGTTTAGAGCTTTTCAGTTGATAAGATAGCAAGAAAGTGGCCCATGCTTTTCTATGACTAAAGAATTATGGGAAACATTTATTTTGCCTTTGGAGAGATTCACATCATAGGAGGATTCCTTCACTAAGTGAATCTCTTCTAGGCCCTCTCCCAATGCTTGCAAGAACCCAAGCTGATGAAGCTGACACGGCAATGATTCATTTCACCATGTTTACTCCAGAAGCCTAATGGTAATTTTGAATCAGATTCCTGAAGTTGAGAATTTGATTCAATTCAAAATCATGGGTGTAAGCAAACATGTCCATGACGGTTACAATTTGCAGAAACAAAATATAGACGGAAAACTTGAATGTACTGCTAGTCTTCTGCATAAGTTTGAAATCACAATTATCCACGTCTGTATCATGGGAAGAAAAGAAGAAGCAAGGGTTGGTTTTGCTACCAAAAAATGGACAGAGTATAGTAAAGGTAAGCAAACCTGGATACATATTGTTTCTGAAATACCGCCCTAGTTCTTCAGCCTGAAAAGGATGCACAAGAAACATATGACTTATGACACAGAAAGTTACTAAAACATTACATCAAAGACAATAATCAAAAAGAGGCAAACTAACCTGTTTTCTACCTGCATGCGTCAGCACACCACCATATTTCAACACCATGAGTGCCTCAATCGGATGTTCTTCTTCACCTTCTCCAGTTGCTTTCGGGACTTTGGTCCACTTCAAAGGCTTTAATTGAACCTTTCTATAGATACCAGAAAAGTGACCACCCTATAAAATAACATTCAAGAAGCAAGGGTTGCTTGCCTTCAATGACTTTTCATTTAGTGTAAACAGATGTGGGGCACGTTTACATCATTAGGGATAAAAGTTCAAGGTGGCATAGCACCAATCTCATCACTACTGATGCAAATCTAGTAATGAAAATTAACAGAAAAAACAGAACCTCTTCAAGAACTGCTTTCACTTGTCGAAGCTTTTCTGAATGTTCAAGGTCCTCTGGATCACTATCACTTCCCCGGCCAGATCTGGATATATGGCACATGAAGTGAAAATTAGATTGCACAAACATTTCAAGAGGAGGAACTTTTTCCATGCAAAAAGCAGTCAAATGAAAACTAGATTCAAGTATCAAGCTAGTTCTTAGAACATCAAAGTTAATGTGTATGATCACATGATATTCAGAGAAAATGCACAGGATATGACAGTGTAAACCTTTTAAGATGGCATGTCCTGCCATTGGTTCAGCAATCATCCAAGGTTGCATTATATATGATTCATCATCTCATATTCTACATGTCTTGACCATTTTCTTAATACGGATTCATTTACACGTTTATGTCCTACACTTAGTTGAATTATTGTCATTTTACCCAAGATCAACAAAATCTACATGAAGTAGAATAGAATCAGTTGTGATGCATACAACTTTGCACTTCACAATATCCCAAACATGGTAACTTTCAGAGAATAGGCACTAGGAACAAGTACATTCCAAAAGATTTTACTTAAAGAAGGTGGTCATACTCGCTTGTCAAGGAGAAACAAATCCAAGATAGTTTTTCTACCTAAGCGTACTCCAGTGCCAATCATTGGGATCAACCTTTCCTCTCGGTAAAGGTAACAAAAATTGTTGAATTGATATTTCATGATATTTCTTTTGGTGCTCAAATGCTGGAGCTAAGAATATTATTTTCATAAGCTTATAGTAATAGGAAAACCCCCAAAAGGTTTTGTTGATCCTATATTTCTAGTCAGACTGAAACCCTGCAAACATCAAGCTCCATAGAAGAAGCTGTATTATTGCAAATTTCCAGATGTGCTCATGTTGAAGAGAATCCATGGAGCTTGATGTGCTCAAACAAACTGAACATCAAGCTTGTTCGATAAATCCAAGAAGAAACAAAGAACAATCTTTATTGATAGAAGAAAAAAGAAGGGACAGATTCGGCTCACCCCACTTGTGGGTGTCGGCCACAGCAGACTGTGTTTTTCTTATTTAAGAAAAACCTAATCTAGGATTAAAGAAAACCAGCGATTTATATAAAGGACTTTCTAACTTAAAAGACTAAAATATCCCTAATAAGTGATTACATATACAACCCAAAGTAGCGTGCATTATTTCCCCTTTCTTTCACACTCCCCCTCAAGTTGGGTGGAATATGTTTGACTCTCAACTTGCTACATAATCGGTCCAATGTACTGATAGGATATGGGCAAATTGATCTTTTGTTGTCATATGTTGCACCCTTAGTATCTTCTTTGATATCTTTTCCCTGCTAAAGTGACACCACTTCTATATGCTTTGTCCTCTCATTTGTAGCTATCTGTATTGCTACTTGATTGTCTGTATATAGTCGTATTGGGAGATTGACTTTGACTTATAGTTCAGTAATCAATGAAATCAACTATAGTCCTTCACTTGTTCGCTGGACAGTTGCACTATACTATGCTTCTGTACTTGATCTTGCAACTACAGATTGTTTTTTACTTTTTCAAGAAATTATATTTCTCCCAAATAGTGCAACATACTCTGTTGTAGATTTTTTCTCACCAATCGATCCTGCCTAATCATCATCTGTGTACAATTTCAAATTACAATGTCCATGATTAGAGTATAAGATACCATTTCTAAGAGTATTTTTCAAGTATCTCAAAATTTTGAATACTGCATTCATATCGCTTATCTCCTTGCCATTATTTATTCCCAATATGTGATTAATATCCATGGGAATATCACATGGCTTTGATCATGTAACATCTATCCCTTCTAGTAAATCCATTACATATTTTCGTTGAGTAAAGAAGATACTTTTTTTATCTCCCCCAAGAAATAATGAAGTAATCCCAAATCTTTCAAATCAAAAAGTTGATGCAACTGGTCCTTCAAATTTTGGATTTGTTCTTCGTAATCTCCTGTTACAACAATATCATCTACATCCACAGTTAGTAGGGATATTCCATTCCTCCTTTTTATAATCAGTGTTTGATCATTTTTACTTCTGGTATACCCGAGTCCAATGGTTCATTCACTAAAACGTTCAAACAAAGCCTGTGATGACTAATTCAGCCCATATAAAGCTTTCTTTAGTATGCACACTTTATCTAGTCCATACTGATGTTTCAATCAACTCCGCCCATGTAAGGGATCACCCTTGCATTGCCGGTCCCAAGCCCGGATAAAGGAGGAGGGTTGTGTTAGGCTTCCGACAGCCAGCGTAAAACTTCGTCGGATTTCTAAAACATGGATTACAAAAATTATGAGCATTGCTTTGGGGCGTTCCCGTCTAGCGACGTGCTGCAGAGCCCGAATGCAGTAAAAAGTAAGCAAGGGCCACTACATTTTCGCCCGAATGTAGTGAATCAATTGCAGAGAGGGTTCCCACATCATGGACGGGTGTGGGTAAAGAAGTTAGTCCCGCTACATTGAGGTGGTAGATACTATGATTCGGAGAAAGATTCATATTCTATGTTTACAAGAGACAAAATGGGTTGGAGAAAAAGCAAAGGAGATAGATGATACAGGTTTTAAATTATGGTACTCAGGTAAAGAAAAGGCCCGAAACGGAGTTGGTATTATCATAAATAAAGATTTAAAGGAGAGTGTAGTAGACATACAACGATATGGTGACCGAATCATGACATTGAAATTAGTGTTAGGAGTAGAGGTTTTGAATATAGTTTGTGCTTACGCACCCCAAGTAGGACTAGAAGATAGTATAAAGACAGTTTTTTTGGGAAGAGTTAGATAAGGTGTTTCAAAAGATTCCACAAAGGGAGATGATTTGTTTAGGAGGAGATTTAAATGGACATGTCGGTAAAGAGGCATTAGGATATCAAGGGATTCATGGAAACTTTGGTTATGGATATAAACGAGGAAGGTAGGGAGATTTTAAATTTTGCTATGTCATTTGATCTCTTTATAGTCAATACAATCTTCAAAAAACGAGATGAACATTTAATTACTTATAAGAGTGGCTTATCACAAACACAAATTGATTACTTTATTTGTAGAAAACAAGATAGAGCGTGTTGTAAAGATTGTAAGGTAATTCCAGGAGAAAGCTTAACCACCCAACATCGACTTTTAGTTATGGATTTACAAATAAAAAAATGGACAAAGAAGAAAAGAGTGCATCGAGCTATTCGGACTAAATGGTGGAACCTCAAAAGTGAGAAAGAAGATATATTTAAACAAAAAGTCCTTCAAGGAGATGTTTGGAATTATGTTGGCACACCCTCTGATATGTGGAACAATATGGCTATACATATTAGGAAAGTGGCGAAAGATGTGTTAGGGGTATCTAAGGGAGGTGTACCGGCACAAAAAGAAGCTTGGTGGTGGAGTGAAGTAGTACAAAACAAAATTAAGGCAAAGAGGGCATGTTACAAATTACATTATGCTAAAAAAACTAGTGAAACTTTAGAAGCTTATAAGAAAGCAAAGAAGGAAGCAAAAAAGGCCGTTAGTGAAGCAAAAGCTAAGATTTGGGAGGACTTATATAAAAAACTCAACTCAAAAGAGGGTGAAAGAGACATTTTTAGGATAGCTAGGGCTAGAGATAAGAAAACTAAAGATCTTAATTATGTTAGATGCATAAAAGACGAGGATGAAAAAATTCTAGTGGCAAATGATGATATAAAAAATAGATGGAAAAACTATTTTTATAATCTTTTTAATGAAAATAAAGATGTTAGTATTAGTTTAGGAGATTTAGCCAAGTCAGAAAGTATATAAACCACAATTTCTACCGACGTATTCAAAAGAATGAAGTCAAAGAGGCTCTTAAACATATGAAGAGTGGTAAATCGGTAGGACCAGATAATATTCCTATAGAAGTTTGGAAAATACTAGGAGAAATAGGAATCACTTGGCTCACAAGACTATTTAATGAAATATGGAAAAACCAAAAGATGCTCGAGGAATGGAGAGCAAGTACACTTATACCCATATATAAAAACAAGGGAGACATTCAAAATTGTGCGAATTATCGAGGTATCAAGTTAATGAGTCATACTATGAAATTATGGGAAAGAATTATTGAACGTAGGTTAAGACAAGTATCAAGTACAATAGAGAACCAATTTGGATTTATGCCTGGTAGATCTACTATTGAAGCGATTCACCTTTTGAGACGTCTTATGGAACATTTTAGAGCAAAAAAGAAAGACCTTCACATGGTATTTATTGATCTAGAAAAAGCTTATGATAAGGTACCGAGGGAGGTTCTTTGGAGAACTTTGGAAAAAAGAGGTATCCCATTGACATATATTAACCTTATAAGAGACATGTATGATGGTGCAAAAACATGTGTGAGGACTCATGAAGGAACGACAGACTTCTTTGAAGTTAATATTGGGTTACATCAAGGATCAACTTTAAGTCCATACTTATTTATAATGGTGATGGATGAGTTAACAAAACATATTCAAGATGAAGTACCTTGGTGTATGTTATTTGCAGATGACATTGTATTAGTGGAGGAGTCTAAGGAAAAAGTTAATAGAAAATTGGAACTATGGAGAGAAACATTAGAAAACAAAGGCCTCCGACATAGTAGAACAAAGACAGAATATATGGAATGTAAGTTTGATCATTTGGCTACTTCAGAGGACATAGAAATTAAAATTGGCACACATTGCATTCCCCAAAAGGAAAGTTTTAAATACCTAGGGTCAATTTTTCAAAGTGATGGAAGAATTGATGGAGATGTTACACATAGAATTAATGCTGGTTGGTTAAAATGGAGAGGAGCATCAGGTATTCTTTGTGACAAGAAGATACCATTAAAATTAAAAGGTAAATATTATAGAGCAGCAGTTAGGCCTGCCATGTTTTATGGTTCTGAGTGTTGGGCAGTTAATCATCAACATGTACAAAAGATGTCTGTGACAGAAATGAAGATGTTGAGATGGATGAGTGGTCATACAAGAAAAGACCGTATACATAATGAGGTTATTAGAAACAAATTAGGAGTGGCACCAATAGAGGATAAAATGAGAGAACATCGTTTAAGATGGTTTGGACATATAGAAAGAAGATCAAAAGAAGAACCTGTAAGAAGGTTAGAAAACCTAAATTTGGAAAGTATTAAAAGAGGTAGAGGACGACCACAAAAGTGTTGGAAAGAAACAATAAAGAATGATCTAGCTTATTGGGAGTTAACTGCTAACATGGCACACGATAGAGATCTGTGGAAACAAAGAATCCATGTAGCCGACCCCGTCTAGTATGGGAAAAGGCTTAGTTGTTGTTGTTGTTGTTGTTGTATACTGATGTTTCAATCCCTGTGGAACTTCCATATACACTTCTTCGTTGAGGTTTCTTTGGAAAAAAGTAATTTTTACATCAAATTGCCATATTTTCCATCCTTTATTAGCTACATATAGAAGTCACTTTTGCTACTAGAGCAAATGTTTCATTATAGTCTATCCCATAGGATTAACTATATCCCTTTGCCACAAGTCTGATTTTGTATCTGTCAATTTCTCCGGTTGCTTTGTAATTTACGGTATAAAACCATTTACACCCTACAACTTCTCTCCCCTTCGGTAAAGATACAATTTTCTAGGTGTTATCTTGCATCAATTTCTTCTTGCATAACAAGATGTCATTCTTTTGATGAGATTGCATCATCCCATGTTTTTGAAATTATTATTGCATCAACATTTGCCACAAATTATTTATAGTTGGTTGACACTTCTCCATAATCAATAAAATTACTAATAGGATAAACACATTTTTTTTATTACCGCAATTGGTAGGTAAAGATCATTTGACAACATAGGTGCTTAAGGAGTTGTTGTGGCACGGTTAGAGTCTTCTTGTGGTCCTCTTATATCTCCTAGAAATTTCTTCTTCATTTGTCTTGTGTACACATGATTTGGGGCTTGTTTTTCAAGCCTTTTATTTTCATTATCTTTATTCTCTCTTCCTTCGAGATCTTCCTCATCAATTTCTTCGGATAGTACTGAGAGAAGTGATACTCCTTGTCTTATAACTTGCTTTGGCTCCCCCTCACTCTATAATAAAATGTGTGCTTATGAAATGTAACATCTCTAAAAACAAAGAATTTCTTGGTACAGAGTTCATAGCATCTATATCCCTTTTGAAAGGGTGAATTTCCAATAAATACACATTTTATTGCCCTTAGGTCCAATTTATCTTTACTATTGAAATGCACATATACATAACATACATATCCAAACACTCTACGAGTAATATGAAAGAATTTTCACTTGAAAATAGTATATGCATAGGTACCTTCCTTCAAGAGTTGATGTTATAAGATAAACAAAAGTAAGTACAACCTCACCCCAAAGATATTTTGGCGACTTGCTCCCAATCATTAAGGTACGTGTTGTTTCCAGTATATGACGATTCTTGCATTCTGCTACTTGATTTTGTTGAGGAGAATACATGCATGACGTTTGGTGAAGAATTCCATGTGATGCAAGATAGTTCTTCAACGTTCCTGAAGTAAATTCGCCCCTATTATCTAATATGATAGCTCTAACTTTTGCCTGAAATTATAATGAAATTCATGCCTTAACAGCTTCACAATGACCTCGACGGTCCCCACGAAGTGTCTCAAACACTTCTCCATAATTCAATCTACCAAATGGAAAAGACAACACATCTGAAAAACACCTCAAAGGCTTACTTTATTACACAACAATAATGTGCTTTTATAGACATACTTTTGAGAGAGTCAGAGAGCAACATTACAAGACAGTAAACAGCTAGCCGTTGGGTTGTCTGGCTATCCCCAAGGGACAGAAGACTGTGGAGTATTAGGGCCAGCAATGGCCAAGGCAATCCTTGCCCTTGTGGCCTGGTCCCAACACACTAATAGGAGCCCTATTGGCCTTGGTCCTATTACATGTTTTTAACACCTCTCCTCAAACTGACAGCGAAATAACTAATAGTTTACTAGATAATACTTGAAATTGAGGCATTGAAAGTGACTTAGTGAAGATGTCTCGAAGGTGATACTCTGTTTGCACGTATTGCAAGTTGAGGTGTCCTTGTAGCTACTTTTCATAAAAATAATGGCAGTCCATCTCTACATGCTTCGTACGCTCATGAAATGTGTTAGTTATGTGCAATATACATTGCACTCTTATTGTCACAATTCTTCAGAGGTGAAGCTCTAAGGTTGACATGTAGATCCCTCAATAGTTGGGTAAGCTACGTCAATTCTCCAGTGGTAGTTACCATAACTCCGTATTCAGCTTTTGTAGATGAGAGCAAAACATTTGGTTGTTTCTTACACCTCCAAGAGATGAGAGTCACTTAAAAATACACAAAAACCTATAGTGGAGTGTCTATCATTGACATCACCTCCCCAATAACAATAAGTGCTTCTCCATTTGTAAGTCTTAATTTTTTATTCAACACCTCTCATGTTTCAACTATCCTGTCATCAATTATTCCTGATCTATAGACAATATCTGTAACAAACTTGGTTTGAGATAAGAACCTACCTCTTTTATCTCGAGTTACCTCTATCCCTAGGAAGTAATGCAACATGCCAAGATCTTTCATTTCAAACTCTTTTCCAAAAGCTGTTTTTATATCCTGGATACCCTCATCATCGTCTCCGGTGATGAGCATATCATCCACATATAATAGAAGTATCATAATACCTGCAACAAACTTTCTAAGAAACAATGAAGTGTCAATGTAGTATGCAATGAACTCCTGATTAGACATTAACTCATTCATTTTGTCGAACCACGCTTTGGAAGCTTTTTTAAGACCGTAAATAGCATTTTTGAGACACAAAACTTGATTGTTTGACATACTAAGACCGAGAGAGGGTTCCATGTAAATCTCATTCTTAAGCCGCCCATTTAAAAAAGCATTTTTAACGGTCATTTGAACTATATCTCATTTTCTAATTATACTTTAAGGCAATTAACGTCCTAACAGTTGTTATTATGGCTATAATAGCAAATGTTTCTTCATAGTCTATGCCATATTCTTGAGAGTATCATTTTGCTACAAGATGAGCCTTGTATCTTTCTAGAGTTCCATCACTCTAGTTTTGATTTTATAAATCCACTTGCGTCCTATGGGCTTCTTAGTGTTATGTCAGCTAACTATTTCTCATGTTTGAGCTTTGTTCAGGGCTTCTAATTTGGTGTTATGGCCTCAATCTATTTTTTAGATTTTTGAGCTTCTATAGAAGTCTTGGGTTCCTTGATAGCTATTAGGTTTGTCACAAGAGATCTATGAGTTAAGAGAAGGTCTCATAGGATATAAATCTTTCTATGGGTCTACATTCTCTGTTGGACCTTCTCAAGGGGGATATGTAAACTTTTGTCAATCTTGATATTTGGAAGTGCCTCGATCATATATCATCAAGAGTTAAACCAATCAAGTCAAATACAAAGCTACTTGAGAATATGTATTTGAGTAAAGAAAGAACCAAAGTCACAAGTCAAAAGGTTGTCCAACCACAACTTAGTTTGTTGATGGAGTGAAGCTCTATTTATAGAGCGATATTTACAACAAGTGAGAGAGAAAAGAGAGAGAAGGAAGAGAGCATTGGCTAGCCAGCAACTAACTCTTGGACGGCTCCAACGGCTAGTTGATGGTCAGTTATTGGGAACTCTCAATGGCTATATGGCAATGGACCCTAGTGACCCGTGTTATTCTCCAACAAAGACAGGGGCCTCAGTGGCCTGTGACCCTATTATAATAACACTCCCCTCAAACTTATGGTGTATATACCAAAAGTTTGTCTAATAAGAAATTAAAACGAGTAGCATATAGAGATTTGGTAAAGAAATCGGTTAACTGCATTTCTAATATCTGATGTGATATAACACAAGCTAAGTTTATTCTGTAACCACTCTTCACGAACGAAATGATAGTCCATCTATGTTGAAGAATATATGTGTATGTTGTTTTTAGTGTTAGTTTTGTAATTTCTGATATTTGTGTATTATTGTAATTGCCCGTAGTACTAAAAGCATTTTGGTTATTTTTTATTTTACAGCCCATTATATAAGGGTTTGACGTTTTGTATTAGGGCTAAGAGCATGATTAATAGAAAGAGAGGGGGCGGCCTCCATTGGAGGGCCTACCCCCTCCTCCGATCTCCCATTTTACTCTTCATTTTTCCTATTGTTTGCAACTTTGCATTATCGATTATCCGCTACACTCTTCCCACGAACTTCAATATGATATCATAGATTGGAGAGAACGTATGGAAGGTCCTGCAACCACCAAAACAGGTGATCTCAAGTAGTAGTCATGGTGACTGTTGCATGTCGAGGTCGAGATCTTCCCCTAGACATTGTGGATAATCCAAATGTCCGGGATGTGTTTTGTATGTCATTCGAGTGCTATCCTAATCATTATGGTCTCCATAACTCGACGGATATCTAAGAAGAAGCGTGAAGAGATGGCTAGTGTACTCCACAATATAAGGCACCATTCTGGTCCCAACGAGAAGAAGCAGAAAAAGAAGACAGCAAGACATGGACATGCATGATCAGCGGACCAAAGGTGCATATTTAATAGGTGTATGAAACCTAAAAAATGTTTGTAGGAAGCAGATCAGTGGTCGAATGGTAAGTAAAGTTGTGAAATAAGTGGATCAACTAGAAAGCAAATTTGCTTGCAGCAGTTTTGAGGACATGAAATACACTGCATATTTCTGCTTTAGCAAAGAAGGATTCTCGTATACTAGTTTGATTAAAGGGTTGTGTAAGGCAATCAAACTAGATGATTCACGTTTGACAATACAAAAGATGATTGAGAGGTTATGTCTTTGATCTTACCATTTTTTATGCCAATAATTGATGCATTGAGCAAGGAAGGAAGAAAAGTCAGAGCCTAGTGCAAAGGTTTTCTCAAGAAAGAAGAATATGACGAAAAAGGAAGAACAATTAGGTTGCCAAAAGTGACGACGGTGGTTGAACCATTATTTCCAGATTTTTCAAAGTGATCACAAGAAATTTTAGAAAGAAAGATTTGATTTTTGAAAAAAGGTAATTTCAATTTTTTGAATATCAAATGTTGGAGCTAGAAAAGTAAGTTACAAATTACTTTCATGATTTTGTGGAAAAGCAAACCAAAAAGGTAGTTATGGAAAGGTATTTTTCTGAATTTATAAGAAAGCAAACAAGAAAGGTAATCCTCAAAAGTTACTAACCAGAAAGGTAATCATCATTTGGTTGAAATGATGTGATAAAAAGGGAAGCATTATTCCCACGATTTAGGAAAGTAAAAGTGTTAACCGGTGCCCATTATTTGCATAAAGAAAGTAAATACAGAAAAAGGAAGGTGATTGGTTATAGCATGGTTATTGTGTGCCTAGCAAGTAAGGAAGGAGACCTGTTACGGAGAATGGTTATAGTGTCATCACTAATATATGTAATGATCCCAAAGTGTGTCTATCAAAAGAATGCTACAAAAGACGAATGCTACAAAAGACGATGAGAATACACCAATGTCAAATTCTTGATGAAGATCTTGTTTAACTTATATAATCCCTCATTAATCACTTCTAGTGATAATCATATCATCCACATATAAGAGTAAAATAACAATACATTTATCATATTTTCTTACAAACAAGGCAATGTCAGTATAACAAGATGCAAAGTTGTGCAAATGCATGAAATTTTTAAAGCGATCAAACCAAGCCTTGGGGGCTTGTTTCAAACCATACAAAGCTTTCTTGAGTTTAAGAACATGATCTTGGGGAATGTCAAATCCAGGAGGAGTCATATAAACATCTTCATTTAGATTTTCATTCAAAAGGACATTTTTAACATTAAGTTGAAAAATATTCCAGTTTTGGATAGCAGTAAGGGTCATGAGTATCCTTATAGTTGTCATCCTACCAACACAAGGAAAATGTTTCATGATAATGGATTCCTGTTCTTGAGCATAGCCCTTTACTACCAATCTGGCTTTATATCTTTCGATATTACCATTACTATCAGTTTTGATTTAATAAACCCATTTGCATCCAATAACTTTCTTATCTTGGGGCTTGAGAACAATGATCTAAGTTTGAGCTTTATCTAATGTATTAAGCTTTTCTAGCATAGCATCCTCGTATTCTGGAATACCCTTGGTTTGATGGTAAAATCTAGGCTCTTTTACTTGTAAAAGAGTTGCAATCAAGTTTTTCATTGGGGTTCAAAAGTTTCATAAGATACAAATCATTCAGGAGGTTTTTAGATTATAGGTTTCAATCGTGCGATGTGTTGTTCCCTAGGTCTTCTAGTGTAGTGCAACAGAAAAGGTTCAATAATAGGTTGTGTCTGACTGTTCATCTAAAACATCATTCGTATCATGTTGAATGTCATGCAAGTTGGACTTCAAAATCACTATCATCATTTTCATTTTACTCGACATTGAAAAAGTTTCACGAAAAATATTCTTTATTTTTTCAAAAGAGTTAGATCTATGATAATAGTCATCTTCAACAATTTCAACATTTTTAGAAACATTCAGTTTATCATTGAAAGGACCAAAACATCTACATCTTTTTGTTGATTCCATATCTAAGAAAAACACATTTAATAGCTCGAGGAGATAACTTATCATTTTTATCTATATAAACAAAACATCTACAACCAAAAACCCTTAATCTTTCATGATAAGGAGAGAGATTATACAATTTTTCAAAATGAGAAATATTTTCAAGATGAGTTGAGGGCATTATATTAATGAGATATACCGCTGCTATAAGAATGACTTCTGCCCACAAAAACTTACGAACATTACTAGCAATTAAAAGTGTTATACCCATAATGTAACTATGTTTTCTTTCTGCCAAACTATTTTGTTGTAGGGTTTTAGTATAAGATTTTTTTATTTAAAATCCCATGTGTTTCAAGAAAATTTTGAAAATCGTTTGATAAGTATTCTCTTCTGAATCAAACCTAAAAATCTTAATGGTAGAATCAAATGAATGTTTTACCATATTGTGAAAAATCACAAATTGCTCAAATACCTCTGATTTATGTTTTAGTAGATATATCCAAGTAAAGCGAGTAAAATCATCTATAAATGTCACATAATATTGTACTCCTCCTTTAGAAATAACAGGAGCAGGTCCCCAAACATCAGGATGTATTAATTCAAAAGATTTGCTTGTTACAAAATTTCTTTCACCAAAAGAAAGATTATGCTTTTTTTCGAGAACACATTCTTTACAATCAAAGTTTTGATTCCCGTTTTTCTTCAACAAAAGAAAATTATATAGTCTGTGCATATCCAAATGAGAACATCGTTTAAGATGGTTTGAACATTCAGAAAGAAGACGAGAAGAAGAACCTCTAAGAATGTATGAAAAACTAAATTTGGAAAGTATTAAAAGAGGTAGAGGACGACCACAAAAGTGTTGAAAAGAAACAATAAAGAATGATCTAGCTTATTGTGAGTTAACTACTAACATGGCACATGATAGAGCTTTGTGGAAACAAAGAATCCATGTAGCCGACCCCGTCTAGTATGGGAAAAGGCTTAGTTATTGTTGTTGTATGCATATCCAAATGTAAGACGTTTAAGCCAAAGAGTAGCATAATGAACTAATACACTAATGCAAAATGAGAAGATATAAATGATAGTCAACCACTCAATACTACTTAAGTGGATTGTCGAATCATGGCAAGAAATAGCAAAATAGTAACATTATTATCATCAATTGAAGTATAACCAATCTGATGGCCATTGCCACTAGTGGAATCATATGGATTAGAAATTCCGACCATCAGCCACATAGATGGGATTGTGGCAAGGAATGCTAAATATCAAGGACAAGTGGAAAATGTAAAGCATCAATTCAGAACAAAGATGAAGCTGCATGCCAATGCATACAACTATGTCCTTGTCGCATCCAACAGATTCAGTGTTGTCATGCTTCCCGAAACACTGTAAGATCATACCTTCCACGTGGAACCAGTGTCCTTGTCGCATCCAACAGATCTTGCAACTGGACAGCACTCTTCAGCTTTGTCTGGAACCAAAACAAGAAGAAAGGAAAAGCCAATGATAAGGGCAATGTTTTCTTTTAGAATACTTCAAATAAAACATAGCTAAATTAACAAGTACCTCAGCTCGAGGCTTGCCACCATTATATTTTAGCATCAAGTTCAAAAGTTTTCCTTCTGTAACCTTCAGCTTAACCTTTTGCTTAGGGGTTCGATCACCACTGGGACATTCAACGTAGTATGAGAGAGAGAGAGAGAGACATAATGAGAGAGAGAGATGGAACGAGGCACCCACTGACGAATAACAGCTATTACACAGCGCAGCTCCTCAGATTGCCCAAATGTGCCAATGATACCACTTCCTTGCCTGGTTAACCCCTCAGATGGCTGAACTGGTTCATTGACTTTCCATGGGAGAGTTGGTGGAATTGTTGAGGAAAGATGGGGAGCCTTTGCTTCCAGAAACATTTTTCTCAACACACATGCAGCATCATCATAATACCTAGAATGGAGTAATTGTTATACCATAAGGATAGTCACCAGAATTCAGAAGAACCTTCTTCAACTTCCCAGCAAATATAATTTGTATGAATAATAAAATAAAAGCATGACTCAAGTTAAGAAATCGAACATGGCTACAAGAATTTGAAACTATTACTTGTAGGAGTTCTTCACAAAGCTCCAACCATTGACATCACAGACATATGACTTTCCTTCGCAGCGTAATAAGTCGAAACCACAAACCTGATTATATCCCATTCACATTAATATGGTAATATCCATAAAGTCAAGCGGCACAATAGAATCAAATGATGTAAACCACCAGAATCACTCATACTTTTTTGATACGATACACTCACCATGCATAATATGCAAATCAGTAACTACACAAGTTATTTTGTCATTGTCAATGCTTACCTGAAAAATGTAAAATTGAATGCTATTTACAGGACCGAAGTTGTGAACTAGCTAGCAAATTTTTTCTCTGTTACAACGAGTGACCTAAGCCAGACATACATCCTGGTATCTATTATGCATGAATACATTGCACTGCCTATGTTTCCCTTTCTGACATAATACTGAACTGGAAGCACCGCCGAAGCATTTCAAGGATGCTTCGTCAGACAAAATAAGCTTTATATAGAATAAATTCCTTTTACTTCCACAGGTGCATTCACAGGTCAACTGATTCAAGCCCTCGTTTAAGGAATATGCATATACTTATGTTCTTTTACCATTTATTTTCATTTTTTTACCATTTGGTTTCTTTTTATTCTTACCATTTGTTTTCACTTTCTTGCCATTTGTTTGTTACTTATTTATATATGTATGTATAGTATATGCATATACTGTCATTTTTCGGTTACCTAATTTTTTGAGAGTTACCGTTTCCGGTGTCTCGTTTCCATTCCCCTGCAATGTAGCTAGGTATCGAACTGATGACCTTCAAATTGTGAGTCAACCCCTTATTTAGGTGAGCTATATTGGCTCTTTGGCGGACTAGCTATGAACTCCAACAACTAGTCCAATTGATCAGATTTTCCAACAATGAAAGAACAAATAACTATATGTTGTCCGCTCATTAATTTAGATCGAATTTGGTTGACAAAAATGTTCAATATTTTCTCAACAAACTCTCAACATAATTTACACGGAAGCCCCATACATCTAGACAAACAGAAAGATCACATAATATTGCAGCATATGAATATCAGTCCCAACAAATCGTCAACATATATTTTCTACGACAATTTTCAAAAGATAAGGAAAAGGAGACTTACGAAAAGTGAAAGCTACAAAGACCCATGTAAATCAACTATTATATGCATTCTCATGAAACCACTTTAAACAAGAAGCTTGATGCGATAAACATCATGCATTCGATATGTGTTTGGGAGCAAATTGGAACTAATCACGAGTGATCTGCATCATGTTTACTCAGTCTCATCCTTCATACATCGCATTTACCATAACACCTTTGTTCCAGTCTCCCTTTCTTTAGCTACTACTACTACTACAACAACAACTAAGTCTTTTTTCCATAGAGCTTGATCACGTGCCATGCTAACAGTTAACTCAACATAAGCTAGATCATTCTTTATTGTTTCTTTTCGACACTTCTATAGTCTTCCTCTTTCTGGTTAAACATTTTCTTGTTTCTCATACCTTCTTATTGGAGCTTCCTTTAGTCGTCTTCTATATGTTCAAACCATCGTAAATGATTTCTCTCATTTTATCGTCTATTAGTATCACTCCCAATTTGTTTCTAATAAACGTATTATGTATATGGTCTTTCCTTCCATCTCACCATTTTCATTTCTGCCACGGATATCTTTTGTACATGTTAATATTACTTGTCCAACATTGAGAACCATAAAATATAACAGGTCTAATTGTTTCTCTATAATATTTACTTTTCAACTTTAATGGTATCTTTTATCACATACAATACCTTATCCACCTCTATATTTTAACTAACTTGTATCAATTTTATGGGTAACATCTCAATCAATTTTTCTATTGCTCTAAAAGCTGAGCATAGGTACTTAAAACTATCCTTATGAAGTAACCAAATGATCAAACTTACATTCCATATATTTTGTCTTTGTTCTATTAGGTCAGAAGCTTTTACTTTATAATGTTTCTCCCCTTAGTTCCAATTTCTAGATAACCTTTTCTTTAGACTCATATACTAACACAATATCGTCTACAAATAAAAATACGCTAGCCTACTTCATCTTAAATATATTTTATTAACTCGTTAATAACCAATATAAATAAATATGGACTTAAAGCTGACCCTTATGTAATCCAATATCAACTTCAAGAAATTTGTCATTCCTTCGTGGGTAACACATTTTTGTACACCATCATATATGTCTCTTATAAGATTAATGTATTCAAATGGGATACCTCTCTTTTTCGATGTTCTCCAAAGAATATATATTCACAATCCATCGTAAGCTTTTTTTAGATCAATAAATATCATGTAAAGGTTCTTTTTTGCTCTAAAATGTTTCATAAAATGTTTTAATAGGTGAATAGCCTCAATAGTAGATCTTAACATGAATCCAATTTGGTTCTTGTTATGCTTGATACTTGTCTTAATCTATGTTTAATAAATTGTTTTCATAATTGTTAAAATACATGTATTTATCTGGTATTTTATTGTATTTTTCTTATTATAAAAGTGTATAAATACATGTAAATACACCAAGGCCACCTGACACCAAGGCCACTAGGGTAGCCCAACGGTAACCCTCAGAGCCCAACGGCTATAATCTGCAGCCAGCAGCTGAATGATGTTGGCTGCCCACTAGTTACCTTACTCCTCTCTCTTCACTTTACCCTATAAATACTCACCATATATTGATTAAATGTAAGCCTTCTTGGCCCATTTATATACATTCTTTTGAGTGTATTTGCTATTGTTAAGTGCATTTGCTATTATTTTAGTTTTTTCTAAGGCTTTTCAAAGTTATTTTTTGGTGACTCACGATTGTTATATACGTATATTGGATATTTGTTGCTCCATTCAACACGTTAAGTATCATCTTCATTACAATAATTTCATAGTATGGCTTATCAACTTGATACTCTGATAATTCGCATAATTCTGAATATCTCTCTTGTTGTTGTATATAGGTATAGTTATACTCATCTTCTATTCCTCGGGTATCTTTTAGTTTCTTCATATTTCATTATGTCTCTCAAAGGATTTTTCATACTTCCAAAATTGTCTAGTCCTGTAGATTTACCAACATTCATAAGCTTAAGAACCTCTTTGACTACGTTGGTAGAAAGTACAATTTCTATACTCCTATGAGTTGGTTAGCTCTCCTAAGCTTAATACTAGTACCTATATTTTTGTTAAAAAGCTTATGAAAATAATTTTTTCATCTATTATTATATCATCACTTACCACAAGAATCTTTCACCATAGATTAAAAAATTGTTTTCATAAATATAGGGCTAGTATTAAGCTTTTTAATGACGAGCTTAAGAATCTTTGATGCATCTAACAAAAAATATATTTTACCTTTCTTTGTGTTGAGCTTCTTATATAATTCCTAAATTTTAGCTTTTTCTTTATCAATGGTCTTTGTAATTTCTTTTCTTTGCTTTTTTATAAGCTCCTAAGTTTCATAAATCTTGTTAGCACAATGCAATTTATAACATGCCCTCTTCGCCTTAATTTATCTTGCACCACCTCCACCACTAAGCTTTCTTTTATACCAGGATGCCTCTCTTGATTCAACTTGCACATCGTTTGCTACCTTCCTAATATGCTTAACCATATTGTTCCATGTATCAGAAGATGTACCAACATAATTTCAAACATATCTTTTTGAAAAACTTTTTGTTTAAATATATCATTTTTCTCATTCTTGAGGTTCTACCACTTAATCTGGGAAGCTCCACGTACTCTTTTACTCTTTGGCCACTTTTTACCTATAAATCCACAATGAAAAGTTGATATTAGGTAGTTAAACATTCTCTCATAATTACCTTGGAAACCTTACAACACAACCCATCTTTTCTCCTATGGAAAAATTATCAATTTATGTTTATGACAAGTCACTCTTATAAGTAACTAAATATTCGTACCGTTTTTTGAAAATTTTATTGGCTATAAAGAAATCATATGCCATATCAAAATTTAAAATTTTCTTACCTTCCTCATTTAAACACCCAAGTTTTCCTGAGTATCTTGATATCCTAATGCCTCTTTACTAAAATGATCATTTAGATCTCCTCCCAACAAATTATCTCTCCCGATGAAAATCTTTGAATTATCTTATCTAACTCTTCACAAAATGCCTCGTTTATAATGCTTCATGTATAAATCTTCTCAAGCTTTTCCACTACTTTGTTGTTTTTCCTCTTTATGTTATGTTTTCCATGTTCTACAAATTTTTCAGAGTTTGTGTTCTTGGAAGTCATTTACAGCACTTCCTTGTTATCACCAGGCATCCGTTCACACAGGATCCACCCACACCACACCCCTTTTGAAACACATCTAATACATTGTTACCACTCTTACTGCAAGTCACTACATCTTCCCACATACCATAGGCTCTCATAAGAAAAAACTTCTTGCTCATTTATAATTCTTTTTACTACTTGGTTCTTGTGCTCTATATACATTCTTTGGAAATATATAACTAATAACTAGTGTTGGTATTTAAGCTCTCCTATGGTGGACTTTGATCCTCGCAATAGAACTGAACCCTTTCCTCCAAACAAAATAGTAAATTATAGTTCACAATAAACTACTCATATCACTAACTAAATATTCTGCTCTCTTTTAAATAATGGATTTACTTAAAAGAATCATATCAAAGTCAAGGATTCCTTTCATCTTTATTGATAATACCAAAACTAGAGTTTCTTTGATATTTTATACTACAAGGTCTTCTTTTCACATGCCCAATTAGTTCCTCCAAAATGAAAAGCATTTATCCTTGGTGGACTCATTAGATCACCTCATCCAACCTTTTCCACAAATTAGTTTGTATGCCCAATTAGTTCTTGCATTGACATACTCCTAAGGATTTACACTTTTCTCCTAAAACAAAGACCATGATTTTCTTGTAATCAAGTTTCTGCACATCCTGGACCATTAGGATTAAAATCAATAGATCTAATTGATGCTTTGACATTTAATCCAAATAAATTTACAGACCATATCCCTGGGTCAGAAAGAAAAACAATCCTCAGAAACATGCAAACTGTGTGGTGAATACCAAGGAGGCTTGATGTGCAGAAAAAAGAATGCATTATTTGCCACTGCGTATGAATGCGTGCATACATATATATATATATATATACCAAATTCTAGCGCACCAGTATGAGAAATCATATACCTACTACGTAAATACACACATGCTGAGTGGAACTAGTCGATATAAGTTTTTAGAAGCTTACCGCCTGTCTAAATGCTATGCATACATCTCTTGCCATCTGTTTCTCTGAAGGAGTCAAAAGCACTGGATACCTAATCTGCAAGAACCTCAAGGCATTCAAGGAACATCAACTAGGAATAGATGTAAGCATATCACATGCAGCAAGAAAGAAAATTCCGCAAAGGAAGCTAAAAATGTAAAGTTTTCAAGGAGCACAAGTAGAACAGAATTGAACTTCAATGAGAACTTGAATTTAAATATTTAAGAATTATATGGATCATGGTCACACCTTTTGTAGAACAAGAATTTTCAGCTGGCCTATTCTCAAAGATTGTTGTTCCATGAGACTCACATGACCATATCTTCCTCCTCAGGGTCCTGTTTACTCATCACGTCCAATTCCTTCTATTTGATAACCAGCTTATGTGAAATGAAATACAAGCCCCTTAGGTAATTTCATCAAAGTACACCTTATCTATACAACCAGCAATGTGCACTAGCACAGTACTTCAACCAAACTACCTATTCTCTATATTACCAGTAACACATTCGCTGCATACTTTAATCAAATTCACTTCTCAAGCTGCCATCACTTTAATGTAAGGAGTTACTTTTATACTTTTACGCCATTATCCATGTAATCTCTATCAGCTTTTAGTCATTAAGTCCCATGATATCTACATATAGTGTCTTGTAGATGTCAGTTTGTCCTTTACATTGTTATATCACAGAAAATGCTTCAACTGATATAAGTTCTTCCAGGCCTTATTGGGTAACAACACAAGCATGTAAAACTCCAAATCTATTGGATAACATTAAATGATAACAGAGGTGCTTAGCCTCTACTGAGGCAGATGGGATTTACAGCCCATAAGCTTCCTTGGATGGAAGTGATTTGATTAACACCTGGCTTTCTCATCACACGATTGCAAAGGAAGAGATTCAATGTCTAGCAAAAAGACAATATCCAATTGTACCAGGGTGCCACACTCATGTCGGACACTCAACACCCAGACTTCTACTGTTCCGACCCAGAACTATCAATTTTGAACATTTATTAATGCAATATTACCGAGCCACTTCATGAATATTGACCAATTATCAGTTTATTAGTGGTTAACTTTTGAAAATGGAGATCTAGTTTGATTCACATTTTAACATTTTCTTATTTATTTGATAGTCACGAACGGCTTTATGAGATATTATCGATTATATGTAATGATATATAGAATATACTTATTTTGTAGCTGTCTCCCTACAACTCATGATTTTCAAAACTTGTCATGTCCCACACCTGCATCCATTCAGCACCAGCACCCATATGACGTCGACAACTACAACCGCATAGTATTTAAGAAGTAGCATTTCTCATTGATAACTTACTTCTTTTCCATCAAGGTTTCTCATAACAACACCATCAACAACTGGAGACTTCCTTGCTTCAGCATGTGCATATTCTGGGCCAACAGTATACACCTACAAACAAACCAAAAGCGACTCAATACCAGCCATATATAAAGCCACAAAGCCAATCAGAAGTAGAAAGATCGAGGATAAATAGTGCTTGGAATGAGAATGCAGCAAAATTGTGCTTAGTTAATAATACTGCTCAAAAAGCAAAGGCAGTAAAAACTAAAATACTTTAACATCAAGGACTTTTATATGGATATAGTATCAATAATGTGTATATGTCTCAATTGCATCCACTAGAAAGTTGTAAGCAAATTCAAATAAATATAAAAGAAAAGACCTTGTTTACATGTACTAAGTATGCAGAAAATATCATATACTTGTTTGTTGATACTATTAATGAAATAGGAAAACCACCATCCTGTGTACCAGTATAGATATCATTATCCTATGGAAAATTGTAAGGATAGAGAATCGTTATTGGGCTGGACTCCAGGAAAGTATCAGCATAGAACAAGTAATGAAAAGAAGAAAGTTACTGTGACACTTGGAATCATTCCCACAGTTATCCAGAATACATGCATTCCTTGAGTGCATACATTGGAATGGACAGACAAGTTTCTGCTAGCAATCACAACTTGTGAAAAGAAAAGATAGAATACTTATCAGCATGCTTACAAGTTAATGTCAGCCAAAAATAAGTATGTCGGTTTTATAATTACATAATGTAGAAACTGATATTTCATAACTAAAGGAACATGAAGAATAAATCTTGTATGGCCAAGTCCACCAACACATCAAAGAGACGGTTAACAACTTATTCATGATAAAGAGCCAAGTATATACTGAAAGAGCATAGACCACAATTCCATTAAGTACCAAACAATTACAATGTTAAAAGGAAATGAAAAGAGAAAGAAGTTCAAGAATATATTCTTCAGTTTATGTGGAAGACTGGAAACAATAAAACCATTATACTTTGGAAGGCATCACAAAGAAGCAAAACATACAACAACAACAACAACTAAGCCCTTTCCCATACTGGATGGGGTTGGCTACATGGATTCTTTGTTTCCACAGAGCTCTACCATAATTTGTAGAATCCATGGTAAATAAGTCCGACAAAGTTTTACGCTGGCTGTCGGAAGCCTAATGAGCTCATCAAACAAGTTGATTGTGCAGACTTTGGGTACAGTGATTTATATATACATATGTGTGTGTGTGAAAACATTCCATATTATCCACCACGGAAATAAATGACAAGATACAGCATTACAGTATAATAATTTGCTCGTTTGTACACAAACTAGAGTTACCAACTTATGGTTAAAAGTACCCCAGAGATAAATTGAAAATGTATCGTCTTGCTTTCACATATAACCAATACAAACAATTTCCTCACAACAGATAAGTTTTGTTGAGCTTGCTCTAATATATGCTATGGGAAAAGAAAATAGCAGAAATCTGCAAGTATCATCTGCTTCCAGTTTTTAAGGTTAAATAAGAAAAAGAAAAAATACTCATTGAATTGGTAGACAGTAGTTGCTCATTGGCCTTGGTCATAATAAAATATAAAAGGATCTAATGTCTGTAATTGATATTGTTGCCATCCTCTAACATCATATTTGATAAATTAAATTGTTTCTTCCTAATGTTTTGTGGATATGTGAAAAATAGGTAGCGTGCTCCTTCGACAAACTGAAACCAGTGGTACATTCGTTAGAAGAAGACAACATCATAGTTCAATGATGTAAACTATAGGAAAAAACAGCTTCAGTATCATAAGGTTAAAATTTAGTACCTTGAGTGATTTCTTTGAGCTTTTAGTCTTATCTAATGAGAGCATTCTATATGGAATCAGTTTTAGCATGTTAAACAGTCTCCAACCTAATTTTGGCTAAGTGTTAGGGTTATCCAGTTCAATGCTTTGTAGATAAAGAGAGACAAATTCAAAAAATAGTCATCAAAGATAAACTTATTCAGTGAACTTTTGACCTAAAAAAACTGCTACAGGAACGGTTATGAACAAATTGCAATGTAATACTCTTCCTGTATTTCGTACACAACCTTCACATCTGTTCCACCAGTTGGCATGAACTCCTCGTATATGTAAGATCCTTCACGCCTTACCCTCCTAACATCCGGATGAAACTCACTCGATCTATTTCCCACCTACAAATGTGTGAATCAAAATTTAGGCCACAAAATTATCATAAAACCCACATTACAAGCACAAATACATATTAATCACCGGTCCAAAATTTAGGCCACAAAGATGAAAGATGAACAAAAAGGTGCTAACCAGCACAGGGAAAACATGACATAATATGTTTAGCACGTTAGCAAAGCTTCAAGAAGAATCTGATCTTTCTTTACAGAAAAATAAAACAAATTTTGTTTCAGAGGAACAACATAGACCTCAAAATACAGCAGAATTGAATGACTTGAAGAGAGACTAATGAAAAAGAAGATGTCGGTCATTTTAAAGATTGCTTGTGCAACGAGAAACCATAAATCAAGCACATTAATAATGTAGGAAATAGTATATAAGGAATATCAACTGAAATAATATATAAGGAATATTTGTTGTGGATAACAAGTTGACATAAAAGTGTTTAGAGTCTAGGTTGATGTCATATAAAGTCGTTATGTTCAGTCCAATGTTAATTAGTATTAGTCGTCTATGATTTGGATCCCAATGGATCAGATTTTGATTCATTGGGACCCGAATTATATTAGTCACTAATTAGGGGTAATTTAGTCCTTTAAGTTAGACTAGTAGTATTTAAGTTGGATTGTAAATAGGTTAGAAGTGAGCAGAAAACGTGAACAGCAGGAGGCGGCTGCTTAGGGCGCCGACCTACACCCTTGTATGTTCTTTGTTTTCAATCTTTCCAATGAATAAAATGCTGGATTTTCGAGCATAAAATCATCATGGTATCAGAGCCTATCACGGCTATTTCTTGCCGAGGAAGATCAAGAATAGGCTGCGATGGAAATGGGGTTCGTCAAGAATAATTTTAGGTGATAGTTTTTTGGTTATTTTTCGTTGATTTCTTCTCTATAATAGAGAGTTACTGTGTAAGTGGTGTAAGTGAGTCAGCAGAATCATATTCTTCCACGATTTGAAGACAAATATTTGGTGTTATTTTGAGATAACAAGGTGACACACATTTCCTTTCTTCATTCTTGGTTTGACTGCTTGGATAAAGTGCAGTTGGCAGTTCTATTTAAGATCATTGGAACAACAAATCGTGTTCCTATTTGGAAACACGATTGTGTGCAAGAGTGCACACGGCATATATGAGCATCCTAACCAACAAATCATTCCCTTTGATCGATATATTTGACTTCCAATGGTATAGAATATCAGCATCTGTATTTGGGTTTCAAGAATTGTTATCAAGAGACTCTTGGTTTCTCATCTACATGGAAAGAACAAAGATGGTTGATGGAAATAACCAAAGTTCTACAGACAAAGGTGAATTATTTCAAATCACAAATTTGAAGCTGAATGGCAAAAATTATCTCCAGTGGACTCGTTCAATTGAATTGGCAATCATGGCCAAGGGGCGTTGAGATTACATAACTGGTGAAGTAACTCAACCATCAATTACAGATCCTCTTTATCCTCGATGGCGAAAATAAAATGCACTAGTCAGTGCTTGGTTGATTCAGTCTATGACACCTTCTATTGGCAGTACTTTCATGTTCTTAGAAACAGCTAGAGATATATGGTCGGCAGTACAGGAGGCCTATGCCTAGAGGAAGAACATTGCTAAGAAATATGATCTTATAGAAAATATTAGAAAATATAGGCAGGGAGGAAGATCCATAAGTGAGTACTATGCAGAACTCAGAGGTTTGTGGGAGGAATTACAACTCTACTCCAAAACCAAATGCTAGATTTGCACACTTGAGCGCAATGAAGAATTTGAAGAACGCAAAGTATTTGATCTTCCATGGGAATTTTCTTCTGAATATGAGGCAGTTAAGAATAACATTCTCAGTAAAGAGGAGCTCTCATCCTTGAGTACAGTATATTCTCTCCCACTTCGTGAAGAGGACAGAAAGTAGTTAGAAAATGAAACCAAAATTAATAAATCAGAAACTTCTGCTTTTGTAGGAAGAGGTATATCTACTCCTATCTTCTCTAGGAGAAAAGGAGGTTATGGATGTGGTAAAGACAGATCTGGGCTTATTTCTGAAGAAAATGATAAGTTAACCTATTCACATTATGGAAAAACTCGCCATACTAAGGAAACATGTTGGGAATTGGTTGAAAGACCTCCTCATTTTCAAAATTAGTCCAATAAAGCTTATTTCAGCAGTCATCAGATAGAAAAACCAAAGACCGATGACAATACGACCTCATTAGCCGATATGAAGAAAGAAATTGAACTTCTTAAAGCTAGATTGACTGATTCATACTCTCCATCTGCATCCTCCCACATTGATTCTCAGGCCACGGTGGCATATCCTTTTTCATTCCTGACTCAGGGTAATATTAGTTCTTCTCATTCAAGAGTTTGGATTATTGATTCTGGTGCCACGTAATCACATGACAAGTACTCGGTCTCTTTTCCACTCTTTCGCCTCAGCCACACACCTCCATGTTCTAGCAGTAACTTTAGGCAAGACATAGGTCGACATCTCATGGTTCTCGGTCCGGCACATAATACACCAACTCCTCACTTCCTTATGTCCCTCTCTCAAGACATTTGCCACCATTATCTTTTAACTTGATCTCAAGTAAGTCGCCCCTCACCCGTAATCTTAACTCATGTATCTTTACTCTTTTCCCGATCAATGCTTTTTGTTCAGATCTTATGACAAAGAAGATTATTGCAACAGGACATTAACTGGGGTTCCCTACATCCTCGACATGTCACAAATCAAAATCATTGACTTCGCGCTCGGGTGTTCCATCTCCTTTTGAAGCACACCGCAGTGCCGCCACTATCCATCTCTTTCCGCAAGTCAAGAAACTTTGTCCACAGCTTAATCAAGCGGATGTCATTGATCGGATGTGAGTCTTGTCAATTTGCCGTGACTTGTCACTCTGCTGCACACCATGGTCTTAGTTCTAGTCCTAGAGTCAATAATGTAGGCTAGTTTTCCTTTTGAATTAGTCCATTCTGAATGCTTCAGTGGCCCGTCTGTCCTGGCTACTTCAAAACCGGGTTTAAGTATTTTGTTACATATCTGCTTGACGACTTTTCGTCGTGTTACTTGGTTATATTTAATGAAAAATCGCTTTGAGTTGTTTTCAATTTTTGTGCAGAGATTAAAAACACAGCTTAATGTCTTTGTTCATACTTTGCGTGTTGATAATGCCAAAGAATATAAGCCATCCATGTTCCAAAATTATATGATTCAAGAGTGGCATCCTTCACTAAACTTCTGCGCGTTGATACTCCATCCCAAAATAGAGTAAAGCAAGAGCGAAAGAACAGCATCTTTCTTGAAACCGCCTGAGCCCGTTTATTCCAAGTAAATGAAAGTTCCTAAATCTTCCGGGCCGATGTCGGTTTCCACAACATGCTTCTTGATTAACCGCATGCCTTCACGCCTTCATCGCTTCTTCATGGTATCTTCTTATAGTATCCTATTTCCTAACAAGTCATTGTTTCGCCGACCCTCGCATATTTGGTAGTACATGCTTTGTCGCAGATGTTCGTCCGTTGTGTCAAGAAGGTTGGATCCAAAATCTTGGTGCTAGGTGTCTTCCTCACATATCCTCGTCTTTAGAAGGTTATAGATGTTTTGTCCTCGATCTTACTGGGCACCTTGTCTCTACCCGATGTCACTCTCTCTAGAAGACAGACCATTATTTTTCATTTGCTCCAACACCGCAACAAGTGGGAGGGATTTATGGTGTGTTAGTCTATACTACCACACCATCTCGCACTCCATTATGGCACCGGGGCCTCCTACCCGCCTCCCATCACTCAGTGCGTCTACACCGCATTTCGACAACCACATATCCCGATTCGGTTCCACTTCTCGATTCATGTTCTACGTACCAATTTCTCCTTCTCGTCTATTAGGTAACAATGATCTTCCAATTGCTTTTACGCAAAGGTAAACGCTGCGGTACTTATCCTCGCGTTTCTCTCTCTTTATTTGTTATCACCATTTGTCACCTTCATCATCTGTTCTTTTTTATTGCATCCTCGATTCTATCTCCTATCCCCAAAACTGCTCAAGTTCACAGGCCATATCTCTATCTCCGGATGGTGCATAAGGTAAATGATATACAGGGAAATGAATGCTTTAGATGACAATGGTACCCGGAACTTGGTTACTTTACCCGCAGTGAAAACGCAGCTATTGGATAAAAACGTGGGTCTTCACTTGCTAAGGTAAATCCCGATGGGTCAGCTTGCTAGACCGAAAGCCCGCTCTTGTTGCTGCGGATATGCTCAAACCTATGGTGGTGATTATTCTCGACACTTTTTCTCCTGGTGCTATTAAATTCGATCGTCCTGGCCGGCTGACCGCTTTATTTCTACATGGCAAACTATCATAATTGGCCTTTGCATTAACTTCTTCTGATATCAAGAATGCTTTTCTTCACGGGTGTGACCTTCGTGAGAGGTTTAGTCATATAAAGCAACCTCCGGGTTTTGTTGCTCAGTGGGGAGTAAGGAGAAAGTTCTGTCAGCCTTTCTAAATCTCTATATGGTTTGAAACAGTAGAGTTCCCATGCTTGAGCCTTGGCAGTTTTTAAGGTTGTGCCGTCATTGGAGACCTTTGGCATGAAGAAAAGTAAGTCTCGATCACTCGCTGTTCTATAAGCAATCTACGAAGACAGCAAAGATTCTTGTAGTTGTATATGTGAATGACATTATCATTAATATTGGAAACAATCGAATTGGCATTGAACAATTAAAGCAACATTTATTCAATCATTTTCGGCTCACCAAAGACCTTATGGTAAGCTCCATTATTTCCTAGATATCGAGGTGGCATAGTCTAGACGTGGCATTTCTATCTTCTAGAGGAAATATGCCTTGGATATCTTGGCAAAAATTGGTATGTTAGGATGCAAACCCATCAATACACCCATGGATCCTAATGTGCAAGCTTTTACCAGGACAACGGACTCAAGATGAGATCCTGACACTACCGAAGATTGGTAGGAAAAATTGAATTATCTCACGTGACTCAGTAGGACAAGACCAAATATCTCTTTGTGTTGGAGTCGTGGCCAATTCATTGATTCTCCATGTGACACTCCTTGATTTATGAGCTTTTCGAATATCAGATACATTAAAGCAGAGCACCAAGAAGATGCTTACTATATGTAAGATAAGCGGCATATAGAAATTTGTGGTTATACAAATGCAATTAGGCAAGCTTTCCCTTAGATAGACGCTCACTTTAGGGTACTATGTTCTTTTTGAGGGAAATCGATATCTTGGAAAAATGTAAGCAAAACGTAGTCGTCGAGGTCAAGTGCAAAAGCTAAATATTGAGCTATGGGCAATGCAACTTGTGAACTCATTTGGTTGAGGCAATTACTTAAAATATGTGAATCACAACTAATGAAACTCAAATATGACAATCGGGCTATACTACATATATCTTCAAATCCTATCTTTCATGAAAGAACTAAGCACATTGAGATTGATTGCCACTCCTTCATAAAGCACTATCACAGTTGAGAATCACAAGTCTTCAGGAGTCAACTTAATGGGGCATGTTGTGGATAACAAGTTGACATAAAAGTGTTTAGAGTCTAGGTTGATGTCATATAAAGTCATTATGTTCAGTCCAATGTTAATTAGTATTAGTCGTCTATGATTTGGATCCCAATGGATCAGAATTTGATCCATTGGGACCCAAATTATATTAGTCACTAATTAAGGGTAATTTAGTCCTTTAAGTTAGATTAGTGGTATTTAAGTTGGATTGTAATTAGGTTAGAAGTAAGAGCAGAAAATATGAACAGCAGGAGGCGGCTGCCTAGGGCGCCGACCTGCACCCTTTTATGTTCTTCTTTGTTTTCAATCTTTCCAATGAATAAAATGCTGGATTTTAGAGCGTAAAATCATCAATATTAACCAAGTTAGATTTGTGGATCACGAATTAATAGATGTCCTTTGAAGGCAAGGTCATGTTAATATAAAAGCTGTAAGAGAAGAAGGCAGTGTCCACACGATTAGCAATACGGAGCTGAATAAAAGAATTTTTTCACTAGCATACCAACACTGTCTGAATTGAGAGTGCAAAAGTGTGTGGTGTCATCCTGGTCTTGTAATTTTGGTTTTTCTACTTTTCCACCTTGTGGTTGGTTAGGTCAGGAGGTTCTACCCTGTGGGAATACCCTTTAGCTGAACTTCAGCTTTAGCTGGTCATGACTCCCTACCTAGAAAATTTTTTAGAAGTTCAACTGTTTTCATTTCTGACACACTTAGACACTCAGACCTACAATAGCAGTACTCCTATGAAGTCTAAATAACTCAGAATGATTGACATTTTCACAATTATAATTATTTAGTGTCCACATAATTGGTACCAGTTAATACTTCATCTAGTTGTTTTATGGACCAGACTTTCTCGAAATAAAAAGAAAAACAGAAATGCATACGGATCACAGTTACTTATAAACAAAAGTAAAGAAAAATGCAATAAACCTTTTCAAGTACTCACTTTGCTCTACTTTATATGTAATAAAGGCTACTGACCACAACCAAAACCAAAACCGATATTACTTTCAGACATTAAGGCTGACAAAAAAAACAAATGTCACACCTTGGAACTTTTTTGCTGACAACATGCAGAGAAATAGAGGAGGCACAAAAGACTATGTCCTGCTCTAAGTAATGTAGCTTCTGTAGTTTAAAGTATTCCAATGTCCGTTGCAACATTTAATGATTATTTATACCAGATGAAATAATCAAATTCTGCTCCAATGCCTTAAAACAACAAAACATGTCACCCAATCTGGAGCTTAACTGTACCTTCCTGAACAGCTCTTTCATCCCCCCACCTGCAGAACAGGGATAGTATATCATTATGCTGTGGTCATCCCCTGACAAAATCCAAAATCCAAAATCAGACAGCCTTAAAGCATATCCACACTGGAAAGGCAAAAGTCTCAGTCATAACAGTATTTCCGGTCAGCTTCTGTTATTTACCAATCTGAAAAGGCAACACGGTCAAATAAATTCAAATTGAATATATTGAACTGCATTTTAGATGCAATTCTGATGTATCTTGGGAGGCTGGGAGCCACAGATAAGTATTTGGAAACACGATAATATTGCCTATTTTTGCTAAAGGAAGTTATATCATGCATCAACATTTAAGAAAACTAAGAGGGCATTTCTCTCATCATGTTCACCAAATGAGAATTGTCAATAGAAACCATATCATGTCATGCTACAACCAAATTACTGGAGTTCCTCTAAAGAGATCGGATCTGCTCATTATCACACAACAGACAGATCAACCATGGCCAGATGATAGACAGTTCAAGGTTCTATGTGGAAGAAGAGCACAGATCTGCCATAGTCTAACTCCAGAATTTGAGCTCCAATATGGCAATATCCCGTTACAATGCTAAGTGCGTGCACACAAACAGGCACATGTCAGTGCACTCCTATGTTCCTATGAGTGCCCGTGGGTGGGTTTATCTAATTTTAAACCAGTTCGATATTAGATGCATTCAACTAATTGGACGTACAAACCACATAGAATAGGCAATGACCACCTTTAAAAAAGACAATTACTATAATAGGAGAGAATGACACCTGCTTTGGAAATGATGTCCAAAGCCAATATGTAAACACATCCATGCCTTGGCCAAAAACTTACACAATCTACGCTGCAGGTTTAAATTTGAAAGTGACAGCAGCCTTTTCCAATAAGGCCAACGTTTTTAATGGTCCATTGGTCGTTTAAATTACTTAAACAATACCAAAACTAATGACAGTTTAATTTTTTGCATGTGCTCAATCTGAACATTAATGAGAAAAGAGTTAGGTGGGCCAACTCTGACATGCACATATGTCATGTTCATCGATAAATATAGAAAGCAAAATGGGTAGGTGCAGATGTGCATAACAGAAACAACCCCGAGACAAAGAGGAAATATTGGCAGCACAAAGAAGAAAATGGTTGGAGGGGAGGGACTTGTTCTCTGAAATTCTTTCTACAGCAAGAGTGGCTATCAAGTCCTTGGCAATCAAAAAGATCATGGAAGGATTAAAAACATAAGGGTGAAGGTTTGGCTAACCATGAGATGGCTGTAATATCAAGCCCCTACTTCTGTTTGAAGCATCTATATAAGACAGGCCTCCTTTGAGGTGATACTCGAAAAACTATTCCATAAAAGATAAAAACAAATACAAGGTTAACTTGATATACATTCCAACACCATGTAAGACATCCACAAAATGAGCGCTATTATTTGAAATGACTGCACAAAATAACCATGTAGCTTTAACTATTACAACTTGTTCAGTTTGGATCCTCCTGAGTACCGCAAATTTTTTCAAGTTCATTTATTTAATTTAGTAACCACATCAATACTGTGTATTGTTTCCACAAGAACATTTTCATGAAGTCCTTTCGCAATTGCCTAAAATGGAAAAAAAAACATACAGCCCAATCTCAAGCGTAATGCCTCAGTGAGCTTCTAAGCAAACATGCTCCATCCAGAGAATTCGCCCAACAGCTAAGCATAATAGGAAATCCAGAAATGAGAACCTGAGTACTATTTCATACAGGAAAAATGCATTTAACAAATATTTTCACAGACACTAGATGATTAAAGCAAATGAAAATAAGATTTGTTGACTTAACTACCACCAGTCACAGAGCATGTTAATGCTCCAATTTAGAATGACCATGTTTGTACCCTTTTTCGATAAATGAAAGGTCTAGTTCTCAAGAATTTTCTTACCATCTATAGGTTTCTCCACAAATGGCTTCCACAATCGCTTCCCATGAATCTCAACAAAGTCCTCTTGCTCAACAAAGTAAACAAGCTCTTGGTCCGGATATTCTCTATTTACAAGAGCATAACTTGGAACAGGGATTCCAAATACTTCGAGCCGCTAAAATTGAACATAAAACTTATTTTATAATGAAAGCATCAAAAGGCGCATGAAGCTACTACAAGCTAATAGGACACTGTACGCAAACCACAGGCCACAACAGAATCAAACTGATTTCAGACAACAAGAAACAATCTGAAATGACAGACTTTAGATGACACTCAGAGGATATAATATCTAGGATTTATTTGAATCACTAGTACTGTAGAAACCATCTAAAATATAAAATTTGTCAATCACTGCCACTGTTCAACACCTCTTCTTTCATCCAGTGACAAGCTACTCACACAAACAAAAGCCAACACAGAACCACAAGGACAGGCAGCAGAACTGCATATCCAAAATATCACCTCAAAGATGACAATAAGCATCGGGACAGCCATATGAAACACAACGCTCAGTTCCTTTAGTCTCTCATAAAAAGCCAATGATGGTTGAAACCATTTATGGAAAAATTAACATTGATAATCGGGAAACATATGCTGAAGAGAAATTCTTAGGAAGACCCTGGGATGAAGTTGAATAGAGAACAGCTATATGCTAGAATCAACAACAGTTAGAAACTTAGGTATTGATCAATGCTGTGAAAAATCCAGATTAGCTCATACATATTGACTGGACTAAGAAGTTGAGTAGGAACATTTATCTACCTGTGCAAATTACCCAGACATCTAGAACCCTAGGACTCCAACATGTATAAAGCACCAGAGAAGACATAACACATTGTTTATCGATCTTTGGACGGTGGGTGGTGCATTGGTTGGTCATCCACACAGTTAGCTCAGAGTATCCACCATAGATAGCCCATGAATGGGACTACCAGAGCTCATAGTGCCATTATGTTGTAATGTTTACATCTTTTGCGTATCACCAACTTAATGAGTGAGAAACACTTTCCACTGCCAAAAAGATAGTCAATTTGATGTAAACTAGTCCATGACTATCTCAGAAAATTGCTGTCAATCAAATGGTATGATTATTCAAGAACGATTTACTCATCATGATAAAAGGGTCAACCATATGATGAGTATTGGTAACATATAGAAGGCACTATCAGTTCTTCGCCAATTTTTGCTTTTCAAGTTCCTGGCAGAATAAGGACCTTCAGTTCCTTGAATAGGTTCTTTTAAATTTTTCCATTAGATTTGGTGTTTGAATGGGTCTCCTTGTTGCTGGTCTAGTGATCAACTGCTACTTTCATGTTACTTCTCGTACATCTATGCCTAGTGTTTCACATAGATTTAAACAGAGCTAGAATGATAGTCCTTGCGGGATACTGTTTTCATTATAAAATGACTTCTTGAAATGCATCTTCTACCTTCAATCCCTTTGGCTTCACCCTCACTTTCGCACTCTCCAGTTGTGACCTTCCAGCAAATATAAGGTTTTTCATGATGGAGAGTAGTGCATGACAGTTGAACAAGTGGTGACGGACCTTAGATGTGTGCATGAAAACATTGGTCCTTAAAACAATATATGCTCATTCTTCGACTTATTCAAAAGTATAAAAGAAGGATTGGCTATAACAGAAAATAGACCAGTTTCATGAAGCAGGATATATAGGCTTCAAATGAAAGGGAACTGGAAATATAAGATAATGCGAAAAATAAATAATAGTTTGAACACAAAAGATTTTAGTAAGATAAGTGCAAGGTAATTGAACTTTCAGCAAATACTATGCAGAGTTGTGTGGTTTGTGGTATGAGCTGCACTGCCTTGCCTGCTAGTCACAACTATAAGGTAGTGGGTGGCAGGCAACTGAACTCAAGTAAAGTGCAAAGTATGCACTAAGGCGGTTAGTGATGAGGAGAATGAAAGTAGGAAAGTACTTGATTGGTCACAAAAGGGGCATTTCCCCAACCTTAATAATAAGCCAAAAATAATAGTGGAAGTTTAAACTGTAAGCTTTATAGAAGAATATCAGCGTGAATGTCACACTTTATATTTGCTTAAGTTCTCTTTCTCCATAAAATAAATTTGCTTTGCCTGTTTGAAGAGAAAAAGAAGATTTACACTCCTTAACGGGCAGTAAACCACAACGAAGAGCCCATATATAAATCTCATAGATAGGAATAAAGAATATTATTCCAAGAAAGAACTTTGTCTGGGTTAGGTACCTCATAAACTTTCCTTCGATCATGGAGTAGATGTTGCTGACCCAGCTCATTCACAAGAAATGGCCTACATAAAGAGAAGAAACAACTGACACATACCATAGAGCCTTTTGCGAAAGAACCCTTCTATGAAAGAGTAATTGCAGGGAAAGGAAGTCGCAATCGAGGAAGAAACAGAAAAAATGCAACTCATGTGGCTTCCACCGATTATTTTCTATTTTAAGCAATAACTGGTAAATATAAGAGCACCAAATGATATTACAAATGCATTAGAGCTACCACACTAGAGTACGCTACAAGCTGTATATCATGTTTCAATATATGCAGATTGCCCAATGCAATGTGTGGTCATCCCACACATGGTTCCTACTGCATGCAAGCACATAAACCCACATATGTAATATTACCTGCCAATGACTACCCATTTTATATAGGTGGTAACAAAATGAACTTCGATAGCCATGTGCAACAAAACCAAAAGGACTAGTTTAGCAGTTCATTTGTGTGAAATTAGTGCAAGGATTACATGCCATGCAAGCTTAAACATGCAAAAAGATGACAACAATCCATATATGAGAACAAGCTTCTGTTTTTACTTAATGAACTACCTTTTATCTTCTTTCTTTGCCTTCAAATCTTCATTCTTTCTGTTCCATTTAGAATGTTATATAACTGCATAACATGCCCTTTTTCTTCCGATTTCATTTTGAACTTCAATTGCACCAGCAAACTTGTTTTGCCCTTCTCTAAACCTTTTTGCACTCATTTAAGGCCTCTTTGATCACTATTCTAGCACAAATCTTCTATGTTCTCTATGGTCATACCTTTGTCATTTGTATCCTTGTGCATCCTTGCATTTCCTCCCACATTTTATTTTACAATTTAATCTGTAAAGCCCTATGCATTTTCTTCTTCTTTTACTTTTATGTTATGCAAGATTATGGCCAAATAAGTGACGATAAGCAATCAAACTCTATGTTGAAATCACTTAATACTTAACACTACTAGTGCTTTTTCTTTCAGCAAAATAATCAACGAATATTTTTGATGAGCCACCCTCAATATCACTCTTCTTCAAGAAAATGCTTACTATAAAATGGTTCTAGGCCCCAACAAAATTCAACAAATTTCTTTTCCCCTTTATTTCTTGGAAAAAGAGACTATAGAATTTGTCTATGAAAGCTATGGTTTTCTTATTATCAAAAGAACCTTACTTTCCACATACACTGGATTCTCTTTTTCCAAAATGGCACGGTGATGCAGAACCCCCTCACCGTAGAGCAAAAATGGAAGCACGTTAATCCTTTTGGTCTTGCTCCTTGGATCAACTTCTCAGGTCTTATATTCTACCCTTTTTCCTCTCCAATTTAAGAGTACATAAGCCATAAATGACACTAAGAACCCTTTTTCCTTATTGATGGTAATTATTTAATCATGATCATTTGGGTACTTCAGATGACATAGAAATTAAGATTGGCACACAGTGCATCCCTCACAAGAAAAGTTTTAAATACCTACGGTCAATTTTTCAAAGTGATCAAAAAAGTGATGGAGATGTTATGCATAGAGTTAATGCCGGTTGGTTAAAATGGAGAGGGGCATAAGGTATTCTTTGTGATAAGAAGATACCATTAAAATTAAAAAGATAAATATTATAGAGCAACAATTAGACCTGCTATGCTTTATGGTTACGAGTGTTGGGCATTTAATCATCAACATGAGCAAAAGATGTTTGTAGCAAAAATGAAGTTGTTGAGATAGATGAGTGGTCACACAAGGAAAGAATGTATACATAATAAGGTTATTAAACCAATTGGCGCTATCCTGGTTTTTTCATGTTTTCCTTGAAAATATCATGCAGCCGCTATCCTAGTTTCATGGGCGCTGCCTTTTATGTGGGTGATCATTTTCTCATTATTAGTTCACACTTTGTTTCATCCTCTTTAGTTTGTAGCTATTAACTTATTTCACTAATATCAATTTAACCCATGTCTTACATCTAAATCCATGTATACTCTAACTGTTTTAACTTTTCTCTGCTATTTAGTTTAGAGATTTTGCCTACTCATTGATGGTTTACAAGTTCAGCTCGCAAATTTTGCGATTACATGATACACAATGATAATGTCCCAAAACAATCACATTTTGTTGAACAAAAATTCATAGAACACAAACAGAGTCCAGTAACAGAATATGCAATACTACTAAAAGAGGCCTCCCAGTGCCCTAAGAAAGAGATAGAGTTTATGCCCGACATAGTCCAATCTGGGGCTGCCAGTACACATAATAACTATACTGCATGTACCCGCACAATCTTGCAAATCATGTAATCCAGTTACATAAAGTTATACATATCGAGACAAACAGCCAAACTGAATCGAAAGGTTATGCACAATCAATAACAGAATCCAGTAAGATAAATAGCATGGATGGCATTGAATGATGATAATGATTTAACGCTTGAAAGTAGATCTGGCAGCGGTACTCTATAACAACTCACTTTCTTAATGCAGCATATGCTTCAGCCTTCTTTAGAGGATACCCAGAAGAGTAGAAGGCAATCAAGCAATCACATGTTGGCCAACTAGGAAAAGAAAAGAAATCAACGTAAATAGTCAGCTTCAAAGGGCTACAATACAATTAACCAGAAATAGCAAAAGGATGATGGTCCGAAATCAAAGTAAATAACATGGAAACTTTATTCTATTTAAGCAAAAAAGGTTGTCAAAAGATCCTTCAACAAGGGCTGGGCATTCAGCTGATTTACCTAGATTGACATGGTAAAATTAGATGAAGAATCGGCATCTCAGGAAAAAATGAAACGCTAGATAAAATCTTGTTCTGATGAACATTCTCCCAAATAAAGGAAACAGTGTGCAGTGTTAGTCTGTTGCAAGCATGTCTCCATGTGGGAAACTATGTCTAGCCTTTTGCAATTCTTCTTTTGTATTGAAAGCCATTTGTAATGGTTGAACTGTCCTTGAGATAGCATTCCTAGCGTCCCAGCCTAACAGCGTATCAACAAAAGCTAAAGAAAGAATTGACGCAAAAGTACATTTTATGTGGTCCTCATGAAAAAGCACAAAGATAAAGAAAGAATGTGACACAAGATTAAAGTTATAACCACTTAATACAGAACTTTTGACATCAATATCATACCAAGACAGGGAGCAACTCTCATTATCTGTGCATCACTAGTTTCATAAACTGTTCTTTTGTCAGTGCTCACAAAAACTTCTATTCTTTTGTCAGTGCTCACAAAAACAATTAATATCTCAAACCTCACAGACCAACAGAAAACAAAATAAATATGTTAACAAAGACAAGCTTGACAAAACCCCAACTTAAACTTTCATGTCAAATGACAAATTCATGAGACACGATTGAGGTGTACTCTTTGTAATATCTAAGCATGGTAGCAACCACTCAAAGGCTTATGAGATTCATATTCCTCAATGTCTAATATACAGAGGTCAGATATCGTTTAAGATGGTTTGGGCATATAGAAAGAAGATCAAAAGAAGAACCTGTAAGAAGGTTAGAAAAACTAAATTTGGAAAGTATTAAAAGAGGTAGAGGACGACCACAAAAGTGTTGGAAAGAAACAATAAAGAATGATCTAGCTTATTGGGAGTTAACTGCTAACATGGCACACGATAGGGATCTGTGGAAACAAAGAATCCATGTAGCCGACCCCGTCTAGTATGGGAAAAGGCTTAGTTGTTGTTGTTGTTGTTGTAATGCCAATGTGTTTGACAAGAATTGGAATGACGAATTACTTATAAAACATATATCTCACTGTATAAAAGCAAGGTACATTCCAGCAAAGAAGCTTAAGAAGAGAAGAAGGGAGCTAATGGCAAGTGCACTAGCTGTTGGAGGTCCAAGTTCCAAATGAATGCTCTCCAACAGCTAGTCTACTAAGACACAAAAAAAGAAAACGAAAAGAAGAAGGAGAAGACTACATCAATAAAGAGGAACCAAAAATACATCGTCTTCAGACATGTCTTGAGAAATGTTCATCAACTTGAGGCATGTCATGACACACGTTCACATGTTGATATTATACAATTACATTTAACAGCACAAACATATGTAATATACAGGTGTATAATATGTACCTAGACACCTTATCTCACAAAGCATCTTCCACTATTTCTTCAAGAAACTAGATAAGGAATTTAGGATATCTTTTCCAAACCAACGAACTTAAGACATTCATGTTCACTAAGTTGTTAGAAAGAAGAATTAGAGTTGCACCTCTCGACTGGTTGCTCAAGAATCACCTTGTCACCAAAGATAATTATCTGTACCACCAAAAGTAGAATTATGTCATATATCAGCATTAAAGGAACAAATTCTCTTGAAATGAAGATTATACTCGAGTTGCCAAGGAATGGTGAATCTAAATTTGGCTGTCTATATACTCCCTCCATCGTTTGAAATACTCAAAATGTAAGATTTTCATCCTGCGCACCATTAGTGACCAATCTTGTAAATGTCACCCAGGATCGTATGAGGCACTGATATTTGTATACTAAGCAATGGCTTGAAGTTCTTAGGCACCAGAGTGATTGAACAGCTAGACATTTAAGCTGATCAATAAAAATGTGTTTTTCTTTCCTTTCTTTTCTTTTCTTTTCAAATCAGCAGTTATAAGATTGTTTTATCCACAACTTCAATAAAATACATTTATTTCTCTGCCGCAGTTGTAAATATTAAAAAAATTGATTTTTTATGACAGATGCAAAAAAGTCTAAATCATGAAATCAATTTTGTTGCCTACTCTAGCTACTGCAAGTTTACCATAATTGTGGTGTAGTTTGCTCATACTCCATGGACAGTACAGTAAAATAAAGCCACAAGCACTAGGAAGATGGTCTGACAAAACTATAATATTTGATTTTCAAGTAAAGCTATTCACACCGCTATAGTACAATATGTAGAACTTCAATCCTCTCTGATCTAGTTCCCATAGTTGATAAAACGTCTACTCCTCTTCCTAATTCAGTAACATTTCTTTCGCTATGTTGTTTTTCCATGACTTTGTTCTGTAATCTGTAGCATTTCATGATCCTAGCATTGACCAAATGAATAGCACTATATCATACATCACCAACCAAACTACTGGCGTGAAAAATGGCAACGTTGTTGATGATGATGATGTTAAACTTCAATATACAATCACAATTTCAATTGCATACGCTCTATAGTGTCCGTAACTCCAAAATAGTACTTTAAAGCATCGTGAATTCCACTCATCGGTAACATTAATTCAATAGAAAAGAAGATATTCAGATAAAAACACAATCCAAAAGAGAGATTCAAGTTATCCTTTAAGTACCTCAAACTCGCCAAATGCTTCTAATCTCTCCAAGATTTGACCCATTGGTGCCGAAAACACCTTTTTGAAGAATGAGAAAATTAGGGTAAAAAGTCAGATTGCAACAGTAGAGAAACAGAATATGTCATAAAATAAGAAGACAAGAAAAAAAATCATTAAGAAATAAACAAATACTTTTAAGTACTCCAAACTTAAGAGAAAAAGAGTGATCGATAGCACAAGGTATGCGAAAATGAAAAGACGTAGACTTCAATACAGTAAGAGGCTAAAACATATCGAGAAATCACAACCGTATCTTCTTCCTTTGAGGAAAAAAAAAAGATTGCCACATTATAATGCATCGACTTGACGGAAAAAAGACCGATTTTGTCGAGAAAGAGAAGGAAAAACAAGCGAAACCACTGTAACAATAAGAAAGGTTTTTAAGAAAAATGAAGAGTCTATTGAAAGAGAAAGCCGGGACAGAACTCCACCTTCTTTTCCATGACGCAAACACCGATCTTTATCTTGGACGATAGACTGCGTTCCTCTTCCGCCATTTCTGTTCTCTTCCTCGTCTTACACGTCCTTAACATAGAAAAATGTTTCGTCCTTAACGTATAAGAATCTGAATCTCTACTTCTCTTCCTTGTTCGCTGACGTATAAGAATATGAATCTCTCCTCTTATCCTATTGTCTTCCAAGTTCCCAACGTAGAACTACCTGAACGTCCTCTGATTATCCTCCTTCTGGTCGTAAAAGAATCTGGATTTCTTCCTTTTTATGATTATGTTCTTCTCTTCGTTGTCCCTAATGCAGAAGATCCTGAACCACTCCTTTCCGACTATCTTCTTCTCTGCTTCGCCTCTAACGCAGAGGAATCCGATCTCTCATTAGCTCCTCTTTCTTCTTATCGTCCTCGTCGTCCTTAATGCATAAGAATCTCAATCGCTTCTTCTCTTCATCATTCTCTCACGCAGAAGAACCCGAATCTCTTCTCCTACTCAACGAAGCAGATAAAAATGAATTTCTCTTTATTTCTCCTCACCTTCTTATCGTCCTCGTCTTCCTTAACGTCGAAGAATCTGAATCCCTTCTTCCCCTACACTAGCGCAAAGAAGTCTGAATCCCTTCACACACGTATACACACAGAGAGAGACACTTGCGCGCCTACACGCAGAGAGAGAAGAAGAAGATCTCTATGCTTTTCCTAAGAGCTTTTCTTTCGGGACTCCTCCGTCCACGTGCCGACTGTTTCAAGCACGCGACCTCCAAGCCGCATACCTCTCATACTCTCCCTCTAACCGACGTTCATTAACCGGTCCGAGAAATCTGAAAACTAAAAACACATCAAACACGAAACAAAGCAAAAGAGTTAGCCCAGGCCACACGACGGCGAAAAATCAGAGATTCTGCTCTCAAATACTTCCCCTTGGTATTATCCGGATCAGCAAAGAGAAATCTGATTGCCAGTCGCTTACCTCTCTTTTGCTCCAGCTAACCGACGTTCAAACAACTGGCCGACAAGACTCCAAATGCATCAAGCTCGAAAACAGAGAAATAGAATCATCGCAGGCGAAACGTCGAAGAAGAAACAAAGATTCTGATATCAGACTCTTCCTTTTGATCTTATCCGGATCAAAGAAGAGAAGCCTTCGCTTTGTTCGTTCGGTGATTCAAGGCGTTATTGAAAGGGAAGGGGGGCAGAGCAAGGTGAGGACGGGCGCTCGTCTGGTAGGTGAGAGTGTCTGCATGTGTGGGCCTGTTTGGTTGCAAAAGTGGCGCTTGCTTTGCAGATTCCGAATCGACGAGCTGATACGACCACGGGCTGCCAAGAATCCTTGATTTGCATCTTTTATATTAGGGCATTATCCTATTCTTTTTCTTTTTTAATATTTCATTCTTTTTTCACAAATTTACATTCAGCCTGTTAGCAGATTACGGATTCCTGAATTACAGCTTGTATTACTGATATTTCGTCTTACTCTACTTCATGGTGTTGCACAGATCACCACCTCTATTGTTTTCGTCTTACCCTACTTCATCAAATCTGCATGAATTTTTATGTCAAGCAACAAAAAGTCCTGGAACTTTTATGTCTTGATGAGAACGTTGTTCATATTTATGGCACCGTGCTATTCTCAGTCGGTTAGGCAGTGATTTGTGTAAATGCCTTTGAGAGGTGGATAGTAACACAAAATTTTGACAATTCGAACGGTGATCTGTAAATTTTCCATAACTACAGTGCCTATATGTATATTTCTCTTCTTTAGTTGAACAGAGAGAGATCCCTCCGCGAAAACTGACCTACGGAAACCATTCTTCTCTTTGCTCGTGCAATGAAAGAGATTGTCGAAAATAGCCTTCTGCTCTTTCTGATAGTGGCACTTTCGTAAATTTGAGGCTTCGGTTTCGTGTGTTTTGGCTTGTGAGAGCAGACGGTTACCCTCGCGTTGACGCCGGTCAACCTATTGGTGCTGCTTTCTATAGACAATAAAACGAGGGAAACATATAAAAATAATAAAGGATTTTTCGAGTAAAAAGATGTGAAAAATTAAATTGGTAAAACGTTAAAAAAGAAAAAAATAATCATAAAAATATTTAAAATAAATAATAAATAATAATCTAATTTATATTGAGTTAACTGCTAGTTCAAGCGTTTTGGCACTTGTTTTCTTTAAGTAAGGTCTCGATTTCAAATCGTGTGAACAGAAAAAATAGCTATGAGAGAGCTTTACTCAAAGTGGTGGATCTAGAATTTTACTTGCGGTGGGGTGAAATGTATGTTCGATTATTTAGGATGAGTGAACTATGTATAGTTGATCGTACCTTAGAACTTTTTTATTGGCTTTTCGAATTTTAGGTGGAACAACCATCCCACCTCGCCTCAATGTAAATCCACCACTGCTTTACCCTCATAGTAGAGCCCATCGGCTTGATCCGGTTTAGTCCGGGTCCTGGTGAGCATTTGGATTTAACATACAATTATTAGGCGGTGTTGGTTAACACTTGTTAGAAAATAATCTTTAAGAGACTAAATTTTTAGGTTACACAACTTTTTAGAATTTCACTTTAGGCCTCAACTTCTGTTCAGCCATCGAGCGTAACAACCTAACGTAATATGATACCTATTTTCTTTTCTCGATATGAAAAGGCAATATTGACCCAACCCGTGCAACCTGACACGAATGGGGTGGAGAATACCCGACTCAATCAAGTTTAGCTTCGGGTATGAGAATAAGATGACCCCACACCCAATACCTGATCAATACATACACACACACACATATATATATACACGCTTGTACTTTTGTGTAAGGGTCAGGTATAGGTATACATGTAACTGACCCGCTCCATTGCCATCCCTAATCTAATGGCATGAACAGATTTAGAATGCTATCATAATTAAGATCAACTTGTATCCTGGAAATTTAATGTCTGATGACTTTATAAAATCATATATTATTCGCCTCACCCTAAGAAACTTTCTAGATCTGCGGCTGACACAAATTCAAGCTTAGTGAAACCAGTTCATCCTTGCTGTTAGTTCCCGATATGCATCGACTCTGGGTTGTTGCCAATACAGCACGATTATGACCAACAACTATTTGTCTTTCTCGTAACATATTTCTTTGCTGTAATCTAGTGGCCATTCATTGCTACTTGTATTCTCCAATTTCTTAACTACAAGTTGCTAATCCAACGTGAACGCTTTTACTCGCGTCATTATATAAATGATAACTATGGGTACTTGGAGTGGCACTGTGCCTCACCTGAATTCTGAAAAATTCTTCGTTTTAGTACTGTATATAAAGAAATACAAGTATTTTGTGGACATAAAATACAAGTGTTTCTCGCCCAAAAGAATTCTTGAGTCTGCAGTTAGGTATTTGCCATGTTATATGAGTATGTTATCACTTAAATATAATGCAAGTCTCACACGATTTATCGAAAAGACGATTAAGAATCCATGTAGTAGACCCAAAACTAAACCTAGTGTAGGAATACACTTGGTTTTTATTACGTGGATATGCGATTGTGGATCTTTGTCCCCATTACATAAGAACGACATAACGTGTGCGTTCTGCTGTTAATGTATGGATATTTTTGTTATCATAAAGAATATAGTAATATTTTTGTAAAGTAGTTTATAATGCAAGAACTACTTGTTGGATAAGTTCCAAATTTTAAGCATCACAAATGCACACAGGTTCGAGTTAGTTGCTTTAGATTGAGCCATCGATCGAGACTGCCTAGGGGTACTCGTCGTCTAAAAGGACTTGAATATTTCTCCTCTACTTTAGCAGTAGTGGTATCTACCACAACCAAGCACTATCCCACCTTAGGTCCTTAGGTGAGGTTGGCTAGATGGATTCTTTTATATCGAGAGTTTGATTTTTTGTATATAAATTGAAAAAGTAAATAAATAAATTTACGATTTGATGACCTTTATTTTCATCATGAAAATGTTTAAAGTAACTGCTAATATGGCACAAGATTGAACTCTATGGCATCAAAGAATCCACATAGCATGGAAAAAGATTTAGAAACCTATAAAATGAAATTGGAACTCATGCACTAGATAGACCCACCAACCCAGTCTCGGCGAAAAGAGTTCTTCAGGAGATGGAACTTAGAGTGTTCCGGGTCCTTTTCTAATCTAAACATGTTTCCTTATATTCTCATTTTTTAGTCTTTTTTAGTACACTTTTTTTCCTTAATTTTTTATCTTTTTCCAAGCAATTTAAACATTATTTAATACACTTCTTTTTAGGTTCAGTCAGGTCAGATCGGGTTATCATGTCAGGTTAGGGTTATCCAAAATGACCCAAAGAAAAGAAACAAGTTAGGTCATGGTTGGCATATTCTTTTTCCCTGTACCCAGATCTTCCTTATCAGTAACGCTACCGCCTTGTGAGAGCTTATAGTAAATAAGACAATAATTTGGTGCTAGTACACCAGCTTAATGAACTGAAGAGAAGCTATTCATTAGCGACGTAGATTTATGGTGCAAGATAAGGCTTGGAGTGCTTTTGGTTGGGTCATGGTTTTTGCTGATTTATCTCGTCTTGATATTAGCTACAACTTTTGGTGGTCACTATGGCCGACCCCCTCTCCTTTTGGCCCACCCCCACGCACCTGAACTGAATTCATAATTATTTGAGTGCGGTGAGTGCGCCGCGGCAGCCCAAGACAATCAACATTCAAGAGCGAGGGACTGGTGCGTTGGCATGCTTATCCACCGGACTCGGAGTCTCTTTTCAATTGCAGCTACTGTTTTATTAGATATCTTATAACTTGCGTATGTCTTCTCCTTCGGACACCGAACCTGAACCCAATCAAATCGGGTAATACCCTACTTATATGGGTCAAATGAGATTGAGTCTCTCTCTCTCGATCCCTACCATAGTCTTTGCTGGTATAAGTACGATAGATAACTTTTCTACACGAGTCATGACCATTTCATTGTCTTATTAGGTGGTCATAATTAAAAAGTATATACTCTTAAAAGACCTAATAGTCATCATTTATATATATATATATATATATATATATATATATATATATATAAGTAATTAGATTATACATGACTAATATTTCACTCATGTTCGAACGTTGTTTTTTTAAAACATGAATTTAATAACATTATTTTCATAAATTTTCAAAATTTTCTTAAAAGTTTTAAATTACATTTATTCCATCAAAAGCAATAACATACTAGAGATAATCTTGTTTTCCCACATATATATATATATATATATATATATATGTATGTATATATATATATATATGTATGTATATATATATATATATATATGTATATAAATATATATATATATATATATATATATATGTATATATATATATATATATATGTTTCAAGAGAGATTATTGATATCTTGTGTTTGCCACTATAGGTAGCACTTATTGCAAAGGACGATGTCCGGAAGTGAACTTTTGTACTTTGTTAGAGTTATCCACAATCTCTCTCTCTCTCTCTCTCTCTCTCTCTCTCTATATATATATATATATATATATATATATATATATATATATATATATATATATATATATATATTATATCATGCCATTTTGGGCTCAAGAATTTTGTGGATGTAATGATTGGGTCTTATACAAATCAAAGCCTACCGGCTCATGTTGTAGCCAGAGTGTGACTAAATCTCAACCCCTTGATGCGATTTCTGTATAACAAATAGAAAACGTTTAGGTTCTTACACTTGCGATGCTACCAAGTTTTGTGAGCATTATTATTATTGATCATAAAAAGTTTGGGTTTGAATTTCAACCAAACCCTATAAAGAGGTACCCATGATTTTTCTTCTCGGGCGAGGGGCGGTTAGTTAGGCTGCCTACCAGATGTGCCTGCTCTTGAACATAGAACTCTTGACAATGTACCACGGTTATAAGCATGAGCTATAATTTTTGTTGGTCTTCCCAAGATAAGGCGAAAAGTCATGATATCCCGGTGATATGGTCGAGCAGGTCTACCGAAATATGTTCGGTTTGGAACCAGGCCGGCAGTTCTATCTGGAATCAGGTCAGACTGGAAAACAGCGACAAATGAAACTGGATCCGAGATAGTTAAACAAACCAGGACCTCTCCGGTTCGATTCGGGTTTTATCTTTCAAGGAACTGGAACCGGCAGTTTCAAGCCGCCCGATTGACTCTTTTTTATTATTTTTTCAAAGTTTCAAGTCTTTATTGTTATTATCACAGTTTTTGGATTCTTGGAACTCAGATCGAGTTCAAAATCAGAACCAACGGTTTCAAATCAAGACAGGAACCAACCTGGTTCTGCTTGGTTCGGAACCAGAACCAAAACTAGAACCGCTGGTTCCGGTTTTGGTACTGGACATGCCTATATAACAGCATGAATTCTATTCCATGGCAGGACGTCATTGGTCCCGGCGCGATGCTTTCCTTTTTTAGTCCATCCGAATCTTGAAATTCCACTATCAATATTTTGATTATTTTTTGGTTTCTGATATTCTTTGATTAAAATATAAAAAAGGGATTGACCTGCAAATTTTTCCTTTATATTATACTCAACAAATTTCTATATGATTCTTTCCACGTGACATTGATAACATTATAAAATAAATAAATAACAGTCATTGTGTTTGTGAAAAGACCTGGTTTTGGTTCTGGTTTCGGTTCTGGTTTCGTCTAAAGTTTAAGCATGCACAATCAGTGTAAAACGGTTCATTGCAAGGGTATGGTTTGGTAGAGTTGCTTTAAGGGCTGGTAGGCAAACCGAGTAGCTCGTGGTTCGACTAAATTTTGCTCATGATGCGATCCTTCTTAGCGAACCAAGCACGAGCTGGCTTATAAAGCTTTATGAGTTGAACATGCACAATTTTGCTTTCTCCAGCTCACGCTCGGCTAAGTTTAAGTAACTGCTCGTATATGCTTGTTTAAAAACGTAAATATAAATTTATGTACATACAACAACAACAAACTAAGCCTTTTTTTTATACTAGACGAGGTTCGCTACATGAATTTTTTCTTTCCATAAAGCTTGATATGTAGTATGCTAACGGTTAAGTCAACAAAATTAGATCATGCTTTGTTATTTTTTTCCAATACTTTTATGATCTTCCCCTTTCTCTTTTAATTTTTATCATCTAGTTTCTTACACCTTATCAAAACTTCTTTTGATTGTCTTCTCATTTAGGTATATCATCTTAAATGATCTTTCATTTTATCATCTATTGGTGTCACTTGACTTCTAATTTGTCTTTGATAATTTCATTATACAATTTTTCCTTGTATGACCCACACCTCATCTTCATTTTTATCATAAACATCTTTTACACATTAATGATTAATTACCCAATACTCAACATCATATAACATAATGATTCTAATTGCTAATCTATGATATTTGCTTTTCAACTTTAATAGTATCTTATTATCATATACTATTTTAACTAACCTACATTAATTCTATACCTGACATCTCCGTCAAATTTGTTATTGTTCTAAAACATTGATCTTAAAACCTTTTTTTTTATGGACGCGATATATCTTAATCTTAATTTATCAACATACATGGTAGAAGTTTATGTTAAACAAACTAACTGTATAAGATTAATTAAGATTTCAACGTTACATGAGAATTGCATAGAAAATTTTGACTTATTATCTAATCTAGGGGCGCTCCGCTCTCTCGCTCTGGGATTTTGCCCATTCAGCCAGAAGCGGATCCACTTTAGGGTGGGTGAGGCTCGTGCTTCGCTTAAAATCTGAAAAATTCTTGGGTCTGTTATTAAGTACCCCCAAAAAAACTCTTGGGTCCCTCACTGCTTTCAGCCCTTGCCACCTTTATGTAACTTGCTTTCTCTTTTGCTCACTAAGGCACCAGATCCGCCATATTCGTCTTTAGGGAGTAATAAATGATGATCAGGTGAACACATGCAAGTGTACTGTAAAGAATTAGCATGGTTCTACACTAAAGCTATTGAAGATTCAATACTATCATCTCCCTTGTTGGGTCTTTATAAATGATGAGTTGGTGAACACATGCATGCACATGCACAATCACCCATGCATGTGTGTGCACCCATGCGCACATGCACAAACACACAATATCCTTTGGATATCTGCAATGAAATTCAGAATCGGGTTTTGAAGAACCAAACCATAACAGGAAAAAGTATGCGATTGCAATCAGATATTCTTTGGATATTGTTGATGTCAAAAGTGAGGGACTTTAGCATCGTGGGCCTGAACAGGCGCTCTTCTTCTAGTCCTTGGAGAGCTCAATATGTGGTTTCTGAAACTAGTGGGCAGCTTATGCCAATATTGATCGTAGACGGCAATCAATTTTACAATCAACACCTTCAATTTCCTCTTACAGCCACCCACTTAATATGTTGATATATGTGTGTGTGTGTGCATGCATGCATGAATATATATATATACACAGAAACACAAACACAAACACAAACAAAGCACACACACACAGAACCAAGTTGAACTCTTATTCTTTCCACTTCATTTAATCGAGAGAAATTGAACAAGCTCAAGCAAACACTTTACAAGCTGAGCTGCAACCATACCGAGCTCCATCCACTTCGATCCATCTTATGGCCGAGGGGCCGAATTTCGATGTCCAGGAAGCTCGGGGAATACAATGGAATCAGTAGAACTACTGCGAGCAGTCCAAATTTCGCCCCTGTTTCAATTTTCCAAAAGCTAGTAAGCTCCCCAGTGTTGTTTCCCATACAAAACATACTTCTACTTGATAATGGCACACATGCTTAGGAAAACACAAGAGAGTGTTCTAACATTCAACAAGAACGTTTAATTAGCAAACTCTGAGCCATCTTCTATATAAACTAGTTCCCATTGTATTACGAACTAGCAACACTAATACATTGAGCATTTTCTACATGCCAATATTGATAATTTTAATTGTTTTATTTATATCTGAGTTATGTACTTATTATCATATAATTATAACAACGCTGCACTAAGTTTTATTAGAAACTCATCTGGAAAAGTCTCACGCGTTGGGTGAAAGCTCACCCAGACAGTTCTAGCTAATGTTATTACTAAACAGTTTATATGTACTTGGATCCATACCCGAACTGGTTCATGGAAGGGAACTATGGTTGATGGACTAAATTAGTCAAGCAGCACGACTCAAGTTTGAGGGAAAACTATACGAGCTTGTATTTAGTAGCTAAATTGCCGACAGCCAGTTTAAAACTCGATTGGATCTTCTACCTTGTATTTAAGCCCAACAAATTAGCCAGGTGTGCCCCTTTTGGCCAGACTCCTCTGACATAAAAGACCATAAGCCATTAATCGTAGTATAGAATCTATGGCTTGCACCGCAAAGGCTAACATTGAATGAAAGAAATCTATCGAACCAAACCACATCTAAAATTGGAAAAGCACCATTGAGATTTTGGTGCTCCCCCTATTATGGTGGCAAGTGCTTACAATGATCAAATCCTCAAATGCAAAACCTAATCCATTAGATCTATTTTACTAATAAAAAATTGCAGAACAAGCAATATCTCACCTGGACAAGAGGTTTACTCAAAAGCTCAAAGTCATGAGTTTGATACCCGGGTTGTGCATCTTGCTTCAGCCTTCCCATTATACCAGAACGGGAAAGAAGAAAATAGAGGAACTGACGCAGAAGAAGAAAGAAGAAAAAAGAACTAACCTGTTGACCACAAATATCAAGTACCACACTACATTCAGCTGGATAAATCTCTATAAGGTTTGGTGATTACATTCATGCAACTAGCACACAACCAGATCTTATTTGAGATGCATGAGCCACATTAAACCCACATGCACAACAAAATAATTGGTTCTCGTTTGCACCGGCAACAAAGCATAATGAATGCTCATAATAAATGCATAAACAATTTATCTGACTGAACACACACAAGTGGAACAGCGGACCCCACATCCAACCATGTAAAAAACAACTTTCCGCTCGAATCTCGGACAGAAAAAGATACACATAAACACAAAAGCAAGAAAACAAAAGGCCAGATAATAGTAAAAAGAGCGAGCAGATCATAGAAGGCAAGTAAGCCCACATGTCCTGTTCCTCAACCATCCCCACTTGTGGGGGCAAGGCATGAGGCAGATTGAAAAGGCTGGCAAACAACCCCATGCCCTCCACAAAATCACGACTCATACAAAGCCTCATTTTTTATCCGGCGGAGTGAAAAATACATGGCATCAATGCATCCAGTTACAGCCTAGTCATATAAAAATACATTATATTCAGAATATAGTAGTGCAGGAATTACAAGCTGGTAACTAAAGAGTGGGTGCCCAATACAAGAGGACATGTAGCATGGGTGACAATTCCTGCTCAGACAGTATAAGCTTGCTGAATCGTGTCGATGTCCAAACCCTTCAACTTCACCACAGACTCCACATGTCCCTTCAGAGTGTGCAGTTCTCTCAATCTGCACCAAAAGTCAAAAGGATAGCATTTATTTCCCTCTCTTGCCAACTCAATACCATGTGCTTGTGCTTTTGTGTACGCATTCAAAAGGAAAGATCAGAAATTCAGATGACATCAATTGTTTATCTAGAAAACTTTTTTAGACTCATGGAACTGTTTAGGGTGGGGTGGACAATGTTTTAGCTCGCAAATTTGACATGGCTATAGATTTTTTATTGATGTTTCCGACTTCCAGTGGGTGGACACCCCGCCTCTGCATAATGTAGATCTCCCACTGGATGAAATCATCTGCAGAGTTGGAAGACGCTTCTGTCACTTAGAACTCGTCTCAAAGGATTGCCACAGGGTGCACGACTAAAGAAAAGTAAGAGCATCTGATGGTTTGGCAAGTTTCCCATTCTAATTGTCACAATTAGAACCATAACTGTGAGCTTGATAATGCAGAAAAAGAACCCTTTGACGCATTATTTATTTTAAGAATGAACATGGATGATGCATCCTGTACACAGCTCTAGTTCTATATCAGACCTTCAATTATACATAAGCTTGCAAGTTGCAATACCAGTCCTTGAATGTAAGCAAGAAACAGGCCCTCATTTTTTGATCGTTCACAAGCATCTGTTTCTGTTAGTCAAACTCTGAGCCAAGCAGGATTTCTCAGAAATCTTCAGAGCTCATTCCAAAAGGCAGTTGCATCTCAGCTTAAGATAGGGTAACAGGTTAGGGGTTTCAACATAAGGACTTTATCAGATGAATTAAATTTTAATGTTTGTCAGAAATCAAGAATAAGGAAATAGGAGAAAAGTGCCAATCCAGGAAACTTTGTTAATGTTATTTCAGATTACAGATGGTACAACTTGGTTAGCATGAAAGTCTGCACCTTTCAGTTGGTAGCCAGCAGCAATAAATTTGGTGTTAGTATGAGTTGTAAAAGTAAATGATTCAGTGCATATCTCTTACAAGCAAACAGATTTTATGGTCAACATGATTAAATGAAAATTAAATGAAGACTAACCTGGCAATCTCAGCTCGCCGTTTCGCTTCCTCAGCCATCTGATTGAGGTCTGTGAAACTGGTCCTGTCACCGAACATCTTGGTGTCAGGTGGCTGCAGTCCATGGAGAGTTCTTTGAGCATGCGCCCACTTGAGTTCCCTTGCCTCCTTGCCGAAGTCCTTCTGCCTTGTGAATGCAATCTGTAGCACGAATTATAACTAAAAATCAGGCACTGTCATACAACTAAATAACAAACACAATCAACATGGGAAACGATAAAGAAAACATACTCTCTGCTCCAGCAGCAGATCCCAGGCCCTTCCACTTAAAGCATAACGAATAATGAACTTGATAAAGTCGAGAGGAAAGTAAAAGATGATATTATACAGCCAAACTACCCCAGCCCAACCCCAGCCAATGCCTTCAATGGCCGCAAAACTCCAGCTTGCATATACAGCAATCAGCGTTGCAATCTAGACCAATGAAATGTTCAACAATCAAGGTTTCGGTAGATTTAAATAAAAAACTTAAAGAGCCTAGAAAAAAAGTTAGCAAGCCCCACCAGCTGAGCAATAAGGAAGGCACCCACGAGCAACAAGCCAGGGCGCTCAACAAATGACCAACTCCTAGAACGTGTGATGAAAATAAGGGCCTGACTTATTGTACTGACTTGCAGATAAACTGCTGAGGCAAGCTTCCTAAAATCGTCTTGAGCTGTGTCTTGAAGACTTTCGACCTTAAACATGCGCTGCCACAAAATCCAATGAGTTAAAAGTTGAGCACACCTAGGAACCAGAAAGTCAACGACCAAGCTATACTAAGGATGTCTGGTATTTACCAGAAACCATGTGCAAGCGTGCATCCATGCAACAGTTGCACAGAAGAAAAATTCATGAAAGAGGACTATAAATGGTAAATTTTAATATGAAAAGAATGAATTGGTTCCAGTAACCTGATAGAGAAGCCTAATTGATACATTGAAAGTACAACCTAGGAAATCAACCAACAGTCTATTTACTGAAAAAGCTTATGATCATATAGAATGTTGGGAAAGAAAAAGAATGGTTCACAAACAATGAAACAGGTCATACATACAATGATACAAAGAACTAGAAACCATATGACACCTGAATCGAAAACTCAACGAGGTCAACAAGCCAGAAAATGCCAGGCAGTACACTTTTCATTTGTCTTAAAATTTCATGATACATGTAAAAAATCCCATTAAATTCTTTACTTCAGCACGTATGAGGAGAAACAGAAAATCGCAGATGAGTTCAACCAAGACAAAAACATAAGATCTTTAAACATCAACTGCTAGAGATAATTGCCCCCATACTAGCATAACTCTGGTGAAGATATGAAGAAACAGTTCACCATCTTGCTAGGAGTATGACGGGACAGTTGCAAAATGCAGAACAAAAAAAACTAAATTTCTCTTGCAAATTTGCTACGAAGTGCAGCTTGCAATATTGCCTAGCATCAAATAAAAAGAAATCCTGCCACGGAATCTGTATCACGGCCTTCATCCATGCAATGTAAAAGGGATAAAAAATTGAAGGATGAGTATGATACAAAATGCTAGTAAGCACTCTTAGATTCAAGACATTTAGAATTGGCTTGGCTCCAGAGTCCAGACATTAACGGAGGGACTAGAGATACTTAAAAAACCCTAATGCAGGTGCTTCTGGCCCTGCTTGGGGTCAGATCACATGTGAACTATCAAGTCACTTACCAAATCATCTCAGTTCTAAATCCTACAAAACCAAGCATCCACAGTCCACATAATAATTGTGGATTCACAATATTAGTGTCTTGAGACTTTAAACAATGCCAAGAATGACACAACCTTTAGGCACAAGGATATCTGGGAGATTTCTTGCCGTTTCATAGTACATTCAGTTTATTTAACACTGATAGCTAGTCAGAAAGAACAGCATCATTTGACTCAATATGTCAGTAGACCAAGTTGCATAGATCTCTCAATTATATACAACACATGCGAAGTGCACCAACACAGAGGGAAGAAAGATATTCAGGGATTCTTCATACCGGAAAGAAGTCAGTCTTGTAAGCTGCCCAGAAGAAAATCACAGTCATCATAGCCAGGTAACCACCAATAATAATGCCAGTTGCAAAAATCTCAGCTAACTTCCAGCTATCAGGAAGAGGAGATGGCTTCACCCTATCCTTTGATATTGTCATAATCGTACCTGATAGATGTAATCACTTATATTTTCACATCATCGTGTCACATGCAAGTTTCAAGCACTGAGGATAAAGTTATAAAGAAAAAGGCAAGTGTCCTTTAAAAAGGATAGCACTTTAAGCTAACCATACTGACCATCGTTTAGGATGGCAATGATCAGAACCATAAACGGAGGGAAATCAAACTTCCATATGAGTGCCAACAACATAAAACCCAGCTGTAAACCAAAACCAGACAAAAAACTTAGAATCTGTTATGAGTTTCAGCACCATGATTTTAGCTATCAAAAAAAGTTAAAACATTATTTCCAATCAATATCCATTTCTCAAAATAAACAAAATTTGCTTGGTACCACATCACAATGCAAGAGATGCATCTGAATACTTATTAACACAATTTACAATAAAAAAGAACAGATGATCACATACCACAATACGGATGGTAATGGAAACAGCATAAATCTGCAATGAATGAGGGAATATTAGTAAGAACAGACCTACTTGGAAAATGGAGAGCATGAATAACATATTTAATGCAGAACAATGAAATACACATACCGTGTAATTTTTCATCCTCTGAAATATTGCACGACTAGTTAGTACTGCACTAATAATGACGCTTAATCCAGGTTCAGTAAGAACAATGTCAGAGGCACTGCGAGCTGCATCAGTTGCATCAGAGACAGCAATTCCAATGTCTGCCTTCTTCAAGGCAGGAGCATCATTCACACCATCGCCAGTCATTCCACAAATGTGTTTTCTTGCTTGCAACCGTTTTACTATCTCATATTTATGCTCTTCGAAAAGGAGGAAAAGGAGAGCGAAAATTTAGAAGAAAAATAATGCATAACTGCTTGTCCCAAATAGTCAAACCAAAGAAATCATATTTGAAGACGAATCAGAAGGATGAGAAAAATGTTACCAGGAAAGACACCAGCAAAACCATCAGCCTTCTCTATCAGCTCATCAATAGGCAACGCAGCAAGCGACTCATCCTTGTTTTGCCCAAGCAATGCAGAAGATGGGTACATGTTTGTACCCATTCCCAAGCGGCGTCCTGTTTCCTTACCGATTGCAAGTTGATCTCCTGAACAAAGTTTGCAACGTTCATTGTTATAAACATTTCTTCTGCAGAATGAATGTACCTTCTAAAGGAGAAACTTGTCAGCGCATAAAGTATTTCTTTTAACTTTTGAACTTAAACAGAACAATATTATTGCATAAAGAAATTTAAATTGTTGACATCATTCATAAGTATTATCATGAATTCACCTAAACTGCCAACTACTCAGTGGACAGATTTGTGAAAACATTAGCCCAAACTTTAAGCCAAGGGTCAAATTGCACAAACTGTTACATGCCAATGAAACCGAATAGCAGATAGCACCACAATCACCAAAAAACAACAATGAGAAGAAGCACATGATTGCTGCCTGTGCATAACCCACACCTTTGGCTAGTTTTTAAGGATGTGTGAAAATTAAAATTAGAATCTGAATCTAGTTAGGGTCCATTTCTCCGGTGATTGCAATTTGCACCATCACAGGAGAATTATGTTCTTGCCTTGGCAAGAATCTAGTTCTACTTTTCCTACTCTTTCGACTTATACGCCAACAAGGTCTATCAGAAACCAACTCTCTTTCACTTTTTGAGGGGCTAGACTCAAATTCTAGCTACAAAGTGGTTCAGGCTCTAGGGGCAAACCAGACATGCCCTTAAGACCACTGACCTTTGTTTTTGATTTGCGACCCTAAGGAACAGAAAACCAGTTCATCTGAAGATTAACTCTGGCCAACTTATGGACAATGTTTCGTGTTATTCATGTCATACTAAAACTTATCTACATAGAAAATGTGAAGCTCATTATACAGGACGACCAAAACAGATAATCTTAATTCTAACGAAAGGATTGCATATGCACCAAAATCATTAAGCCCACTTTCTTGGAAAAGAAGTTAAAAGTTTTACAGAAATTTGTTTGATATGGCATTGGCATTTAGGTTTAAACTTTAAACAATTAAAATGCCTACAAGAATGGTTGTTGAAAAGAATCTTCATATTCCTCCCATGTAACTAGAACAGAAAGAAGATTTAATTAGTCAAATGATTATTGCATAAGCAGCAGCCTCGACACTACTCCAATAACAATTTCTTAAAATTCACAAAAGGTATCCACATAGCCCACATGAAAACATGCAATATTTTAATGTTACCACTGTTATAGACCAGAGTAAACACCTCTGAATTGAACTAATACAGCATAAGGGTGAAATAGTACAAGATGAATGGGAATATATCAGCCAGAGGCCATACCAGTGATCATTTTGACATTAACACCAAGATTGAGAGCCCTTCTGATTGTTTCAGCACTATCATGTCTAGGTGGATCAAACAGAGGCATAAGACCAATAAATTGCCATGGACCCCCTGGACTTTCTTTTCTGCCTTCAGGAACTTCCTGCATGAAGAGACAAGCACGGATAACAGAATGCCATTTCTAGTAGAATCAGGTCACACACATAACAGAATGCCATTGTTAGTAGATTCATGCAACAAATTTCATGTAAGTTGTGTATAATGATCATCAATGGTACCTGATACGCAACAGCAAGTGATCTAAGCCCACGTTCTGCAAATTTGTCAATTACAGCATGAACCCTACGTTCAATTTCTGATTTGTTGTGCGCCAGGTTAAGAATCTAAGAGCATCACATGGTTAATAGTTACCCATATGGTGTCTAAGAGTTTATCAAGATAGAATATATTCCATCTACACTACCTGTTCAGGTGCGCCTTTGCTAACCCGATGCATTTTCCCATGTTCATCGATATATGTTAGTGCAGTTCGCTTGTCGGTTGGATTAAATGGAAGAAAATGAACTTCTCGAATGCCAGCTCGAGCCTTTTACACAAAACACAATCCAAACAAAAATTTATGCGATAAAAAGGATAACAGAGTTAGGAGAAATCAGTTAAGGTAGAAAAAACTGATTTACCTCTTTTGGATCTGCTAGCATACCGACAATAGCAGTGTCGATGGCATCTTGATTTTCTGTCCGCGAAGCTCTTGCAGCCATCAAAATGACCATGTCCTTGTCCACTCCTTTGGCGAAAACCTGAGTAAGTTCGATATGTCTTATACAAGAAATCTTGAATATGGAGAGAGAAAGAAAAAGTCAGAAACATTTCCTGTTAGTTGCAATTCAAAGCTCACCTCGATCAAATTCTTGTCAACTGTGAGCTTGTTCAACGTTAAGGTCCCTGTTTTATCACTGCAGAGTACATCCATTCCTGCCATTTCTTCAATTGCAGTCATTCTCTTTGTAATCGCGCCCTTCGTTACCACAGACATCAACATGGATCAGCAGCAAAGACAGCAAGACGTACTTCACCAAAAAAATGAACAATTTGCTGAGACAAACCTGTTGAGACAGGCGGTGGGACCCTATTGCCATTGTAACAGATAGAACAGTGGGCATGGCGATCGGTATTCCGCCAATAAGTAGCACCAAGAGATTATCTATTCCGGGACGATATTTGCGATCTTGAATAGGATACATTACAATTATCTCTATTATCATACCAACGGCAATTGAACATATACAGAAGTTCCCTATTGAAGTCAACACCTAGCAACATCGAAACATCCAAAGATAAAGATGAATTAATCCAACCAACATAACCAATTAGTGGAAGAAAACAAGAAACAGGGATATGGATTATAAGCCTGAATTAAAGGGTAAGCCCTGAATTAAAGGGTAGCAGCAACACCTTTTGGAAATGTCCAACTTGGTTTGTACTGTCCACAAGGTGCGCAGCCTTACCGAAGAAAGTATGGACACCGGTGGCGATAACAACAGCTTCGAGCTCTCCTTGCTTGCATGTAGAACCAGAATAGACCCCATCACCAGGCCCTTTGGTTACTGGCAAGGACTCCCCAGTAAGTGCAGACTATCAACCCACCAACAAATATTAAATAACCACGAAGACATCCTTATGAAAGACTTGGTCAGAATTCATAAAGTTAACAAGAGTACAAGGCTTACCTGATCAATCTTTAAAGGATCTCCCTCAAGAAGACGGGCATCAGCAGCAACAATGTCTCCAAGTTTTATGCTGATTATATCTCCAGGAACCAATACGGATGCTTCCTCTTCACTCCATCGGCCATCTCTCAGCACCTGCCAGTTTCCACCAAAATGGACTAGAATCACTCTACAGTTCTATACTAAAACATGTTGATTTCCTCAAAATAAGTAGAAACCATATAGAATTTAACAAAAATAAAGGATGAGATCATACAATGATCAAGAACAATGGGGTAGAATCATTCAACATCTACACCAAAGCAATTTAATTTCTTACAGAACTCAAACAAAGGGAGTTGTATGTTTACCTTTGCCTTGGGAGCAAGTCGAGCCATGAGAGCAGCAGCAGCATTTCCCGCATTATTTTCCTCTATGAAGCTTATGGTTGAATTGATAACAAGAAGGGTGATAATACCAACAAAATCTTGCCAATCTGGAGGTTTCCCCTAAAAATACACCCAAAAAAAGATGGTAACAGAGCGAAACAAGGAAACCCATTTCTCGGTGAAAGAAAAATAGGATGGTAGCTTTAATCAGTAATGCTCACTCCTCCATTGGCAAGAGCAATAGCCATGATTGCAGCTGCTTCCATGACCCATGACAGAGGGTTCCACATGAACCCCAGGAACTTCAAAAATTTGCTCTCCTGAGAAATCCCACCACAAAAAGTAAGAACACAGCTAAGATCTGTAAGCAAGAGAGAGGGAGAGAGAGAGATTGCCTTCTTCTCCTCGAGTTTGTTATGCCCAAAAATTTCCAGTCTCTCCTTGGCATCTTCACTAGTCAATCCGGCTTTAGTACACCTTAAGTTTTCGAAAACCTCTTCGATGGGTATGTTCTCCTACAACACCACTCAAAAAAATAAACCAGATCAACAAAGAAATAAGACGCTAAAACGAAATGCTTGAAAGCAGAAGCAGACGAGACGAGTTTGCAGAAGAAGAGAGGGAAAATAACTACCAAATCAACGGCCTCCTTCAGAACGGCCTCCAAAACTTCTTCCTTCTCTCCCATTCTCACTCAGCTTATGGGGGATCACCACATTGACTTCAGAAGCGACCAGAAAAGATCACAAAATCGAGGATTGATGACTAACTACAAATCCTTTCCCCTCAAAATCCAAGAAGAAGAGCAAGGAAAGGTTGAGAAGAGCGTACCTTTCGTACACCAACTTTCTGGATCAGACTAAAGTATATCGACAGGGAGAGTGTGTGTGTGTGTGTGCGCGCGCTGTTGTGCCAAGGTAAGAGAAAACGAAAACGAAGAGTGGTTGAACCTAGTCCGTCCGATCTTTTGGAGATAGGGACCGCGACACTACATGTCCTTGCAGGTACACACGGACAGCAAACGTGGGCTGTGTGAAGAAAACAATGAATCTCTCTCTCCCCCTTGTCTCTTTCTCTCTCTAACCTCTCTCTTCTATATACTCGTGATGCTTTTTCTGATTCATTCTATACTGGTGAAGCGAAACTCCCTAGTATACCATTCGATACAAAATGGGCAAATGGAGATTGAAGTAACTTTCGGTGATCCTTTCGAGGGGAAGATTGGTAAATTCGTGTGATTTCCTTTCCTTCGAAAATCAACTTTTTGGTATTGGGCCTTTATCCATGTCCGCAGCATAGAATGGATTCATCTTTTCCTTCCAAAGGCAAAAGGTAGGTGAGAGGGATCAAAGGCTACTTTGCGCAACTAGTAGCTCCCTCAACGGAGAAGTGTATGAAGTGCATCAGAATGGGCACTTCATCACAGTGCTGTCATGATTAAAAAAAGAGGAACCCATGCACCAAATACGTTTTCTGTTAGTCTTTGATTTAATTTTTTTAAATATAACGTTACCATAACTTTTTCCCTACTCCATGAGTCGAACAGAAATTGACTGAAACGCCTTCGTTCAAAATTCAAAGCTATTTTATTCTCTTCCTATGTTCAAAACTAAGAAGAGGGCCAGTTTTGATGTTGGAGTGGCTCCCTCTTTGCTTTACTTTTGACTAGTTTTTTGGGTAGAGCAAGGATTGACTAGGAACGAGATACGGGAGGTTTGGAACCGGCTCAACGGTTTCAACCCAAACCTAATACGGTCAAGAACTGGTTGAAACAGGAATCGGACCCAGAACCAAGGACCGCTCAGTATGGTTTGGATTCCACCTTCTATGGAATCGAAACTGGGTTAGAATCGGAAACCAGTGACTCCCAACCACCGGTTCCATATGCTTTTTTTACCTTGTTCAAAATTTCATTCCTTTATGATTTTGGCTGGTTTTATGTGGTTTAAGACTCAACCTGAAACCCACAGTCATGAACCAGGTTCAGAATGCCACATCTTGTATGTAGAGGGTTTTGAATACACACGGTCAGTTCTGGGTACGCTCAGTTCCGATCAATGTGATTTGTACGATCACACAAACATCTATCTTCTCATCAATATAAATACAAAGATTGATGACATTTAATACACATATGAAATAAATAACTTTATTATCACCGTCCAATTAATCACATTTAAGATGGTGATAGTTAAGCTATTTAGAAGCTCTCACTATCTCTATATATATATAATAATTAGATCCTCTCAATCAATCATACTTTTTACTCATGTGGAATCTTCACTTTTGAGGATATAAACGTAATAACATTAGCTTTTATTCTTTTTTCAAAACCTTTAATTTTTTAAAATTATATTTATACCATCAAATAGTAATGGATGAAAATGTCGGACCGGATTCAAATATATATATATATATATCTTAGTCGGCAAAATTGGGATATTGGATCGAGTTCCATAATGTACTCCTTTTCTCGATATGTAGCCTTGAGTTAGGCATAGTATAAGCAACGAAGAATCGAGCTCCTAGCCTAGAAAGAGAGAGTCAAGCCCTTAACCCTACGTTGCTTGCCATTCAATGATAGTCCCAACCCAAATCCAGGCTTCCATTACAGTTTTACACACAACCAGATAGAGACTCAAGCTTAATTTTTGCCGCTTTGGAAAGGTGACACTTTCTGTTCCGACTTTAAACAAAGTGATCTTTGCTTGTCGATCGTGTCGGACCCAGCTAAGGTGAGCCCGGACCACAATTACTACAAAATCTCTTCCCCTCTTCAAACTCACTCCATCTTTTCTTTCATCACTCCTTGTATCCATTAGGGCAAATGGTGTCATGGATCAAGTGATTTGGGAGATCATGATTTAAAAGTACCAAACTGCATGACATTTCGAGATGATGCTTCAGAATCACATGTCATGCATGTCATTTTTCTCACGGATGTGTCATCTAGATGACATGAATGACGTGTTTTCGTGCCAAATCATGATTTCCCAAATCACCTAATCCAACCTAATTACAATGCATATAGATACACTTTTCATATTTCCACTTCTTGTATCCATTTTGTATGTATTGTTTATATATAGTTCAAGTAAGTATTACGCTAATAAGATAATCTTGGCAACCAAAGCTATTTTTTTTATATAAATAAATCAATATTTAAAAATATTTATTCAAGTTATATAATGGAGTGGGTTGGACTTGGATTTGAGTCCTATATATTGGTTCTACCATGAGGGACTTATCTCCAAATCATGTAAGGAAGAATCTAAACACACCCGGATTTGAATGCTTTTTCCACATTGAAACTCTGTGGATCTTAATTGGAAGTCCGGTTGGATTAAGGTTTGGTGAAATAAATTCATAAACCAAACCAAGCTCCATTTCATAGTGGGATCTTTAAGGTCCGACCTGAATAACTAAATGGATGTATTTAGTTTCAGGTCAAACTGAATCCACAGACACCTAATCCAATCCACTTGTATGATGCCATGTTGCATCAGCATCTGAGCACCAATCATCTCATGGAAGGTAATACAATAAGTTTTTTACTTGCTCCTATTTAGAATAAAATAAAAAGTAATCTTGCATTAATATAATAGAAAATAAGGCCTCTGTTATAGTCATATTTTTACCACTTTTGACTTAGTTTTGGCGTCATATGGATCATTTCATTCCATTAAAATAATGTATGCATGTGCTTTACATCACATGCATTATGTTCAGCATTATTTTATTTACTCTCTGTAAATTTAGACTTTTAACTTAAAAAAGAATTGTAAATCCAGCTGGTTGCTGGAGCTTGTAAATTAATCGAATTGTTGGCGGTTCGATTTGGTTTGCCTGGTGATGGAACTCATTCACGTCATGTTTGTGGTTTAAAGGAGCGGAACCGTGCACAAAGAGCAATAGCTCACCTGCTAGGTGTTTTTCTTAGAATTGCCAGTTTGAAACCCGCCTAGTAGTTCCAACCGGAACCGATCAAACTGTATCTAGGGACCACCTGGTTCGGTTGCAATCGGACCCAAACTAGAAGCGGAGGTTCCAAACTGTTATTAACATTTTTTTCGATTCAAGATAGTTTAGGATTCAAATAAGAATTGAAATTGGAATCGATGGTTTCAGAACCGGAACTAGAACATGCCCAGTCATGCTTCCTGGTTCTAGGAAAACCGGAACCCACCACTTAAACATGCCCAATTCCGTTTTGCCAAGAATTAGGAGCCAGAAAATTTGAAAATTAAAAAATATTAGAACCAGAGGTTCCAAACCGCTGGCTCCAGTACGGTTCAGTTCCATCGAAGCTGAAAAACAAAACCAAGTGACCCATAGTTTTGATTCAATTTTGGTTGGAAACATTGCGCGCTTCGGAACCGGCTATGTGTAGGTCTACTTATTAGTTGAAGATGAAGAAAATGCTTTTATGGCACAACGAGCAATAGTTCACTTTTGGTGGGGTCTACTAATTTGGCTTTATATATATAGATAGATAGATAGAGGTAAATGCTCAAACTCAATCTGTGCTTAAATTTATTTTATCATCTCAACTGTTAGATTTTTAAATAAACAATAAAACAAAAATCATTTAATACATATGTTATATTAAATATTAAATATAATAGTATTTTTAATCCAGATCTCCAACTTTACCTATAACAATCAAATGGAGAAGATGTTTGCGCATTTATCACTACTCCTCTCTCTCACTCTCATTCTCTCTCTATATATATACACCCACATACATAAAGTTTCCTTTTAACTTCTATATGTCTGTAAAAACGTCCAAGAAGGTTATGAAGCACAAATTCATGTCGTCTCATGTTCTTTAATCATTATCATGTAATTATGATGTCTCATGTGATATATAAAAAGGTGTTACGAATATATATATATATATATATATATATATATATATATATATATATAGTTTTACTAGATTTTATTCATATTAAATTATTTATGTCAATAAATATTATTATATTAAAAAAAGTATAGAATGTATTTTGTACTTTTTACTTTTTTTAAAAGTATTTTCACTTTTTATCTTTTCTTTTTTAGATGTAGACCATTCATCTCTCCAAATTTATTATCTGGATCAGCATGGATAATTTTGGTATAAAAGGAGTCTTATAACTTCTATTCTCTATCTATCTATCTATGTGTATGTATGAAATACAAATTCATGTGTCGTGTGGTTTGATCACCATCACGCAGCTACGTTGTCTACTGTGACGTATAAAGAGGTGCCACAAGTGATGCTTCGCACACAACTGCTGTGAAAGCTACCTTTGGTTTTGAGGTGCCGTCTCACTGTATGCTTTAAACTTGGCTGAACTGGGCTGGTCTGCACCGAGAGCGTTAGCTCAACTGGCCCGGCCATGGTTGTCCTAAGCATCCAAAAGAAGGGTTGCGTTAGATATCTGCCAACATTGTAACTATCATGAGGCGTTGATCGATCATCTCACAGTAAGCTAAGAGAAAAAGGAAAAGGATGGCATTAGGTAGCTGCCAGCTAGCGCAAAACTTTATAGCATTTTCTACCATCTCATTACAACTCCAAAAAACAAGCATGTTTAGCAAAGATTGGTACTACTGGATCGGATTCTCTCTTCGGGAGGGTTCCTTGGTGTGGTCCAAGTCTCAGTGCAAAGTTAGGGTTATTGTGCCCACCTCTCTCTCTCTCTCTCTAAATTGGCAAGCCAAGTGGGCAAGTTCGGGCACGTGATATGTTAAGAGCAAAAACTAGCCATGTATCAATAATACATGGTAATATGTGGACAGTGTTGCATTATGGAAAAGCTACACCGACCACTGCTTTAAATTCATTACAGGATGGGCATTGATGCCCCAAGTTTGCCCACCAACGGAAGGTAAATCAATATAGAAATCTCCTTCTCCCTTTATATATGTATACATATATATAAATCTCTCTCTCTCTATATATATATAGAGAGAGAGAGGATCCAAAAGGTCCTTGTTGGATGGAGAAAAGTTGTCAGACTAGAAGGCAAGAAAATCATCCGGATATCCAAATATATGAATGTATAGATGTGCAAATGACTACGCACTTGTACTTGCGTTTCATCTATTATATCTTTGTAAGAAAATCATCCATATTACAATATCACACTAGTGATATGAAGCATAGCTCCACGGAAAAGATACTTTTCCGACACGAAAACAGGCGCTTGAATGGGCACCAAGTTTGCCTCAAAAAATGTGCTGCTGCTGCTTAAAGAAATAATGTTAAAAAGGTGAGAGAAACTAGTTGATAATAACATTGAAAAAGAAAGAAGAAGACCACAAAACTAATGTTCTAGTATTTATTGAGTTAACTGTTAACATAATACATCGATTTCTATGAAAAAAAATAAAAATAAAAATTATCCATGTTACCAACCTCATCTAGTACGGAATGAAGCTTAGTAGTATAGCAGTTGTGTTTATATAACACAAGTAACATTAGCATTATGTGTATTGTCATGTATCTAGTCTTGTTCTTCTTCTTTTTGTACAATGGGGAGGTCGAAGCTTGGGTGTCGAACTCATGATCCTCCATTCGCGAGTTGACCCCTAGCAAGGCGAACTTTATGCTTTGTATTCATGTAAAGCCAGACGTAGCCAGCTTTAACTATCAAGTGTCATAAACTCCAAAGTACGACAAGAAAACCGAACAACTTGACTGACTTGGCTAGCTAGTTGCCGGCTAGACTCGAGAAAGGAGGTCACCTGGTCATGGGTAGGCACGCCCGTGATTGGACTCTGCCATTTGCCTAACACCAACTTGACAAAACTGTGTAGACAAAAATGAAAAGAAACTATTTTTTGTAAAATACAGTTTATTTTAGGGAGGAAAAGTAATTTTAAATATTGTAGCAATTGAAAGTAAAAGATATTATTTTTACAAAATTGTGAAAATAGGAAAAAGAAAAAGGATAAGTCCTCTAGGGTACGGATTGCCTAGGATGCACGCACTCGACCTTATTTGAGACAAATTCAGCATGAACAGAAGAGAGGCCCTATACGAGGAAGTGTGGCCCACCAGCACATTTAGCTCCACACGGAATGTGCAGCCATTATATATATATATATATATATATATATATATATATATATATATATATATATATATATATATATATATATATATATATATATATATATATATATAGAGAGAGAGAGAGAGAGAGAGAGAGTAGTCCATAGACTCCATACATACATGAATCCTTAAATATTATTAAAAATCTGAACCGTTATATTGATGGTTGAAATTAAAAATTTAAAGTTACAAAATATTTTGATTATTTTTATAGGTATAATAAATATACTCAATATTATTTTCTTTTTTATTTAAAAAATCTCAACTATTGATTTTCAAGTTCAAACTGTTGAAATTTTTAAAAAGATTAGAGCTTGGTGTATGCATGAACTAGTTTCTCTCTCCTCCCCTCTCTCTCTATATATAAATAAAGAGAAAGAGAGGAGATGAAGCTGGGACTGGCTCCAAATGAACCAAAGTCTAGCATCATCAGCTTTGCTAGTTCGGAGCTAGCACATATGATATATACACAGAGACAGACACGATGATGCTTTTGCAGGTGGTGACGGGAAACTCATTCCCAACTTTGCCCAAGAAGGCCCAAAGAGACGCAGTAGGCACCTCTCTCTCTCTATATATATATATATGTATATATATATGTATGTATATATATATATATATATATATATATGTATGTATATATATATATATATATATATATGTATATATATATATATATATATATATATATATATATATATATATACATACATATATATATATATATATATATATATATACATATATGTATATATATATGTATGTATATATATATATATATATATATATACTTATACTTATACTGATTAGGAGTTATGTTTTTATGAATAGTTGAGTCGAGAAATCTGCCTCGAAGAGAATGGCGATGCAATATTCATTTATTCCAATTGTTGAAATATTTGCATATATGTGCGTGAGAGAGAGTATGGATCAGATACTCGTTTCAGGGTTAGGATACTTCAGAAGCTTGCAACATTAAATCTAAGTGCATTAATATGCTGATGAAATCAATTTACCTGAGACATCAAGGATCTAGTCGACGCCAAATCCAATTAGTCGGGTTCACTATCTAAAACCATATAACCTAAATACTATTTGTATTTAGATATGGTTTCTGCATGTCTGGATGCATCGGATGATCCAATTGAGAATACAATAGTTTTTTTGGCCTTTCATGTGATCAATATCCGATTGTCCAATTTGGTAAATCACTTCCCGATCCAAATCCAAACCATTTGCATCTCTGTATGATGTACTTCTCAGGCCAAATTGACTTCATATATATATATATATATATATATATATATATATATATATATATATATATATATATATATATATATATAATAAAATGAATAAAACTAATAAAATGAGTATGCGAAGCCATGCGTCAAGCCTAATCAAGGAAGCAATGGGTAGAACAATATGAAATGTGAAGTGTCGTTATTTTGGTATAAATCAATCTTGAACCACCTGTTCTTGAGATCCTATCGAATGAATATAAATCATCTGTTGGTAGCAATTAGCCATGCATGAATCTCAACGGGGTTTGTTTTCAAATGAATCTGGTATTGTTGTGAAATCCAAATGAGCAAAACAGGATTAGTTACAATTAGGGTTGAATCTAAATATCCATATCCAAAAGTCCAACTCTTTCTGGATCAAGTTTACTGGTTTGACCCGACGGGAACCATGAGTCATTGAAACCATGTCTAGTTAGGTACAACTAAGTTTGAATTTTCCATATTCCAGAATCAAGCGACTTCGATCGAGTTGATGGGAACCATGAACCTATCGAAACCCACTTCAGTTGAGCTATGTTGACCCAAACCCGATTGCGCTCTATTGAGGTCGAAAGCAACTTCATTACAAAAAAAACTACCCCAGATAAGAGAAAGGATTCGACATTGCTAAATATATATAAAGTGCAAATGAACAAGGTAAGGTTCTAAGCATAAAGAAGAGGTGTTGTCAACCCAAAACCGCTACTCCAAGTGGCGTTTCACCACCTTCTCCGGCTGACTATTCTCGCTGAGAGATCTGGTTGAACAGACACTGCTGGACATCACCAATTTCCTTGTGTTGAACCATTTTGAGTCAAATGAATACATATGGTATGACCTGTCATGGGCCAGTATCCATGAGGCTGGCACTATATGTTTCAGTTTAGTACATTGCAGCCTTTTGAATAAAAATAAAAGGAGATCATAACCTCAGTTTGGGAAAACACCATTTGAAGCTTCACTATGAATGGTCCCAGTTCAGGCTGATTGACTAATCCAGATTTGCAGACCCAGACCCGCTTTCGAAAAACTATTGAATCTTCAAAATTTAATTTTCTTAGCGACGGAAGCATGTTATGTTCATGGTGGAAGATCTACATTATGGTGAGGTGAATTGTTTGCCTCGCCCAAATTTTGAAAAATATAAAAAAAATTGTAAATAGCTCATGGCTAAAACCGCGGGTACAATCACAATCCACGGTTTAAACCTTTAGCTATATTCATAGCCCATGATCTAAACCATGGGCTATTATTGATTCAATCAAATAAGTGCAAGCATGCTGTGAGGCTGTCGCCATGACAGAGGTTCGACTCCTGATGGGTGCACGATTTTGGGCTTTGGTTGTAACAAAACTTAAACTAAAACCAAAACTGGGCGAAGAAATCAAACTGGCTGGGCCCAAAGTCTTCAAACACCAACATGATCCAGCTCAGCCGTGGCTGGTTCTTCTTGTATTCATCCCCCCCCACATATGCGTCCAAACCAACAAAAACTGTGATCTACGTGCTAAGCAGAATAATCAGTGACACAAAAGAGCAATCAACACCCATTATCGATGAGCAGTTAGATCCAGTTGCAAGCAACGACTCCTTTCCGCCAACTTGCTCCTTGCTTGGCCCTATTGCGTGCAACCAAACAAAAGTGAAAGAGAACTCTAAAGAGAAAAGAAGAGAAATGGGCATGAAAAGCAATTGCATCCATCAAAATCAATCTCTCTCTCTCTCTCTCTCTCTCTATATATATATATATATATATATATATATAATATATATATATATATATATATATATATATATATATATATATATATATATATGAAAACTAGACCATGTTCATACTAACAGATTCGTAATCGTACCCTTCATTACTTTTGGGTGGTATGAGTATAATTTCAAAAATTTTAAGACTTTTAAGAAATACAAAGAATATTTTTATTAAAATCAATGGATGCATATAAATAACCAAGTATCCGTATTGACACGATCCATTCACTTATATATATATATATTCATCACACTTAAACTAGTTTAAATTGCAAGCAACAACTTCTTCAATTTAGCCTTATTGTGCATATCACACAAAAGGAGAGATAATTGTAAAGGAAAAAAAGGAGGAGGAATGGCATCATAAATCAAAACATGCATGACTTCATCACACACAGTTGAAGAAAAGCTTTCGCTTATTTGGTACTGTTAATGTGTTGATAATTAATCTTATTATGTAATGGAGGTTGTTGCGTTAGGTGGATGCATGCGTAAAGTTCTCCTCATATACCAACTATGGTGGAAGACAGAGGCTACCGTTTACAGTGAATACGTGGTTGAGATTCATGCTTCGCCCCCAAATACGAAGAAATATGTATGTCGTCCTCTCTAACACAATTTTCTAGATCCGCCACTGATAATGGGTGTCCTCCGTGCACGAACTCGATGTGCATGGTCATGTCATTCATCCACCTTCCTTTTCACCTGTGGAGGCAGAAACAGAAGGGCAGTCTTTGTAAAGGCGTTCTGCACGGACGGGGTGCGAGAGGCCGCGCAGGGGCTGCTTTGGAAGGCTATTTCGTTAAAGTATTGTAGGACTGGCAACGAAAGACATGACACGGGATCCGATCTGAGCGTGGACTAATCTGCTCGATGTAAAACCAAAAAAAGCAAGTAGTCATTGTTATATTGACCTGTTTCAACACGAAACTAAATACCATCACTTGAAACACTAATTGCTATAAATAAACCAAACACAATAACCCCACATGGACATGACCCAAAAGGTTTTGTCCGTATATCTATATGACAATTGGTATATGTTTGTGTATGTAACTAGCAGGATCGTAGGCGTCCTATATTAAAAAGCATATCTCCGTATGTAGTGCATTGTAACTCTTAACACACTACGAATAATATGAGCATGCCTATTATTGACGTTGTTTACTCATGTCCAATTATTATTTTTCAATGACACAAGTATAATTTTAAAAGTTGAAAGATATTTTAAAAATAACAAAGAATAACCTTATTATATTTATGCCACAAAAAAAACAATACTCAAGTACGAGTGAACAATGTGGACAAAAGAAACTGATATATGCTATCATATTTAGGTGTTACCAAATCCAAACAAATCCTTAAAATTTAAGTTTAAAAAGTAAAAAGTACAAGTGTATTTTTTATAGTTATATTTTATTCACATGTACACTTTTACTTTTTAAATTTCAATAATCTACAACTAAAGACAAATGATGAATGATTGAACACCTACATGTGTAGAATGCTTTTGTCCTCTTTATCAAAATGGTTTTGTCAAACGTAGTTTGGTGCCTAAAAGCAGGTCTCTCTGAACAACGTACAGAGTTTTGAAAATATACGAGTATGAAAGTCTCATGGAATATTTGCATATAGGTCGAGAATTACGGGAACGTCTGTACAAAGGAGAGACTTCTAAGAGGATTGCCTGACGGGAAAACAAGGAAAGTAGGGAACGCGCTCCAAGCACAGTACAAGAGCCAAAAATGGAGAGACAGAGTTGGGCGCACGGAGCAGGCCCACGGGCATGAACCTTGTGATCCTCTTTTATACACGCTAGGGGCAGGTGGGTTTGAATTGAATAAAATGTAAGGCTGGTCCCTCCCTATGATCCAAAGGGTCAGAAAAATACGGGTCTTGGACTCCTAGGTTTGGAGCTCAAAAACCATTTGTGGTTGGCTGCATTGAACTCAGTCATGGCCATTGTGGGGCTGATGTACTTATAAAGCTTGGTCCTACTGGGCTGCGTCTAAGCTAGACCTTCTGGATTTGGTAGTATGATGTTCAATACGGTCCCAGGCTCTAACATGCTTTGTCTGGCTGCCAGCCTACATTTTGTTGTGATCAGTGGTGGATCTAGAAATTGGTGTTAGGTGGGGCTAATGACTCATGAATCTGTTTAAAGAGGGATCAAGAATCTGTTTAAGAGTGAGCGAACAATGTATTTCAACCACGTGTTAGTCTAAACTATAGATTTTATGTTGATATTTCAAATTTCAAGGGCGGCCACTCTCCTCTATGTAGATCAGTCATTGCTATTTTTTGTGATTGCTTACATTTATCTTTCTCATTTATATGTGCAAAAGATGCTTGAAGTAGAAATAATAAAAATATAAGGTCTTACCGTATCTATGATGAGGTTATTAGAGAAAAAGTTGAGATAATATCGATAATAAATAAGATGTGAGAGACATATTTAAGAGGCCTTGAACATTAGAGAGACAACTATACTAAGAAGATGTGAGAATATAGACTGTGAATGCTTTAAAAAAGGGAGAGGAGGGCTGTAAAAGCGTTGAAAACAAACCATTAAACATTATATATATATATATATATATATATATATATATATATATATATATATATATATATATATATATATATATATATATATATATATATATGAATCTTTTAGAGATAAGTATTGATATTGATATTGGAGAAGACGTCGTGGTATAGTGCTATGACATCAAATAATCCATGTAACCAACCCCAACCAGTGTAAAGAGGCTTGCTTGTTCTTGTCATTATTGTTATCACACATCTACCTTTCACAAAGCCCTCTCATGGCAAGTGCATAATAGGATCCAGCACTTCATACAGTAAGAACGGTTTGTCGTGAGCCTCTGGTGAGTCATAGGTTGCACGGCTGGCTTCCGGAGATCGGCAGGGTTGGCAAAGTTGGTGCAAATGGGCAATATTACGACTTATAATTGGCTATTAATAATTTATCTGCACTTATTCAAACAATGTTTGTGGGAAAGAACACAGCTGAATGTGATCATTCTCTTTAAATAAATTGAAGGTAGCAGAGTAGTCTTGTTTCGCAAGTAAATAACTACTGAAAATAAACTGGTTGTAACCAAATGTTGGATCCAATACTCAAAAAAATATGATGTATTTAGTTGGTAAGGGGCTGAATCCAACATTCAAATATCATTTATTTAGTGGGTAAGGGGCTTTTTAAACCAAAATTTTATGGGCATGCCGATGATATTGGACAGCCAACTGTGAAATTTCAAAGCATGTCCTTGGTTCAAACATGCCCGGGCACTTCAAAGGAAAGAAGATTTAGGATCATTTGATTCGTGATGGAGGGGAGGGTGATGCTGCTCTGCCAGCCTCAGTAAATGGGCTTTCAAAAGGAGAGGTGGATTGTAGTTGGAGGAGAAAAGGAAAGCCTGAGGCATGTTCGGTTCGTTCATGAATATTGCAGGACTCGTGTTGTCAAGAATCCGGTCCTTTCCGTCCCACCTCCTTTCCTACAATGGATTCTCACAGTTTCAAATTCTGACTCCACCGCATGTGAGAACTTTTTGGTCCCGTTTGTTTAGTGTGAGAGAGACCCCTCCTGGAAGCGTGCCGTTTTATCAAATTCAGTTCTCAGGGGTCAAGAAAATGTGCCTTAATAATAAGGGTCCGTTTGCATTGCGGAACTCCATCGAAGAACCGGATCACAAAACCAAACATCTAATTTACAATCACTTATCCCTGTTTGGTTACGAGGTTTGGGTCTACAGAACTAAAACCATAGGCTCAGTTTCCAGTATAATCAAACGAGTGTCAGCATGCAATTAAAAACGGGATCATCTTCAGTGGCGGATCTAGGATTTTTCATAGGGTTGAGCGAACTACGTATGATGGTCATAGATTCAATGGTCTCTTAAACTTTTTCATTGGTTTTCTGAATTTCAGGTGGGCGGCTCCTCCACCTCGCCACAATGTAGATCTGTCACTGATTATTACCTCAAATTTTACATTGATTTGAGTGTGGACCGCTGGAACTAGGCCTGCAGTGCGCAATCGAACACCCCTTTTTGGTGCCAGAGTGACACAAACATAGAAACCGTATACCAACTTGATTCAAAGGAGCTCGATATTTCAAACAAGGCGATAAGAACTAGTGATGACACGGAACTTTCCATTTCAGTTTAAGGAGTTCCAAGCACATGATCGGCCAAGTTCCATGAGACAAACAGGCCATAAAGGGGTGTCCGGATTGTAGTTGTGACCGAAATTTGTGGAAGTCGTGGGGCTGGGCTCTATGCGCTGGAAACTGGAGTTCCAGGGAGCCTTGAGTTCAGCGTTTGTGTCACGTGCAAAAATGGCTCCTTGCACACACACACATATATATGTGTGTGTGTGTGCTCTCAACAGTTTGATACAAAATTAGGACTGCCCAGTTTGCATTGGGTACACACCTCACTTGGTGCACTGTTGTTTGACCCTAAATGAAGAGACGCTGCATATTGTTTTAATATTATCTTGATGAACTTGTTGTATTAAGCTGCAAAAACTAAATTTTAACTAATAAATTAATATTTGCAATTAATTTGTTACAATGCTTTGCTTCCCCAAGAAAACTTTTAATACATAATCAGGCTTAGGAGGAAATATTTAAGTGATTTTCCTTGTTAGTTAAAATTCTCATATAACAGAGCTAAGAACCTAAATGTGCTGATTATACACTTAGTGTGGGACAATGCTGGGCGTCAGTTTGGTTCTTCGCATGAACTGCAAAATGCGAATAAGCATGTCGATCGAAGAATCGAAGAATACTCTAACTTAGCTTCAAAGGCATGTTATGACAATATCAACAAAGAGATTTTTGAAGGCATATATTCTCTTTTGTACAATGAAAAGAACCCCTTTCTTTAGACTATGCTAAACATGAAACAACGACTGCTACTTTAGATCACATTTTAAAATTCCTATTGTATCAAGTAATTGAAATTCATGTCTTACAAAGGGTTGTGGTTGGTAGTAGCCTTTGGTGCATTTGTTTTAGAGCTTTGCTCGTTAGCCTAATTAAAGCTTCTCTATCTGTAAAGCCGCCCTCACTGGCCGCCATACCGAGCCTTAGAAGCCTTTATTAGAACTAGGTTGTGTCGGCAGCCAACCTGGGTTGATGTCGAAAGACCTTAATACTTGAAAAATAAAGAAAGATCTTTACTGACAAACCTGAGATAGAATTCAAGTTATGGAAGTGGTTCAATAGGTTGATCACGATGCTAATGATCCAAGGGCTTTGATGAAACTTAGGTTTAAGGCTGGCGAACAAACCGAAAAGGCTGTTCGTCGCTCGCTCCACAATAAAGGAATGCAACTGAGCCAAGTGTTTTGATGGATCTTGGGTTTGAGTGGGTAAACTAGTGGGGCAGACCGAGTTGAAGTGTTTCTTGGCTCACTTAGTTATTACTTGGAAATTCTCCTCACATTCCAGTACCTAAAGAATGCTGTTCTCTTTTATTCTAAAAGATAGGAAATATTTCGTACTTTTAATTGATAAAAGGTTGGGAAGAAGAGGAAAATAATTGGAAATATTTTTTCAATGAAGTAATTCTGATAAAATCATAAAAGGGTTTTGTCCCTCTCTATATAAGGTGAGAACGTAGCTTTGGTTTACCTGTCATCTGTGAGCCGAAGACCGAGATTGTCGAATACTCGTATTATCACCAAGCACTTGAACGTTGAAAGATCTCGTGAGGAGGCAGAGAATGGGAACCATCTACTCTTCCTTCATATCTCACCCCACAGAAGAAGACCCATCTGATCCGGTTCTTTCTATCCATACAACAGCAGATTGGAATAATCACTTCCAATCGATCAAAGCCACCAATCAGTTGGTAAAGAATCTGCACCATCCCTTTATTGATCATGATTTTTTTTACATCGTGGTTGTTGTTTCTCTCTCCAGCTTTCTATTTGTTGTTTCTCAATGGCTTAACATGCTGATGCGATTTGATTGGCTTTTGGTAGCATCTAGGAAATTGGTCGCGGTTGTATTTATCTTTTGATTCCTGTTTGGTGGTTTTCTTCTCCTTTTAAGTCTGTCAACTGGTAACTTGTTTGGATACCCTCTTTCTTTTCTTAATTTTTGATTTCTGTGGTAAATTGATTTCTTGAACCGTCATCTTAAATTCCAAAGAAAAAATGGGTGCCGTCTATTTTGTATTCCTTACTGATTGAGTATGCCTTTTGGATGCAACCAATCAAAATTTTGAAGCTAAGTTATGAACTCATGGATTTCCTGCAATCTGTGCTCAGTTGGTGGTTGATTTTTCGGCATCATGGTGTGGACCGTGCCGATTCATTGAGCCAGCAATCAAAGATTTTGCAAGGAAGTACACCGACGTCTCGTTTGTGAAGATTGATGTGGACGAGTTGCAGGTACAAGATAATAAATCTTTTACATTCTCTCTCTCCTGCATATGTGATTTTATAATCTTGGTGACATTTTCTGTTTTCGTTATTTTGGGGATTGAATGCAGAGTGTGGCTACGGAGTGGGCAGTTCAGGCAATGCCTACTTTCATCCTGATCAAGGCCGGGAAACAAGTTGATAAGGTTGTTGGTGCTAAGAAAGATGAGCTAGAAAGGAAGATCCAGAGCCACAGGGCTTGATACGTTCTTGGTGTAGAGATTATGCGACCCCCTTTGCTATGAGATCATGGTGCTATTGTATTGTTATGTTATTGAGGTGTTAACCCAGTCATCTGTACTCATACTTTAGTTAGCCTTTGTGACCTTACTGTCTTGGAGTACTGTCCAACTGTTTCAGTTTGGAGTTCAGGATGAAATAAGATTTTTAGGTGTGTTATTAGTGTCTGTGGAATTAAGTTGTTCCTCTCCTTCATTTTATGCGATTCTCTTTGGTGTTTATTTAATGATTGTGATGCAATAGTGATGTATCTAATCGGAACTTATGGTTATAATGACAGACTAGTGGTCCTTTGATAATGTTCCATCGATTCCTTTGATTGCTATTTAATTATATGATGCAGTGCTTACGTGGTTCCGAGGAATAATTTTCATAAAATAGGAATCTAGGCATGCTATTTAATTATATGATGCAATGCTTACCTGGGTGCGAGGAATAATTTTCATAAAATAACAATCTCGACATGGACAGGGGGTTTGGGTTTTAGGCCACCCTGCACTTGGAGAAGAACCATATCTCTTGCACTTTTTGGTAGTGCTTTCTTGGTCCACCCCCTCACAGAGAATCTGGTCTATTACAAGAGTGGCTTTCATGAAGATAGTGGACTGAGAATTTCTGAAGTTTCTGTGTGCTTGCTCTCACTCTTGCGATCAATCTGGGGGATGCCCTCATTACAGTCAATCCGTAAACCTTCATTAAGTTCCTAATATAGCACAACTATAGCAGATGGATCCATCAGAGTATTATCAACTTCAGCAGGTTGTTTCTGCCGTGAACTGAATTCATTAGCTTAGCGATGATGCATCAGAGGAGTGTTTGATAAGTGAAATGAATTTGTTAGCTGCATGGTACATACAATGTCAGGCTTGTAATGCATCTGTATGAAACTAAGAAATGTTTTTTCTTCAGTTAGCCACGAGGTCTGTTGCTTAGAGAGGAACAGTTTTGGCCTCCCAAAGAAACTGGATTACATGAAGTTCATGAGAAAATGATGTCAGTGAGAAAGCAAGAAACTACAGGATAACCAATGCATCATAATAAGTTTAAGCTTTCATGTTTCATGAAGACCATGAAACTGTTGCATGCTACAGATGCTTAAGTACAGCACCATGTACGGCCACATAAGTAGAGAAGCAGAACTGTTCTATAAAATGCCCAGTATTTGTTCATCTGGATATACTTCAACTATGTAATCCCTCTGGTCCAACTAAAACCAACCAAAACTAAACCTTTCCTCACATCAAGTGGCACCGGCCAGATGAGTCGGGTTGGCTACTACCTCCAGAAAAAATCAATATGATGTTTTATTTCGCCTTTCCCACACTTTAAAAGCATTGCTCTCTCTGTAACATTCACCATCCAAGTTCACACTTTTCCACTAGTGGCTGCCTCTCGAATTGCTTGTACCATCCAACTTCACACTTTTCCTCACATCAAGTGGCACCGGCCAGATTGTATTTTTGTTTTATGACCACAAATCCACATCAATATCTTCTTTTTGTCATGAAAATCTGTGTATGTGTGTGTGTCGGTCTGTCTATCTGTCTTCCTGCATTAGTGAGGAATTGTTCCGTATATTGCATCTAGACAATGTAGCAGAGCTCCTTTCAAGTTGTAATCTGCACCATGTCTATTAGAGGGTCTCCTCTAATCCTCTGATATTGTCGGAATATTGCCCCTCGATGGAGCGGCCTCCTTATGTTGCACGCCGACAGGTGCTTTCGTAGAAATAGCATTCTCGAAATGAAAGACCAAGTAGCTTCCATTTCCTGCTTTCATGAAACAGGAACCATCAGATTCCGGAAATAATAGTGTGGTGCTTGGATAGAAGTGGAAGTGAAGCATAAAAGTTCCAGTTCCACTCGCTTCTTCCGCAACCCAAACAGGAACTCATCAGGGAACAAGTTTAACCTCTGCATTAGAAGTTGGACATGAAGCTTCAACTGCATTACTGTTCCACTTCTCTCTCTCTCTCTCTCTCTCTCTCTCTCTCCACCAAAGCGACAATTTTTTCCACGCCCCAAGAGGACCTCGAAAGAGTTCCAATTATGTGACAATGTAGAATGTTAAACACACTTCAAATTCCTATGCACATTTTTGTAAGCTAATTTCTGTTTGCTGCCTGTTAACTTTTGAAGAGTTTAATCGTCGAATTCTCTTTTCAGCTGATCATAAAAGCAAGATGGGTCATTATCTCCCTCACGCGAGTCTCGGACGTCCGGCGTTAGGCCCTGGGGAAAAGGGTACTGACTTCGCCAGGAGTGTGGGTGGATCTTTCTAAAGAGATCCTAAACTATTAAAGTGGTACGTGGATAAGTACGCGTACCTATCCATGTTCAAACACATTTAAACATCTCCAATGTTCGATTCACATCTTCAATATTTGAGAATTTAAAAAGTTAAAAGTATCATTGTACTTTTATACTTTACTTTAAATGCAATACTTTTTAAATTCAAATTCTAAGATTGATCACGTGAATCAACAACAACAACAACTAAGCTTTTACCCATTACTAGACGAGGTCGACTACATGGATTCTTTGTTTCCACAAAACCATATCATGTGTCATGTTAGCAGTTAACTCACAATAAGCTAAATCATTTTTTATTGTTTCTTTCCAATACTTTTGTGGTCGTCCTCTACCTCTTTTAATACCTTCTAAATTTAGTTTTCATACCTTCTTAAAGGTTCTTCTTTTGATTTTCTTTCTATATGTCCAAACTATCTTAAACGATATTCTCTCATTTTATCCACTATTGGCGTCAGTCCTAATTTGTTTCTAATAACCTCATTATGTATACCGTCTTTTCTTATATGACCACTCATCCATCTCAACATCTTCATTTCTGTCACAGACATCTTTTGTACATATTGATGATTAACTACCCAACACTCATAATCATAAAACATGACAGGTCTAATTATTGCTCTATAATATTTACCTTTTAATTTTAATTGTATCTTCTTATCACAAAGAATACTTGATGCTCCTCTCCATTTTAACTAACCAGCATTAATTCTATGCGTAACATCTCCATCAATTCTTTCATCACTGTGAAAAATTGATCCTAGGTATTTAAAACTTTCCTTTTGGGGGATGCAATGTGTATAAATTTTAATTTCGATATCCTCTGAAGTAACCAAATGATCAAACTTACATTCCATATATTCTGTCTTTGTTCTACTATATCGAGGCCTTTGCTTTCTAATGTTTCTCTCCATAGTTCCAATTTTCTATTGACTTTTTCCTTAGATTATTCCACTAACACAATGTCATATGCAAATAACATTCACCAAGGTACTTCATCTTGAATATATTTTGTTAACTCAACAATCACCATTATAAATAAGTATGGACTTAAAGTTGATCCTTGATGTAACCCAATATTAATTTCAAAGAAGTCTGTCATTTCTTCATGAGTCCTCACACATGTTTTTTCACTATTGTACATGTCTCTTATAAGGTTAATGTATGTCAATGGGATACCTCTTCTTCTCCAAGTTCTCCAAAAAAACCTCCCTTGATACTTTATCATATACTTTTTCTAGATCAATAAATATCATGTGAAGGTCTTTCTTTTTTGCTCTAAAATTCTATAAGACGTCTCAAAAGGTGAATTGCTTCAACAGTAGATGTGCTTAACATGAATCCAAATTGGTTTTCTGTTGTACTTGATACTTGTCTTAACCTATGTTAAATAATTCTTTTCTACAATTTCATAGTATGGCTCATTAACTTGATACCTCGATAATTCGCACAATTCTGAATGTCTCCCTTGTTCTTATATATGGTATAAGTGTACTCGCTCTCCATTCCTCGGCCATCTTTTGGTTTCTCCATATTTTATTAAATAGTCTTGTGAGCCCAGTGATTCCTATTTCTCATAGTATTTTCCAAATTTCTATAGGAATATTATCTGGTCCTACCGATTTATCACCCTTCATATGTTTAAGAGCAAACTAATCCTAACATCTTTATTTTTATTAAAAAGATTATAAAAATAGTTTTTCCATCTATTTCTTATATCATCATTTGCCACTAAAATTTTTTCATCCTTGTCTTTTATGCATCTAACATAATTAAGATCTTTAGTTTTCTTATCTCTAGCCCTAGCTATCCTAAAAATATCTCTTTCACCCTCTTTTGAGTTGAGTTTTTTATATAAGTCCTCCCAAATCTTAGTTTTTGCTTCACTGACGGCCTTTTTTGCTTCCTTTTTTGCTTTCTTATAAGCTTCTAAAGTTTCACTATTTTTTTTAGCATAATGTAATTTGTAACATGCCCTCTTTGCCTTGATTTTATTTTGTACTACTTCACTCCACCACCAAGCTTCTTTTTGTGCCTGTACACCTCCCTTAGATACCCCTAATACATTTTTCGCCACTTTCCTAATATGTATAGCCATATTGTTCCACATATCACAGGGTGTGCCAACATAATTCGAAACATCTCCTTGAAGGACTTTCTGTTTAAATATATCTTCTTTCTCGCTTTTGAGGTTCCACCATTTAGTCTGAATAGCTCGATGCACTCTTTTCTTCTTTGTCTATTTTTTTATTTGTAAATCCATAACTAAAAGTCAATGTTGGGTGGTTAAGCTTTCTCCTGAAATTACCTTACAATCTTTACAACACGCTCTATCTTTTTTTTCTACAAATAAAGTAATCAATTTGTGTTTGTGATAAGCCACTCTTATAAGTAATTAAATGTTCATCTCGTTTTTTGAAGATTGCATTGACTATAAAGAAATCAAATGCCATAGCAAAATTTAAAATCTCTCTACCTTCCTCATTTATATCCCCAAAACCAAAGCTTCCATGAATCCCTTGATATCCTAATGCCTCTTTACTGACATGTCCATTTAAATCACCTTCTAAACAAATCATCTCCCTTTGTGGAATCTTTTGAATCACCTTATCTAACTCATACCAAAAAACAGTCTTTATACTATCTTCTAGTCCTACTTGGGGTGCGTAAGCACAAACTATATTCAAAACCTCTGCTCATAACACTAATTTCAACATCATGATTTGGTCACTATATCGTTGTATGTTTACTACACTCTCCTTTAAATCTTTATTTGTGATAATACCAACTCCGTTTCGAGCATTTTCTTTACCTGAGTACCATAATTAAAAACATGTATCCTCTATCTCCTTTGCTTTTTCTCCAACCCATTTTGTCTCTTGTAAACATAGAATATGAATCTTTCTTTGAATATGATATCACCTATAAGAAAAACAAATATTTAATACCTTTTGTTTCATTCATTGGTGTCAATCATCGTAATCAATCAATCAACCATATTTGATTGTGCTTTGCTTGGTGATGAGAAAAAAGTCATTTAATTGTTTAATGAATGATTGATTGCAATGGGTAATAAGCCTCCAAATGCAATTGATAGGAATGAAAAATGGGGTGCAATCTTATCCTATGGAGAACCCCTTGTTACTTTCTTATCAAAGATACGTTTACACCACCATTTTTTTTAAAGTTTCAAAAAAAATTAAAAAATTATAATATTATCCTTGATTCTAGTGCCAAGCAATAGAAGTTACAAAGAACTCCATTATCAACCAAATGGAGAAGAAAAGAAAGAAAGGTATATAACCTCTCAGAGTGCGCATATAAGTTGCTCTATAATTCTTAATACTCGCACGGCAGTGTTCTTCAGACCAATCCTTAAGAAAAGCGAGATATGAACATGACGTTTATAGCATTGTAAGCCGAGTCTCTGCTGGCTAGGAAGTGTACTTAAAAAGACCTTGAAATTGCAACCATCAAGTTCAATACCCAGAGAGGATATCCGGACAAAGCCTCCCATGCCAGCTTCCCTATAAAGAGAAGCAAAGAGCAGATTCACAAGTATCAGACTTTATCAAATCAAAACATGCTTGAGAAGGTATAGTCCATGATGCTTGAACTCCTGAGAGTTTTGACACTTGGAACTTAGGAGTTTCGAAATCACAGGCGCGATGGGAAGGAAGTCACTACAAAATGATAGCTGATTCCCAGTATCAACACATTCAAACCATGAATCAAAAGATTGATGTTTCAAACAGAGAGAAGAAAAACAATCAACTTGAATCGATAGAGAGAAAAAAGAGAACACAACGATTGCTATTTAAAACATTTAACGTGAATTATAACGTTAGGAGAATGAGAATGTGCTAAACCGCAAAAGATAATGAGATAATGGATTGTAAAGTTATCAACGAAGTTCTTCACCAGCACGGATCCTTTTCCAGCCTACGACTAAACAGGATCACACCGCCATCAAAATGCATTCTAGCAAAACCTCATCGCACACGGGCAAATGCAGCAACTAAGATTGTTCTGCAGCTACCACGGTCTCATGCATCTGAACACCTCGGCCTCCGCCCGCTGCATGGTTGCCACTATTGTTGTACATCATTCCACCTCCTCGGCCACGTCCTCTAGGATTGCCATAATAGTTTCTTGGGTAATAGTTGCTTCCATTGTCGTAGTATTGGTTTCGAACATTCTGGTATCCTACCCCTCTGCCTCCACGACTGCCGCGCTCGATCATGTAACCCCTGCGGCCACCTCGGCCACTTCCTCTCGGGTTTGAGTACTGCCTTCGGGGATAGTTCTGCTCTCTGTACTCGACCTCTATCCCGTTTTGTTCCAAGTTGGGCTGGTCCTGTGAGAGTGGCGATGAATTAGGAGAATCTTCCGACGGGTCCAGGTGATCCTCTTCCTCTGCCTGAAAATGACGGATGCAACCTCAGACATATTGGTAACTTAACATGACAGAAGTACATTCAACAACACTACCCGACAACCTTGGGAAGTTCCTCATTATGACTCGTCTCATCACCATGTACAGGTAGAACATCCAATAAATCGTTCACTGCCACTTCATTCTGTTAATTCAAAGGGTACCAAAGATATTAAACTACATGAAGAGCGCCTTCAAATATTACAAAGGGAACTAACCATGAGTAAAGAAGTAACAAAAAAAAGGTGCTGCCAGTTAAGAAGGGAACAATCATGAACAATAACAAAGCTACATACATAGAATAATCATGAAACACCACGTATGTAGTTGCCAACTAGCCAGAGAATGTAGTCAAAACTGTCAAGTGAAGATCAAGAGAACTAGTTCTGACACATTTGATTCTGCTTCAGGACACTACTGATCATACAAAGAAAACTCTCATACACACGGAGAGAGGTCCATAAAGTTACCTGCAACAATTGATGTCCGGTTCACCAACAACCAAGTATTTTTTTAATCAGACCATATGGATCAGATTTCATTATTTATTTAGTAAATAACATGCTTAACACTATATCTTGGAAAAAGACGTGGTCTTCACAACGCTGAAAACCAAGGGTCCATAAGTATATGTACGTAACACCCGACAGTAAACCAATCCAAATTATTAAATTGACCAAATACCTTAATGAAATTCTACTTTAACAGACTGTTCTGTCTTTGAAGTCATGGGTTACTTTGACATTACAAATTCAAATTCAGAAAAGACGTTCTCCAAAACAGCATAAGACCTTTTTTCCCTTCAAAACAAGAGTTCATTTCAGTAGCACCGACCATTTTTATGGTGAATATATACGTGTTTGTCCATCCGTGTGTATGCATGTGTCTGAAACTCTTTCCCTTAATTAGGGACACTTGTGCTATCTGGCAACAACACATCATCTGGTTTTCTAGACAAAGAAGGTCTGATGATGCTAGAGTCGTATAAATTCAAATAACAAGCCTAGAAGGAACCAACTTCACCCCCTTTGCATTTAGCCATTTAAAAGCCATTGAAAGCCAAAGCTATAGTTCAGGGCCTATATGGACGAGTACAACAAATGGGTTGTAGGAAATCGTCTCTGCTTCTCTATCTCTTCCTTAGGTCTCATCTAGTTATATTTTAGTCATAAAAATCATTTTCAATAAAACATAGTAATGAGGTTTCTTAGCAACTAGAATTTGTAAATGCATTTATACAAGTTTATTGATTAAAAGCAATGTTGTCAAAAATCATCGTTCGATTATACAATTTTATCATGTATCGGAGACACGCACGTTACAACACAAGTGTATCGTAGTCGATGATTTATTGTGACATATCATAAAAGTACAAAATATAAAAATATGAGGATTTTCCGGTGTTGTGTTTGCTCTCAAACCCTTCCGTACTGCCTATGTTTGCTCCCAAACCCTTCCTCTAACTTCCATTTTGGAGAAATCACACGTTTTTCATTCAATCTAGTGAAAATCCTTCGGGTTTTTGTCAAACCCATGACAAAATCACTTCTTTTCATTTCTAATCCTTTCTCACCCGATGTTTCACTTAAAAATTTTGAGTTTCCATAAATTCCAAGATTCCTCACCTTCCAAGAACTTTTTTCTTATTGCTATTAACCTCTTCTCATGGCATCCGATCACTATGATCTAGTATGGAAATATTGTACCCCAATGTATGAAAGCAATACCCCATCTAGTATGAAAAAAGGCATGCTTGTTGTTATTATAATGTATGAAATCAATAGGCTTATAAATAGGTATATGTTTTGTGATTGAAACTGTAAAGTATGAAATTCAACAAGTTTTGGAGGCTACAAAGGAAAAGAAGAGATTACGAATGACACAGAGATTGAAATATGTCTGAACCATTTGAAGATGTTTCTCGAGAGATGTATGGTAATTAAATATATGGTGTGGTTGAGAATGAGAAGACAACTGACGAAATAAGAAAAGATGAGATAAGAGAAAAAGTATAGGTTCTGGTGGCAGTAGTATTGGAGTTGGTTCTTGTTCTACTATAGAGTTTTTCTATGAAAATTGAATCTTTTAATGTTGCAAATTCATTTTCCATCATAGGCAAGACAAATGCTATTGCTAGTGTAGGATCAAGTTATAAGATCCCTACTTATCATGCTTTGAGAGATAAATTGCTATAAAAATGAGTTAATATTATTTATTAATAGAGTTCTTAATTTGAGGAGTCATGAAAACTTATGGGTCATTGTAGATCATTAGTAAACTTCTTGTTCTACTTTCTAAAATGAAAGTTATTTTTGAAATCTTATAACCTATCCCATATTAATAAAATTATAGATAATTTGCTCTCTATTTTTTAAGATGTTGAAGATATAGGTATTCAAAATGTTTTTAATTCATTACTAATAATACTGCAAATTTTAGATAAGTTGGTAAAATGCTTAAGTCAAATCATCCATCCTTAGTGTGGACCTCATGTGTTACATATGCATTGTTACATATTGCATATGAGTTCAATGGATGAAATCAAGGGACTATTGATGAATGTAGAAATGTTACAAAGTTTATAATACCATCTTATATATACATATATATGTATGATGCTATGAATAAGACCAAATTAAAAATATAAACAAACCTTGACAACAAACAATCACTTCTAAAGAAAGTTTAGAAGATAGTTGATGCACGTGGAACCAATAAATGCATCAAGATTTACATGCAACTGCATATTTTCTTAATTTCTTTATTAGATCTTCTCAACGCTGTAGAGGTAGGAGTAAAAAAGGAAATATTGAATGCAATTAACCTTAAGGCCAAATTGAAAATACAAGCAAACCTTAACTATAAACAATCACTTCTAAAGAATGTTTAGAAGATAATTGATGCATGTTGGAATCGATAAATGCATCAAGATTTACATGTTGCTGCGTATTTTCTTAATCCCTCTATTAGATTTTCTCTCGACTTTATAGAGGATACAACAACAACAACAACTAAGCCTTTTCCCATACTAGACGGGGTCGGCTACATGGATTCTTTGTTTCCACAGATCCCTATCGTGTGCCATGTTAGCAGTTAACTCCCAATAAACTAGATCATTCTTTATTGTTTCTTTCCAACACTTTTGTGGTCGTCCTCTACCTCTTTTAATACTTTCCAAATTTAGTTTTTCTAACCTTCTTACAGGTTCTTCTTTTGATCTTCTTTCTATATGTCCAAACCATCTTAAACGATGTTCTCTCATTTTATCCTCTATTGGGGTCACTCCTAATTTGTTTCTAATAACCTCATTATGTATACGGTCTTTTCTTGTATGGCCACTCATCCATCTCAACATCTTCATTTCTGTCACAGACATCTTTTGTACATGTTGATGATTAACTGCCCAACACTCAGAACCATAAAACATGGCACGCCTAATTGCTGCTCTATAATATTTACCTTTTAATTTTAATGGTATCTTCTTATCACAAAGAATACCTGATGCTCCTCTCCATTTTAACCAACCAGCATTAATTCTATGTGTAACATCTCCATCAATTCTTCCATCACTTTGAAAAATTGACCCTAGGTATTTAAAACTTTTCTTTTGGGGAATGCAATGTGTGCCAATTTTAATTTCTATGTCCTCTGAAGTAGCCAAATGATCAAACTTACATTCCATATATTCTGTCTTTGTTCTACTAAGTCGGAGGCCTTTGTTTTCTAATGTTTCTCTCCATAGTTCCAATTTTCTATTAACTTTTTCCTTAGACTCCTCCACTAATACAATGTCATCTGCAAATAACATACACCAAGGTACTTCATCTTGAATATGTTTTGTTAACTCATCCATCACCATTATAAATAAGTATGGACTTAAAGTTGATCCTTGATGTAACCCAATATTAACTTCAAATAAGTCTGTCGTTCTCGACTTTATAGAGGATAAAGGAGTAAAAAAAGGAAATATTGAATGCAATTGACCTTGTACAATATTCATCTACTTGGTGCAATATTCATTTAGAGCTAAGGAAGTATATACATAGTGTTAGCAATTTTGGAAGGCCAATTGCAATTCAACTTCATTTTATTGCTAAGTTATAAATTATTTTCCAAATAAAATCCATCTTCATTTTTATTGCTAAGTTATAAATTATTTGATTTTAAATTGATTATGACTTGTTCTTAATTATTCTTAATTATTATTATGTTTTTTTTACATGAATGATGTGCTCACTTTGGTGTAGATGTACTGAACTTGTTGAATTTTGCTCAATGTATATTGAGTAAAAAACGTAGTTTGAGTGAATGCGAAAGAAACTGAAGTCTCTTTAACACATTCACACAAAGAAAAGAAATATATTGGATCTTCATGATTTGGTATATATTGCATACAATATAAAGTTAAGGCAAAGGTAATAATTTAATATGTTTGTTGCTCCTTAGTCTTTATTCATAATCAGTTAATTCATATATTTGAATGATTTTGTAAGTATATAATTTTATTGTTTTCTTTATAGACAAAGTCTTTATTCATAATCAATCAATTCATATATTTGAATGATTTTGTAAGTATATAATTTTATTGTTTTCTTTATAGACAAATGATGATATTTTCTTGGATCAGTAACTTCATTTATGATTTGGTTCATTGTAAAACAGATATGGACCCTCCTCATAAATATTTCATGATCCAAGGTTTACAAAACCATTTCACATGTTTTAAAATTAGATATTTGAAGCAAACTTTTGTAAATCAAAAGTAGAATATAAGAGAGGCGTACTAGCACAAAAAGAAGCTTGGAGGTGGAGTGAAGTGGTGCACGATAAAATCAAGACAAAAAGGCATGTTACAAATTGCATTATGCCAAGAAAACTAGTGAAACTTGGGACACTTATAAAAAAGCAAAGAAAAAAAAAAGCATTAGTGAAGCAAAAACTAAAATTTGAGAGGATTTATATAAAAAGCTTAACTCAAAATAAGGTGAAAGACATATTTTTAGGATAGCTAAGGCAGGGATAATAAAACTAAAGATCTTACTTTTGTTAGACACATCAAAGATGATGATGAGAAGATTCTAGTGGTGAATGATAATATCAAAATAAATGAAAAATCATTTCTATAAGCTTTTTAATGAAAATATAAATATTAGTATTACTAGGACTAAAAAAATATTAGGCCGACCCCATCTAGTATGGGAAAAGGCTTAGTTGTTGTTGTATAAATATTAGTATTAGCTTAGGAGAGTTAACCAAATAAAAAATATATATAAACTGTAATTTCTATCGGCATATTCAAAAGAATAAAGCCAAAGAGGCTCTTAAATATACGAAGGTTGGTAAATTTGTAAGACGAAATAATATTCCTATAGAAGTATGGAAAATCCTAGGAGAGGTAGGACTCACTTGGCTCACAAGAGTATTTAATGAAATATGGAGAACCCAAAAGATGCCCAAAGAATAGAGAGCGAGTACACTTATACCCATATATAAGAACAAGGGAGATATTCAGAATTGTTCGAATTATCGAGGTATCAAGTTAATGAATCATACTATAAAATTATGGAAAAGAATTATTGAACATAGGTTAAGACAAGTATCATGTATAATAGAGAAATAATTCAGATCTACGACAGATCTACTATTGAAGCGATTCACCTATTGAGATGTCTTATGAAACATTTTAGAGCAAAAAAAAAGAACATTCACATAATATTTATTGATCTAGAAAAGGTTTAATATAGAGTACCAAAAGATATTCTTTAGAGAATATTGAAAAAGAGAGGTATTCCATTGACATATATAAATCTTATAAGAGACATGTAAGATAGTGCAAAAACTTGTGTCAGGACTCATGAAAGAATGACAGACACTTTTGAAGTTAATATTGGGTTAATGGATCAACTTTAAGTTCATATTTATTTATATTGGTCATCGATGAGTTAACAAAACATATTCAAGATGAAGTACCTTGGTACATGTTATTTGCAAATGATATTGTGTTAATAGATGAGTCTAAGGAAAAGGTTCATAGGAAATTGGAACTATGGAGAGAAACGTTAGAAAATAAAGGCTTCCGACTTAGTAGAACAAAGACAAAATATATGGAATGTAAGATTGATCATTTAGGTACTTCAAAAGACTTAAAAAATAAGATTGGCACATAATGCATCCCTGACAAGGAAAGTTTTAAATACCTAGGGTCAATTTTTCAAAGTGATAGAAAAATTGATGAAGATGTTACGCATAAAATTAATGCCGGTTGGTTAAAATGGAGAGGGGCATCAGGTATTCTGTGTAATAAGAAATACCATTAAAGTTAAAAGGTAAATATTATAGAGTAGCAATTAGACATGTTGAGAACAAGAGATTATCCGTAAAATGATGACTTTATTTCACATCAAAAGATAAACCATACAAAAAGGTGCAGGTCGGCTGCTTCATGGCTGCCGCTTGCTCCAACTCTATTCCCTGTTAACTCTAGACCTAATGATACAATGATTTTATACTTAAGCTAATCTAACTTGAAAGACATAAATACCCCTACTTAAAGGACCCGATTCCCAATGGATCAAATCTGATCCATTGGAATCCAAATTGTTAATCTACCTTTAAATATAAATTAGACTCAAATACAAACTACTTTAATAACGAGACTCAACTTGCAACTTAACCAAAGTTCAGTTTCGAACAAGACCAACTATATTTTCTGGTTTTGAGTGTTGGGCATTTAATCATAACATGTGCAAAAGATTTCTGTAGCAGAAATGAAGATGTTCAGATGGATGAGTGGTCACACAAGGAAAGACCGTATACATAATGAGGTTATTAAAAACAAATTAGGTGTAGCACCAATAGAGGATAAAATGAGAGAAAATCATTTAAGATGGATTGGACATGTAGAAAAACGACCAAAGGACGTTGTTGTAAGAATATATGAAAAATTAGATTGTCAAAATGTGGAAAGAAACTATAAAGAATGATGTAGTTTATATTGAGTTAATTGCTAGCATGACACATGATAGGGATCCGTGGAAACAAAGAATCCATGTAGCCAACCCCATCTAGTATGAGAAAAGGCTTAGTTGTTGTGGTTTTATTATAGTGAATATGGAATATGCTAGTGCAACTGCAACGGCATTCGATTTTCTAATCTGACAAAGTAATATAGACCCTTAGCTTCTAAGGATTGAGGATGGAATTGGAGTTTGATAAAATCTAAGACGAATAATATGTCAGTTTTTTGCACGTTATGCGGTCACATTTCTATCAATGGAGTAACAAGATACAATGACCATTTAATGGCTTGGAGGTTGGATTGAAGAACCAATGCATGTGAAAGGTTCTAGCTCCATTTACAAGTCCATCGCCATGATAACTCCCTCTAATTATAGCTCATGCACGGTAACATGTTCTTTGGCTGCTTCCACAGTCAAATAATGCCCATTGGTGAATCAAGTTAAACAAAAACCAACCAATAGAAATTGAGGATGAGATGCTTTTCAGTACGAAGTGATGCTTGTAGGAAATGGTTGTATTGCACAAGGGACTTATTAGGGTGTGTCAGACTATATTGCATTATATAGTATGATACACTAATTCTTTATTTAATTAATTAGAAATTAAAAATCAGGAGAATAGCAAAAAATAAAAACGATAAATAATGCTACCAAGTGTAAGGCAACATCCAGAACATCTTTCATGAAAAAATTAGTAAATGATAGATAATAAACCATGGAGTAAATACCCATGATATAAGAAGCGAGGAAAATTGAAAATAAGATAGAAATGAACAACATAGTCACAGAAGTCATAGTTTTATACAAAACAAGATTTATAATAAGTAGTGTCATACAAAACAAGAATTATAATCAATTCTAGTTTATAATGATACCACAATTTTCAAATCATTCTACAAATCTGAATCATAAACAACGAATGCATCATGTTCGTCATAACCTTGATCTTCATTGTGGCACTATCACCATCATTAACATCTTCTTGATTATCATTCTATCTCTCCTCCAAAGTACTCAATGTCATCAGAAAAAACTCAAGGCCACCTGCAAACCTCGGTTTTAAAAAAAAGTCACAGAAAAACTGGTACTGTGTCCGTACAATATGGGAGACATGACAGTCATATATGGCCTGATACTTGCTGATTTTTTGTTGAAAAGAATATTTTACCCTGAATCCTGTCGGTTCTGAGTGTGATATATGATTTTTCTGTATGATACAGTACTTTACAACATTGCTTGTAGGCATTATTAGTCAATGGTATTTGTTTATTATGCCACAGTCTCCGTTTCTGTAGCACTTTGCAAGGAGTCATATCATAGTCCATACAGATGAATTGGACAACTTATTGATAATCATGATCTCTATCCAGCAATCTGTTGAGTGAGAATCTTATTTTCGATCATATTCTGGGGATTATTTTACCTCCACTTTATCCTTTGAGTACAATCTAGTAATGACATTCATCAAAAGTAGTAATCAGGTATTAATACCACATTATCAGAAAGCAAATTATGGCACACAAACACACATAGTTCCACAAACAAGCAAAGTTGAAACAGTGCAACCATTCAGTAGAACGTAAGACTTGAGTAAGTTATCATAAATTTTCAATCTTATGGCGGGCAAGTGTGTTAACAAAAAGTGATATTTCCTTTTACAGGTAGATTATGGAAATCAGAAAACAGAGCATTCAAGCGAAAATCAAGATAAACAGCAAATTGATGACTGCTTTGGTCACATGCATTGGTACCAACAAACAGATAAACCTAAAAAGAGACAAAAATAATCACCATCATCCAGAGATCCACCCGATGCATGTAGGCACTGGAAAGTTGAAGATCAGGTAGTACCTTATATGAGGTAGTAAAACTACTGAATAAATCACACAAACACCACTTTAGAAGAGAATTTCATCAAAATATAAAATAACATTTAAGAAAAATCACCGATTGCTGATGATGAGATGCAGCCACCTCCATCTGGAGGACCTGTGGTTGATTATTTGATGATTCTTCAGCAATAACCTGCGGATTGTAGTTCCCAGCAGCAGCAGCAACCACAGCAGCAGCAGCCTCAGCAGCCGTTTGCTGGCTCAACTTTGTCATCTGGGGGGTCATTGTGAAGTAATCTGAAGACAATATCTTGTTCAGACGTTCTCTCAGCCGTGCATCTGTTCAGCAACTTAAGGAACTAACACATCCACGAAACCAAGCATACCATGAATATCATCTACTTCAGATATCCATATCCGTCAATGGAAACAGCGCTTTTAAATCCTCTACATGGTGTTACTGCATTAGTAAGCAACGTGCTATAAATTCACGATCCTATTGGAAAAGAAAAAGGAGATTTAAAAAAAGCACCAACGATAGGGACATGGTAATTAAAGCCAACACTGAAATTACAATAGAAACAACCAACTATCCGCTAAAATCATTCAACCGCCACAAAAAGTCCATTAGCGCCCCAAACACTGATGTGATTCTCTTCATTATACAAATTTAACTATGATAAATCAAATAACACAAACATTTTCACTTGGACATAATGCAACCAACCAACTTATCCCATTTTATGAGGATATGTAAAGACACATAGTAAACCACTTAAAGGATCACTGGACTAACTTTCACATATTCTAATATTTGTGAAACTCTTTCTAGTATTCTGATCATAAAGAAAGTCCCAGACAAAAAGGAATGCAAAAAATTAAACAGCTTCTCATTATTAAACGGAGCAAGTTCAAGCATTCTATTTTCCTCCACCAATTAATTAAAGTTCGTTTGAGCATCCCCAACATAATGCATCTTCACCTCTTTATCAGGACAAAAGAACGCAGACATTCAACATATTATCCAGATAACTGGATTAAGTTTTAACATTCTATTTTCTACCATAATGCTTGATAAGAGAGTGAATCGACAACACCTACCTCAACAATACCATCTTCCAAAATACAACAAATACCATCTCTCATCAGCGAAAAACAACAGAAGGAAACAAAAAAAACACCTCGAATTGAAGCGAGCAAGAAGATGAAATATAGTGAAACACAATTAGAATATCGGTTCGCATTGAAGCAAAAGGATACAGGAAACCCCAGCATTCGGATGAATGGAATCCTCGGAATTACGAAGCCAGAGCTTGGCGTGCCGAAGGCACTCCTGCAACGCGTTTTTGTGTGAAACAGTTGAGTCCGACGGCCGGGAAATCACAAGGCTCCCCATCAGAGAAAGCAAATCCAAATCCCTCTCTACAAGAAGATCGGTGGCATCCTCCGTAACATAATCATAGATCAAACACGAACTCCTCTCGTGCGCCTTCGTCAGCATAATGGGCGTGAAGTCCGCCTGCAGTCTCACATCGAACAAACACCCAAAGTAAAGCAGCTTCAGCAAATCCTCCACGGCTTCGTCAAATCGGTCGCCCGCTGCCGACGCGGACGCGGACGCGGGCCGCTCCTTAACCGGTTCCGGCTCGGTCTCCTTCTCCGGCTCGAAAGGAACTGTGAATGTTTCGCGGGATTTGAATAAGGAGAGCTCCTCGGCCACTGCCGCGGCGAGGGGCTGCCGGAGCTTCTCATACTCTTCAATGAGGGCGACGACGGCGGGTTTCGAGCGGAGGACGTCCTCTTGCTCCTTGTTGATGGGTTTTCCCTGAGCTTTGCTCTCTTCCGTTTGGATGATTCGGTTGTACTTCTTCCGAAGGGCGCGGAGACGCTTGTTCATCATGCTGAGAACGGGGCCTTCTTGAGATAAGGCCGTCTCGGAAGCCGCCGTTGTGGTCGCCATCGCCGGATTCCGTCACCTTCCGGCCAACCGCAGAGACGCAGATAGTCTAGAGAGGAAAACAAAGAGACGGGGAGGGATTAGGGCAAATACAGAAGATGGGTTTCCTTTATTCCTGCCTATAGGGTCAATTGATGCATTTCCCGATATGGGTTTCTGCCTTCCTTCTCTCTTTGTCTCTCTTCGTCTTCGTCTCTGTTGCAGATATTGGAGAGGGGCGCGTACGTGGAAAAGAGGAAGAAAGGGAGGAGGAAACCACGAAGACCAGATAATGCTGATGAGAGAGAGGGGGTCAGCGTTTAGGTTGTGGTTGAGCTTGTAAGGGCGTATAGTTTTTGCACGTCATTCTCCAAATGACATCCTTGGTCATAATTTTTGTTCTCCATGTACTTTAATTTGAGAATATTTAGTTCTGCATAATGAAAGTTATTAAGTTTGTAGATAATATGATTGTCTCGTCTGGTTCTTAAACAGATAATCATTTAATAAAATGTTGGAACCACCTAGATCTGGTAAAATTCAATCAAGATGCTTGTGGTTCGATTGGTTCGGCTAAGTTTGAAGCAAAAACCAATATATCACATGCAAAGGGAAAACACGTCCACTCGCACAAGAAAATTGTATAATATAAATTCTTAACTTAATTGATGAGTAAAAGTTGAATCTTCTAATGAAAATTACATGTTAGAAGTTAATGCTCAAGTTTTAAAGAGCTAACTCGTGTTGAAGTTCGGGTTTGACTTGGTTCAAACAAGGTCTTATTTTGATGAACATGCCAGAAACAATTTCTGTTGGGTTCACTCCATCGGCTCCTTTTGCCAACCCCATGTACCCAATGGTTTAGATATAATAAACCCTTATATTCCGTTTAATGAGCCCATTATTTTCAATAGATTTCAGATTTCAACTGGCACATAGAATAAGAATTTGTTTAGGTTCAATATGTTAGCCAAGCAGTGGGATTAACATTTGAAAAGGTCAAGCAGCAATCGACTTGCAACCTTAAACAAGTTCACAATCTCTCATGCAAGGACTGTCCTGGTTAGCAGGTCAACTTGAAAGAACCTCATATACCAAAGTCAAGAGTTTGATTGATACCTAGCTGGTACATAACTCGTAGAGGTCAGCCCAAACATGTCAACAACAACAACCAACAAATAAGCCTTTTTTTTCATACTTGTTTGTACAAAACCCGAAAGCTTGATCGTGTATTATGCTAACAGTTAATTCAACATAAATTAAATAAATTTGTATTATTTTATTCTATTACTTTTGTGGTCTTCTTATTTTTTTTAATATGTTTACAATCTAATTTTTCATATATTTAAATGGTTAAAGTTCGTGTCTATCCACTTGAAAAAGCTAACATCTTGAACCCTTTAATGATATTAATTATGTATTCAGATCATATTGTAGAAAAAATCGATCTGAACCAATATGTTACATTTCTCATACCGTAGATCTACAGGTGGGTTGTGGCTGCATCCGTGATGCAGATCCTCCAATTGTCAACCTCTCTATCTTTGTGTATTCGTTGGCGACACACAATCAAGGCAGAAGGCAAGAAAATAATTGCTTCTTGGTTACCTGTGTTACTAAATGATGGTATCAAATATAAGTGATACTCCTATTTTGGATTTAAATCTCTCTTACTAATTCATGGTATCAAATATATGTGATACTCCTATTTTGGATTTAAATCAATAACATTAATCATTTATATGTTGCTCATGACGCTTGTTGTGGTTGGAATAACGACACATGACAAATTATTTTGTTATTGATTATTTTCTTCATTTAAGTTCTTTGTGTTATTAATTTTAATGCTAAATTGTTTGAGTGTGTTTTTTCATGTGCATCTTATGTGAATTAGCAAGAGAAACTGAAAATCATTCATACTTATGGATGATTTTGTCAGTATTGAAAACTAATGAAAGTAAATGATCTGCCTCTTTTTAGGTGAATCAGTTGGAAGACCTATGTAGGTACTTAATCATTTGTGATATACATTATGAGAGTCTTGCCAATTGAAAAAAGAAGGATGTGAATGTTTCAGACTTATCCTTGTGCAAAACTCATATAAACTCATATTGGAAGACCGATAGGAGGCCTCAATCAATACCTATATCCTACACGAAAAGCTTGAAAATTTTCAACGATATTTGGAAAACTAATGTTGTTTAACAATTTAGATCGAAATTAAATCTCAATCTACACTCAAGTAGGTTGGATTTGGGCTTTGTCTAAATAGTTTCCTTGTGCCATACCTAGACTCCATATATATCAGAGTATTATATGGGTCTGTAGATACCTGGCCAAATTAGATTATGTAGTTGGGCATGTCAAACATGGTCCCTTAGTGCCCCTTACATGTTGCGCAACTTTTATTTGACCCAATGTTTGTTCACACCCAATTTTACATTTATTCTATTAGACGTTTAATGTATTTTACATTTAATATTCTGCTACTTATTTGGTCCACTGTTTGTTCACATCCATTTTTTATTTTATTGGCCTCTAAAATCTTCTTTTCTTTTTTACAATGAAAGAGTTGAAGACTAACATACAACAGATACAGACGTATTCAATTGATCTCACACATATATCCATCCATTGAGTATATTATATTTTGATGAAATGCACTCTTTTCATTACACTGTAATTAATGCTCATGGTAATTGATAACTTTTTATACTTGCCAGTCTCACATCTAGCACGCGCGGTATATATTTTCGTCTCCCCCAACTTTAAATTTTTTAGATCCAGTATTGATGTATCGGTATCATTCTTATTTATGATAATCTCATTATGTATAATATCTTTCCTATGATCACTAACATGCTAATGAAACAAAAAAAATTGTGATCTCTCTTCTGTAGTTTCCTGTAAAGTCTGCTTCTCAGACCTTCCATGGTGGCTGTAAACTTTTTGTATCGTTTGTTTAAAGCTAATTCTGATCAAATCAAGTATGAATTATTAGTTTGCTTATTTCTGTTTGAACAGTCTTAACTAAATTCAACTCAAATTGATAAAAACAAATATGATCGTTATAGAATTTTTAACTTGTAGCACATTGACCACGGCTGAAACCAGTGGCGTATCTAGAATTTTTTGTGGAGTGGGGCGAACTGCCTATTTCATCATTTAAGGTGGGGCAACTACACGTGACAGCAATGGATTTGATCATGCCCTGTAACTTTTTTTATTGGTTTTTTGAATTTCAGATAGGGCCAACACGCCACCTTGCCTCAATGTAGATCCGCCACTGGTTGAGACAACAGATACATAGATGGTGCAGCATTCAACGGAGGCCTACGCTTTCACTGTTAGCTTTGCGAATGCTGGGCGTGGAAACACCACATCTGGGCTCCATGTATCGCCTGCAATGTCTACTCATTCAAAGTCTTTGAAGTTCCCCAATAAGATCTGCTCATATGTTGTTAATTATAACAGAGAAATGCCTTTGGATTCAACTTAAAATATGCTTAGAGAAGGATATTCTCCAAGGTTTTTCTTTTCTGGATTGACAAGATGGGGTTAGACAGATCTGAACCAGTTACAAAGGACACAGTTTGATGGAATCTGATTCGAAATGAACTTTTTTCTGGATTGACAAGATGGGTTTAGACAGATCTGAACCAGTTACAAAGGACAGTTTGATAGAATCTGATTCGAAATGAACCGCTCAAAATGGTTTATCCTTCCATCAATGGTGGTGTCTCAGCATGCATATTCTGGCTAAGCGAGGAGATCTTCTCTTTCTGTCATCACTAACAGAGAAGGATGCCGATGTCAAGCTTAAGCCTAAGCCAAACACTCAAACTTTCCGTCCTTCATGTTAGCCCTGACCTGAAGATGCGGCCTCTCTATCATTCCTTTCACATTGAAACTTGCCGGTGTAAACCGGAGACTAGACATGGCCGGTTTGGAACCGGCCCAGCAGTTCCAAACCTGACCAGGATACAGCTGGAAACAGAACCGGTTAAATCAGACCCGAACCAGGGGCCATCCGATTCCGCTTCAGTTTCACCTTCTAAAGAACCTGAACCAGGCCAGAACCAGAACCAACGGTATCAAACCTACACTTTTCTTTATTTTCCAATATTTCAATGATTTTTTCTCGGTTTCAAGCAGTTTAAGACTCAAACTGGAACGGGAAAACCTGAACATTTGGTCCTGGTTTACCCAAAATAGGATGAGAATTTGAGAAAGTTAAGTTAGACTTAGGTAGGTGTAATTGGAACTCTCAGCCCCCAACGCCAAGCCTTACAAATTTTCCTCCAATGTTGTTTCCTTTCATGCCATTCGGAAAGTTGATATTTTTCAAAGGAAAGTTCCTCATTTCCTTGTCAAAATTGGTGAAACTGACATGCATTCAAGGTTTTTCTTCAACTATTTGCTTCAAGTTCTCATTTTAAAGTATAATATTTTTCCTAATTCATAAAATGTATAATATACTTCATAATTACAATACGCATGCTAAACGTTAGTTCATCTTGCAAGGGTCGCTGACTCCCATGTTCCAGGTGGTGATTTCGATCCTAGGTTGTACATGCATGTGTGTGTGTTAGGCTTCGGCCTTCCACAGTTCCCCCTCGAGGTCCAGTTCCGGTTCTAGTTCCACCTGTTCCAGGCCCTGGATCTGGGTTTGGTTCCAGAATGGTTTCATTTGGCTCATGTTCCGATTTCAGTTTCACATGTTCCAAATCACTTTCGGCCAGTTCTGATGTCAATTTGCATATGAATAAAATTTATGTTGTTTGCGTGACATGAGAAAATCGAGAAGGATGATTCTACAAATTTCAATTTATTGATTCACTTATGAAAAATTGGTTGGTGCTCGTTAAAGAAACGTTAAAATGACATCAATGGGGATCAAGTCCCGGGTTCAAGTCTCATTGGTGATCCATGGACTTTGAATGTGGTGATCCACTTCGTAGATGAACGACCATCATGGGTTTAAACTGGATGGCTCACATTTATTCTAGTGCTTCGGTGATCATGGTTGTCCATACAAAGTTCCATGACATTATGACTTCCCTGTTATCTTATTTGAATTTGGGTTTCTTTGAATCAATCAATCATTTTAAGGGAATGTGGTTCAATTTGCATAATCCTAGTGATACTTCTACACCAAAGTTTCATAATCTAAATAGGTTCATATAGGGTGTTTGATTACTGGACTTAGGCCTGTGAAATTAGAACCGTGAGCTCGAAATCCTTTGTAAAAAAGTAAGATCGTATGATCCCACTTTTTACTTGATTATGTGGTCGAACAATGACACACTCCTAAACATGTTTTGACGGTAAAATCAATTGCCCCTTAGTCTTGCAAGCATTGATTTCAAAATGTACTTATCTTTTATTTTATGTGTAATGGTTGAGGCATTGAATAACTACCTACAAAATAGTCAAAGCATGTGCAAGTTCTTCCGAGCTAAACTTGGTCACTAATTTAAAAGATAATAAACTTAAAAAGATTATGCTCGAATATGGTTTCACTCGATTAAAAAAGGAAGAGGGATTATACAACAACCGTTGATCAGCAACATGGACAGCTGAGATTTCAGCGAGGGTTTTTTAAATTCACTTTTTTGGGTTTATCTTAATTGCACTCCATATACCGTTACGTGTCTCCACGCATTGCCCCCAGTCAATCTGGTGGCCCCAAAACTTAACACTCATTTTCTTAAAGGACGAAGAAAGAAAGAAAAATAATGAGAAATTTCAATGAATATGCTTATTACTTCATTATTTAAGAAATACCCGCAACATTTTCAGGCATTGCATTTAGCTAGCAACAATTCGAAACATAACATGAACGACCCTCTTATTCCTTTAATTCACTGACTTGACCATTCAGCCATTTAATGACAGATGATACCCCTCATTAGTCGCTTTTCTTGATGCATTTTCCTAAATCGATGAAATGCACCTGCTTTAAGCAAAAAGAAAAAGGATAGAAACCTCATACCTCTCTCTCGATGTCTAGTCGAGAAGGCAAGGGGTTAAATGTAATATATGTAAATTTTGGCAGATTGCCAATGTGTTGTAGCTGTTTATGGGAGCTCGAGGTGTAGCAAGAAGAGGATGCCGCTGCAAAACGGTGGTCCGGCGACTGTCGGAGCGACGAAAGCATTGATAAAAGTTCTTAGAGATAATAGTAGTCTGGTTCCGCCACCACAATCAGCACCATCAGATGGACTGAATTCCTTGAACACGACGTGCGAAAACGCCGGCGGACGGCCTAATTCAATTGTTGTGGCAGTTGGTTCTGGGTTGGTGTTTCTAACTCTACTGTTTCTCGTAGGCTGCATCCTTCTCTATATTACGCGACGAAATGATCGCGGAGACTGCAATCGGTTTCGGGTACGTCAACCGGGATGCAATTAAGGAACTTTAGTTATGATGAGCTGAAGAAGGCTGCCGGTGGGTTCAAGGAGAAGCTTGGTGGTGGCTCTTTTGGAACTGTTTATCGAGGAATTCTTACACTGGACGCTGGCAGACGGAAATTGGTAGCTGTGAAACAATTAGACAAGGTGGTGGAAGACGGGGAGAAGGAATTCCGTACCGAAGTGAGCGTTATAGGAAGGAGTCACCACAAGAATCTGGTGAAATTACATGGTTTCTGCGACGAAGGATCGCATAGATTACCTGTTTATGAGTACATGGAACAAGGCTCTCTGTCAACCTTCCTCCTCGGAAGTACTCGGCCGCAATGGAATCAGAGGGTGAAGCTTGCCGCCGGAGTCGCGAGGGGTCTGATGTATCTTCATGAAGAGTGTGACACTCAGATCATTCACTGTGATGCGTGCGTGCGTGCGTGCAAAAGCCCGGGAACATCTTAATTGATGGTAATCTTGTTCCAAAGCTAGCAGATTTCGGATTAACTAAGCTTCTCAGACAAGATGAAACTAAGACGAAGGCAGACATAAGAGGCACAAAGGGTTACGTCGCGCCGTAATGGTTCATAAAGATGGTTATCACAGTGAAGGTTGATGTTTACAGCTACGGAGTTATGTTATTAGAGATCATATGCTGCAGAAAGAACGTGGATCTCACGAACATGGACCATTCGCCGGCCATACTTGTCGATTGGGCCTACGATTGTTTCGTCCAGAACCAATTGATCAAGTTGGTGGAGAACGATGAAGATGCAAGGAATGATATGAGAAAGGTGGAGAAGATGGTAATGGTGGCACTGTGGTGCATTCAAGAAGAACTATCGCTTCCACCCACAATGAAGAAGGTGACCCAAATGCTAGAAGGTGCGGTCGAGGTCGCCGTGCACCGAGTCCATCTTCTTTCATAAGTTCCATGGGCTAGGGGTTACTGGTTCAGAATTTTCCACGTAAATTTGGAGCAACAATCAGCAAACATGTGTGTGCGCGTGCGACATCATGCTTATCTGTAATGTCCTCTTAAACTTTTGATACAATAAGTTTCCTTCTTTTTGAATCATAAGCCAAAAATGACAGGTAACAACACGAACGGAACACGGGCACTACACGAAGCTAGTTTGTCTTCATGTCTACCCAAAGTAAGATGAGTCAATCGTGTTTTATATGGGTTGACCTATTTCTACTATAAACATGAAAGAGCATATAACACGAACACGAACCAAATTAAACATGAAATTAGTGCCTGTATTTTTTGTTGTATTCGTTGTTTTCTAAGAGTGAGAAGGCACTGTAGCGTGTGCGCAAGACCACCTTATACGCGTTTATCAGGACCACCCTGACTAAGAAAGAAATGTATAAGCCTAGCTTTTCAACATCCTTGTTACGTTGAAGCAATCACGCCGTTGATCAATCTGACATGACTCTCGACCCGACCCGATGAACAAAAGTTTAGGTCAACATCAATCGAACAATTAAAACACAAACTTTTTATAGCTAAAATCTAAATATTTCACATTTCTCGTGTTAACGTTAATAAGTCCTAGATCTAAAATTCAATCAAACAACTTAAAATACAGTAAAAACAAGACTACCTTCTATGGTAGTGCTAACGTTAATAAATCAATTCTCTATCTCCACATATCAACAAGCAGAACTGACCCTTAATATAACATGTAAAGAAATAATGAGGGTGAAACCAAAAACATGCACTTACTAAAGCATATAGAAAATTAATCAAGAGTTCAAATTTCTCACATATATCATTCTAGGAATACATCCAATCATAAATTGGCACATATTCACCGAGCATTAGTGCTAAAATAGTTTTATTTTAAACCACTCACTACAACAACAACAACAACTAAGCCTTTTCCCATACTAGACGGGGTCGACTACATAGATTCTTTGTTTCCACATAGCCCTATCATATGTCATGTTAGCAGTTAACTCACAATAAGCTAGATCATTCTTTATTGTTTCTTTCCAACACTTTTGTGGTCGTCCTCTACCTTTTTTCGTACTTTCAAAATCCAGTTTTTCATACCTTCTTACAGGTTCTTTTGATTTTCTTTCTATTTATCCAAACCACCTTAAACAATATTCTCTCATTTTATCCTCTATTGGTGCCACACATAATTTATTTCTAATAACCTTATTATGTATATAGTCTTTTCTTGTATGACCACTTATCCATCTCAACATCTTCATTTCTATCACAAACATCTTTTGTATATGTTGATGATTAACTGCCCAACACTCAGAACCATAAAACATGGCAGGTCAAATTGCTGCTCTATAATATTTACCTTTTAACTTTAATGGTATCTTCTTATCACAAAGAATACTTGATGCTCCTCTCCATTTTAACGAATGAGCATTAATTCTATGCGAAACATCTCCATCAATTCTTCCATCACTCTGAAAAATTGACCTTAGGTATTTAAAACTTTCCTTTTGGGGGATGCAATGTATGCTAATTTTAATTTCTACATGCTCTAAAGTAACCAAATGATCAAACTTACATTCCATATATTTTGTCTTTGTTCTACTAAGTCGGAAGCCTACACTTTCTAATGTTTCTCTCCATAGTTCCAATTTTCTATTAATTTTTTCCTTAGACTCCTCCACTAAAACAATGTCATTTGCATATAACATACACCAAGGTACTTCATCTTGAATATGTTTTGTTAACTCATCAATCACCATTATAGATAAGTATGGACTTAAAGTTGATTCTTGATGTAACCCAATTTTTACTTCAAAGAAGTATATCATTCTTTCATGAGTTCTCACACATGTTTTTGCACCATTGTATATGTCTCTTATAAGGTTTATGTATGTCAATATGATACATCTTCTTTTCTAAGGTTTTTCAAAGAACCTCTCTCGGTACCCTATCATAAGCTTTTTCTATATCAATAAATATCATGTGAAAGTCTTTATTTTTTGCTCTAAAATATTTCATAAGACGTCTCAAAAGGTAAATCACTTCAACAGTAGATCTGCCTAGCAAGAACCCAAATTGGTTCTCTATTGTACTCAATACTTGTCTTAACCTGAGTTCGATAATTCTTTCCCATAATTTCATAGTATGGCTCATTAACTTGATACCTCGATAATTCGCATAATTCTGAATGTCTCCCTTCTTCTTATATATGGGTATAAGTGTACTCACTCTCCATTTCTTTGGCACCTTTTGGTTTCTCCATATTTCATTAAATAGTCTTATGAGCCAAGTGATTCCTGTTTTTCCTAGGATTTTCTAAACTTCTATAGGAATATTGTTTGGTCCTACTGATTTACCACCCTTCATATGTTTAAAAGAATCTTTGACTTCATTCTTGCTAATTTACCATACTAACACAAATGTCTATGATGCGACACTAGTCACTAAACTAAACTTCATGTGACTAACAAAGTGTCGAGGTCTCATTTTACTTGACATTGCGATCCATAATCCATATGCCCTCATATGGTACCATATACAACCATCCACCGCCGACAACATTTCATACCGTTGTGGAATGGGTGGATCCATATCGAATAATATCTTGCACGTACTAAAGCACAATTATATCATATCTAATGAAAGTAACAAAACCATTCTAATAAACCTAATAAATGAGCATATATACTATTTTAAAACATTAATAAAGCAATTCACAATCACATGTATAAAGAAAATTGAAAAAAATTTATATCATGCATCCGAAAAAGAAACACAACCACATACTTGAGGCTCCTAATCATATCCACTTCCTAATATATCAATCCTCTCTAGATCTCCATATTATCATGAAAGCATTGTATGAGTATTTTACATTTAATCACAGACTAAACAATTCACCTCTCGTCAAATTTAGACTTCAAACAACCCCAAAAGAGCATGAAACCCCTATTTGGATCAATTTAAGAGATCCATATTTAATTACTAAATAAGTTGGTGCAAAAACATGTGTGAGGACTGATGAAGGAATGACAGACTTCTTTGAAGTTAATATTGGGTTACATCAAGGATCAACTTTAAGTCCATACTTATTTATAATGGTGATTGATGAGTTAAAAAAACATATTCAAGAACCTTGGTGTAAGTTATTTGCAGATGACATTGTGTTAGTAGAGGAGTCTAAGGAAAAAGTTAATAGAAAATTGGAACTATGGAGAGAAACATTAGAAAGCAAAGGCCTCTCACTTAGTAGAACAAAGACAGAATATATGGAATGTAAGTTTGATAATTTGGTTACCTCAGAGGACATAAAAATTAAAATTGGAACACATTGCATCCCCCAAAAGGAAAAAATACCTAGGGTCAATTTTTCAGAGTGATGGAAGAATTGATGGAGATGTTATGCATAGAATTAATATTGGTTGGTTAAAATGGAGAGGAGCATTAAGTATTCTTTGTGATAAGAAGATACCATTAAAGTTAAAAGGTAAATATTATAGAGAAACAATTAGGCCTACCATGTTTTATGGTTCTGAGTGTTGGGTAGTTAATCATCAACATGTACAAAAGATGTTTGTGATAGAAACGAAGATGTTGAGATGGATGAGTGGTCATACAAGAAAAGACCGTATACATAATAAGGTTATTAGAAAAAAATTAGGAGTGACACCAATAGAGGATAAAATGAGAGAATATCGTTTAAGATGGTTTGAACGTATAGAAATAAGATCAAAAGAAGAACCTCTAAGAAGGTACAAAAAACTAAATTTGAAAAGTATTAAAAGAAGTAGAGGACGACCACAAAAGTGTTGGAAAGAAACAATAAAGAATGATCTAGCCTATTGTGAGTTAACTGCTAACATGGCTATTGTGAGTTAACTGCTACGATAGGGATATGTGGAAACAAAAAATCCACGTAGCTTACCCAGTCTAGTACGGGAAAAGGCTTAGTTGTTGTCTTTTGTTGCGCTAAAGACACATCCTCCCAGACACCATCGTGTTCGAGCCGATCAAATACGACACAGCAGGTTGGACACGGCACTACGCTGTTCCACAACCGAGCACTTCCGTTTTCAGCAAAAAGCCACTCACTCATTCGCCAGTTCTTCTGGCCAGCCAAAGGATCTGAACAGGGTCTAGACACCTGGCCTCCCTTGTCGCTCAAAGGGTCGGCACCGACAGGCAGCATTTTCACTAGAAATTGAAGAGGGAAGAGGAAGGGTGGAAAAAGCAAGGGAGCAACCAGAAATCACTAATTTTCAGGTGGTTTTCGGGCTTGGTGGCAACATAAGGCGCACCCAACAAGTCCATCCCTCTTCCCTCTTTCAAGTTTACGACTGCGATGACTAGAATTGTAGGAAAAGCAAAACGAACAAGGGGCTTGTACCTCGAAAAATCCATTAGAACAAGGGTTGTTTCTCCCGTTTCAGCAACTCCTCGTTGTTGCCAAGAATTAAGTTCATTAAGGTGCCAAGAATAGCTTTTCATCAACATCAAATGGATTCAATGATGTAATTGCGGGAGGTTCCTTTGGTGCTGTTGGGATGTTAAATTCACTTGTTGGTGAAAATCTGATCTCTTCTGTGAAGAAATTGGAGAAGTTGATGGAAGAGGGTGACACGGAATTCAGAGCAGAACTGACTGTGATAGGAAGAACTCACCGTAGGAATCTATTCAACTACTTGGCTTTTGTGATTGTCGACGAATACATGGAAAATGATTCGGTTTCAAGCTTCCTATTCGGAACTTCGATACTAGGATGGAAGCAAAGGGTCCAGATGGTGACAGGGAATTCAGAGCAGAACTGACTCTGATAGTAAGAACTCATCATAAGAATCTAGTTCAACTATTTGGTTTTTAAGACGAAGGATCACATAGATTGTTTGGTTATGAATATGGAAAATGGTTCTCCTTCAAGCTTAGTTTAGGGAACTCCGAGACTAAGATGGAATCAGAGGATCCAGATTGCACTGGGAATTGCTAAAGGGCTCATGTATCTCCACGACGAGTGCACCACTCAGATTCTTCATTGTGATATTAAGCCCGGAAATATACTTCTTGATGGCGAATTCAACACAAAAGGCCACAGATTTTGGATTAGCCAATCTTCTTAGACACGAGCTGAAAGATCTGAGGGGAACAAGAAGTTATGTTGCAACTGAGTGGATTACAAAGATGGCCGTCACGGTGAAAATTGATGTTTATGGCTACAGAGTGATGCTATATATTGTTCATGCCTCCGTCAGAATGTTGATCTCCCTTTTTAAGATCAATGAATCGTCTGCAATATTGGTAGATTGGGCTTATGATTGTTTCGTCGAGAATAAATTGCACATGTTGTTGGTTAATGATGAAGATGCAAAAAGAGAGATGAAGACGTTTCGGAAAGATGGTGATGGTAGCATTGTGGTGCACTCCACAGAACCTTTTGCTTAGGCCAACGATGTAGAAGTTCAGATGATCGAAGGCACGGTCGACGTCGAAAAGTCTCCCGTATTACTCTTCTTTTCATTGATTTGAAAATGTATGTCACACATTTTCAAATCAATGAAAAGAAGAAACACACACAATATTGATTCGAATTTCAGGGCATCCGGTGATTGATTTTGGAGAAGCAATAGACAGAAATTACGTGTCAAATCCCTCCCTCAAAAATGGTACCAGTTTTCTTTTAGGGTGGATTTTGATATTCTTGGTTGTGTTTCTTCTTCTGAAATGGTTTATTTGGGAAATTAAATAAACAAAACATACTTAATATATACCCCACCACTCAGACCGATTAGTAATCAAAATAACCCAGGTTTTATTTTTTCATAAATAAAAAAGAAAGACCAATCGATGCACGGTTCCTCCCCTTAGCATAGGCCTTTAGATTAGCCAAACTGCTAATTTAACTCTCACCTCACAACATATACGATCCCGCAGCATCTAAAGGCAAAATGTTAAGCTCAGGCAGACCTCCTCTTGCTCCTTACAAACCAAACAAGAGGCTGAGCTCCTCCAGTCGATCTGCAAAGCTCTATTTGGCATCTCTTCATTGTTAATATATTCAACTACATTCACCGAATAAAGTTGCTTGCTTATATGTATTTATTACTCATGGTGGTCCTGATAAACGCGTATTAGGTGGTCTTCTCAACCATTCCGTATAAGAGAATAAATGGCACTTGAGACAGAAAAGGGGTTCAACTTGATTAGATTACAATTAATAAATTTGTTCTCCCAAGATAGCCTCTATGTACATGCTGTAGTGCCTTTTTCGCTTTTAGATAACAACAAATAGATCACGTTTCGGCTCGTCTTCGTGTCCGTCTTGTGCTCTTTCATGCTTGTACAAGAAATAGGTCAATTCATACACAACACGATTTTTCTCATCGAACTCCGGGTAGATAGGAACACAGACTTTTCATGCTGTGTTAGATTTGGGTATCGGATGTTATATTGTTACCCATCATGTTTCAGGTCATGTCCATATCTAGCATTCATATTTACATCAAGAAACAGATCTAAGATGACCCTACCTTTATGTGCTAATTTAGGTTCGCATGAAGAAGGCTTTTGTGCTCGTATCGGGTTCCCTTTGTGTGCTTGCCAGTCCTAACCAAGAGGCAACCAAACCTACAAAGTAATGAAAGGACGGCATCGTACACAAAATGACAGAACAGGATCTGAGCCTTCCATACCAAAAGATGCATTCCAATGGATCAGATGCATTCAGCGCCATTAAATTAAGAGATTTACGAGTTAACTCAGAAAGAAGCAAAACTGATTGCATCAACAACTTTAAGAAAAGCACATTACAGTTGAACACGGAAACGGTGTGACATACTTAAATGGCTTTGTGTGCGTGTATGTTTATAAAATCACTACTCTAAGCTAGGTCATGGAACTAATGAAAGAAGATGGGCGTGGCGGCACGGCGACCTTGACTCCACCTTCTAGCATTTGGGTCACCGTCTTCGTTGTGGGTCGAAGCGGTGGGTCTTCTTGAATGCACCACAATGCCACCATTGCCATCTTCTCCACCTTTCTCATATCATCCCTTGCATTTTCATCATTCTCCACCAACTTGATCAATTGGTTCTGGACGAAACACTCATAGGCCCAATCGACAAGTATGGCCACGGATGGTCCATGTTCGTGTGATCCACGTTCTTTCTGCAGCATATGATATCTAATAACATGACTACGTAGCTGTAAACATCAACCTTCACTGTTATAGCCATCTTTCTGAACCATTCTACATCAACCTTCACTGTTATAGCCATCTTTCTGAACCATTCTACATCAACCTTCACTGTTATAGCCATCTTTCTGAACCATTCTACATCAACCTTCACTGTTATAGCCATCTTTCTGAACCATTCTGCACGACTGTTATGCCTCTTATGTCTGTCTTCGTCTTAGTTTGATCATGTCTGAGAAGCTTAGCTAATCCGAAATCCGCTAGCTTTGGAACAAGATTACCATCAATTAAGATGTTCCCGGGCTTGATATCACAGTGAATGATCTGAGTGTCACACTCTTCATGAAGATACATGAGGCCTCTCGCGATTCCCATGGCAATCTCCACCCTCTGGCTCCATTCTGGCTGATTGCTTCTGAGCCGGAAGCTTGACAGAGAGCCTTGCTCCATGTACTCATAAACAAGTAATCTATGTGGTCCTTCATCGCAAAAACCATGTAATTTCACCAGATTCATGTGGTGAGTTCTTCCTATCACACTCACTTCCGTCTTGAATTCCTTCTCCCCATCTTCTATCAGCTTGTCTCATTGCGTCACGGCCACCATCTTCCGGCCGTCTGCATCGAGAAGAATCCCTTTATAAACTGTTCCAAAAGAGCCACCACCAAGCTTCTCCTTGAACCCGCCAGTAGCTTTCTTCAGTTCCTCATAACGAAAGCTCCTTAATTGCATCCTGGATGTCATGCCCAATACCAATTGCTGTTTCCGGCGATCGTTTCGCAGTGTAATACAAAGAAGGAAGCTGCCTGCGAAGAGCACTAGATTTAGACCGATCGACAAAGAACCAATCGTTAGCACGACTGAGTTAGGCTTTCCGGCGTTTTTGCAAGACGTGTTTGGTCCACCTGGTGGTGTTGGTGGCTGTAGCAGTGGTGGAACAGGACTACTGTAATTTCTAAGCACTTTGATGAATGCTTTCGGTATTTCGTTGTTTGCGTTTGCGTTCATCAGACCCCCGTTCACCATTGGCATCCTCTTCTTGATACACCTCGAGCTCGCATAAACGGCTACAACACATCGGCAGTCTGCCATACAAGATTCTCGGCACTCTTTTTCCTCAAGAGTCAACTTTTGATATTCACCACCGTCCCAATTCACATTCTCAAGGCTCTCAAGAACATAATCTCCTCGTTCATATCTACTACAATCTGTCACAAACGAATCATGCCGGCATCCCAAGATGGGACTGTTTGGATCGATGTACGAGAATCCTTTAGGGCATGAACACGTGAAATCCTGACCAGATCCAGAAACGGAGTAACCATTCAATCCGCAGATCCCTTTAACCGAGCAAGGATGCATGCTGTTGCTCCACACCACATTCCATGTCCCAGCCCAGTTGCCCTTTTTGTTCTTCTTCGGGTAGCTATACTGCCGGAAAATGCCATCGTAGTCCATGGCGGCTCTGTGACAGAATATCTTCGGAATTCTGTGAAGAGGAGTCGAGTTCACCGTCTTGTTTACTTTCGTTTGGAAGATGTAAATTCTTCCGTCCTGGTCGAAAACCAGCTTTGCCGGTTTCTCGTATGTATTGGAGGCGTACGTCAATTCCCATATGTCAGCGTTATACCCCACAAAGTTCCCGCCGATCTAAATTACGATGTGGTACCTCCCAGTAGAGAGATTGGTGGGAGAGAGTCCACCATAGAGATGGTAGCTGAGTAGTAGATTTTGTATAGGGAGGATGGTATCCGTCGGGTGGTCGAAACCTTGCCATTTATAGTCTGACGACGTCGAGCCGACGAGCACCAAGTTGCCGGTGTCAAGCATGGTAGCGTAGCTCACTTTTCCGGACCGGAATTGGCTGTGATCACCGAAAGCTCAACGCTTTTAGAATCTTTGAGAACGAGTCTGCCATCGGAGGTTAGCTCGACGGTTGATCCAGGAGGGGCCGGTTTGTCTCTGTTTGCCGTCCAAAGCAGAGTTTTCTCAGGGATTTTTTCGTACCGGATTCCGACGTAGAGACCGGTTCCTACCGTTGAAAAGCCAAAACAGAACTCGCCGGAGGGAGAGATCCAAGATGAATAGCGGTCGAGGATAGAGCCGAGAGTAATATTCTTGTACGAATGTGCGTTGTTCAGTGGTAGGTGTAGCAGAGGAAGAGATGAACGCCCACCATTGATTGGAAATGGAAGAAAGCTCTTTCTCTCTCTGAAACAAGTCGGAATGTAAGGACCCCTGATGGAAGAACGTTGCAGCAAGCTTAATCAAATATATAGGCTTCAGAGTGGAGAAATGAGCGCGGTTTCTTACGAGGTTTAACTTGACCAGTCCAACATTTATATATATATATATATATATATATATATATACATATATATATATATATATATATATATACATATATATATATATATATATATATACATATATAGGTTTAACTTGACCAGTCCAACATTTATATATATATATATATACATATATATATATATACATACATATATATATATATACATACATATATATATATATATATATACATATATATATATATATATATATGTATCATATATATATATATATATATATATATATATACATATATATATATATATATATATATATATATACATATATATAAGCAGTGACTGATTGTAGTTGATGAATTAAAGGGAAAATTTATCGTGTGTTAATAGATATTATATTTCATACCATGCTATTGTATACTGGTACCTTGATTAATATGATTCTGATTCTTATATCTTATATGTTTAATATCATCCATCAACATTCCCTAGTAGAATGCAGGGCTTTGCTTATTATTTTTTTTCTTTTCCTGGACTTGAAGACAAATTCTTCCATCCAGTGTTAAACTCATCAAAGAACAGATACTTCACTTGATCTTAGCCAAAAGGCTAATAAATGTATTTCTTTCATCCACAGCAAAAAATGAAATTTAATAACGTTTTGTATAAAAGTATGAGCTGGTATCAAATGCTTGAGTGATCTAGATACGAATATCTGCAAGTTCTACTTCTACATGCATTTGTGCCACTCATCTCATCAGCTGGTATTTGCAGTGCCAAGAGTTCAATGGTGCCATTCATTAGGTAGCATTAAACTTGTATTCCCCAATGCATTTGCTACCAGTGTTTTAACGTCGCCAATCATACGACACATGGCCATATGTATCGTATTTCCTGAAAAATTGATATGGTATATCCGATGTATCGATATCCTTTAGTGTATTTGCCTACATTAACAGTGTATGAAGTGATACAAGCCAATGTAATTGTATATCATATGATATTGTAATTTTAATATTTATTATACACATTTTTAAAGAAAAGGTGCATTTTGACTAATGTTGGCATAAATTCATACGAAATAACTCATATGTAAAAGCATGCAGTCACTCTGCAGCACTATGTTGTACACAATTGAAGATTTGTTTCTGGTTTCTAAAGGTCTTTTAACGATCTTTTTTATTAAAAAAAAATCAAAAAGTGATATGGATACGCTATGGCTGATACGTATCGATTATATCATATTTGGAGGCGACCAATACGTCCATCGTATCCATACTTGCAAGCTTGTCTACAACTCCATTGCTGTCTTTGGGAGTGTGACTGGGTCAAATTAATCAGTTTGTTGCATAACTTGTGCAATTCGTTTGGAAATTGAACGTTGGTATTGTGACAAGACCTAGCTTCTATCAGTTGGCATAGGAAATTTGGGTATTGGTTTCTAAAATGACTCTATGTGGGGAGTTCGACTCCCAGAGGGTGCTCTAGCGCCGTTGTTGCAGGTGGAGAGTTCAACTCCCAGAGGGTGCACCAGCGTCGTTGTTGCTGGTGGAGAGTTTGGCTCCCAGAGAGTGCTCTAGCACCGTTGTTGCTGGTGGAGAGTTCAACTCCCAGAGGGTGCATGTGTGTGAGGCTTCGGCCTTCTCTTGTAACAAAGAAAAAAACTCTACGTAGTCGCATTCTCCGTGCAATTCGTAACCCTGTTACTGGTCCACCAAGCTTCCACATGGGGTTCATCTCCATATTTCATGTGAGCTGCTGGACTACTGTATAAGGATGAAGAAGGTTCCACCAAAGCATTCAATAGGAACTTGATCTTTATATAAGTTTCTAAAGACGACTATAGCGAATCGACAACAACCGTGTAACAATTGTTTTTAGAGATTTACAAAATAAATAAGCAACTTGATCGATATATAAACTCCTAAAGGCAACCTTAGCGAATTATTGATTTCTGGCTAATGAGTTCTTTAACAAACTAATAAGCAACTTGATCGTTATATATGTCTTTAAAGGAGACTATAACGAATTGGTAATAATTTTTCTTTTATGAAATTAGAAACATAAGTACAGACTAATGGTCTCTGCAACAAACCTTCCTACTTTTTATAGTAACACAATCCTTTTCGACGTTGCATAAAATTTGCAGAGTCTCAAACAATGAGGGTTCTCATGGATCAGGTTTCTTTAATGGGCCTTTTGCATGTTCGTGTTTGAAGTTTTGGCAGCGCACTGCAATACTGGCACATGAACCAGTCTTTTTACAAATAAATTATTGACTAAGCATGTTGGTGTAAAATTCTCTCTATGTTTTTTCCATTCGGATCATCGTTTGACTGCGGCAACAGCGTAAAGGGAGACTGAAAAGATGAATGTGGAGAGCAATTAAGAATTAATTCTATAAAAACAGATTTCAAATCTCAGTTGTTTATGTCATGAATTGAGCAAGTCAAAGACGAGAAGTTGGTAGTCTGAGAGTGTCTTGCATCTATCTAGTTGGTAAAATTCTTGTTTATGTTTAAGTGGGCATGTGAAGTTTGGGAGACCAACGAAATGGCTTTTGGAACCTCAACACAAATTTTACGCTTAGGTTGTTGAAAAGAGTCTTGGTTCTCTCCTCGACAAGGATTTTTGAAAAACGATGGTAGATAGTGTTATTATATTCATCCTCCACAGTTATTATATCCAAAAAAAAAAAACAATGATAGGGCTTGAGTATGATTTAATCACTCTCTCCCTCCCTCACTGTCTCTATGTAGAGAGAATGGTATATGTGCACAATGATACTTAAATCCATTCAAAGATCTTAATTGTTTGATCAGCCTCATCAAGAGATTTAAATGTGAAAGTAAAAAGTATTGTTATACTTTTCGTACTTAGTATTTATGCATATAGTACATTAATTACTTTTAAATTTAAATCTCTATCATTAGTCTAAAGATGTTTAAGCATGAACACGTGTGTGCATGACTATGCTCTCTCTCTCTCTCCGTCTATGTGCTTGTTCTATTGTCTTTTCTTGGGTTGCTGGTTCAAACTACAATCAGATCTGGAACCAGGTGAAACTTAGTTTGGTTTTCTGTTTATCCGGAACCGATCATACTTACATTTACCAACTAATTTCTCATCGGAACTTTATTCAAGAGTTTATACAAATCAAACTATTTTCTCTACCATAGTTATACCATTTGTTTCAATATTAAAAATTGTCAACTTATATAAATTAGGAGTGGCACCAATAGAGGATAAAATGAAAGAACATCGTTTAAGATGGTTTGGACATATAGAAAGAAGATCAAAAGAAGAACCTTTAAGAAGGTTAGAAAACTAAATTTGGAAAGTATTAAAAGAGCTAGAGGACGACTACAAAAGTGTTGGAAAGAAACAATAAAGAATGATCTAGCTTATTGGGAGTTAACTGCTAACATGGCACAGGATAGGGATGTGTGGAAACAAAGAATCCATGTAGCCAACCCCGTCTAGCATGGGAAAAGGCTTAGTTGTTGTTGTTTTGTTTGTTTTGATTAAAAATTGTCAGCTTAGTAATGTGCCTTGATAAATGAATCACACTAACAACGTTGACGTACAAGGCTGACTACAGGAACGAAGCTATATGGCCCTCAGTGGTTTTCCATAGACAAAACTAATCTCTAACAGTGAAGCTTGTTAGATGACGACGCAAGAAGCTTTAAAATGATTGTAATGGTGGTAGGGCTGGCAAACAAGTCGAACGAACTGAACAGACACTTTTCGTTGTTGGGTTGTTTTAGATATGAACCAGCTGATGTTACCCCTGGCTGAGCAGGTTTGCTCAGCACATTCACGAATGGTTCGTCGCGCTTTTACAAGCTGAGCCGAGCCCAGTTTGGCAGAGGAATTTCTTTTAAGTACCCAAAATAAATGGACCCTTGTTTACTTTTCTCGAAAAGTTTTAAAAAATTACTCTTCATTTATCAAAACTTAGAAAGCTACTGCTCCTGTAAGCCATGAACTTGGCATTTTCAACCCAGCCAGCTGAATCTCTTAACCTGCTTCTGTAAGCCATGGATTAAGTGATCTATTGGCTTCTTTTAGAATTTTTCGTCAGTAAGCACAGGGATGAACCTTTCAAGGGGTCGAAAACTTAAAAAGCTACTACCATTGCTTGAGAACTAAATCCTAACTACCCATCTAGCAGAAAGAGTATCCATTGAACTAATTAAATAACTGGGCCATGATGCATCAGATTTCATTCGACAAATGCATGACACACCATTTGACAAATTCAAAAGTCTGCGAGTCTTTTAATTCTCAGTCATCCACTGGGGAAGCCTACATTGTTCGAGAGTGAATGCTGCCCCTAATGGCGGTAATCTTCTTTATCATGATCATATCCTTCTTCCTTCTAGCAAATCCCACCTTCTCTCAGTCTAATTACAAGATCATACCTCTTGGCTCGTCTCTTTCGTCCACTGCCCCCCCATCTTCGTGGTCTTCCCAATCGGGCGACTTCGGCTTCGGCTTCTCCTCTGTCTCCGGCAATCTCTACGTTGGAATCTGGTTTGCAAAGATCCCTGGAAATCCTTTCGTTTGGACGGCAAACAGAGACAACCCAGCACCAAATGGATCGACCATAGAGCTAATGACTAGCGGAAGACTCAGAATAAAAGATCCAACCGGTGTCGAAGTCATGGAAATTGCTAGTAGTCCCACTGGAGGAGTCGGCTATGCAGCCATGCTCGATAATGGCAACTTCGTGCTTCTAAGCTCAGATCAGACTACGTTGAAATGGCAAAGTTTCGACCATCCCACAGACACCATCGTCCCCGGACAGACTATAGTTGGTTCACAGAAGCTTCAACTCATTTCTCCATTTTTCTCTAGTAATATCTCCTCCGGGCGGTTTTTCCTTTCGATGCTTACTGATGGAAACGTAGTCATCGATTTGATTAGGAAACCTGAAGAGAACCTTTGGGTTTACGAAACGAACACGAGTGGATATGGCAAACAATTTGTCTATAATGACACAAGCGGCCTCATTTACGTATCTCTGAAAAATGGTACTATGGTGTATCTTACACCTGAGACTGCAATCCCAGCTCCGGTGGATGCCTACTATCACAAAGCAACTCTAGAATATGATGGAATTCTCAGGCAGTATGTTTATCCGAAGAACAACAGTACCCCTTCTTGGGAAAAGGTATGGAACATGACAGTAGGTTTATCTGTAGTCACAAATATCGCCAATAGCAAATTTAAGTTTGTTTCAGAAATTTTATGCGAACGTGAACTCTTCGAAATCTCCTGTCAATTTATTTTGTTTTTCAGAACGGGCATCGATCTCAAACGATTGGTCATAGTAACTGGTTTCTTCTAAAATGTATTATTTGCTGATCGGCGGATTACCCACAATTTAAGACATGGATTTGATAGATCCAACTAAATGACTTCTTCACTATGTGCTTAGTTATTCAACGCGTTTAGAAGATGAATCACTCCCCATTTGGAACGGAAAGCAATTCAATTTGGTAAAATGGAACATCTTGGTCTCTGTTTAATTTCTTTGGAGATGTTTTTTTTTGCTGAAAATGCATGGTTTCACTTAGGGTTGACCTATCACAATCTAACAAGCGAAATGACGCGTGAAGTTGCTGTCTAGAGCCTATTGATAGTCATTTTAACATTGTTAAAATAGATTTGTGAGAGAATTTCAAGAGGCTGTTTCATTTACAAAGATAGGAATTGGACTTATTTTTAAGATATATAATACTGCCATCTACGTTCACATGTAAGAGTCGCATGCCAAGTTTTTTCGTTGACATTGAAAAAAAAACTTTATAGAAGATCGAATGAGATTTGTCTCTTGCGAATAGATTCCCAGCAATGGATGTATGACTGATTTTGTGATACTCTTCTTTATTCGCTCCTATTCACAACACTTTGCTTGTTCCTTGAAAAAAAAGGTGTGGAGCACGATGGACAATCCATGTGACGTCCCTAGTCTCTGCGGTCTCAATGGGTATTGTGTCTCCGGGAGTTCTAATGAGACTTTCGATTGCTTCTGCCCCCAAAACTTCTCTTTCTTCGATTTAGACTACAAATTCCTTGGCTGCAAACCGGATTTTCCGGTTGAGGATTGCCAGAGGAAGCCTGAAGATTATCAAATGGTGGCATACACAGACATAGATTGGTGGGGGAATGATTATGACATGTTGAGGTCTATTGATCTGGTGAATTGCAGTGCAGCGTGCCTCTCTGATTGTTTGTGCACGGTGGCCGCTTATAGGGATGATGTCCGAAAATGTTGGTTAAAAAAGATACCACTAACGAGAGGTAAGCAGTTAATGGGTACTTCATTTAAGGTAACATCATTCCTTAAAGTACCCAATAATAACACACCATACAAGGATCGAGGACAGATACCGATAAGTCTATTCATTTTATCATGGATGATAATTGGTGGTTTACTACTTATAAATATCTCTCTTATTGTTGGTTTTTGCAAACATCGTCGACGAAATCTGGCAAGATCCCCAAGAAGAGCACGCGATGCCAATTCGTGGTCAGGGAATCTGAGGGGTTTTAGCTATGGTGAACTTCAAGAGGCAACAAATGGATTTACTGATGAAATTGGGAGAGGTTCCTTTGGTACTGTTTATAAAGGGATGCTAAAGTCACTTCTTGGTGAAAAAGTACTCATTGCCGTGAAGAAATTGGAAAAGTTGGTGGAAGATGGTGAGAGAGAATTCAGAGCCGAATTGAGTGTGATAGGAAGAACTCATCATAAGAATCTTGTTGAACTACTTGGTTTTTGCGATGAAGGATCGCATAGATTGCTCGTCTATGAATACATGGAAAATGGTTCTCTTTCAAGCTTCGTTTATGGAACTTCGAAACTAGGATGGGATCAAAGGGTCCGGATTGCACTAGGAATCGCTAAAGGGCTCATGTATCTCCATGAGGAGTGCTCCACTCAGATTCTTCATTGTGATATCAAACCCGGGAATATACTTCTTGATGGCGAATTGACCCCAAAGATCACAGATTTTGGATTAGCCAAACTCCTGAGACATGATCAGACAAGGACTATCACTGATATAAGGGGAACAAGAGGCTATGTTGCACCTGAGTGGTTTACAAAGATGGCTGTCTCAACGAAGGTTGATGTGTATAGCTTTGGAGTGATGCTATTGGAGATCATATGCTGCCGGAAAAATCTTGATCTCCGGAAGATCAACGAACCGTCTACGGTTTTGGTTGATTGGGCTTATGATTGCTTCGTCGAGAAACGATTGGACATGTTGGTGTTTGATGATGAAGATGCAAAAAGTGATATGAAGACGTTCGGAAAGATGGTAATGATTGCATTGTGGTGCATTCGAGGGAACCCTTCACTTAGGCCAACGATGAAGAATGTGGTTCAGATGATTGAAGGCACGGTTGATGTCCGAGAGCTGCCGGAGGATTCTTCTTTCCATTGATTTAAGATGTGAGCCATATATATAGTGTGGGTGGGTGTATTTTGCTGACTTGATTTCCAGGACATCCGGTGCTTGATTTTGGAGAAGCAACCACTACAATGGAAAGGACAAACTGTGACGCTCTGTGATTGTCATTTGAACCACAACATCACCGCTACCAGTAAAGCATCCCATCCAGGGAAACATGCACAACAACACCACAGAAAAAAGAACAAATTATCCATCCACAGTGAGCCAAAATGTAGCATGTGACTGTTGGTTCGTCACCGTAAGCAAATACAGTTAAAAATCTGCGTTTGTTGTAGTGGTTTAAATGACAATCACAGAGCGTCACAGTTTCACAGTTTGCCAATTTTGTTTTAGTGAACAGTTAGAAATTATATGTCAACTCGATTTTGTTCCCTGTTTATGTCAATAATTGTGCCATTTGCGTCTTTTCTTTTTGGGTGGATGTTGATGTTCTTGGTTGTGTTTCTAATGGTTTAATTGAGAAAAACAGATAATCATACTTAATTAAGATTTTAATGTACATACTGATTACCAAATCAATTAACAGCAACCCAAATACACACCCAGTTTTTGCTTTGATATCATATCAATAATATCGTGCTTACGGATGCAGGGTTCGTCTCCTTAATATAGGCCTTGAGTTGATCTCAAGCACACAGTTTCCTTGCGTAAGAGATCCCCTTCTCGACTTGATTACCCGGTCCAGTCCATGTTTGGCTAAATCAACGCAGACTATTCGTGCACACAGAGCCGATTGATTCCGCTGCTGATTGATCCCACTGCTATGATGTAATAAACTTTTAGTGCACACAGAGAGCTACAGTTCTCCTGACTTGGGTGTCAACCTATAAAGAACCTTCAAGTGGAAGCTATTCAGTTGGAAAACCGGGGATACGAATTTGATTTCTTACATTTTTCTTCCTTTTTTCCTGTGATTGCTCAACTAATATGCTACTGTAAATTGTTCAGCGTATGTCTTACCAGAAAACAAGGAAAAAAGTAGGAAGGGAGAAGGGCATTAGGTCTTGACACACACACACACAATATATATATATATATATATATATATACGAGTGAAAGATCTGCAAAGAAAATATAGAAAAACCTTCAATGAGTTGGTTTCTAGTTGTCAGAAGAACATCGAACATAGATTTTAGATGCTTGTTAAAGAAGATTATATGTTGGCCAGCAAGAAGTAACGATTGGAATATCAGAATTGGTACGCACACAACCCTTTTACAACCCATATACTCCTTAGCGACTTGCCGGTTTTCCCTCTGCCGTCTATTGTCCAATATCATTTTTGGTTGACCCACGACATAAAACTCAATCTAATACATATTGAAGAAGGAAGAAAAAGAAAAAAAAAAGAGAAAAAGTAAAAAAGAAAGAAGGGGTCGATTCGAAGAGTATTGTCGGGATTCGGTGGAGTATATCAGTGATTTGATTTGATGTATTTTATTTTTATTTGAGATTGTTTGATGTATTGATTTTATTTTTAGTCAAAATCAAAACAAAAGAATGAGGTTGTTCCTGATGAAAGAGACGCATCCTATGCATGTCTCTCTCATGGGGCGCATTTCTCTTGTAAGGAACTTGTCCTAATTTTTATTTTTTTGTTTGTTTATTCATTTTGTCTTTCATCTTTTGTTCTTAATTCTTATTGTTATTGTTGTTCATCTTTTTCTTATTATTGATTTCGTTTTTCTTATTTTTCTTTCTTTTTTCTTGTTTTTCAATGAGATTCACAAGAGCATGCATTGATCCAACTGTGAAAAATATAACAATGCTAAATTGATCGGTTACCATTCATTGACCCAATTTCATGCATTGCACACTCTTTTTTCAAAACCGGTAAGATTGACCCCTGCTAAATTTGCGTAGGAGAGGAGAGAAATACTAGAATTGGGTGTAAGAGGAGAGAGTGTTTACATGAAAAGTAATTTTGGTATTATTTGAAAAAAAGGATATGTGGGAGAGTAGAGAGAAATGATGGAATTGGGTGTGAGAGAAGAGAGTATTTATATGAAAAGCAATTTTGGTATTATTTGAAAAAAGAGATGTGTGGATAGTAAAAAGGGTGTGCCAATAATAATGCCCTTATAATATCCATGAAGTAGAACTACACAAGAATTATTCAATGAAGGGTCTAGTGATACGGATACATCTTGCATGAATTCTAGAAAAACTTCTGTATGGTACTTGTATATGCATAAAGAATACCGAAAATGAGTATTGAGGGTCAAATAGCGTGTAGTGAATTATATATCTCTGAAAGAATATCATGTGTATCTCTGAATGTTTGGTTGGTTCAAGTGATTTTCAGCACTTGTTCCCCTTGAGCAAGAAAGTATTGAGAATGGAGAATACCAGTTTTGGGAGAGCTTCACCCCCAAAGTGGCCTGACCCAGCCCGAACTGCACTAATTTGGGTGTTTGTGGGCTTCAGGATACTGGTGTTCTAGAAAAAAGAAATCATCATATTATGGTATAGCAATACCTTGATCCATGTGATTTATATTCTTATATTGTATGATATAACATATATGAAAATGATGTCATCATATTGTTTTGAAATATATGTTTGAATCATATCATTCTATGGGACTTTTGACTGGCAATTTTGAACCGAACCCGACAATCTAACCTGAACAATCCAGGTCCAGATTAGGTTTTAAGCATTTTGGGTAAGATCTGGGTCGACACAAATGACCATATAAAGTCAGGTTGGATCTGGGTAAATACATACAAGACATAAGTATATTTTTATACACATCTGAGTCGACTTGAAGTTGACCCAGGGGTCGGGTCCTGGCTTAAAGAACATGACTCGAATAAAAATCGAGCTGGATCTCGTGTTGGTCTAATTTTGACGCGAATCCAACCACATGGCCCCATTTACCAGGTCTACTTTTGACTTTTTCAAAATCTCAGTTATTCATTTTAATTATTAAACAAAATATAAAGAATTGATATGGTCTGTCCAATAGCAACTCGCTGTGGACCGTTGAAAATGTGGGCTCCTTTACAACATTGATTGGACTATTGACCTATATTTTGGTGAATGTTCCTTGCAATGGCGAGGATCCAGGATTCTTTTTTTCAGTTGAGGAGCACTTGAATTTCGGGTAAAATACATTTGGATTTTATGTCCACAAAACATTTATATATTTCTATGTAATTCAAGAATTTTTTAGATTTCAAATAAAACGCTCGTCCTACGGTGAGCCTGATTGTGACGACTCCAGGAAAGGATTGAATAGAGACTTGATTAATAACAAAATATAAAGCATTAAAAAATGTTATGAGACTTGATTAATAACAAAATATAAAGCATTAAAAATGTTATGAAATGTGAGTTCCTTGACATTTTACAACATTGATGTGGACTGTTGAACTGCATAAAAATGGAGAAGGTTCCACTAAAGGATTGAATAGCAACTTGATCGTTGCGTACGTCTGTGAAGACCACTATAAGAAATAAATAATAACGGCCTAATAATTTTTTGCAAATTTAAAGATAGTTTGTCAACTAGTTAGTCTTTTCCCACAGACCTACCTAGGTTTTAGATTGTATTACATTAACTCCAACATTTTTAACATTTGCATAGAGATGGAAATGATGTTTCCCTTGAGAATCTCTTAGAACACCTCCACAACTAGCTAGACCGGCCGGATTTCCTCTGCTCGCACCATCACAATTGAGCTTCACCCAATCATCTGGAGGTGGAGTCCACCCCTATTCAATATGCTTTTGATCATTTTTTTCATGCACCATTGAAGCATTAGGTCTTGATTCGCACTTGAGTTGAGGATCATTCGCATTTTATGTCTTGAACCATGTTAGCTGATCTTAATGGGTAGCACTTAATGCTTTATTCAAAGAAGTGCAAATGTGCACCCAAATTGTTAGGCCCTCTAGTGGTGCCGTTGCTGCTGGTGGGGAGCTCGACTCGCAGGGGGTGCATGTGCACGCGGGTGTGTGTTAGGCTTCGGCCTCCTCTTGTAACCAAAAAAAAAGTACAAATGTACTGCCACCATTGTATCAGGTTGCATAAACCAACCAACACCAAAACCAAAATGAAGCATTATATTCCACAATGTCTTCATTTTTGTTCACCGTTAGGATTTATCTCCAAAAAGAATATCATACCTCTGTGTGTTATTCCAATCAGGGCTGGTAAATGAAACCGAGCAGCTCACCTACAACTCGTTCATGTTCGATTGGTAAGCTTCGCGAACTGTGCACGATGTGCCTTGTTACGTTTACCAAGTCAATCATAAACATTATTCGTCTCAACTAACTTCCATGGAATGAATTTAATCGATAGAAATATACTTTTTATTTGACATGATTGAAACTTTTCATGGCATTTTCCTACTGCGTTTTAAATGCTTTCATGGAAAATGTCAATGAAGCTAACTTCATTCTTTGAAGTCAAGAAGACAGTTGCTTAGGGCCCATAGCGCTGAATAGTAGAGCAATTGTGGGGTGCATTCAAAATGGCCTGTCCTTAGGCCCCCACAGCCCTATGGTCCAAAATGAAGAAGGGTGACTGATGTGCTCGAAGTCCCTAAATATTTGAATGGCACCACAGTGCATGCATTCATTCCATTCTATGTGTTGATTTTGAGTTAACATTAACACTGCAATTTTTACCCAGAAAACTTTTTAGGTTCGCCACAGTGACCTACCCCACCATCTGGATCTCTGATCCTGCCTCGGATCGGTCATCCATTATTAAATTTAAGGAGATTGTTTTTGAGTTTCTTGTCAGCTAGAAGCGAAATAAGCCTTGGGGTGGAAAATTACAGCTACCATGGATAAAAGTCGAAGATTAAAAACCTCGCCGGAGAACTAAATCCTGTCTGACCATTATAGCAGAAAGATTCCTTTCCACAAATCGTCCAAACGGACCCTTGATCCTCAAAGTCACGGTAGTCAATCCACAAGGAGATTGTACACTCTTTGTTCGTGAAAGCTTCATCTTTACACACACCTTCAATCTCCATCAAGGGACTCTTTTCTTATTTGGTTATAACGAGGAGGCCTAAACCAATATGCACGTCCTGGGGATAAAACTCACGACCTGCAACTTGTGAGTCGAGTGCCGTCTCTAAGGCTTGTCACTTAAGGTACTATTAGAGAGAGAGAGAGAGAGAGAGAGAGAGAGAGAGAGAGAGAGAGAGAGAGAGAGAGAGAGAGAGAGAGAGAGAATGCTGCCACTAATGGCGGTAATCTTCTTTATCATGATCATATCCTTCTTCCTTCTAGCAAATCCCACCTTCTCTCAGTCTAATTACAAGATCATACCTCTTGGCTCGTCTCTTTCGTCCACTGGCCCCCCATCTTCGTGGTCTTCCCAATCGGGCGACTTCGGCTTCGGCTTCTCCTCTGTCTCCGGCAATCTCTACGTTGGAATCTGGTTTGCAAAGATCCCTGGAAATCCTTTCGTTTGGACGGCAAACAGAGACAACCCAGCACCAAATGGATCGACCATAGAGCTAATGACTAGCGGAAGACTCAGAATAAAAGATCCAACTGGTGGCGAAGTCATGGAAATTGCTAGTAATTCCACTGGAGGAGTCAGCTATGCAGCCCTGCTCGATAATGGCAACTTCGTGCTTCTAAGCTCGGACCAGACTACGTTGAAATGGCAAAGTTTCGACCACCCCACAGACACCATCATGCCCGGACAGACTATAGTTGGTGCACAGAAGCCTCAACTCATTTCTCCATTCTTCTCTAGCAACATCTCCTCTGGAAGGTTTTTCCTGTGGATGCTTAGGAATGGCAACGTGGCGATTGATTTGATTAGGAAACCTGAAGATAATTTTTGGGTTTATCAAACAAACACGGGTGGATATGGCAACCAATTTGTCTACAATGACACAAGCGGCCTCATTTACGTCTCTCTGATTAATGGTACTATGTTGAATCTTACACCTCAGACTGCAATCCCGACGCCGGTGGATGCTTACTATCATAAAGCAACTCTAGAATATGATGGAATTCTCAGGCAATATGTTTACCCGAAGAACAACAGTAGCCCTTCTTGGATGAAGGTGTGCATCGCAGATTGTTATCCGTAGTTACAAATATCGCCACCGTTTTCAGTTTGTCGCAGAAAAATCTTGAAAATTATGGTTTCCGAAATTTAAACATTATTTTATACGTGGGTTCTTCAAAATCTCCTCTCTTTTTCAAATATATTTTGATTCTCAATCTTATAATAACGCGCATCCGAAAGATTAGCCCTAAGACATCTCCTCTATGTGAAGAAAGGGGTTTTTCGATGAATGACTCCCCTGTGAAAAGACAACTAATTTAGTTTGGTAAAGAGGATCATCTTGGTTCCTCTTCAATTTCTTTCTCAGATGCATGGTTTTTTCAAGGTTGACTGACGTGTGAAGTTGCTGTTTAGAGTCTATTTATTAATGGGCGTTTTAATATTGTTAATGAAAAGACTTGTGACAGAATATCTAAGGGAGTGAATGGTTTGAAAGGATGGGATTTAAACTTATTTTTAAGATAAGGAAGTCGTCTCAATTCTCATATAAGAGTACAATACCAACCAAGCGTTATCCCCATCGGTGAAGTAGTTGAAGTCAGGTATATGGGCTCTTTGTCGTCATGCAGCTTGATCTTGTATCATATTAACATTTAACTCACCCTAAAAAAGTAGTCTTGCTTTATTATTTTCTTTCAAACACTTTTACAGATCTTCGTGTCCACTTATTTTTACACATTTCTACCGGAGTTCAAATATAATAGTATGTAAAACTAAATGCTTATGCAAGGGCATCCGTATGCTGTCTCTCATGCCAAGTTTTCCCGTTGACATTGAAGAAAAGCTGTTTTTGTAAAAGATCGTATGAGATTTTTCGCACGCAAATTTATTCTCAGCAATGGATCTGTGACCAATTTCCTGATCTCTTCTTTATTTGCTCCTTTTTAAAATCACTTCTCTTATGTCTTAAAATAAAGGTGTGGAGCACGATGAGTCATCCATGTGACGTCCCTGGCCTCTGCGGTCTCAATGGCTATTGCGTCTCCGGGAGTTCTAAGGAAATTTTCGATTGCTTGTGCCCCACAAACTTCTCTTTATTTAAACTACAAATTCTACGGCTGCAAACCTGATTTTCCGGTGGCAGATTGCGAGAGGAAGCCTGAAGATTATCAATTGGTGGCATACCAAGACATAGATTGGTGGGGAAATGATTATGATTTGTTAAGGTCCGTTGATTCGGCGGATTGTAGAACGGCGTGCCTCTCAGATTGTTTTTGCACGGTGGCCACTTATAGAAATGATCTTCGAAGATGTTGGTTGAAAAAGCTACCGTTAACAAGAGGTAAGCAGAATTCTTCCAATTATAATGTGAAAGCATTCATTAAGGTGCCCAAGAATAACACCACCTCACCAGGACCAAAGACACCGTTCAAGGATTCAGGAAAGATACCAAGAAGTCTATTCATTTTATCATGGACGGTAATTGGTGGTTTACTGCTTATGAATCTCTCTCTTGTTGTCGGTTGTTGCTATTGTCGACGAAATCCTGGAAGATCCTTAAGAAAAGCACACGAGGCCCATTCGTGGTCCGGGAATCTGAGAAGTTTTAGCTATGATGAACTTCAGGAGGCAACAAATGGATTTACTGATGAAATTGGGAGAGGTTCCTTTGGTACTGTTTATAAAGGGATGCTAAAGTCACTTCTTGGTGAAAAAGTACTCATTGCCGTGAAGAAATTGGAGAAGATGGTGGAAGATGGTGACAGGGAATTCAGAGCAGAACTGACTGTGATAGGAAGAACTCATCATAAGAATCTAGTTCAACTACTTGGTTTTTGTGACGAAGGATCACATAGATTGCTTGTTTATGAATACATGGAAAATGGTTCTCTTTCAAGCTTCGTTTACGGAACTCCGAGACTAAGATGGAATCAGAGGATCCAGATTGCATTGGGAATTGCTAAAGGGCTCATGTATCTCCACGACGAGTGCACCACACAGATTCTTCATTGTGATATTAAGCCCGGAAACATACTTCTTGATGGCGAATTCACCCCAAAGATCGCAGATTTTGGTTTGGCCAAACTTCTTAGGCACGATCAGACGAGGACTCTCACTGATATAAGGGGAACAAGAGGATATGTTGCACCTGAGTGGTTTACAAAGATGGCCGTCACGGTGAAAGTTGATGTGTATAGCTACGGAGTGATGCTATTGGAGACCATATGCTGCCGGAAACATGTTGATCTCCAGAAGATCAATGACTCGTCCTGTGTATTGGTCGATTGGGCTTATGATTGTTTCCTCGAACAACGATTAGACATGTTGGTGGTCGACGATGAAGACGCAAAAAGCGATATGAGGACTTTCGGAAAGATGGTGATGGTAGCATTGTGGTGTATTCAACAGAACCCTGTGCATAGGCCAACGATGAAGAAGGTGGTTCAGATGGTCGAAGGCACGGTCGATGTCGAAGAGCCCCCATCAGATTCTTCCTTTCATTGATTTGAAAATGTGTCACACACACACAAATATTATATATATGTGTGTGTGTGTGTGTTGATTTAATTTTTAGTGAATCAAATGTTTTGTTTTGGAGAAGCGATGGACATATATTTCATGTCAATTTGATTTTTCTCACTGTTTATGTCAATAACGGTACCCAGTTGTATCATTTTCCTTTTATATGGATGTTGTTATTCTTTTGTTTCTCCTTCTTAAATGGTTTAGTTGGGAAAAACAGATAAACGCATCATACTTAATTGTTAAGGTTTAATGTATATATCCCCCAGACTAATCAATCAACAATAACCCAAATACACACGCCGCTTTTATTTTTATAAAATATTTCAAATATTAAATCATAAAAAATAAGTGCGAGCAATTTCAAATAAATCTCAATTATCCATTTTGGATGGATGGTTGATTGAGATTCGACCTGTAAAATAAATAGTATATGTGTATTTTTACAGTTATACTTTAGTCATATGAATGCTTTTGCTTTTGAAATTTTAAATCTCAACTACCTATCATAAAAAAAAAATAAATGGTTGAGATTTGTTTAGATTTACTAGTAATGCTACATGTTTCTCTCTCTCTCTCTCTCTCTCTCTCTCTCTCTCTCTCTCTCTCTCTCTATATATATATATATATATATATATATATATATATATATATATATATATATATATATATATATATATATACAGAGTTATTAGACCGTCCAAGCTAATCTAAATCATCAATTTACAGAGTTATTAGACCGTCCAAGCTAATCTAAATCATCAATTTAGGTGGTGCAAGAGAAAGACAAAAAGTGAAATTTGTTTTTAAAATCAAATAAAAAATGTAAAATATTGGTTGTAATTGTTTCTTTTTTTAAATTTAAACTATCCATTTCTCATATAAATAATTTAGATTTATATGAATAGTTTAGAATGAATTGAAGTGCAACAATTGCTTTTTTTTTTCTCTAGGAGAATCTAGCAACTCTTATTCTCTCTTTCTCCCCACCTATTCTCTCAATTATGAGAGTCTAGTAACTCCCACCCAGTCTGTCGCATTCATCTCGCTATCAGACGTTTCGAGTAGGCATGAATAGTCCAATATACTTGATAGGTTAAATGTTGATCTATTCTTGCACATTTCAATCATCGATCAAATACATAAATGGATCAAGCATATACGTAATTTAGATCAATAGGCAAAAAAAATAGAGTACATGCAAGAAGTACATTTACAAGCAACTTATCTCAACCATTGATCTCAATTTTATATATAAAAATAAATAAGTTGGGGAATGAAAACCATCAATATATAAACTCTATCTAATCAATCTTAATCATCTAATCAAAAGCCTTAGGTGGTTGAAGGTGAAAATGTGCTATGTACTTTTTTGGAGGATATTATTGTCCCCGTGCATAGTTGACAACTCTAACAGTTGGCTCTAACAATTGTATGAACAACAACAACTAAGCCTTTTTACATACTATACAGGGTCGGATACATGGATTCTTTATTTCCACATAGCGTTATCATGTGTCATGTTAGCAGTTAATTCACAATAAGGTAGATCATTCTTTATTGTTTCTTTCCAACACTTTTGTGATCGTCTTCTACCTCTTTAATACTTTCAAAATCTAGTTTTTCATATATTCTTATAGGCTCTTCTTTTGATCTTCTTTATATATGTCTAAACCATCTTAAGCGACATTCTCTCATTTTATCCTCTATTGGTGTCACTCCTAATTTGTTTCTAATAACCTCATTATGTATACGGTCTTTTCTTTTATAACCACTCATCCATCTCAACATCTTCATTTTTATCATAGACATCTTTTTTACATGTTTATGATTAACTGCCCAACACTCAGATCCATAAAACATGACATGTTAAAGTATCTTCTTATCACAAAGAATACCTTATACTCCTCTCCATTTTAACCAACTAGCATTAATTCTATGCCTAACATCTCCATCAATTCTTCCATCACTCTGAAAAATTGACCCTAGGTATTTAAAACTTTTTTTTTTATGCAATGTATGCCAATTTTAATTTTTATATCCTTTGAAGTAACCAAATGATTAAACTTACATTCCACATATTTTGTCTTTGTTCTACTAAGTCGGAAACCTTTACTTTTTAATGTTTCTCTTCATAGTTCCAATTTTCTATTAACTTTTTCCTTAGACTCCTCCACTAGCACAATGTCATCTGCAAATAACATACACCAAGGTACTTTATATTTAATATGTTTTGTTAACTCATCAATCACCATTAAAAATAAATATGTACTTAAAGTTGATCCTTGATATAACCCAATATTAACTTCAAAGAAGTTTGTCATTCATTTATGAGTCCCCACACATGTTTTTGCACCATTGTACATGTCTCTTATAAGGTTTATGTATGTGAATAGGATACCTCTTTTTTTCAAGGTTCTCCAAAGAACCTCCCTCGGTACCCTATCGTAAGCTTTTTCTAGATTAATAAATATCATGTGAAGGTCTTTATTTTTTGCTCTCAAATGTTTCATAAGACGTCTCAAAAGGTGAATTGCTTCAACAGTAGATATGCTTGGCATGAATCCAAATTGGTTCTATGTTCGATACTTTTCTTAAACTATGTTCGATAATTATTTTCCATAATTTCATAGTATGGCTCATTAACTTGATACCCCGATAATTCGCACAATTTCGAATGTCTCCCTTGTTCTTGTATATGGGTATAAGTGTACTCGCTCTTCATTTCTCGGGTATCTTTCGGTTCTCCATATTTTATTAAATAGTCTTTTAAGCCAAGTGATTCATGTTCTCCTAGGATTTTCCAAACTTCTATGTTTTTAGTCCTACCGATTTACCACTCTTCATATGTTTAAGAGCCTCTTTGACTTCATTCTTTTAAATATGTCGGTAGAAATTGTAGTTTATATACTTTTTTTATTTGGCTAACTCTCCTAAGCTAATACTAATATATTTATTTTTATTAAAAAGCTTATAAAAATAATTTTTTCATCTATTTTTTATATCATCATTTGCCACTAAAATTTTTTTATCCTCGTCTTTGATGCATCTAACAAAATTATGATCTTTAGTTTTCTTATCTCTAGCCCTAGTTATCCTAAAAATATCTCTTTCACCCTCTTTTGAGTTGAGTTTTTTTATATAAATCCTCCCAAATTTTAATTTTTACTTCACTTACGGCTTTTTTTGTTTCTTTCTTTACTTTCTTATAAACCTTTAAAGTTTCACTAGTTTTCTTAACATAATGTAATTTGTAACATTCCCTTTTTGCCTTATTTTATTTTTCACTACTTCTTTGTACCAATAAGTTTCTTTTTGTGCTGGTACACATCACTTCCATTCACCGAACACATCTTTCGCCACTTTACTAATATGTATAACCATATTGTTCCACATATCACGATGTGTACCAATATAATTTCAAACATCTTCTTAAAGGACTTAAGGATTAATTCGCCCACAATAGAAAATTGAAAGAGTTTCGGTCACGACTTCAATTATCTGCTCTGTGAATCTTCTTTAAGACTTCCTAGAGAAACAGCTCCAACAAAAGGGTTAACATCAACATTCGATGTGAAAGAAACCCAAAAGGCAACAGTAAAGAAAAGTGAATGCCGACAATTGACGTGAGCAGGGAGATGAGAATGTAAAAGTATTCAACCAGAGAAGGCAAATGGTCCATGTAGACGCTTCCGTGCTGCCATTTGGCTGCTAGAACTTACTCTCGACCATGGATACTCCATGTGAGCCGAATACCGATATTCGGCAGTGGTTATGGTACTCGTGGACCAAATGTTCAGCGGCGGATCCCCATTATGAGAGGGTGGAGCAATCTTCTTACATCAAATTAATTGACATACATTTTTTTAAATATAAACTTTTAAAACCCACCTTACTGCCACAGCAAATGATGACGGATCTATACAGAGGGATAGGGAGGGGGTCCATAAATTTTGAAATTTTAAAATAAAACATACGTTTTATAGTAAATATATGATTGAGATTGATGCTTCGCCCCTCCTAACACGATGAAATACATAGAATAAATGGTTGAAATTCATGTTTCGCCCCCTTAACACAATGAAATATATGTCCGTCACCCCTCAATACTATTTTCTAGATCCGCACACATGGTATACTCCTTCGAGACAATTTATCAAAACACACTTGAAAGAATTGACGGTAGAATAGAAATACACCAACTTATGCATATTAACAACAGTGAATCTAAAAAATAAAAGTAACCCTAGACTCGCCCACGATAAATGTTCAATGAGACGCACACTGAAACGATCACTTCACTTATTTTATGTTCATGATACGCATGTCATAACACGGAGAACTTCACTTGAAAGGTAAATTTTCTAGTGATACACCCATTGATTCCTACTTAATACGCAAACCATTAATCTTGCATCAACAAATGCAATCTGCTTATTCCTGTCAATTGTTAATTAGGTCCGATTTCCATAAAATGAAACTAAAATACGTCCAGATATTCAACTAAGATAATACCTCTTATGAGCTGTATAAAACAAAGTTCATGATCTTACACCACATAATTGAGTCACTAAGATGGTCAAGTCAATATAGAGATCGGTATACAAGTAGATATAATTTATCTAGACTCAGCAAACTTGCAAACGGGGGATTTAGTTTCCCCGCCACTGAAATCTCGTGAATCATTTTCCACCAAACAGCACTTTTCATGCATTTCCCCAGGAAAATCAATCACAGAGAAGACCATATCGGCAATCCTGGTAGAGTGGCACCAGCATCGACGACGAAGACGTTGCCATTGACATACTCGGAAGAATCGTGGATCAGATAGCGAACAAGTGATGTCAATGCCGGATCCGAGGTGCCCAAAGTCCGCAAAGGAACGGTTTTACTGGTGCAGATGTCGAGCCAATCTTTCTTCATCAGACCAGCAGTGATCTCGGACTTGAAAATCCCGGGACTGATGGCGTTGCACCTAATGTTGAACTTCCCCAGCTCTAAAGCCAAAGTCTGTTTGACAAGAACAAGGAACTCAAATTCCCACTTAAGAAATACTTTCACAAAGCCCTGCACCCTCCAGGTAGGGAGAACCCGTGCAACCCTGAACCAACCTGACCCGGGTTGGGCCAGAAAAACCCGACCCAATCAGGTTCAGTTTAGGGTATGAGGGCAAGTTGCCCCGACCTCCCACTATGTGTGTATAAAAGCAGCACAAATAAAGCCAAGGAGTGACAGTGTTTATACTGTAATAATACCTTTGTGAAGACATTTACTCCAGCCTTTGATACACCATACGCCATTGCTCCCGGCAATGTTCCACGGTTCAGGCCGGTGATAGACGCGATGTTGATTATCGAACCTTTAACCTTTGCTTCGATCATAAGCTTGCAGACACATTTGGACACCAGCCAGGTTCCTCTTAGGTTGGTATTAACTGTTTGATTCCATTCCTTCTCACTCAAATGTAAAGGAGAACAGATGGTACCTACATGGGGAAAAGGAGCCGTAAGTCAATCTCTCTCTCTCTCTCTCTCTCAAACAACCCCTTTAATTTAAGGGTATCCGATCTGGGTATCCGGGTAGGAGTAAGGGTACTAAAGGTTGGAATCAGACCCAGAGCAGCAGTACATTGTGGCAACTCGTAGAAATTCTCTTGGAGTTTTGTTAGTTTTTTCTTTTACTTTTTGTTCAAGATGTGTCCGAGCACGGGTACGGGTGCCAAGATGTGTCCGAGCACGGGTACGGGTGCCAAGATTCACTCTCAACAATGACTGGAACAGATCCAAATCCGATGACCAAAAAAGTTTAATTAATTTGGATCGGTTCGGCTTTCTAATCCTCACCGAATCACTTCGAGGAACAGAATTCAAAAGACGAACAGCAGAGTCAGGAATTCGATAAATCAAGATCAAGAGGGTCGAGAGAGTAGACCTCTAACCCCAGCATTATTGAGGAGGACGTCGATCCTTCCGAACACTGCCCACGCCTTGCGGACGGCTGCATCGATGGAGTCCTCGTCGGCACTGACGTCCATCTGGATGGCCGCAGACCGGCTACCGGAAGCGGAGATATCTCCGCATAGGGATTCCAGGAGCTGGGTTCTGCGGGCCGCAGCGACAACGTCGCAGCCGGCCTTGGCGAGGTCGAGGCAGAATTCACGGCCAAGGCCGGACGATGCACCGGTTACCAGCACCACCTTCCCCTCCAGACGCCTCCATGGCTCCCCCGACTCCATTAATTCTCTATGCTCTCTCTCACTCTCTTTCTCCCCTCCCTCCAGGAGACAGCGTGGGTATTTATGCCGCAGAGAGAAGCCTCAGGGCATTGTTGGTATCTGAGAATACGTTGGCGCGAGATGCGAATGCCAGGAGTTGTATTGCAATTACGTGATCGTTCTTGCTCTTTGGATCTATGGGCGCTGTTTTGGGTTGAGTTGGTTCTGGCGTCCCCCAAGAGAAAACCGGCTACATAGCAGGAGCTCCAACTCCCATCCATGTTCAGGTTGACCTGTTTCAATTAGGAATAATTACGAGCAACACGATTACAAACTAAAACGCAAAATTGCCGATGAGTTTTCTTTTTGACAAAAAACATGTGCGTGGATATATATATATATATGTATATATATATATGGGTAGGTGGGTATATATATATATAAGTTTGTTCACCTAACAGCGTGTCAATAAATTTGTTCACGTAACAGAGTGTCATGTCCCAGGTCAACGAACCCGGAGTGTGACACAGAGTAACATGAGAAAAGCAAACCTAGTTGACTTGATCTGTTTTTGACATGAAGACAATCTTATACACGAGTGCTAGCCCAGTTAACTGGTTTGGAGCTCACCTCCGAATTCAAGCTGAATCCAAACTCATTTAGTTAGAACCATAACAAAAGGAGATTAATTGACCGCTGGATTAAAGTCGAGTTTTGATGAATCCGTTTCAAGCCGGGATAAAGGAGGATAGTTGTGCTATGCTTTCTATAGCGTAAAACTTTGTCGGACTTATTTATCATATATTCTACAAATTATTATGAAAACAGAGAATACATGTAGCTGACCTGTCTACTATGTGAAAAAGCTTAGTTGTTGTTATTGTGATGTGAAAAAGCTGACCTGTTATTGTTATAGCGTAAAACTTTGTCGGACTTATTTGATGAATTTGGCTCTAAATACGAATTATGATGGGATCCCAAACCCAGTTAAGTGGTTTATATACGAGAGTATAAGCCAGGTACCCGAGTACCGGACTCTTTCCCCTTTCGCAAACTTGACTTTATCGCACCCTCATGTCGAACTTATGACCTCTTTTAACTTCAAGGTTTTTGCGTTAGCCCTCTAGCGAGAGTCGCTGCTTCGGATCCTCCCGTTCCCCAAAAAGTGCGCACGCGGTGTTCATTTCAATCTTGTGGGCTGGGTGCGCACAGACTCCAAGCCCATTACTGATACCGCATGTTCCGGGTACGTAGCGCCAATTTATAAAATAATTCACCAGAACCGACCTAAACTGTGTGCTTGTATCTACTCACATGGACGAAAATTTCGGGTCGTGTTCTAAATAATCGACCTGAGAATACAAAAAGCCGTGACACGAATATAACACGAAATTGTTGGCGATTTCAGACATCATGTATCTCTTTCCCTACACGAAGATGACATAAAAATTCCATTTTACATTGGCTCGAACTGGTTCCATTTTATATTCGAGTTGACCTGCCTTTGGCATGAAAACTAACCAAAACACGAAACTGTCACCCCTTCATGGATCTACCCAAAGTTTTCGCAAGTTTTGAAGGTTTTATTTTGTTACAATTAAAGGTCGAAGCCTACACATGCATGCACCCTCCGAGAATCGAACTCACCAACTGCGAGCGGGCGTGAAAGAGCCCCATTAGAGAGCTAACACTCTTGATTCTAAGGTTAGGTAACAAGCAACACGGTTCGACACGCAAATACTACCCGAAAAGCACATGATGGCTTTTAAGACATGATGTCATGCATGTCATCATGTCCATGACGACGGCATAGCTCGTACGGAATGGGCCCCACATAGGACCCTGGTGGGTCCCATGGGACAACAAAACGGGTCCGCTAACTGATTGGGAAGCCCACTGACCCGGCCCATGATAGCCACCTGGGCGGGCAATTTAAGAATGAAATGGTAACCGACACGAACTTGGTCACGGTTGAACACGAATGGGTTGTGTAACTGGTCCACCAGGGCTTGGAACTGTTTTCACTAGAACAAGAAATGACATGACATGATCACAACCTCAAACACGAAAGGGCTGCAATATAACAACAACTTGACACAGACACAAACCCAAAAAGTCCCTATTATATTCGACCCCGTTAGTACATACTCACCCAGAGTAACATGGAAAAAAATCAGTTCATGTTCGGGTTGGTCGTTTGTTGCATAAATAAGAAACGACATGACATGAATATGACCTGGAACACGAAAGTGCCACCCCCATGGAGTGTCCACAGTTTTGGATCATAGAGCATTCCAGGTACCGCTTAGTCCTAAGAATGTTAAAGGAGTAGAATTTGAATCCAAATCTAACGTGAGTTTGAATCTAATTAGTCAAATTTATCGGTCAATAAATTCTACATTGTATAAACTTTCCTGATACTGAAGAAAGCAAATACATGGGCGTGTGGTGCTTAATGTGGAGCTTGAATCACTCTTATAGATTCCCAAGAATTTTATATGTACCTCATTTGAAGAGGGTATAATTGTATATTTTTCTAAAAAGGCTCACTCAATTGAGCAGGGTGTTTAATCCCTTGTTTCTCATGATTCAACACTTTCAACTACGAACCATTGCCCTCCATTATGATTCATTATTCTATTATTCAAAACTACCCTCCACCAATTCAAACTACTGTCACAACCATTAAAAGTACTTAAAGTACCATAAAGCAATCTATATATGATGATTCTGACAACAATGACAATTGTTTTGATTGATGAAGACTTTGGTTAGTGAAATAGTAAAAAGTGGTGGAAAACAAGGGTTAGTGGTTGAAGTTTTATAATATAGGATGTCTTAGTTGCATAATCGTGTTTGGTACATAGTCTTGCATAAATATTTCTGTATTCAATCTTTAAGATCAATCATGGAGATTCAAATCATTTTGCATTAAATGTATGTATAAAAGTATAATGATACATTTGATTCAAATCTCCACTTAAGGTAAAAATATTCGTATAAGACTATACACCAAACACCATTATGCAGCTAAAACTCTCTCTCTCTCTCTCTCTCTCTCTCTCTCTCTCTCTCTCTCTCTATATATATATATATATATATATATATATATATATATATATATATATATATATATAGATATAGATAAATAGATACATAGATAGATAAATATATAAATAGGTAGGTAGATAGGAAAGCTTGATTGTGCAACCTCTGAAACATACATACTAATGTCTACTATTTATTTTTAGGGCATGTGTACGAAGAAATATAATAAACATCATTATTATACTCATGCCCTCAAAGGTAAATGTTAGACATGACTATATGAGTATATATGTACAACAAGTTATAGGATCCTCTCTCTTTCTCTCTCTCTATATATATATATATCTTACCTCTTGTGCTTTAATGTGGTTATTCCTGCACTTGATTATTCTAAATTTACTCTTCCATTCCCAAGAAGTTCCATACTATCACGATGGAAGTCATCCACCCTACACGAACCTTGAAAAATAAGGAGAAAATGTAGATCATGGTTTGAGGTGAGTATAAGAGCATCCACGATGTAAACCGTGGGCTATCATATGAGAGTTTGCTCCCAAAAAGATCACACGTGACCTATAAGGCTATAACACATTGCCCACTCTGAAACCGTCGGCCATCTTCCTCACCCTAAATGAAGTTAAACCTACCACTGAAGATAGGCTAAAAAAAGGAGCTGTGAAATAGGTCAGGTCGTATAGCTTTGTGTATAAAGAAAACACCAAATATATACTTGCAATCAAGGGCTCAACGATAAAGCATGCATTAGAGAAACTATTTTTCAAGTAAACGAGTAAGATCAATACATTTCTCAACTAAATTTACACAAATTGTTTTAGATTAATGAACTTTCTCGTGTTCAACAACAACAACAAAAACTAAGCCTTTTCCCATACTAGACGGGGTTGGCTACATGGATTCTTTGTTTCCACAGATCCCTATCGTGTGTCATGTTAGCAGTTAACTCACAATAAGCTATATCATTCTTTATTGTTTCTTTCCAACACTTTTGTGGTCGTCTCCTACATCTTTTAATACTTTTCAAATTTAGTTTTTCATACCTTCTTATAGGTTCTTCTTTTGATCTTCTTTCTGAAATGTTCAATTCATATATATTCTCTTTGAGATGGGTGAAGCCGTGAACACGAAACAACCCAATTGGTATGATCCTCAAACAGGCTCAGCTTGCGATTGCAACCTTATGCACACTGTTAATTTGGAAGACCTTCACTAAGTATAAGTAATTAATGCAACCAGTGTATTTCACTAATGCATTTTAATATAACTAAACTAACTAGTACTACAATGACTATTCTTGTTTAGCCAACTTGTTAGCACATGTACATTCAGCCTTAAATACGTTCTACTTGTTCTTTGTGTTACAAATCAAGTTTAACTATATGTAATTACGCTCGAACCCGAAATTGCAGAAGACAGACTCATCGATGTGAAATCGGAGAAGAGAAATTAGAACAGTGCGTGAAAATACTGAATTAAGTTGTTGTTTCTTGATCCAAAAGTTAGTTTTGGGTTTTGGAGATTAGATCCATCAAACCAAAATTGTGCTACCGTAAGTTATGTTAGTTCATTAGTACCTCAATTGGTTGCGTGAACCATGCTAACGTTCAAGGAGAAGTGGCTCAACACAAATTGAGGCCTAACACAAAATAATGAATTGGAGTCTTATTATACAAAACAACAACAACAACAACTAAGCCTTTTCCCATACTAGACGGGGTCGGCTACATGGATTCTTTGTTTCCACAGATCCCCATCGTGTGTCATGTTAGCAGTTAACTCCCAATAAGCTAGATCATTCTTTATTGTTTCTTTCCAACACTTTTGTGGTCGTCCTCTACCTCTTTTAATACTTTCCAAATTTAGTTTTCTAACCTTCTTACAGGTTCTTCTTTTGATCTTCTTTCTATATGTCCAAACCATCTTAAATGATGTTCTCTCATTTTATCCTCTATTGGTGTCACTCCTAATTTGTTTCTAATAACCTCATTATGTATACGGTCTTTTCTGGTATGACCACTCATCCATCTCAACATCTTCATTTCTGTCACAGACATCTTTTGTATATGTTGATGATTAACTGGCCAACACTTAGAACCATAAAACATAGCAGGCCTAATTGCTGCTCTATAATATTTACCTTTTAATTTTAATGGTATCTTCTTATCACAAAGAATACCTGATGCTCCTCTCCATTTTAACCAACCAACATTAATTCTATGTGTAACATCTCCATCAATTCTTCCATCACTTTGAAAAATTGACCCTAGGTATTTAAAACTTTCCTTTTGGGGAATGCAATGTGTGCCAATTTTAATTTCTATATCCTCTGAAGTAGCCAAATGATCAAACTTACATTCCATATATTCTGTCTTTGTTCTACTAAGTCGGAGGCCTTTGCTTTCTAATGTTTCTCTCCATAGTTCCAATTTTCTATTAACTTTTTCCTTAGACTCCTCCACTAATATAATGTCATCTACAAATAACATACACCAAGGTACTTCATCTTGAATATGTTTTGTTAACTCATCCATCATCATTATAAATAAGTATAGACTTAAAGTTGACCTTGATGTAACCCAATATTAACTTCAAAGAAGTTTGTCGTTCCTTCATGAGTCCTCACACATATTTTTCCACCATCATACATGTCTCTTATAAGGTTAATATATGTCAATGAGATACCTCTTTTTTCCAAAGTTCTCCAAAGAACCTCTCTCGGTACCCTATCATAAGCTTTTTCTAGATCAATAAATATCATGCGAACGTCTTTCTTTTTTGCTCTAAAATGTTCCATAAGATGTCTCAAAAGGTGAATCGCTTCAATAGTAGATCTGTCTGGCATAAATCCAAATTGGTTCTCTGTTGTACTTCATATTTATCTTAACCTACTTTATGTATGTCAATATGATACATCTTCTTTTCTAAGGTTTTTCAAAGAACCTCCCTCAGTACCCTATCATAAGCTTTTTCTAGATCAATAAATATCATGTGAATTTTTGCTCTAAAATGTTTCATAAGATGTCTCAAAAGGTAAATCACTTTAACAGTAGATCTGCCTAGCTAGTCTGACTCATTAACTTGATACCTCGATAATTCACACAATTTTGAATGTCTCCCTTGTTCTTATATATGGGTATAAGTGTACTTGCTCTCCATTCCTCGGGCATCTTTTGGTTTTTCCATATTTCATTAAATAGTCTTGTGAGCCAAGTGATTCTTATTTCTCCTAGTATTTTTCAAACTTCTATAAGAATATTATCTGGTCCTACCGATTTACCACTCTTCATATGTTTAAGAGCCTCTTTGACTTCATTCTTTTGAATGCGTCGGTAGAAATTGTGGTTTATATACTTTTCTGAGTTGGCTAAATCTCCTAAACTAATACTAACATCTTTATTTTCATTAAAAAGATTATAAAAATAGTTTTTCCATCTATTTCTTATATCATCATTTGCCACTAGAATTTTTTCATCCTCGTCTTTTATGCATCTAACATAATTAAGATCTTTAGTTTTCTTATCTCTAGCCCTAGCTATCCTAAAAATATCTCTTTCACCCTCTTTTGAGTTGAGTTTTTTATATAAGTCATCCCAAATCTTAGCTTTTGCTTCACTAACGGCCTTTTTTGCTTCCCTCTTTACTTTCTTATAAGCTTTTAAAGTTTCACTAGTTTTCTTAGCATAATGTAATTTGAAACATACCCTCTTTGCCTTGATTTTATTTTGTACTACTTCACTCTACCACCAAGCTTCTTTTTGTGCCGGTACACCTCCCTTAGATACTCCTAACACATCTTTCGCCACTTTCCTAATATGTACAGCCATATTGTTCCACATATCATAGGGTGTGCCAACATAATTCCAAACATCTCCTTGAAGGACTTTCTGTTTAAATATATCTTCTTTCTCGCTTTTGAGGTTCCACCATTTAGTCCGAATAGCTCGATGCACTCTTTTCTTCTTTGTCTATTTTTTTATTTGTAAATCCATAACTAAAAGTCGATGTTGGGTGGTTAAGCTTTCTCTTGGAATTACCTTACAATCTTTACAACACTCTCTATCTTTTTTTCTACAAATAAAGTAATCAATTTGTGTTTGTGATAAGCCACTCTTATAAGTAATTAAATGTTCATCTCGATTTTTGAAGATTGTATTAACTATAAAGAGATCAAATGACATAGCAAAATTTAAAATCTCCCTACCTTCCTCGTTTATATCCCCAAAACCAAAGTTTCCATGAATCCCTTTATATCCTAATGTCTCTTTACTGACATGTCCATTTAAATCTCCTCCTAAACAAATCATCTCCCTTTGTGGAATCTTTTGAAACACCTTATCTAACTCTTCCCAAAAAACTGTCTTTATACCATCTTCTAGTCCTACTTGGGGTGCGTAAGCACAAACTATATTCAAAACCTCTGCTCCTAACACTAATTTCAACATCATGATTCAGTCACCATATCGTTGTTTGTCTTCTACACTCTCCTTTAAATCTTTATTTATGATAATGCCAACTCCGTTTCGAGCCTTTTCTTTACCTGAGTACCATAATTTAAAACTTGTATCCTCTATCTCCTTTGCTTTTTCTCCAACCCATTTTGTCTCTTATAAACATAGAATATGAATCTTTCTCCGAATCATAGTATCTACCACCTCCATTAGCTTACCCGATAATGTTTCAATATTCCAAGAACCAATACGAATCTTATTATCTAGGACTAGCTTCCTTACCTCCCGCATCCGTCCATAATCAAAATGCGGAGACCCTCTCTGAAAATTTTTCACTACATTCGGGCGGCAATGTAGCAGGACTAACTTCTTTACCCACACCTGTCCATGATGTGGGAACCCTCTCTACAATTGATTCACTACATTCGGGCGAAAATGTAGTGGTCTTTGCTTACTTCTTACTGCATTCGGGCTCTGCAGCACGTCGCTAGGCGGGGACGCCCCAAAGCAATGCTCATAATTTTTGTAATCCATGTTGTAAAAATCTGACGAAGTTTTACGCTGGCTGTCGGAAGCCTAACACAACCGTCCTCCTTTATCCGGGCTTGGGACTGGCAATGCAAGGGTGATCCCTTACATGGGTGGAGTTTAGAGTCTTATTATACATGGCGTAGAAATTTGGAGACCTACACTATCAAGTATGGCAATTTTTAGGACCTAAAACTTTTCGAGGCCTACAGCGGTTTGTGACACTTGTGGTCTCCTGAGTTCATAGTGTCAATGCCATTTCAACAAAATTGATGTGTGCACACCTTCCATACACCATCTTTTAATGTGATTTCGATTTTGCTTCTATTAAAATCTAAAAATTATTTTCCATCATCCCACACTATTTCTTTAGTGACCTACGACTTCAAGCTTGATTGAAAGCACGATGCTAAACCATCCACCATCCCAATAGTATTTTGAATCCAATTAAAAAAAGAGAGAGAAAAAGTGGAAGAAAAGGAAAAGAGAAAATAGGGTGATTCAAAGAGAGTTTCAGTGATTTGGTGTGGTATTTTATTGATTTGATTTATCTTTTGTTGTTTATCTGATGTATTGATTTTTTTCTAATCGGAATCAAAACAAAAAATGATGTCATGTTCTCGACTCAAGATGCAGCACAGACGCATCTCCCTAACGAGTGAGACCTAACTCAACCGCGTCTCTCTGTTGGTAGGAGATGCGTCTGTATGTTGGTAGGGAACGTGGTTCAACCATGTCTCTTCTTGTTTTGTGCAATGTTCATAAAAATAAGTTCATATTTTCTTGATTTTCTTCTTCTTTGATTCTTATTGTTCATCTTTTTCTTGTTATTAGTTTCATTTTTCTTATTATTGATTATTTTTTCTTTCTCTTCGATAAGATTCATAAGAGTATGCATTGTATAGCTGTACTGAAGACAACAATGCTAAAAATGAATGAAATGTTGATCGCTGGAGTAAAGAGATCTGATAAGAGGAAGAGAGAGACCCTTGTAGGAATTGAATGGAAGATGTGAGAGAAAGTGATAAGGAGTAATTTCAATATTTTTGAAAAAAAAAATGTTTGGATAGTGGAAAAGGTGTGCAAATAGTAATCCTTCATTTCAAAGTGGCCTGCAAGGGATGAAATTAGTTTCCTTAAGCTGGAGAATCAATTTTAACCAAAACTGAACTGAGCTAGAAACTTTCCGAAGCTGAACCATTGGAATTTTACCCGAAACTGGGACGGAACCAGGTCTCAGTCCCCAGTTCTGGTTCCACCTTCCATAAAACTGGTCTCGAACAGGAACCAGGTTCGGTCACTTTTATTATTTTTTAAATAAATTCTATCTTTTATTTTTTCTACAGGTTGGGACTCAAACTGGAACAGAAAATCGATGGTTTTGAACAAAAACCAAAATCAACCTGGTCTTGGTTCTTGATTCAAGGAGAATCAAAACCAAACATGTCTATTTGAACATACTGTAATGCTTATAGAGGTTTCCGTGAGGAGATCAACACATTCATAGAAAAAGAAATGACACTTGTAAAGAAATGTTTTATAGAAACTATGGTTTCTTTTTTGGTACAATGAGAATTAAGCTTTTTTTTCTTTTATTGGATGGATCGATTACATGAATTCTTTGTTGTAATTATTAATTCTTTAACTATTAACCCAGCAAAAGCTAAATCATTCTTAATTATTTTTTTCATTTTTTAACATATTCACCGTCTAATTTAGATGAATTCTTTGTTTTCACAACAAGGTTCAATCCTTGGATTATTTTATTTCGGTCTTCATCTTTTTAACCTATTCAATATCTAATTTCTCACACTTTCTTATTAAAACTTCTTCAATCTAGAGAAATTGTAGATGCTTAGAAAGATTTGATAATTTGTTTCGAACGACTAACCTGTCATCTTCAAAAGGTTATGTTTTTCCAAGTTCCTTATGTTTTGGATGCTGATCTTCGACTTAAAATCTATTACAACAATTATATCGCGTCGTGCCTCAACGTCTGTGTCTGTGTTTTTGTTACCTGCACACACACACATGTTCCTTTCATAAATAAGCATTCCTTCAGCAGGCACCACGTGTTCGACCAGGTCAATGTGGGATCCACCTTGATGACACTCAGTCACATGCACAAAAGACAGCCTGCACATCGATACCCATCACAAAGATAGGTCCTGTGTGTGTGTGTTATCGACGACTGTGTGCATGCACGTGCATGTGTGTAGGTGTGCCCGTGGCCGATCAAGCGAACTGCTTATTCAACCATTTAAAATGGCGTGAACCATGTATAATAGTCATGAATTTAATGTCGTGTAAACTTTTTCATCCTATGTCAAAATAAGGCCTTGAAGGAGTAAGAGACCAGCATGCAAAAGACACATATATCTAATTATGTGATGGAAGATAACTGTGTGGGTGTGTGTTTCTTTATGCACTGGCGTATGTTTCTTTATGTGTGTGTGTGTGTGCACGTGCATGCGCACGCATACTGCTTTGATAAGGTGTTAAAGGGGTGTGATATCGATATGCAAATGATTCATATAATGCATTGATGTCATGGGAGATGAAGAAGATCTAAGTAGTTTGTGTGTTGTACAAGGCTCTACAAGCACACCAAAGGAGTGAGCTACTAATTATGTGTATCAACGAGTGCGCCCATATGCAAGAATCATGTCATGCAAGCCAAAGAAGCTCAGCCCCTCATGGACTCAATTATTGAGATCACTTAATCATCGAATGTTAGGAACTTAGAGTATTCTCTCTCACGAAGAAGAAGTCTCTCTCACGACGAAAAAGGAGAAGAAGAAGAAGAAGAAAAAGAGAAGATACATTTCCTTTTTATAGTCTTCAATGCCGAAAGTGAAATATATTGTTGACAGGATGCCTAATGTATGGGACATTCTTACTCCACACTTAAGGCTGCTCCTGCTCCTCCTTCTCCATGATCCAACTTACCTATTTGCCTGTTATGTGTACACTATTTACAAAGGTTAGACTATACTAAACTTTGGGATCCTGGCCAACTATGACATGCTCATTATACCCGTGCCAGAGTTATAGAGAGAGAGAGGAAAACAGGATCATACCCACCTCTGACATGCCTAATGATGTTAACCTATTCATTTTTGGTAGCACGAGTGTAGTTTAAAAAATTAGAGTTTTTAAAAAACTACGAAAGATAATATTATTAGACTCCTGTGTCGAAAAACAATGATCGAAGACGAGTAAATAGCATTAGTGGTGAATAAAATCTAATCAATATAATATATATATATATATATATATATAGAGAGAGAGAGAGAGAAAGAGAGAGAGAGAATGATTGAGGGAACATGGATTTAGCATCCCCATGCATCATGATGATGTATCTAATCTATAGCATAAATTCAAAAAGCAAAGTAGTTGTTTTTGAATTTGAAAAGTAAAATATACATTTGTATTTTAGTATTTTGAATTTGAATGTTAATCATTCGATCTATTTAATTGGATAGTCTACATTTGGTGCATTTGTGTACTCATGATGCATGGAACATTAAATACCACATATAATATAGAATATATTATTCCAATAGCGTCAACTGCATTCTACCCAACTGATCTTTACCTCGTCTGCAAAAAATTTCTAGGTCTAACACTGTTATGATGTAATGGGGAATGAAGCCAAACGCACGCCCAGGTATCGAACTCATAACCTTCAGCTCGTGGGTTAGCCAGGTGAGCCAGTTATTGCTCGTTATGAACTAATATTGCATCTTTAGTATTATAAATATTGTAAATAATCGTTTCATGCTAATTTTACTTTTTTAATCACGCTTGGTGAAAGGGAAGGGTTTGTGTTATGCAGTTGACAACTATAAAACTTTTCTTGGGTCTTTTTATGTAAGATGGAAGCTTTCCAGTGCTAATGAGTTCACCCTCTACTTAAAGGCTTGGTTAAATTTAAGGTTAAGACATACAAAGCGCACTCACCCGGCTACGATCGACTCACAAGTTGAAGATCATGAGATCGTACCGAAAATGAAAAAATAAGGTTAAGAAAGATCTGTTTTATGGCTTCACTGGTCTGTTTCTAATCACAAGCATGAACAGAGAAGGGTACATGAGTTACTTGCACGGTGAGGAGATTGGGATCATTCTTTTTCAACAGTTTTATCTAAATTAAGAATATGGTAGTGATTCTTTCATCCATATTGATCGATCTAAACTTGACCATAGTGTTACATTGGAATTATGTCTTGAATAAGAAATTTTGTATTTTGTTGAGATTGGTTTTTGTTTGAAGAAACTTAATTTGTTTAGAGTTTTCATTGGATTTTTTATTTTATCACGAATTTTGTTTCTTAATTTGTTATATTATTTAGAGCTCCTTGAGTTGAGAAACCCAGTTATCTCTTCTTTTTTGAGTTTTTCCTGTTATAATCTATTATAAGTATTATAATTTAATGTGGTACTCGATCATTGTAAAAGTATATGTACTTATGAGCAATTGAAATTGAAAAAGCATTTACGAAGAAATTACCAATAAACACACACACACGCACGCACATGTGCCTCACGGGAATTGAACTCCCGGGCAAGGCCTTCAAAAAGCCCTACCAGTTGAGCTAATGGTCTTGGGTGCATGTTTATGTTTATTTCAAGCCTTTGCCAAGCTAATTCTCTGGCTGGGCTGTAGTTGAGCCCTATACAAGCTATCATTCAACAGGCCGAGGATCTTAGACTCAAAGCTTTACCCGGTTTTGAACCAGTCTGGCGGTTCCAACAAGAACCAAATTGAGCTACGAACCGGCTGAAACCAAAATGAGTCAAATCAGAACAGAGACTGAGAGCCACCCAGAACCTAAACCAGGCCAGAACCGGATCAGTTGTTTCATATTTTCTCGTTTTTTTAAATTTTAAATCTTTTAATGACTTTTTCCGGTTATGGGCAGTTTACATCTCGAATAGGAATCAGAACTGACAATCTCAAATCAGAATCGGGACCAGCCTTGTTTTGTTCAGCTTCGATTTCTGGTTCAAGATTTGAATCCACCGGTTTCGGTTTACCTAGAGCTAGCCATTTCTAATTCTAACTCCTTGAAGAACAGCTTCTCTTGTGTTTTAAGCAAAAAAAACTTTAACCCAATCACAAAACCTGCAAGCTTATGCTTAACTGATGAAATCTTATCATGAACCACAGTAAGTTATAATTATTGGACAATTAATGACATTATTAACAACCAATTAGAAGGCTAATATCACAGAAATGAAAGGCACTACACAACTAAGAATTCATGTAACTGATCCCCAAGACAGAAGGCATCAACAGTCAAATTAAATCAGCCATGAAGCAACAGCGCAGATTCAGCTGAAAGAACTGGCAGTCTAATTAATTATTGCTCGTTTTAGGCCTCTCACGGTCATAATGAATCATATATTTAACCACTGCTTGCTCGAATTTATGCTGATTTTTGCAGAATAAGTCACAAATAACTATAAGTTAAAGAAGACGTTTGTGTAATACGGAAATTTGCTTCTTACTGTAATTTGCTTACTGTTAAAAAAACGTTTGTGTAACACTAATAATAAGAGATAAAATGGGAGATACACGGTGAAGGTGTTAATTTAGACATGTAACTCTAATGATTCCTCTCTCCTTTGTCACGAAGAAGTGATCAAAGGCCGAAGGACTAAACCACAGCTTTTGGTCACTGTGCAGGTAAAATTCCCAGCAGTCACTTCTTTGTAGAACCATAGGGTTCCCCTCATCTTTTGACAGATTAAAGAGAGAAAGAGTCATAAAGTGACTAAAGCAAGAGAGGAAAAAAAGATGATTCTCTCTCTCTCTCTCTCTCTCTCTCTCTCTCTCTCTCTCTCTCTCTCTCTCTCTCTCTCTCTCTCTACTGACTGGGATTAAGAGGGCCAAGTTGGAAGTTAAAGTATTGGATTGTGGGGTTTCTGCTTTACTCACTGTTCCTCCCTTCGCCTGTGAAATCTGTTCTGTTGAATCGATTGACCAATTTGGATTGTGGAGTTTGTCAAACTCGCTCATATATATCCACACGTACAAACATAGAACGTATGTACAGATGTGTAGATATACCTAGAATGATTTGGATCTTGCTCATTATCAATGTTGTTTACTCATATCAAACTCGCTATCTTTTGGAGTGTCATAATTTTGTCCTCCATACTTTTAAACTTTTTAAATTATACTTATATCAGAAAAAACAATAGATAAACATTGAACAGAATCCGATTTATATATATATAATATATATAAACATAGAGAGAGAGAGAGAGAGAAATGACTTTTAGAACTGTAGTTCCAATCAAGTTCTCTGAAATTTCAAGGTAAAGATATATACTTTCTTTTTGTTTTTGTAGAGATTGATCATCCTTTTCTTCGTAGTGGAACCGAAAAGACCCCGTTACTGCCTAGTAATAACATTATATTACAGAAGTGCAGTTCCAATCATGTTCTGTGAAGTTTCAAGGTAAAGATATAAAAAAATGAATTCGTTTTGTTTTTGAAGAAATCTAGTCCTCCTTTTTCTTCGTGGTGGAACCAAAAAGACCCGGTCCTGGTCCGGTAACGACGCTATGTTACAGAATTTAGACCTAAACACGTCCCCGGAAATCCAGGTTAGGGATAGCAATTTCATGTTTCTGGTTGTACTCTACAGTGTTATTTCGTGTTAAAAGCAGGTCAACCTGAACATCATCTGATCTTTTTTTATATTACTTTGGATTAATATGAAAACGTACTTTTCTGATGGTGATCTTGTCGTGTTTTCCTCTTTGTTTTGAGCTGTACTGGAGTCATAAATAGGTCCACTTAAACGGAAACTTTTCTAGGTTACTTTTGGCAGAAACAAAACACAAACTCATGAGTCGTGTTCGTGTTCTGTTTTCGTGTTGTATCTTATATTTTCACCGTTACTCAATGCTTGGCGATAATGCAATATTTCACAATGTCAGGGGCATTTGCATGCCATTGCGAGCATAAAAGCCAAGAGAGAAAGCAGGCACCAGGCATGGTAAGAAAGATAACTCACTAGAGAGAGAGCTGTGTGAGTCGATGAAGATGATGACGAAGTGGTCGTGCTACCCTCTATCGGGAGTGGTTCGGCCGAAGCGAGTCTGGCGATTCCTTCGTGCCCTCTCGGAGGCTCTTCACCCCCTCTTGCGGCTTCGCGGCCGCCGGAGGACAGAGGCAACCGCGATTTACAGGTCATGTGCCTACTTGCCGCCCTCTCACGTGCTTCCAATCCAGTACGGCGTCGTGGAAGGCATGTACAAGACCCATGACGCCCTCTTCTACTACGATTCTAGCTGGAATTCTGCTTTCTTTCCTCCAGCAGACGACGTCATGGACGATGGAGAAGATGAAGAAGCAGAGGTCGCTCAGGGAAAGCCTGTGGAGAGTGCAGAAGCCGGAGAGATCGACCGTCTGGCCGACGTGTTCATTGAGAGCTTCCACGAGAAGTTCCGGCTGGAGAAGCAGGAGTCGTACCGGTTATTCCAGGAGATGCTGGCCAGGGGCGTTTAGGTAGATGCAGTGTCCACTCAGGGTTACTTTAGTCTTTCTGTGTTTTCTTTTATTTTTTCTTTTGTGATGATCGATTTGGATTTTAAGAGAAAAACAGCGCCAGCGGCTAACCTCTTTTGTAAATGAAAAGCTCTCCTTCACTTCGTTTCCATTTTGTTTTTGTTTCGTGATCAGCTTTGCCCTCGCCTTTGTGAAAAATTACAAAAGCCCCTTATCGGCATTGTAGAAAATTTTAGCCCATAGCCAAGACCATGCGCTATATGCTTTGGCCGACGGTGAGACAGTCAGCTATGTTTGAGTGACATAATATATATATATATATAATATAAAGTGATTGGATCATGTTCATCCATTGTTTTTATAATATGAGTATAATAATATTAATTTCCTTTTTTGGAAAACTTATAAATTATATTCATATTATCAAAAGGTAACATGATCAGATAAGCGAGCATATAACAGGTGAGCATAATCCGCTATATATATATATATATATATATATATATATATATATATATTGAAAAATTGATTGTGAAACCTGTAATACTAATTTACTTTTAAGGGGTATAAGTGTCATTTGAAAAATTGTAAGCATTTAAAAAATATAAAAACCATCATCCTTGTCTTTCAAGTGACAAGTGACAAGCCCCACTACATCTATTGCAATGTGCTTATGATGTTTCAACTATAATAACAATTGATAACCACCTTCCCTACATATATATGTGTGTGTGTGGAGGGAGAGAGGGAGCTAGCACAAACTAGCCAACATCACTCGTGTACAAAATACACAATGTTCGCGTTCTGCTCCCAAAGCTTAATGAGCCAGTTTGTGAGTGTCTCGCTTTGGTTTGTGCTTGTGTACAAAGTGGCTTCTTAATATAAAAGATTAATCTTCTAAGGAAACAAGAAAATTTGCATATTTGGGTATGTGCTTTATCAGCCTTTCAAAATATGTGTCACGCAGTTGGGATCTTCATCGTAGCGGGGAAGTTGAATGATTCAGCCCAATCTCACCTAAACAATCTGCAGAGACAATTGTTCCCACAAAGGACACTTTAATGGATTTGGATCGTTTTGTGGTCCAATGTCCGATCGCTCCAATCACCCGATTGACATCCTCCAACACAAGGGTAATAGTCACAATTTTTTACCTTAAACAAGGGAGTGTAACCGAGCCGAGTAGAACGAGGATAGGCAAGCTCAACTCAGCTCATTAAGTAATGCTCACCTTGAACAAGAGCTTGAGCTCAATCAAGCTTCCATCTCCAAGCTCGAGCAAATCGAGTGCACCTCAATAGGATTTCTTTTTCAAGCTTGACTGAACTCAGCTCAATGAGCATGCCCCATTTACACTCAAATCGGAACTAGTTAGATTGAGCTCATTCATAAGCTTGAACTTGAACTTGATCTTGAATTTGAGCTACCAATTAAGGCTTATATAACAACTATTCAATATGTGATTGAGCCACATGTTAACAAACAAAGTTAATCAAAGTAAATTTTATACACGTATATATCTGTATATATAATGTCAATTAAGCTTGTGATCGATCCCCAACCAAGTGCTAGATCTCGACCAAAACTCAAGCACGGCATGGTCTAGCTCAGGCTATTTTACAGTTGATCTCGAGCAGCTAGAAAGCAGTCAGCTGACCTGCACCCCCAACTAACCATTGCTGGAGCTTGGCGGCCTTACAGTTTCATGTCTGAATGAAATTGGAGCATGCGAACAGACTTAGGTATCGAGCTCATGACCTTCAGCTCGATTAATATGAAATGATGCTCCAAGAATGCAGCTTATTTAATCCTAGTTTCTCCACTAGTTCAGGTACGGTTTGGACCTTGGTGGCCTGAAATACAACCAAGGACAAGTAGAACTGAATGTACCTTGTCGTATCCTAGCACTACTGCCCACGGATTCAACCATGACCAAAAGCTTTTTCTATTGATTTTCCAAGTTTCAGCTGTGGCCGACACCCCACCTCAGGTTAATGTAGGTCGTCCCCCGAGTTTGATCGCGAACATTTATATAAAACCCCACAATGAAACCCATAAAAAATGCTAAGATGAGAAGCAAAACGCTTTCTCCATCAATACCATGTACCCAATTGTTGGTATAGCAATAAATTTTTGACTGCTTTATCTCAATCCCTCGAATTCTCAACTAACAGTTTACATATGGGAGCAAGTATGAGTACAAAATAATTAGAGTGCAGATACTCCATAAACAAATAGCTTCATCATAACTGCAAATAAGATTAATGAATAATTTGACATTCACCTCACCTAGAGTAAAAAGAACCCTCAATTTTTGCTAAGATGGACTCCTACTCCCTTTCAATAGAATAAATCTTTGATTTCTTTATCTCAAACACTGAACGAGAACTGGTCTAACGATTTACATGTGAAAGTATGTAATCACACGTGAGTGTGTGTGCATGTCTGCGTGCGGGCCGCCTGAAGACTCGAGATAAACGCATCAAGCGTAATTGCTTCATAATCCAACAAGGCTATGTTCATAATTAACATTTTACACAGGCTCGCTGATGATATTCAAGCAAAAAATTGCTTCATTGTCGAAGACTGCAAGTTCACTCTACCAGGGGAGAAAACTAACTCGCTAGAATTGCTTCATGGAATTAGCTCATCTATCCACAACAGGAGCTGCAAAGAGTATAACAGAAAGATCAGATAAATCTTTAGTAACATAAACTAAAACCAGCAACAGACCTTATATGCTGATTGGGATAGCTACATGTTTCTTGGTCGCCATTGTGATCTATCTTAGGTAAATCATCGATAATAACAATGATATTAAACAACAAACTCAAACAGATGCTACCTCACACAAAGCATGTTTTTGAATCATTGTTTTCCTGCATAGAAGTGATAAGAACCCACTCCAGTGGATGATCCAGCAGGCAGCACGACCTGTGGGTTCTTTCCTGCCATTGATTCATATGAAACTTGGGACTGCTGAGTATATTGTGCAGCAGTATTAGCATAACTGGGGTACGAAGCTAGAGTCTGAACCGGTTGGTATGCAGAATAACCAGTCGGCGCTGCGCCCACAACATGTGTTGTGCCAGGTTTTGTGTAGCCAGCTGGAAATGACACTGCAATGGGAACCATGGTGGTTGGTAATTGTGTCTGGCCAAATTTGTTCTTTTGACTATCCGCAAACTTCACAGAAAGGACTTTTCCCTGATAACATGTGGAACAACCATCTCAATCAATGATGCTTCAATGTGCACCGAACACAAAGAACACTAGAAGGAAAAGCTGGCTCACTTCAAGGATCTTATTTGGATCACTGATCGCCTTTCTGGCAGATTCTGCCGTCTTGTAAGTAATGAAACCAAACCCACTAGAACATAAATTTGAAGAAGATATTTACTCTGTGTGAAGAGAGAGAGAGAGAGAGAGAGAGAGAGAGAGAAAGAGATCCCAAAGGCTGAAGTATTTTCTGGATGTCAAAATCGGAAACAGGAAAGAAATACCGTGATTTGTTTGTTTCCTTGTCGTAGGCAACGGAACCCTCTTCTATTTCACCATGCTTTGCGAAAAAAATCAGTAACGCTTCACTTGTTGTTTCCAGGGACAGCCCTCCAATATAGAGTTTCCTTTGCGCTTGATCAAGTGACACAGAACCAGGGTTAAAACCTTCACATGCTAGGTTGCAGACAGCCAGACGCCCCTAAATAGTAGCCCAAGCGGTCAGTTAGATGCCAACTGATGATCATTAAGGAACTAGTCATTTAGGAGAAAATTGAAACCAAAACAAGGAAGGGGATTTTAAAACGACATCAGCCAATAGGAACTGCAACTACAGAGATGCAAGGCTTAAATTTTAACAAATGAACATCTGAAAGAGTAGACATACTGTTTGTTAACAGGTAAAAACTTAGAAAATGAAGATCCACAGGATGAAGAAAGATCAAAGATGTTATCGTAATGGAATAGGTAAGTCGCAGCAGTAGCAACAAGAGTCGCCAAAAAGGGTAGAGAAATCTCAGCTCTCAATTGGTTCTTCAGCAAGAAATGCATTGCGAATGAGACGAGAAAAGAAATTTTATCTTACATCTATAAGTTTGCTAGACTCTTTCAAGGCCCTCTGAGCAGATTCCATATCCCGGTACGTAATAAATCCATATCCCCGTGACTTTCCAGTCGCCTTGTCAATAATGACAGCTCCTTCTTCAATTTCTCCATGTACCTGGAAAGCCTGCCACAGTAATCCTACAGTGTTAGCGTGCGCACATTCATAATAAGTGAAACAATGAAAATGGAAACATGGACTGGGAAAGATTTTGTCAAGAACGTATGTATAATGTCAAATATACTGCATATTTATGGCTGCATATGAGTTGAAATGTTTTAGGGGCACCATAAAACACCCGACAAGCAAGCAACACACTCACAGCACACAAGGTTTCTGAAGTAGTTTCCCAAGCCAATCCACGCACAAAAAGCTTTCGGTGAACAGGATCTGCACTCGCAACACCTCTAATGCCTTCAGCAACCGAAGGGTGTTGGGACCCACTGTATGGCTCAACATGCACACATGCAAATCACAGTCATTAGGACCGACATACATGTACCACTGAAGACCAAGAAAAGCATCATAATTATTCAACCACGATGTGTCTAACAAGACACCCATGGTGTCATTTGGAAGTGCAGATACTAAATTATGAACAAATTGGCCCAAAACTTCCTCTTATTTAACACACTAGCTAATTAGATGCATAACAGTAGTTTTCTTCATGTGAAACCAAAGCTGATGGGGCATGTTCTTTGTTACATTTTTAGCATAAAAAACAAAGCCAGCCAAAGCAACCGGTAGAGTTATTCTGGACGTTTGTCTCACCATAGTATTGACATGGCCATTTCTTCAGTGCAAAATCACATGCAAATGACAGGAGGAACGTGAATAGAAAAATCTCTATAACCGTAATAATTTAACATGAATAGTAGCAGTAAACATTTTCTTGTACTTGTAATATGTAGTAACACATCTTCATAAAAACAGTATCATAAATAAGTAGTTACAACTTACAACAACCAAATGAATACTGCCTACCTGCATAGTTTGGCAGCAAAAAGACCACCTGAATGAAATAATGGATAAACTAAACATGGAAACTCAATAAAGTATGTGAATTCCCTCTAGATTAGTATAAGCAAAGAGTACCATACAACAAGAAATAAAAATTCAACTTAGATATGGAAAACAGAAAATGAAACTAAGGATGCTACATTGGTTGTTTCTTATCAAATTTAGCATGTCCACTTAGAGATGAAACGAATAAATCCTACTTGAAGTAAGTGCATTTATTCAAATAATAGTTTCACTCTTTCCAAAGCATTTAGATGATTAAACTCGTAAATCCACAAACAAAATTTTGTCACATGGAATATGTTTCCATCATAGTAGTGTGTTAACTTGTAATAGAGCTGGGCCATTAGAGCCCAACAGCCTCTTGGCATGGGCCTTCTTGTACCGGCCCTCAAGGGCCAGTCAGACCCCAACGTCTAGTAGTGTAGTTGTTGGGAGATACTCCCACTTATTTCTCTCTCTTCTCACTTGTAATAATCTCTATAAAGTATAAATAGAGGATGTTGTGAAATTAATAAATTAGAGCTTTTGTGCTCACTTTACTTGTTTGGTATTATATTTATTTGATTTGTTTTGCACAAAGTGTTTGGTGAATTGACTTGTTGAAGATTTTGCGAGATCATTTGTATTTGTGTTTGTGGACATCATTGACGATATTATGGTGCTACTTTTACACGGTATTAGAGTCGGACAGGTCCATTTAGAGCTACATTGGGATTCGTGTCGACTGTGGGAAGAATATCAAATTTGGGCATTGTTTGGTCAAGTTGAGAAAATCAATATATTCTTCGTATATCTTTTTATTATTGAGAAAATGAAAGAAAAAAGTAAGACATTTTGTTGTTTATTGGTTCTAACTCTTATCAAAGTTGGCACATATAATAAAAATTATTTTATCTCTAAAAACTATTGACACTATAATGATGGTACGATCAAAAAGCTCAAATTGATTGAAGAAAGGCTTCATGGGGATTAATTTCTCAAGACACAAGAGAAATTCAAGCAAAAGTCAAAAAATGAGAAAAGTATAATGCCAAAATTACATGAATTAGTGGTCAAAATGTGGATAAAAAACTTCGAAGTAGAATGATAATGTTTGATAATGTCTTTGAAACTTAAGAATACCTTAGGAAAATCCATTTTTAAGGCTGTTTTGTCTTTCAAATAAATTTGATGGAGAAGATGATAATGCTCAAACAAGGTTCTATGAGCGTTAGGGATTATCACAATGAGTGTTTTTTCTTTGGAACCAAGTTAGAAGTTTTGACAAATTTGAAAAACTTCCAAGTATGGATTAATTTCATGAATACCTTGACAACAAATATTTCTTCTTGTTTATACGAGAGTATTATGAGATGAATTCGAGAACATTTGATCAAATTTGACAGATAGAAAACTGAGACCCAAAAGTTATGATATCTTGACCGATTTAGTTATGAAAGAAACTAGATTGAAAAACATAAGAGACAACAAATAAGTGATTATGCCTTGGCCTAACAAGAATATGATTTGTCATTATTACAAGGAGAGTGGACATATCAAAACTACTTGTCCTCTCTTTTTTATGAGGTTTCCTCATGTAGTTGCTATGGATAACAAGGAGAAAGTGCTATCATCGAAAATCAAGGCCTACATTGAAGAAATATTCAAAGAAAAGGCAAGCATTTTTAGGTTAGCATTATCAACTTCTTTCAAAAATAAATGTATGTCATGGTTTTTAGATTTCGATGCTTCTTTTCATATGACAAATGAATATAAATTGTTAGACAAATGCACAGAAGTTAGAGCACAAGTGTTTATGACCGATGGAACTAAGTTTGATGTTAAAGAAATTGGTACAATAATAACTAAGCCTTTTCTCATACTAGACGGGGTCGGCTACATGGATTCTTTATTTACCAGTGGTAATGGTTGGCAATCTATAAAATACCTCAAGTACAATTTATACCAAAATTAAAACTTAATCTTCTTTCTCAAATTTGTTATAATGGTTGTACTATTATCTTATCCCCAAATGGATGTGTGGTGCATAATCATCTATCGAACAAGGTAACTGGGCAAGGACACAAAGAAGGTGGTCTCTATGAATAATTTAGTTATGTCAAATTTTGAAACATGTGGTATTACTTATAATGATTTTGGGCTTTAGCACAAAAGATTGGGGTATCTTAATATAAGCAAAATAAAGTTAATAAACAATTATCCATAGATAAAGACTAATGAAAAGAATGATTTTATTTGCAAAGATTGTATTTTTAGCAAAACACATCATGCACCATTTGGCGAAAGAATCTTTATCACAAAAAAAAACTTTCAAATTAGTGCACTCCGATGTTTAGGACCCGCTCTCATAACCTCAGAAGGAGTGACCTATTATGTTATTTTTGTATATCACAGTGTTCATTATGATGGAAAGCCCATAAATGTGGAGTGCCTTAAACCTGCAGTGCAAGTTTATTACCTGTATGGTCTTGACATACAGGGACAATATGCATGTCTACCAAAAAATTAAAAGTGTTGTTTTCTTCAAAAATGTATGTTTAAGGAAATGTGAGGGGCATAGGAGTTGGCTCTATGACGAGAAGGAGTTCAAAACTGGGAGTTGCATTCCAACATTCTAAAGACAAGAAGAGATAGGTGGTGGCACCATCTATTGAAAACTAGATATAGCAAATGTATTGACAAGCTTCACATATACATTGTGGCCCACATAGAATAGTCTTTCTAAAATGTTTAGATCAAATAAGCACTATGTAAAAGTAGCACCACAATCTCGTCAATGATGTCCATAAACACATATACAAATGATCTCGCAAGATCTTCAGCAAGCCAATTTACCAAACACTTGGTGTACAAGACAAACCAAATAAGTATAATACCAAACAAGTCAAGCGAGCACAAAAAGCTTTAATTTATTCATTTCTCAGCATCCTCTGTTTATAGAGGTTATTATAAGTGACAAGAGAGACAAATAAGTGGGAGCAACTACTCCTAACAGCTACACTACTAGCCATAGGAGCTCCCAACAACTAGTAGTGTAGCCGTTGGGAGTTGACCAATATGCTTGGTTCGTTCATGGAATGTATTATTTGAAGCAATATACATGACATTTTTGTTATCATGAAGTAATTTTGTAGGGTCCTCCAGTGTGATCTCCATGTCTCCTACAAGTTGAGTGATCCAAGATATCTTTGTTCTTGTAGTAGTCATAGCTTGATATTTTATCTTCGTAGATCATTCAGACACCTTTTGTTGTTTTTTACATCTCCAAGAGTTTAGTGAGTCACTTATCATTGACATCACCACCTCAGTTAGCATTAGTATAGGCAGTTAATTTAAGAAAAGACGATAGGTTAGAATGATCCCCTTTTAAGTTTATCCTTTATGTATCTCACAATCCGCATAACCGCATTCATGTGTATATTAGTGGGAGCTTGTTGAAATTGACTTGCCACATATACTGCATGTGCTATGTGTGGTCGAGTGATCGTAAGAAACGTCAAGGCTCCTATCATTTATCCGTAGAGAGTGGGCTCCTCTAATTTTTCTCCATTTGTAGTTCTCAGTTTGGTCCCCATCACTTCTGGCATGCTCACCCTAACCTTTTAACCAGTGTTGTCTGACGCGTATCATATCGCGTATCGCTGGGCTCCACGATACGGACGTATCGTATCATATCATACTTTAATATTAAAAAACTATAAAAATTATTTAAAAAATCAATAAAATTAGTAAAAATCCGAAAAAAATCAAGAAAATTCTGAAAAATTTTGAAAAAAATCTGGTAATTGCTTTAAATTCATATAATGCAAAGTTTAGCACAAATTGAACAATTGCATCCAAAATTATATATTTTGAATCAAAAAATGAAATACATTTATATTTTACATATTTTAATTTGTATCAGGATCATTAACTAAATAATCTTCATCTTCTCCTTGATGATGTTATTGCACTTCAAATTAATTCATGCAATGTCTTCTTCAGTTAGGACTTAGGAGTGCATTTTCTTCGTTATCCACTCATGTAATATATCAAAATTAACAAACTGCTATCTTTGTACATGTAGTTATCATATTTGCTAATTTTCATATGTGAGCAAAACAAAGAGCTCCATTTCTTTGATTATTGAGTCTATGACACCTCAATGATGTGATATTATTACTTGATGATGTCCCCTTTTTCTCTTATTGGAGACTAGCTTTTTAACTAATGCATGAGCTTCATTTCTCACTTCACAGACTGAGTTAAGCCTCACACACATTGATCACGTTCAACTCAATGGAAGTCATGTAACGTGAACCCTAAAATAGTGAAGTTGTGAAATCCCTACTCAATGAACCGAGAGAACTAAATGTTTTTAATTGTTTACGATCTTATGAAATTAGAAACTGTTAGCAAAAATATACCTAAAAGTTGTAACAGAAAGAGAAATGATTTTGTCATAAAAAAAATTTTATACATTATTCTTATTAAATAAATGAAATTATAAACCCAAATTATAAGCATATTGGAGGATGCCTTTAAGGGAAGTGAAGAGAGGGGAAGAGAGGGCAGAAACATGCAAAAAAAAATTGAAAAAAAAATTGAAAAAAAAAATTAAAAAAAAAATTTGGGCGTATCGTGGCTTCCCACGATACGATACGTGCGATACGGATAACACTGCTTTTAACAATATCAGTTGCAAATTTTGTTTGTGACATAAAATAATCTATGTTATTATGGATTACTTCTATTCCCAAGAAGTAACTAAGTAGACTCAGATCTTTCATTTCACATTTTTCATGAAGATCTCTTTTTATCTGTAATATCTCATTTTCATGACTTCCAATAATGATCATGTCGTCTACTTACAAAAGTACAATCACAATACTTGCATCAGTTTTTCGTGCATGCATAAAATTTCAAATCTATCAAACCATGCCTTAGGTGCTTTTTTGAGTCCATATAAAGCATTTTTTAGTTTAAGAACATAATACATAATCCTGAAGGATGAGCCATATATATATTCTCTAAGACTACCAACAACAACAACTAAGCCTTTTCCCATACTAGACGGGGTCGGCTTCATGGATTCTTTGTTTCCACAGATCCCTATCGTGTGCCATGTTAGCAGTTAACTCACCATAAGCTAAATCATTCTTTATTGTTTCTTTCCAACACTTTTGTGGTCGTCCTCTATCTCTTTTAATACTTTCTAAATTTAGTTTTTCATACCTTCTTATAGGTTCTTCTTTTGATCTTCTTTCTATATGTCCAAACCATCTTAAACGATATTCTCTCATTTTATCCTCTATTGGTGTCACTCCTAATTTGTTTATAATAACCTCATTATGTATACGGCCTTTTCTTGTATAACCACTCATTCATCTTTATTTCGCTAAGACTACCATTCAAAAAAATATTTTTAACATCCAATTGATATATATCTCATTCTTTAATAGCATAAATAGAGATCAATATACGAATAATAATCATACGAGCAACAGGAGCGAAAGTTTACTCCTAGTCAATCCCATATTCTTGAGAATACTCTTTAGCTATAAGTCTTTCTTTATACCTTTCAATAGTTCCATCACTATAGGTTTTGACCTTATAGACCCACCTATAACCAATAATTTTCTTTTCTTTAGGTCCTAGAACAATGTCCCAAGTACTATTTCCTTTCTTTGGGTCATAATGATTTGGTTAAGGATACTCGATATGATTGCTATATGGTTTCTATATTGAGGTTGAAATGTTTCATAAGACACAAATATTTGAGGAGATTTTATAATTCTTTTACTAGGAGTATTATCATTTTCTCTTTCTCCATACATAATAATGTTCAAAAGGTCTTATGATTTCTTCTCTAGTTTCGGGATGTATAGGTTCATAATCTAGTTGGATCATACTTTACTCGTGTGTTCCCTCATTATCATCTAACTTTTCTTCCGTGATTTCATCCAAAAACATATAACTATCTTAGGTGTTTTGTGACACATCTCCATAATATATTCATCTTTAATGAATTTGACCACGCTAGAGACATGAAGTTTATCTTCTTTTGTGTTATAACATTTATACCCCTTGTTTATTAATATCATACCCAAGAAATACACACTTTGGGACCCAGCTTGTCATTCTTATCTATATAAATATAATACTAACATCCAAAAACTTTTAACTGATCATAACTAGGTTTATTTGAAACAACTTTTCAACGGAAGAACAATTTTCTAGTTTGCTTGATAACGTTTAATTTATCAAATATATGGAAGTTAAAGTGCTTCGGCCCCCAACTTTACTTGCTAACAACAAAGTTCTAATAGTTTTAATCAATATTGTCTGTATCGTATCGTGTAGCATTTTAATCAACGTATCGTATCGCACCGTGTGATCATATCATTTTTTTAATACTAAAAAATTTTTAAAAATCAAAAAAATAATGATAATTCTAAACATTTCATATAATTCATAAGTTGAGTAAATATTCATCAATCACCATTCAGTTTTCAATGTATAAAGCATTTAAGCAGTACATCCTTAGCAAAATTACAACTTTCATAATTTAAAAACGAATTACATATTGTAAGCAGGATCCACTAAGTAATCTTCTCCGCCTTATTCAAGATCATCACCACCTTAAGTTTAAGAATCAAAATTTATCATGATCAATGACTTTTGTTTGATAAATACGAAAGGCATTTGTTATACCAAGAATCATCTTAGATCATATCATGAAGAATGTGTGGGAATATTTCCTGAATTCCTGGAGTCAGATGAGCACTGGATTACTGGTAAATAATTTGTTGCATTCAAATGAATGTAAGTACGATTCTGCTAGAAGTACCGTAGTGATATTTGTTTGGCTTCATAACATCATCTATGCCAATGCTATGAAGCTTATCTTTAAGACCTCTAGTTTGTTTTAGTTCACATAAGTGTTATGTCATATGGGTGCGGGTGCGGGTGCGGGTGCGGAATATAGCAAATTTCAAAAATTTTGGGTGCGGCGACACGGCTAGGATATATAATACAACAACAACAACTAAGCCTTTTCCCATACTAGACGGGGTCGGCTACATGGATTCTTTGTTTCCACAGATCCCTATCATGTTCTATGTTAGCAGTTAACTCCCAATCAGCTAGATCATTCTTTATTGTTTCTTTCCAACACTTTTGTGGTCGTCCTCTACCTCTTTTAATACTTTCCAAATTTAGTTTTTCTAACCTTCTTATAGGTTCTTCTTTTGATCTTCTTTCTATATGTCCAAACCATCTTAAATGATGTTCTCTCATTTTATCCTCTATTGGTGCCACTCCTAATTTGTTTCTAATAACCTCATTATGTATACGGTCTTTTCTTGTATGACCACTCATCCATCACAACATCTTCATTTCTGTCACAGATATCTTTTGTACATGTTGATGATTAACTGCCCAACACTCAGAACCATAAAACATGGCAGGCCTAATTGCTGCTCTATAATATTTACCTTTTAACTTTAATGGTATCTTCTTATCACAAAGAATACCTGATGCTCCTCTCCATTTTAACCAACCAGCATTAATTCTATGTGTAACATCTCCATCAATTCTTCCATCACTCTGTGAAAAATTGACCCTAGGTATTTAAAACTTTCCTTTTGGGGAATGCAATGTGTGCCAATTTTAATTTTCATGTCCTCTGAAGTAACCAAATGATCAAACTTACATTCCATATATTCTGTCTTTGTTCTACTAAGTCGAAGGCCTTTGCTTTCTAATGTTTCTCTCCATAGTTCCAATTTTCTATTAACTTTTTCCTTAGACTCCTCCACTAATACAATGTCATCTGCAAATAACATACACCAAGGTACTTCATCTTGAATATGTTTTGTTAACTCATCCATCACCATTATAAATAAGTATGGACTTAAAGTTGATCCTTGATGTAACCCAATATTAACTTCAAAGAAGTTTGTCTTTCCTTCATGAGTCCTCACACATATTTTTGCACCATCATACATGTCTCTTATAAGGTTAATATATGTCAATGGGATACCTCTTTTTTCCAAAGTTCTCCAAAGAACCTCCCTCGGTATCCTATCATAAGCTTTTTCTAGATCAATAAATATCATGTGAAGGTCTTTCTTTTTTGCTCTAAAATGTTCCATAAGACGTCTCAAAAGGTGAATCGCTTCAATAGTAGATCTGCTTGGCATGAATCCAAATTGGTTCTCTGTTGTACTTGATACTTGTCTTAGCCTACGTTCGATAATTCTTTCCCATAATTTCATAGTATGACTCATTAACTTGATACCTCGATAATTCGCACAAATTTGAATGTCTCCCTTGTTCTTATATATGGGTATAAGTGTACTTGCTCTCCATTCCTCGGGCATCTTTCGGTTTTTTCATATTTCATTAAATAGTCTTGTGAGCCAAGTGATTCCTATTTCTCCTAGTATTTTCCAAACTTCTATAGGAATATTATCAGGTCCTACCGATTTACCACTCTTCATATGTTTAAGAGCCTCTTTGACTTCATTCTTTTGAATACGTCGGTAGAAATTGTGGTTTATATACTTTTCTTACTTGGCTAAATCTCCTAAACTAATACTAACATCTTTATTTTCATTAAAAAGATTATAAAAATAGTTTTTCCATCTATTTCTTATATCATCATTTGCCACTAGAATTTTTTCATCCTCGTCTTTTATGCATCTAACATAATTAAGATCTTTAGTTTTCTTATCTCTAGCCCTAGCTATCCTAAAAATATCTCTTTCACCCTCTTTTGAGTTGAGTTTTTTATATAAGTCATCCCAAATCTTAGCTTTTGCTTCACTAACGGCCTTTTTCGCTTCCTTCTTTGCTTTCTTATAAGCTTCTAAAGTTTCACTAGTTTTCTTAGCATAATGTAATTTGTAACATGCCCTCTTTGCCTTGATTTTATTTTGTACTACTTCACTCTACCACCAAGCTTCTTTTTGTGCCGGTACACCTCCCTTAGATACCCCTAACACATCTTTCGCCACTTTCCTAATATGTATAGCCATATTGTTCCACATATCACAGGGTGTGCCAACATAATTCCAAACATCTCCTTGAAGGACTTTCTGTTTAAATATATATTCTTTCTCGCTTTTGAGGTTCCACCATTTAGTCTGAATCGCTCGATGCACTCTTTTCTTCTTTGTCCATTTTTTTATTTGTAAATCCATAACTAAAAGTCGATGTTGGATGGTTAAGCTTTCTCCTGGAATTACCTTACAATCTTTACAACACGCTCTATCTTTCTTTCTACAAATAAAGTAACCAATTTGTGTTTGTGATAAGCCACTCTTATAAGTAATTAAATGTTCATCTCGTTTTTTGAAGATTGTATTGACTATAAAGAGATCAAATGACATAGCAAAATTTAAAATCTCCCTACCTTCCTCGTTTATATCCCCAAAACCAAAGTTTCCATGAATCCCTTGATATCCTAATGCCTCTTTACCGACATGTCCATTTAAATCTCCTCCTAAACAAATCATCTCCCTTTGTGGAATCTTTTGAAACACCTTATCTAACTCTTCCCAAAAAACTGTCTTTATACTATCTTCTAATCCTACTTGGGGTGCGTAAGCACAAACTATATTCAAAACCTCTGCTCCTAACACTAATTTCAATGTCATGATTCAGTCACCATATCATTGTATGTCTACTACACTCTCCTTTAAATCTTTATTTATGATAATACCAACTCTGTTTCGAGCCTTTTCTTTACCTGAGTACCATAATTTAAAACCTGTATCCTCTATCTCCTTTGCTTTTTCTCCAACCCATTTTGTCTCTTATAAACATAGAATATGAATCTTTCTCCGAATCATAGTATCTACCACCTCCATTAGCTTACCCGATAATGTTCCGATATTCCAAGAACCAATACGAATCTTATTATATAGGACTAGCTTCCTTACCCCCGCATCCGTCCATAATCAAAATGCGGAGACCCTCTCTGAAAATTTTGCACTACATTCGGGCGGCAATGTAGCGGGACTAACTTCTTTACCCACACCCGTCCATGATGTGGAAACCCTCTCTGCAATTGATTCACTACATTCGGGCGAAAATGTAGTGGCCCTTGCTTACTTCTTACTGCATTCGGGCTCTGCAGCACGTCGCTAGGCGGGAACGCCCCAAAGCAATGCTCATAATTTTTGTAATCCATGTTGTAAAAATCCGACGAAGTTTTACGCTGGCTGTCGGAAGCCTAACACAACCCTCCTCCTTTATCCGGGCTTGGGACCGGCTCCTTTATATATAATATTCAAGCTACATAAATCAATCATAATACAACTAGTATTTGCTAATTTTGGGTGCACGTAGGTATCAATTAGCAAGTTCCCTCATAATGATCTGAAACTTAGAATGATTTTACGAGCTGAAAAATATCCAAGTTATGGATTCAAAGAGTTTCCATATCTTTTGTAGGATATAACATATATTAGTATTTATGCTAGGATCCACTAGTGATGTCATACTCTTCTGTTCTATTGATCTGGCAATGTTCCTGGTCTTCAAATGTGTTTGGTAACAGAGATTATTCTGTGCCAAGGCATACAGTATGGAGTCAAGAATCCAATCAGATTGAGAAATAAGAAACCAATTATCCGCACCCAAAATCATTCAAGCTAATAGTGTATACAACTACGATAGCATGTACACAACTTTATATTAAAGCAAAACACATAAATGGTAAACAACTACTAATTTCATCATAATACACAAATCAATCTTCATTATCTGGACCCATTTATCCATGAGTTACAAAAAAAATTTGCATTTTTTTTGCCATGCCGCACCGACACGGTGTCGGTGTCGCACCAGTGTCGAGGTCAACACTCCACCCCTTAGAAGTGTTTGTGTGACTTAGCATAAGTGTTCCATGACTCACATATATGGCCATTCTTGTAGTTCCAGAAGGCATGATTATCTTGCTTGTTAGCAGTTACGCCTCTACCAATACGTAATAGATAGTCTTCCGGTACAGATCACCAGTCATGCTTCTTTTACAGAAAGAACTCAATTTTCTAATTTTGTTGTTGGCCAACAACTCTTTGTTTTGCCTATATTTGCCTTATTTTGACATGTTCCATATGCCTATCAATCTATCGTTATTTTTCATTTGTCTAATAAAAAGGCACAAAAAATTTTCAAAAAGAATCACGAAAAGGCCTAAAAGATCATAAAAGTTTTTGAAAAATTCTAAACTAACAACAGATAGGGCGTACGTATGACCTATATCGTGCGATACTTTCATTTGCGATACACCATAGTGTGAGTCCCACGATACGATACGTATACAGAGAACACTGGTTTCAATAATATATCTATGATTTCTTTCGACTAAACCATTTTGTTGGAGAATTTTTGTACAAAGTTTTTTTTATGCCAAATTTCATGTTCTTCAAGATAGTTTTTAAAGTCATTTGAGAGATATTCACCTCCGGATTTGGTTCTTAAGATTTTGATATTAGTTTCAAATTGAGTCTTAGATCATATTGTGAAATATCAAAAAGTTTTTAAAAACTTTCGATTTGTGTTTCAAAAAATATATCCAAGTGTCGAGTAAAATCAATTTGCTAATTTTGCTTAGTCATGTCCTAAACAGAAAGAAGAATAAAGGTTGGTAAAAAAGCCCATGAAAGGAAATGTTATGTGCTTAACCAGCATACAGCTCTTTGGCGAAGTCTATGGGACCACACTCTATAGTCCTTGAGACAACACGATATTAAAAAAAAATTATGAGAAAGTTGGTAGTTAGCCACAACAACAACAACAACAACTAAGCCTTTTCCCATACTAGACGAGGTCGACTACATGGAATTTTTGTAATCCATGTTATAAAATCCGACGAAGTTTTACGCTGGCTGTCGGAAGCCTAACACATCCGACGAAGTTGGTAGTTAGCCACCTAGAAATATCTTGCTTAAGTTGTGAAAATGAGCTTTAGCGGGTGCACCTGAGCTTTATTATATAGCTTGGGTTGAGCTCTACTTTGTTGATTGAAAGTCGGTCAAATTTGAGATTCAAAATCAGTCTCAAGTAGCTTGCCAACAGCTTCACTCACTTGCAGCGCACCATTAATGGACATTAAGCCTAGCATCTTCCGAGAGGACTATATGCTCACACCTATAAAAAAAACTAAGAAATGCGCTATATTGGTTTCGTTGAACATATAAATTATCATTCTTATGGGTTTATCATTACCATAGTGGTCCTGCGAATACATAAATCACCATTTCACGAAGTTTTTCATGCTTTGAACTGAAGCATATAGGGTTTCCAATGGGTTGATATCCTTTTGCAGCAAAAGTTTTGCTTCTTTAGTAGCGTTGAGTGCATAAGGACTAATACCATCGTTCTTTTCCAACCTTTTCTTTCTTTTCTGATCGCCTGGAAGGGGCAAAAGAAAAAACATCTTGTTGTTTCTTCAACAATATCTGATCTCTAGTGAACCTCTCAATAGCATTCGAAACCAGATGATGTTCTGACCAAAGCTTTCCCTCATGATTGCTTTCCGGATATTCTTTCAAGAATTCCTGTGGTTCTACTTGCAACCTCCAAGTTGGATTCGGCATCTCTTGGATGGAAAAATGATAAGAGAAAAGCAAGGAACATCCAGCAAGATGGAACAAAAGATGGTCAAGCGGTACAAAACAGTAAATAAGGAACAAAATCATTAACACCGAAAAGCAATGTGAAGATGACACCCAGGAATCTCCTCGTCAAAGATACAAACAAGAACTATAAAGGACATAAGAAATAGCCACGAAAGGAACCAGCAAATGTAGACAGATCCCGAAACCAAGTAAATATCCGGTACCAACAAAATCCCAACAAGTAAACTATAGTAATGCATACAAAACACAGCAAGCAAACGGAAAACACTGTACGCTTGCAATCAATAACAGTCGAATGCTTCATCAAAACGAACCGAAAAAGGAAAAAAGACGCCCTCCCTAAACCAAGAGTAGTTCACAGAAGCGTCACAAACGAAACCGGCGAACACCAACAAATCGAACAGTTCGACGAAACCCCACAAGAAAAGAAAGTTAAACAAAAGAAGCAATCGAGCAACGAGAGGGAGAGAGAGGAGGGGATGGGGGGTCTTACAACTTGATTAATAGCTCAATGAGTTGCTCCTTCTTGAGAGGCTCCAGAAGCGGCCGAAGCTCCTCGGCGGAGGGAGCTTCGAGGGAATACATCTCTGCGACAGTCTCCCCTTCGATCTTCCGCTTCTTGGGATCGTCCATTTCTTCAATTGCACGACGCTGCCCGTTCCCCTGGCCCCAACACGCACACGAACACACAACGCTGCTGATTTTCGCTACCCTTTGCAGTTCGTGCTCTCTATCCTTTCCTCGGCAGCGAGCTCTACTCTACTTTTGTTGCTAAATGGGGCATCCCAACACACATCACATGGACACGAAGACACGAGGCGAGAAGAGGGTCGACAATGGAAGAGGGACGTGAATCGTGTGAATTTAGGTCTGTATCGGGTTGGATATTAGTAAAACTGAACCCGACTTAATTGAATTCTGTATATTCCGGTTCGGGTTCAGACTACAGATTTCCAGTGGTGATTGGACCTAAATAAGCATTCAAACAATATTTTATATGTAAATAGTGCAACTGCAACTAAATTATGTAATAATGGTGTGAAATTTCATACATAGGCCCAAACACAAACACGACGTGAGAAGTCCATATTTACGTGATATACAACAACAACAACTAAGCCTTTTCTCATACTAGATGGGGTCGGCTACCTGGATTCTTTGTTTCCACATATTCCTATCGTGTGTCATGTTAGCAGTTAACTCACAATAAGCTAGATCATTCTTTATTGTTTCTTTCCAACACTTTTGTGGTCGTCCTCTACCTCTTTTAATACTTTTCAAATTTAGTTTTTCTAACCTTCTTATAGGTTCTTCTTTTGATCTTCTTTCTATATGTTCAAACCATCTTAAACGATATTCTCTCGTTTTATCCTCTATTGGTGTCGCTCCTAATTTGTTTCTAATAACCTCATTATGTATACTGTCCACCCTAAATGATAAAAAAGAAAAATCAAATGAGTGGTATTCAAGTTTACCTGTTTTGACACAAAACATGAAAATGTCATGACACGAAACAGGGTACAGTAGGTAAAAACGGGTAGTGACTTCAAATACAGTACGTGAACCAATATCAACACAACTAAAAAAAATTATGATTGAGTTTACTTGTTTCTGAGCACAAAAAACATGAACACTATCAATTGGCCACCACTGCATTTAGAGGTCATAATCTACACTTTGTTGGATGTGACTAGTTTAAAATAATGTGCATTGATCTTTTAAAATATAAAGTATTAATTTCAAATGTCATATGGAAGTGCAAGGGGAAGCGAAATGAGTGGGGGAAATGTATGAGGTTAGAAGTGCTCACCGTTCGGTTCAGCATGGTTTGGTTCTAGTTTCAACCTCAAACCAAATCACTAGTTTCAGTTCTTAACTTTTAGAGAACCAAACCTTCGATTCCAATTTGGTTCGGTTATAATGTATTATGTCGTGAGATTATTTGGATATATGATTCATGTATATGAGGTTATAAAACTCATATATGAAATCTTATAAAGTTAAATTCATATAAGTATATAACCTTATATATATTCACATTTTTTATGCATATAAGTTTATAAAATTAATATACCTAAACTTGTAAAAATTATATATAAGTTTTATAACCTTATATACATATAAAATGTGAGCATACATACATATAATGGTTCAGTTTGGTTTCAACATTGGAACCATAGACCAAACCGTCAGAAATTTTTTTCAATTAGAACTGAACTGAATCAAACCACCAAACATCTAAAACCAAATCGATTTGATTCAGTTTTGGTGGTTTCATGAACAGATTGTGAGACCCGGACTACGGAATTGAAATATTTCAACCTCTCATCCTTGGAGACAGGTTAAAGATGCACCTCGTAATGGGGTAAAAAGGCATACTTTTTACTGCACACCGAAACTTAAAATTAAACCTATAGTTATAATTGTATAGTCACAATTGTAATTAAAACACCCTCTTATTGTTCCATATAAGAGAAGCTAGATTGAGATTGCCCAAGCTGTCCACGAAAAGCCAAACAATTTAAATATCGTTTCAATCCATGCTTCATAAGGAAGAGAGTAAAAGATAATAAGTTCCACAGTTTCATAAGAAATAGCAGGTCCCGCTCTCGATCCGTTCTCCCATTGATTATAGAAAGTTAGACTCATTTAAAAAACAAACTATAAGAAAAAATAAATTAAAGAGAATGTTACCTCTTTTTTGAATTCATGAACTCATTGACATTCCCACATTTAGTCTATAATAATATGTTTGAATTTAGATGTATTTTGCATAAATTAAGTTTCAATTCATATGTAAAAATGAGCTCCAATGTGTGAGTATCTCGTCCCCGCCCCACCCATGAACATCCATAGTGATAACTCCCTTGGCTTTCCACATGATCTTGATTGATTGTTCCAACACTTTAAACCCGATTTTCTTACCAGTATTTACAGTGCTGAACATCTTAAATGGTTTATTCAAACTTTTTCTCTCTTTGTTCAGGCTGGTGATGAAATCCAAACATTCGTATGTTTGCTCAATCGCTTGATAATATTCAGAGTTGTTCTCAGCCATATCGATATCACGAAGGTTTTGATCATGAGATCTCTCGGCTATCATCTTTTGAGTGCATGACAATCTGCTTATTGGATTGAATGCTCTGTGTTTCCTTCCTTCAGACCCCTCCCTATAAGATATCGATAGCGACGATGTCTTCCAGAAGCAGGATAAGCCCATCTTAACCAGGGATGGCAATATTGACAGGGCTTGTGCTGCACAACCCAATCAGACCCGAATGAGGTAAGGAATACCTGACCCTATCAGGTTCAGAATAAGGTGCTCCCACCCCATAATATATATATAATAATGCATGATATATGCTAATAACTTTATATGTTTATATATCTATATAAATCTCAACCATAAATTATTGATTAAAATCATAATATATAATAAAAATAAATTAATCAGATATAATACACAACAATAGAAATTGAATCATACAATTACAAAGTATGAATACTATATTGTTTTGTTTAATGATTTACAAAGTATAAAGAAGAAAAGTTTATATATGCACATTACAAAAGACAATTCCTAAGACTAATGATTCAACCTATTTTACTCTTTGGGATTATGTGGTTCCTGAAAATTGAAAATCAAAAAAATAAGTAAATAACAAAGTTACAAATAACATAAGAAAAAACATATAAAACTGTTTTCAGTACATTTGTTTGTTGTAAACCAAAATGTTTGCCTTGCAAGCTAAACTAAATTATCAATACTAGTCTTATCATCTGTAACAATTCGAATTTTAAAGTTAGTTGAATGATTGAAATTATGAAAAGTTGTTTGCGTATATCAAGTAATATATATATATATATATATATATATATATATATATATTTCATGCCTCATACCACCCGTCATGAGTTGGAGAAAAGAGAACCCGAACCTGTACCCATCCCTTGAGGTTTGTGTTCTGGGCCGGGCGTGGGTGTGCCTGTCTCCGCGCCCCACCGCCCTAAACTTGACCTTCTTGCCCGTTCATTATACGATGATCGATTTCTTCTGAGGTTTGGTTCCTGCCAGTCATCGTCGGTTCTCCTTCTCCTCAGTTGAAGGCCCGTGCACCTGTTTGACTTGAGTTTGGCCGGTTTGATACTTGCTACACAGTGAGACTCGTATTTTGTTGACAAAAATATGGACCTGTTATGCTTAGGGATGGTAATATTGACCGAAGTCGTGTGACCCCGACCCAACCCGATCTGAATAGGGTAGGAAGACCTGACCCAATCAGGTTTGGCTCTGGTATATATACGCACATACACTATATATATTTTATATCTGTATGCGTATATATATATATATATAATATGTATGCTTACATGCGGATTAATCTGGATCAGGAGTAGGTCCAACCCGTCGCTGATGACGAACTTTCTGGGCTGCCCCGGAGCCGATTTCATCCAATTTCGGAATACGGTCGGTTTAACCGATCCAAAACACATCAAAGCTACAAAACCCCAAAAAACTGGGGACTAAGGTCTCACCCCGAGAGAGAGAGAGGTTGCATTGGTGCTTCTCTTTCTCACTATTGATGGATTGGTGCTTCTCTTTCTCACTATTGATGGTGTTGGTGGTGTTTAAGAAGTTGCCTCTCTCTGCAACCCATCGTTCCTTCGCCTGTCTGTCTCCGGTAAGCCCCTTCTAGATGCCCATCATTCTTTCACACTCTTTGGTTGTTTCAGCTCTCCTGTCATGAGACGTCTATACGCCCTCTGGAAGAACACCCAGCATCTGTCGAAGATGATCGTTCTCTTGAACTCTTCGTGTTTACGTGAGACCACCTTAAGCTCTCATCGCTTATTCCTTTCTCCTTCTGTTCCTAACAAGTCGTTGGTTTTCACCGAATGCCTACCATCATGGCATAGGAGTCCTGCGATCATCTCTAGGAACGGATTATTTTGTAGGGATGGATTTATATTAAGGCAAAACTCATATTTTTTTAGTACTCTCGAGACTGCCCATGTTTGTGAAACGATTGGTTTTGATGGCAGAAAGAGAAACCGTGTAAATCAATTCAGTGTTACAACCAGAGACAATGTTAAGATTACCCATATCGGTGAAATGGGTGGTTTTTCTGAGGAAAACCATGTAAGACGGAAAATCGTGAACTTGAATCGATGCTTCCCGCTTTGGAACAATTTTAGGCCTTGCGTAAGATGTGAAACAGAGAGCCTTGTGCCACGGGTGTCTGCTTCCATTGATATGTTTTCTGGGAAGGCATTGAGATTGAGCAGAAATGCCGCTTTTTGTGAGGGAATTAGAGCTTCCCACATCAATACCTGGGCTGTTGTAGGCAGAGATTCCGCTTCCACAAGGCGAACCATGAGCCGCATCTCGCCCTTGTTACGGGCGGTTGCCGAAGAAGTGCTTCTGGACTACCTGCATTACACCAGAGGATTGCAGTTCACGGATGCCGATCATATGAGCAAGAACTGTCCGGAGTTCATCAGGAGATTGCTCTCTAAGGTCGAGCGCGAGGAGGAGGTCAAACGTTATTTGGTTAGGTTCTTGCGCTATCACCCTATCAATGAATTCGAGCCTTTCTTTGAGAGCATTGGCTTGAAACCTGAGGAGTTTTCTCCTCTACTTCCACAAGATCTTATGTTTTTATGTGATAGTCCTCTCTTGCTTGAGAACTATCATGTTTTGTGCAATTATGGTATACCTCGAAGTAAGTTGGGACGGGTGTATTTGGATGCAGGGGAGATATTTGGGTATGATTACGGTGTGTTAAAGTCCAAGATAAAAGCTTATGAAATGTTGGGATTGAATTCATATACTTTAAATAAGATTATTATGTCATGCCCTTTGCTTTTGGTTGGTGATGTTGATGCAAACTTCAAGAAAGTTCTTGAGGAGTTAAAGGCAATGGAGATTGAGTATGAGCGGATTGATGAATCTCTGTGCGAGAAGAACTCATATGAATGGGGTAAAATTCTTCATCTTCTAAAACGTCTTCAAGAGTTCGGTTGCAGTAGGAAGGAGTTGGCTGGACTTATTAAGAAGCACGGTGCATTTCTGTTTGATAGTTCCGGGAGCAAAACATATTTACTGATTGCACTGTTTCTGAAATCAGGTTTTAGGATGAGTGAGATATTAAACATGTTTTTCCAGTCTCCTGAAATTGTGGCTGGGAATTTTGTGAAAAACTTTTGGCAAGGAATTCATTTTCTCAATTACCTTGAGATGGAAAGAGAAAGCATTGCAAAGATCATCCAGTCCCATCCACGTCTTCTGGGTTCATTTTGTTTAAAGACGGCTGAAGCTCTGATGACAGATTTGAATACAAGAAGAAAAAGGCTACGTTCGATCATTCTTGAGGATCCCAACCGGCTGAAGGGATGGGTTAAGGGGAAAAAGGTGAGGGCCCTCCCAGGGACTGGTGAGGAGGAAAAAGCTCGACAACAAAAGATTGAGTTCTTGTTGAGACTGGGGTTTCAAGAGAATTCAGATGAGTTGGAGAAAGCGTTTAAGCGGTTCCGAGGCAGAGGAGATGAGTTGCAGGAAAGATTTGATTTCCTTGTGAAAGCTGGATTCAACTGCCATGATGTTGCTAAAATGGTCAAATTGTCACCTCCTGTGTTAAACCAATCTACTGACGTGATAGAAGAGAAAATTGACATTCTCGTTAATAGGTTGAATTACCCTTTAAAGACAATAGTTTCTTTTCCATCATTTCTTTGTTATGATCCTGAAAGAATTAGAGTTAGGCTGTCTATGTATAATTGGCTTACTGAAAGAGGCTTTGCCAGGCCCATGCTGGCTATGAATACAATATTCGCTTGTTCAGATGAACGATTTATGAAGCATTTTGTAAACAATCACCCAGAAGGACCACAAGTATGGGAAAAGTTGAAAAACAGTTCGGCTTCATGTTGAGAGCTGTTCTATTATTTTTTGGCTTCGGCTAACGTATACTCTCTCTTAGGCTGATGATTCATTTGTATGGTTTATGTTTTCTTGCACGATGCTTTACAAAGCTATTGTCATTTTGTAGAACTTTATTTCCTAGTATTTGATCGGGGGTTAATTCTTCTGTCTTATCTGCTTCGTTTCACCCTTTCTGCATTAATTCCGCTGAATTTTATTTGTAGACTTTTTAATATTTTCTTGTTTTCCCATTTCAAGGTTGTAGACAGGAGGGTTTGTTATACTGTAACTACCAGCTGCAATTTGCTTGAATTTGTACATCACTCAAACTTTGTGTTTGTGAGCCTACGAAATTCCTGCTACGAACACAGGGACGCACGAGAGAAATCACTTTGTGAAACTTCTGATGAAATTATGGAGCTAAGTATATCAAATAGCAGATATATGTAATAAAATTGTCTTTACAAAGCTAACTTCTGATGAAATTATGGAGCTATGGAATATTTTTAAAATCTAGTTTTTCATACTTCTTGGATGTTTTTCTTTTGAACTTCTTTCTATATGTCCAAACCACCTTAAACGATATTCTCTAATTTTATTCTCTATTTGTGTCACACATAATTTATTTCTAATAACCTCATTATGTATACGGTCTTTTCTTCTATGACCACTCATCTATCTCAACATCTTCATTTGTGTCAGAGACATCTTTTGTACATGTTGATGATTAATTGCCCAATACTCATAACCATAAACATGGCAGGTCTAATTGTTGTTCTATAATATTTACCTTTTAACTTTAATGGTATCTTCTTATCCCAAGGAATAATTGATGCTCCTCTTCGTTTTAACCGATCAAACATTAATTCTATGCGTAACATCTCCATCAATTCTTTCATCACTCTTAAAAATTAGCCCTAGGTATTTAAAAATTTCCTTTTGAGGGATGCAATGTGTGTTAATTTTAATTTCTATGTCCTCTGAAGTAACCAAATGATCAAACTTACATTCCATATATTCTGTCTTTGTTCTACGAAGTCGGATGCCTTTACTTTCTAATGTTTTTCTCCATAGTTCCAATTTTTTATTAATTTTTTTCTTAAACTCCTCCACTAACACAATGTCATTTGCAAATAACATACACTAAGGTACTTCATCTTGAATATGTTTTGCTAATTCATCAATCACCATTACAAATAAGTATGGACTTAAAGTTTAATCCTTGATGTAACCCAATATTAACTTGAAAGAAGTTTGTCATTCTTTCATGAGTCCTTACGCATGTGTTTGCACCATCGTGCATGCCTCTTATAAGGTTCATGTATGTCAATAGGATACCCCTTTTTTTCAAGGTTCTCCAAAGAACCTCCCTCGGTACCCTATCGCAAGCTTTTTGTAGATCAATAAATATCATGTGAAGGTCTCTTTTTTTTGCTCTAAAATGTTTCATAAGACGTCTCAAAAGGTGAATCACTTCAACAGTAGATTTGCCTGACATGAATCCAAATTGGTTCTCTATTGTACTCAATACTTGTCTTAACCTACGTTAATTCTCATAATTCTGAAAGTCTCGCTTGTTCTTATATAGGGTATTAAGTGTACTCGCTCTCCATTCCTTAAGTATCTTTTGGTTTCTCCATATTTCATTAAATAGTCTTGTGAGTTAAGTGATTCTTGTTTCTCTTAGGATTTTTCAAACTTCAATAGGAATATTGTCTAGTCCTACCAATTTACCAATCTCTCAACATAGTAAACACCAAAAATCAAAACATAAAGTACAACATTGAGAAGTTAAAATGATATACATAGTGAAGTTCCCATCTTTTTTTCACCGTGGTCAATAACAAGAAAACCATGCCCCGTGATGGTCAACCTTGGATAACTTGTCGAATGATGCCTCTCATTTTTGTGTTTGTCTCATGCTTTTGGCTATTGGTGGGATTTATCCCCAAAAGAAGTGCACAAAGTGTTTTCCAATTTTCTTGTTTTCATGTGAACAGTGAAGAGCAACCAGAGATTCTCCTTTACTGATAGGCATGCCTAAGAATGATTCATAACAGTTAGCTAATTGGCATTAAACCATGACTGTAACTACTCTTTTCACAAGTCTGAGAAAAGTACTTGAATGATGTATAATTTCATGTTAGCTACCTTCTTTTGATACTGAGTGTCCCCCGAGAACAAGCTCTTATTTGCAGTACCTTATCTTGGTCAACTTGTTACTTCTTACTTACCTACAGTGTAAGTTACAGGTTTCAAATTCATAACGTCTGTATATGCTTGACATCCCAAAACCCATCCCAACCAGTTCATTGAGCCCAGTTCTTCATTAACTAACTATTCTTAATAAGAAAATCTTTGGCCGTATTCAAAATATTCTGAAGCTAATGTGGTGTTTCAGTGGCAGTTAATTTTGCAAGCAAAATATCTTGGAAATGTGCAGACGTTTACTTGTAGGTTTCCAATTCTTTTGAAGGCGCCTCTTATCGGTGCGGTGCATGTGTCGATAAAACATCAGTTCAGAACAGGCGCCTTGCTTTTTGTTCTGTTTGAGCAACGGGACCCAAGCTTTGGGCTTTATATTGGACAAGCTGCTTTGGGCACCCCCCCTGTAGCTCCTCAAGGAAACATTTTTGCGTTCGTCTCTCCATCCCCTTAAGTCCATTGAAGGTTATTCGTTATTGTTAATGAATGGAATTGTGGATATACTGATATACATGTAACTGAGTACTGGGTAGTATGCAACACGATATATAAAAGTGGTTTGCAAATAAAAGGTACCATTTTCTGCACCTAGAGTGTTAACAAGGTATAGTAATGGGGTGGGTAGGGGACGGGTATACTTGTACCTGACCTTACCCAGACCTCAATGAGGTGGATATGGGTTCTGCTTCCCTTTTGTCATGAGTAACAGGGTTGGTATGGCTTAGGAATTTATATATATGAGTGATTCTATAGTACATACATGTCATATATGTAAACTTATATATTATGTATGCTTTTGAAAAGCATGAATATAAAGTTATAAGAATATTTTAAAAAGATTTAAAAGATAATATATCACATTTCATAACTAAAAAGAATACAAGTATGTATGTGTTAGGGGGTGGAGGATCTAATTTTCTTGTATACATGCATATGTATAATATATATGGTCAAGTGGGGGTTAGAGCACCTTATCCCATACTTGAACCTGCACCTGATCGAGTCAGGTACTTCTTGCCCTATTTAGGTTCGGTCAATATTACCATCCCTCGAGTTAGCTCAATTGGTTGGACTCTTTCACTCTCAGCTTAGTTGTACTTTTTGTAAGTGTACTCTTTGCTTTATTAATTTCAATCTCATCTATACATGTTTGAAATTGAATGATTGACATTTTGTCATATTAGAGAGAGAGAACTAGTAAATCACATTTAACGGTTAGGACGAAACTTGTAAATCAAATTTAGCAACTAGGATGAAGACTCTCAAAGGGAAAACTAGGTCAGATTTTAATTGATTAATTTCATTATGAGTGATGCAGTGCGAACAGGGAGGGTGAAGACCACTGATTCAGTACAAAGACAAGTAGTTACTTGCCCTAGCAAGTGGCAGTTTCGACCAGGGAATGGCAAAAATAGCCCGTTCCGCAACCACCCTCTTTTTCCACCCAATCGCAACGAGAAACTCTCTCTCTCTCTCTCTCTCTCTCTCTCTGCAGCCTTATCTTTCTTTGATTGCTCTAACCATAACAATTCTCCAATCTCCCAGTTTCCAACTTTTCACATTCCTGAAAGACACCTCAATCTCATCTCCACTCTCTCCACTTGTTTTTGTCAGCATCGACGTCTTCGAATTTCGTTGAAATCCAAATCTTGCACTGTGAAGATGGTTCTTTTCTAGACCCTGTTTATACTTTACCTGTTCCTTGGGTACATCAGTTCGAGAATGATTAAAAGCTCAATTTTAGCATCACCATCTTCATGTTCTTGGTTATTTTTGCGGTCTTTAGCTTTTCTGGGTTTGGGGGGCACTAAATTTTGTGAAGCCATTAGCGTCTCTCTCCTTGGCTTCATTTAAGTGTTGGGTAGTGGGGATAATAGTTCGGAAGATAATACAATCTCATTTTCAGCATCACCATCTTCATTTTCGTGAACGGTTTCATGGTCTTTAGCGTTTCAGGGTTTTGAGCATTAGATCTTTGAAGCAATTATCATATCACTCCTGGCTTCTTTATCTATCATTGCTTTCGGGATTTTGGGTGGTAGATTATGGGCAGAGGAAGAGGAAAAGGGAAAAAAGTAACTGCTGTGAGCACCCATGAAGATCCTGGCAGTGGTGTGGAAGATACGGTCCCTGCTTATAAGAGAAGGGGAAGACCCCAAAAGCCAACCAAAGATCAAACTGGGGAAGATGAAGTTGTAAAGGTGGAAGAAGAAGAAGAGATTGAAAGGGACGCTAAAAGCAATGTGACGAAATCTCCAGCTGCAGCCGAGAGTGAGAAGAAGAGGAAGAGGTTCCCCCAGGTCAAGGGTAATATGGATTTAAAGGCAGAAGAGAACGGTGGCCCGATATCCGGCAAAGAGGATTCAGTGAAGGCCAACGGTTTCCGTCTAAATGGGAGCAGGCGAAAGAGCAAGCCGCGCCGTGCGGCTGAGGCAATTGTCGAATGCAAGTAATTGTTGGTTTGTTCTTATTGTGGCTTGCCTCGTCCTTCTGCTTCGAATCTTTTTGCGTGAGCTTTTCGTTGTTAGTCTCTGATTACAGTTTTGTACATCATTGTCCCTTTGGGTTCATTTTTGTTCCTTTTTAGTTTGTTAGAGGTTTCAATCGGAACATTCCGAGGTGGTTGTGTTCTTTCCTTATGCGGTGAAGCAAAAAAAATGCTCTTGGATCCATTAAGTTGTTTTAGTTCTATGAACTATGAAATAATAAACATTAATTCCCTTGCCTTCACAGACTGTTTTCGCCAATTAATTTCATCATCAGTAGTTGATTTCGCCAATTAATTTCACTATCATTTTGCTGTAAATTTCACCTTTCTCATGTGGGATAAATGTGTGCTCGGGGAATTGCATAGAAGGTTTATTTGAAATTGATGCACAATTTTTCTATATGCATGCATGTTTTACGCTTAGCCGTGAAACCTAGTTAGCAGATCATTGATGAGGAGGATGGTGCATACACAATGGTCCACAATGTTTATCCCTTTCTTTAATTCTAGAAGTGGCTGGATCAGTTGCAGAGATGAAACCTCATTAAGTATATGATCTTTCCTTACGTGACCACTAGTATCATCATATCATTTCTGGTATGAACATCTTTTATACATGTTGATAATTAACTTCCCAACACTAAGAACCACTATAATATTTACCTTTCAACTTTAATGGTATCTTCTTGTCACATAAAATACTTGATGCACCTCTCTATTTTAACCAACCTACGCATAATTTCTATGTGTAATATCTTCGTCAGTTTTTCCATCACTCTGAAAAACTTGCTCTAGGCACTTAAAACTTTCTTGATAAAGGATACAATGTGTGTCGGCCATAGATCAAAACTTGAATTCATATATTCTATCTTTGTTCTACTAAGTCGAAAGCTTTTACTTTCTAATGTTTCTCTCCATAGTTCTAATTTCCTATTAATTTTTTCTTGGACTCATCTACTAATACAATGTCATCCACAAATAATATACAACAAGAAGCTTCATCTTGAATATATTTTGTTAGCTCGTCAATGACCAATACAAATAAATATGGATTTAAAGTATCGGTGATGTAATTCAATATTAACCTCAAAGAAATCTGTCATTCCTTCATGGGTCCTAACACTTGTTTTTGGAGGTTGATGTATATCAATGGGACACCTCTCTTTTTCAAATTTCTCCAAAGAATCTCTCGATACCCTATCATAAGATTTTTCTCTAGATCAATACATGTGAAGATTCTTCTTTTTTACTCTAAAATGTTCTAGTTGGTGCATGGATTTTCCATCTTCAGGAAAAAGCAATATGTTCTCATTTATGACATTAATTATTTCTGTCTTAAAACCATTTATGATTGATTCAGATGCCAAGAAAATTTACCCCCATATTTTCATGTAGAGCAACGGACTTGGATTGGATTACAGCCATTTTTGGGTTGATTCAGATGTGCAAGAGAGTTTATCCCATTAGTTCATGCAGTTTTAGCTTCAAATAGTGCAAGGAAATCTATCTCTTGGAATTTAATAGTGTTTGGGATGAGGTACTCTTGATGAAGTGGCTTTTATTAAGCAATTGTTGGAGTGAAATCCTAAACCATTCATTCATCTTTATATGGTAGAACGAGAATGTTTTTGGATTTGTCAAACATGATGCTCCTTGGGTGCTATTCTTTCCCAAAGTAACAAAATATTCTGTGGTGCAAACTCAAGTGATGCGATATGTTTGCCATGAATTCTGGGCATGGCAGAAACTCTAGAGAGCTGTGCTGCTGGGTTGTTTCTCTTTGCTTTAGTTATACTAGAAGTTTCAACCTCAACTCTTAAATGATTGGTAATTTGTGCTCTTTCCAATTCGAAATGAACATTTCGTATGACACTTGGAGCACTTTTACTAACCTGGTGAAACTACAACATTCATATTGGTCTTTTATTTGAGTCATACCTACCAAACTATGTAATCATGGTATTTTGCATTATATGATGCAGTTTTCTTTCTAAAGAACTCTAATAAATTTCATGAATCATAAACTTGGTAATGTGAAAGTGGTTATGCATGCTTTTCATTTTCTTTTTGTCATCACCAGTTTTTATTTCTCTTTGAAACAAGTCGAGGTTTCATCTCTTTTGATGCTTTAACAAGCTGTTCTGTTACCTATTTAATGTGAAGGTCCTTTCTGGATGCTACTGTCTTTATGTTTATGAACAACAAAAGTAGAATTTGCAATTTTTATTCTTCCTATCTTACACAGTCTCTCTCTCTCTCTCCACACACATATATAGCCATGATCGTTGGAGTTAGCATGTCATGCCCTTCTTTCCTGCACGCTCTCCTAGGCATGGAGGCCAGATCCCTCAAACCAGCTTTCACTCCATCCTCTTCTTTCTCATCAAGAACGTCAACTAGGGAAGTTGGCTGTTGCAACCAATGTTGCAAAACTCGTACCCTATCATTAAATATGGTACAAGTTTACCTTAGGACAACACGATATGGTACATGGTATCATATCATGCCCTATGATTTAGCAGGCCGTATCATGGTGTATCGCATGATACAGGTCGTATCGTATAAGTTGATGTTGATTCACATGATATAAAATCCGAGAAAGTCTTTTTTTTGTATTTTGCTTACTCCCAAACCCTTCCTTACGCCATACCTTGCTCTCAAATTGTTTTAATACCTTTAATTTACTCGATTTTAGGAAGAAATCATGCGTTCTTTTGTCTCAAACCCTTGAAAATCCATAAGATTTTTTTAAAATCCATAGCATACTCTCTTTTTTTCATCCCTACTCCTTTGTAACTCTATTTTTCACTTGAAATTTTGGGGTTTTCATAGATTCCAAGATTTTTCACCTTTGTAAAGCCTTGCCCTTATTGTGGTATATCTTTGTTTGGCTTGATGGCGTAACAAGGCGATCCAGTATGAAAGTATTGTATTCAGTCCAATTAAGGCAATAGGATGTGAATAAGTGTATATTGTATAACGAGGTGAAACATGAAGGTATTTTCTAAATGAAACATCTTGCAGGAAATAAAAAGGATGTTGTCGTCGGGTGCCTGAAAGTGTGAAGTATAAAATTCAATTAAGTTATGGAACTTACAAAGGTAAAAAAGAGATTATACAAAGAGAGGGAATAGAAATAGGAGGTTGAGATATGTCTTAAGATGCTTCTCGAGAAAAAAATCATGGAGGAGGAAGAGTTTTGAGGAGAGTAGGAGAAGACGAGATAAAGGTAGGAGTGTAGGTTCTAGGGATAGTAGCATTGTGTTAATACTTTTGTGTGATTCTTTTTCCTCTTACTTACGACCTAGTCTCTCACACCTTATAAAAGCTTTCTAGCCTCTTTTCACATGTACAATTCTTACGCACTTTCTCTTACTATTCCGTTAATTGAGATTTACGTTATAATCTTTAAAGTTGTAGATGGTCAAACAAAGTTAAACCATGGCTCTAAGATCTACATTAAGATGAGGTGAGGCATCTCCCCCACCGAAACTTCAAGGAGCCCATTAAATTGAGATTTATTTTGTACTCTTAAAGTTGTAGATTGTCAAACAAAGTTAAACCATGGCTCGAACAGTGGAAGATCTACATTAAGACGAGGTTTATTTTATACCTGACCTTCACTAATTGTGTGGGTTAATGATGTGGCATTACGTCATTGGCTCTAAGAGCCTTATATGCTGATTGGCCTTACCAAGTCAATACCTACCCTACACGATGGAAGCCAAAAACATATGCCTAACCCTAATTCTGTTTATATGTGAATGTGAAGATGACTCCAGGTCAACCACTGAAGTCAATGGCCACCACTGCAACCCTTGGCCCACAGAATTGAGCAAGTCCATGCCCTCTAAATGAATGGCTAGCAGGCATAGATTGAGCTAGCCGGCCGCAGTCAAAGCTTGGACTGCTAGCTAGTGTGGCCATAATGGTGGATCTATATTACAGCAAGGTGAGTTGCTGCCACACCCAGACTTCGGAAAATGAAAAAATAACACGGCTAAAACGATGGGCTTTGCGCATGTTTTGTTGTCTAACTATACGCTATAATCAGTGGCGGATCTACATTGAGATGAGGTGAGGCGGCCAATCCATAAAAAACCAATAAAAAAGTTAAAAGGGGAAGACTTTATTCATGGCCACTGTACATGGATCGCCCCACCTCAAATGATCAAATAGGCAGTTCACCTCACCCATCTCACCCATGAAAAATTCTAGATTCACCACCGGTGAGCTTATAATTATGATCCACGGCTTACACTGTGAGTTTTTTTCGGGTCATCACAACCGTACTCAACTCATCCTGAAATATTTTATCCTGAGGCCAGCACAAAGAACAATAGCTCACCTAAATGAGCGGCCGAATCTCAAGTTCAACATCACGAGTTTGATACTCGGAGCGTGCATCTGGGTTCAGCCTCTGCGTTTTACCAATAAAAACCCACTGAAACCCCACATGGTAAAGTTCTTCCTTTCTAATTATTTTTACCATAGGAATGTCGATGGTAAGACAAGCACTCACTACCTACAAAGTTTAGCAGTAATCTTGGACCATATATCATTTCTCAAGTTGACCATAATGAAATAATACAAAGACAGCTGCGTATATTGCCTGGCTTCACATCTTCTTTATATACTGGCTCAACACCCGCAGACACACACACACACAGAGAGAGAGAGAGCTCTTTTATGCCACTCCTTCAATGGAGGTCCTTTCCACAATTCTCTTATTCTCTTCCCTGCTAATATCATCAGTCCGTGCAGCTTCTTCTGAAAGCATACCGCTGGGCTCTGTACTCTCATCTCTTGATGAATCTACATGGAATTCTCCATCCGGAGACTTTGTCTTTGGATTCTATGCCGTCGCTAACATGTATGTCGTGGGCATCTGGTTTAAGGACTCACAAAAAACTCTAGTTTGGACGGCAAACAGGGACTTTAAGGTTCCGGGAGGTTCGACAGTAGAGCTCACAACCGATGGCAGGCTCATAATAAAAGGCCCTGGAGGCAAACTGCTGATGACAATTGCTAGTGGTGCAAATGGTAGTGTTGCATCTGCTTCTATGCTCGATACGGGCAACTTTGTGCTGCAAGGTCGGACTGGCTCCTCCGGGTTCAAGTGGCAGAGTTTTGACCATCCAACTGATACCATCTTGCCTGGACAGAACCTTGTTCCTGACTCTAAGCTCTATTCTGCATTGACAGAAACAATACCATCTACAGGAAAGTACTTTCTCAACATGCAGACTGATGGTAATCTTGTTCTTGATTGGGACAGGGACCCGACCGACGTTTCTGGCATCGTCTACACGTCGAACACCGGTGGAAGCCTCGGGAAATTGGTGCTTAACGAAGTAGGCAACCTGTTCATCTTGCACACAGATAATAGCATATCCAGTTTGAGTTCTGCTTCGGCGAATGACTCTTATTACAGGGCTACACTTGGCTATGATGGTGTTTTCCGGCTGTTCAGCTACCCCAAGAGAAGCAGCAGTAGTATGGCTCAGAAATGGAGCATAGTGTGGAGTACCACAAGTGATCCATGCACTGTTCCTGCTATTTGTGGGGTCAATGGATACTGCATTTTGAATTCAGACCTGAAGCCTGATTGCCTATGCCCTCCCGGATTCAACTACATCAATCCATCTCTCCGATTTGCCGGCTGCAAGCCGAATTTTCCAGTACAGGATTGCCAGCAAACTCAAGGCTATGTGCTCCAGTCGATCCAAAACGTCGACTGGCCTTTCGGAGATTATGAGCAGATCAGGAACATGGATGAGGCTAGGTGCAGAGATGAATGCATGAAAGATTGCATGTGTACAGTGGCAATCTACAGGGTGGAGACCTGCTGGAAGAAGAAGATTCCATTACTTCGCGGCCGAATGAATTCAGAGATAAACTCAGTAGCACTGATTAAAGTAAGAAAATAAGAATTGCAAGGTCTTTCATGAACACTTGAAGAGAGGCACCCAACCACAAGCTTGCAATGTGAGCCATGATGATAGACTGGAAATTATAGTTCATGTAATTGCATTATCTTCCTCTCATAAGGGGTAATATATGTAACTCTTCAAGTAGTGTTTTAAGAAAGTTGTTCAAGAGAACCCACCTAGTCATAGTGTAAGAGAAGACTGACCCGTAGGTCAAAATCGTGTTGAAGTGTAGATTTTTATCGTTGTGGCGGGAGATTGAACGCCTTTCGAGACAAGCACATGTAGTGGTGAGTCACAAGCGCAATGAGCCGCGTGCCTTATCTCTTGTTCACATCACTTTGATCTTCTTCATCCTTTTAAAGATTTGAACGACTTTTTTCTTACGAATGGAGTTAGATATTTATGTCATCTTGTCCTCTCTCTCTCTCTCACTCATTGAAACCCACTTGTTGTGCCCCCTCCTCTCTCTCGTGTTATCGACTATCATGTTCGTTGGAAACTACCTCCGATCTCGAAGGCCTTTCTTCTCTTTTTTTTGTCTTAAACTTTCTTTTCTCCTCGAAACGCATAGCTACGCATGAACTGTATTTTTCTTTAAGGGAAGATGCATAAGATTATCGTCTCTTCTTTAAGAAAAATATTCATAATCTCTCTTTAAGAGAAGCCTTCTGAAATAAGTCTCATACATCTCATCTTAAAAAGAGACACGAAAAGCACCTCTTTGAAGAAGAGATCTCGTAAAGATGAAAGAAGAAGAACTCTAAAGGTACATCTCTGTTCAAAAGAGACACAACTCGTGTCTCTTCGTTGACGACGCAACTCGTGCTTCTCTTCGTTGTTGCAAGTAGCCTACTGGAAGCACAGTTTGGAGATTTTTGGGCTTAAAGGAGGCGTTAAAAAAGTGTCTTTAGTAACGCCCGTTATATAATTCTAAGGATCGTTTGCTAAGTATTGTGCCCCGGTAAATGCATTCGACTAAGTTTTTATACTCACTCCGTGAGCACATTTTCTAGACATCTAAACCGGCAAAATCAAGCTCGTTACCCGCAGGAAGAGAACCCCCTTTGAACAAAGAACTAGGTCTTGAACTCGCTGCCAGACAGCCGGAGGTGGAGATGAATTAGGATCTGCGTGCTTTCTAAGCGCTATCTTTCAGTCGATGGATCATGCAGTGACTTTCTTTCAGAAGGCTTTTTGCTAAAGAGTTGAAGAAGAAACAATAAGGATGACATATGGTTCAATTCCTCTCTCTCTCTCTCTCTAACCAAAACATGCGCATGCATGAATGCATGCACGCAAAAATTTTGAATTTTCACCATTAGCACAAGAACCATTGCAAATGTACTTTTTAAAAATCACAAGCAAGATGTTACATTGCTAGATTTCCTTTTTTCTTTTATATTCCTAGTTAATGCTTGGAACATAAACTTCAAGATAACAAGATTGAAATTACAAGAAAGTATAATTACATAAGACCAAGAAAGCAATGCAAGCCTCTAACTTATCAAACGCCCAAAAGTTTGTATTCTGTTAACTGAAGAGGGTACACTCTTACGTGCCTCGTCCATTTAGCCAGATGCAACCAACGGGATCTAGTTTTACATTTTTTCCCTCTTCACTTGCTACGAAGCTATATAACAACAGAACCACAAAATTGAATGCAAATGCAAGCATACAATTATAGTTACATACCAAAAAAGCTGCCTCAAGAAGAACAGGACAACATACAAACTCCTGGCCTATATGCCCATGCAGGCGGCAAGCGAGAATACTTCTCCATCCCTGGCTGCTCATCGTATGGTCGTGCCATGACTTTCAAAAGTTGACGAACCACACTATAGTCACCCTGTTCTGCAGCATCAATGGCGCTCTGGCACAGATAATTTCTGAGGATGAATTTTGGGTTTACAGAGTTCATTGCCTGCTTCCTTTGCTCGTCAGAAATGCCACTGGATACTAACTGAATTATGTAGAAGAAAGAAGGTCGGAAGACGAATAAAGATGACCGCAAACGTTTAAAAAACACTAAATATAGGGTGTAAGAGAGGAAGATGTCGGAAAGAAAACCAAAATAAGATGACCAGAACTGATTGACGTGAAACCACGAGTGCTAAACAGATTGATGAGAAACCACAAGGTATCAAAGTAGATTTTGGGTATAAAGTGAACTTTCCCCAATAAAGAAATAACTAAGCAAGGAGCGCATGAGGGCTACGTTTTACTGCTCCTGTACAAAAAGCAGAACGAAATCATCTACAGCTGAATGGCTTGATGCATGGTTTCAAGCGCATGCACATGCATGCATGTGTATCTCCTTAGGCGGATGCAAATCCACCATAATTTAATGGTGATGTGCACTTTCTTCAACCCGAAAACAATTTACCCGTATGGGGCACTTATAGGGTGGTTCTTATTCCCAAATCACAAGTTACAGTAGCGTACCCTCATTATATAGCTCTCAGCAAAAAATTTGGGGCTCATGGTCAGCTTGTTTGGTTCAACCTCAGCATAAGTCGCCACCTTATCTCAATAAAAGAGATGAAGGAAGGGAAGTAAACCATCGTCTGATTAAAGAGAATGAACCTATTCTTAATATCCCTGATCTGATGTTTGACAGGATGTGGTGCATTATTCTATATTCAGGAAAAAGCCATCTCATCCAAATTTTGTGCTATGATCTACACATAAGGTACTGAATGCCACCGATGTTAACAAACCGAGAATCTCCAATGTCAACAAACCGAGAATCTCCAAACCTCCTGTCTTCACCTAGCATGACCTCCAAAATCCCCTTTTCTCTAAGGCTATACAATATTGGTGAAGAACCCCTTGATTTTCCCACCTTTTCTAATGAATAAAACATAATCACAAATCAGTATTTCCATAACAACCATCATTTAGATGACATGGTGGTACCTTCAAACCTTTGGCAAAAAGAACAATTGAATGGGGAAAAGGGAACTTACATAAATTCTCTTACCTCCTGTATATATGTTTGGATCCAGCTGGTCCATGCTGCTTTTCGCTCAGTACTAATATCTAGAAGAGCACCCTTCAATGGAGCTATCAATTGATCCTTAGGAATACTGGGATCAGTTTTGATGTTTGATAATAATCGGAAGAAAATAGTATAGTCAACTTTGTCTACTGCCAAGTTGCTGAGGAGCTTGCTGATTAGTTGTTTATTGTACTTCGTCAAGCCAAGTTTCTTGGTCATTACAGACTGATACTCATCCATGAATTTGATGCCGTATCTGTTAAAAGTAGTAAAATCAGACCGCATAACAGAAAACCACAACCCACCAACTCACTTAAAAGAAATGAACAGGAATAAAAACACTTGTGGCTGGACAAGTCAAAAGATGTACCACACCTTTCCATGGCATAGTTTGCCTCTTCGTCACTTATCAGTTGAGCAGCTGACAAGGTTGTCATGAACTGTGCAATGTTCCATAAACCAATATCTGGCTGATTTGCAAAACAGTACCTTCTTCCTGGAAGATCAGTTGTATTTGGAGTGTAACTAGGATCAAAAGCATCTAAGAAACCAAAAGGACCATAATCAATGGTGAGGCCCAATATGCTCATATTATCCGTATTTAGCACTCCATGCGTGAAGCCCACTCCCTGCCACCTCGCAATCAAGAAAGCAGTACGTTCGGCTACCTCAACAGCCCAAGCTGGCAAAGCACAAAAAGTAAGTTTTTAATAAATTAATCTTATGGCAGAAAGAAATTTATACATGTTTTATATGAGATGTGGGCGAAAATTGTCTCTAGAAGTTACCTGCATATTTATTGGAAGTCAAATCCACTGGCTTCTTGCTCTCTTGACCTTCTGTCATGAAAGTTAATCCTGAATTGTCACTCAGGTTCTCAAGGTGTGGAAAGTGATTCCTGATGGTATAATCAGCTAAAGTACGAACAATCTCGAGGTCTTCTTTGCCTCTGGAAGCATGTATCTGGAATGATCCAAAACGCAGAAATGACTGGGCAACCCGACAGACAATAGCACCAGGTTCTTCCTTGGGATTACCGCTGGGTTGTATGCCAAAACAAACAATAAGCATCTCAACAAAGAAAACAATAAACATACTGCTGCATACATGGCACCTTTGAAAGGTCACATATACATGTAGAAAATACAAAGGAAACAACAAAATCATCATACCAAACTTAGCTTTTCGAGCAATTTCACTGACATGCCACAAGAAATTTTGACTACAAATTAAATTGCAGTAACATCTTAAGGAACTAATGGAACACAGCGAGGAAGTACTGGGTGAATGCATGACTTGTCAATAGTTTAGGAAGCATGAATTCTTCAAGCGAAGGACCAATCCTTAACATGAAGGTGCTTGGCTGCCAGTGAGATATTAAGATTCAAGAGTTCAAGACCTCACGAGCTTCCAAACATATGCTGCCTATGGCCCTAGATTCCACATGAAGAAGAGTTGCCACTGACATTGGATGCGAGTCGCATCAAGTGAAGAGCAACAGCAGTGGAGTTTCAAAGTATACGGCTGCCATTGGTCCATTGCATGTTACAGTGTAACAATAGAAATATCAATTACTACTTGGAACATCGTGCTCAAAAACTACGGAGGCCCTTCAAACGTAAGTTCTACATGGAAATATGCACATACTCATAAAACATATCTCTCACTACACTCTTGCCCGTTGTGACAAGACAAAGTGCACGTGTAGTTGGTATCCCCAAGCCCTCCATTGCTTCACTGCAAAGGAATTCTCTGATGCTACTACGTAAAACAGCAAGACCATCTGCAAAACGGCTATAAGGAGTCTTTCCAGCACCTTTGAGCTGAAGTTCCCACCGTTCTCCTCGAGAATTCAGAACCTCCCCAAGGGTAATAGCCCGACCATCACCTAGCTGGCCAGCCCAACTTCCAAACTGATGTCCTCCATAACATTGAGCATAGGATAATCTGCAAAAAGTTGAAAAGCTCACATAGATATAAGGAGAAGCGAATGGCTGGTTACCATGAAGCACCAAATCAAAACAAGGAATCCAAGAATACACCTACCCCCCAGGCAAAGGAGAAACGCCAGTGAAAAAGAGTGGAAAATCTGGACGTCCAAATCTGTTAAGCAATGGTAAGGGGCGAAGTCAACCATAAGAAACAATAAAGCATAGGGGGGACAATAGAACAATCTGCCCGATGGTCTCAAAATTTCATAGAGGGGGAATACTGGCATTTGGTCCTCAAAAGAAAGATTAAGAACATTAATATTAAGGATGAGGACGTGCAACAGAGCTGATACAGTGGTAAGATTCTAAAAAATTGCAAGTGACTTCAACGTAGGTCTAAGCTTTTAAGGTGTTTCCTAGTTTTGACACCTGAAAAGATGAGGTACTCTTGAACTCAGTTTTACTCGACAAGAAGTTTTGAAATACACCAAAAGACTAATGCTGCTCGGCTGAGCAGGAGTGGATCATAGGGTGTCCTCCCTTACCACTTCTTCTTCTTTTCTTCCTCTAACCTTCTGCATTCCACCATCCACATGAGTATTGGCTTACTGCAACATCTGATTCTGTGAAGCCCACCAGTAAGCTAGTCATAATTGAAATAGACATTCTTCAACATTCTGAGAAGTCTCCCTAATGGATTTACTGATTTTAGTCTTCATGATTTATACTTCTTGTTATAAATAAGGAGAATCTTCTAATCATCACCAACTGGGTGCACCATATACATCAAGGGGAAGACTAAGAGACTCAACAAATCCTATAAGCTCCACCATTTTCTCAAAATATTTCCTTTGTGCCAAAATGACAAAAACCTACACCAACTCTCGACAATCTCAATCAAAGGTTTCTCCACACCATCAAAAACCAAAAAAAGTGCAAAAGGAATAAACAATGAAATACATTTTCTTTTAGCTATATACAGAAATAACTACCTGCGACTCTTCCCTACAAGTCCTGCTGACAGACACTGGATTCTAAGCAACTTAAGTGCTGCACTGCTAACTGACTAGTCGCCAAATAACAATAGATGATATAAGGAAGTAAGGAACATTTCCTTGGTTTTCCTTAATTCTCGCTCCCAATTTCAGATATGAGGTAACTCCAATGATAATGCTCAACTTCAAATCAATGTTATTGTTTGCTATAATTTCCAATGTTGATAATGCTCAAGCAACAATCCAGGTTTGATCTCAAAGTTAGAGTCAACCTCAGCTTCTTTACCTCTAAAAACATGCTCAAGCCCAGCACAAGTTTAGTAATCTTAAATAAATCAAGACCGAGCTCAATTGGAGAGCATGACAACAAGCTCAAAGTTTCAAACATATCTTACATGCCAATCTCGCTAAACGTGGCTCATTGTTCACCTCAGTATCAAATTGTGTACTTTAATCTGACATCTTAACAGCCCTAGTATACAACAATAAGATGATAGGCTGTCCTTAAATATGACAGTCGTTCACTGTTCCTACACAAGCTTTTTCAACCTGAGGATCCTTTTGCTATGTTTATGATTATGTAAAGGACATGGTCTCTCCTTTTGCCTAAGCAACTTAAAACCACAGCTATACGATGTATTGTAATTGTTAAATCCTGACAATACCTTCTCTTAACCAGCACCAGTGACCAGAACACAAGCATCTGGTATATTTGCTCAATCTATCGCGCAGATATAGATTATGGATCTGATACGGTTCACAAGTAGTCAACATGGAGATTGCAGAGCATGAAGGCATACTATTGTCAGATGAGAAGAAGATGAAAATAAAATCCAAACTGGAGAACAGCAGCAGAAATGCTAAAGACAATTGAGAATATGAAGATTTACAACAACCTTTTCCCATACTAGATGGGGTCGGCTACATGAATTCTTTGTTTCCACAGAGCCTTATCATGTGCCATGTTAGCAATTAACTCACAATAAGCTAGATCATTCTTTATTATTTCTTTCCAACACTTTTATGGTCGTCCTCTACCTCTTTTAATACTTTCAAAATCTAGTTTTTCATACCTTCTTACAAGTTCTTCTTTTGGTCTTCTTTCTATATGTCCAAACCACCTTAAACGATATTCTCTCATTTTATCCTCTATTGGTGTCACACATAATTTATTTCTAATAACCTCATTATGTATACAGTCTTTTCTTGTATGATCACTCATCCATTTCAACATCTTCATTTCTGTCACCGACATCTTTTATTCATGTTGATGATTAACTGCCCAACTGATCAATCTTACATTCCATATATTTTGTCTTTGTTCTACTAAGTCGGAAACCTTTACTTTCTAATGTTTCTCTCCATAGTTCCAATTTTCTATTAACTTTTTCCTTAGACTCCTCCACTGACATAATGTCATCCGCAAATAACATAGACCAAGGTACTTCATCTTAAAGTGCCAATTTTAATTTTTATGTCCTCTGGAGTAACCAAATGATCAAACTTACATTCCATATATTTTGTTTTTGTTCTACTAAGTCGGAAGCCTTTACTTTCTAATGTTTTTCGCCATAGTTCCAATTTTCTATTAACTTTTTCCTTAGACTCCTCCACTAACACAATGTCATCCACAAATAACATACACCAAGGTACTTCATCTTGAATATGTTTTGTTAACTCATAAATCACTGTTATAAATAAGTATGGACCTAAAGTTGATCCTTGATGTAACCCAATATTAACTTCAAAGAAGTCTGTCATTCATTCATGAGTCCTCACACATGTTTTTGCACCATCGTACATGTCTCTTATAAGGTTTATGTATGTCAATCGGATACCTCTTTTTTCCAAGGTTCTCCAAAGAACCTCCCTCGGTACCCTATCGTAAGCTTTTTCTAAATCAATAAATATCATGTGAAGGTCTTTCTTTTTTGCTCTAAAATGCTCCATAAGACGTCTCAAAAGGTGAATCACTTCAAAAGTAGATATGCCTGGCATGAATCCAAATTGGTTCTCTGTTGTACTCGATACTTGTCTTAACCTACGTTCGATAATTCTTTCCCACAATTTCATAGTATGACTCATTAACTTGATACCTCGATAATTCGTACAATTCTGAATGTCTCCCTTGTTCTTATACATGGGTATAAGTGTACTCGCTCTCCATTCCTAGGTCATCTTTTGATTTCTCCATATTTCATTAAATAGTCTTGTGAGTCAAGTGATTCTTGTTTCTCCTATGATTTTTCAAACTTCTATAGGAATATTGTCTCGTCCTACCGATTTACCACGCTTCATATGTTTAAGAGCCTCTTTGACTTCATTCTTTTGAATATGTCGATAGAAATTATAGTTTATATACTTTTTTTGATTTGGCTAACTCTCCTAAGCTAATACTACCATCTTTATTTTCATTAAAAATCATATAAAAATAGTTTTCCCATCTATTTTTTATATCATCATTTGCCACTAGAATTTTTTCATCCTCGTCTTTGATGCATCTAACAGAATTAAGATATTTAGTTTTCTTATCTCTAGCCCTAGCTATCCTAAAAATATCTCTTTCACCCTCTTTTGAGTTGTGTTTTTTTTATATAAATCCTCCTAAAGTTTAGCTTTTGTTTCATTGACGGCCTTTTTTACTTACTTCTTTGCTTTCTTATAAGACTCTAAAGTTTCACTAGTTTTCTTAGCATAATATAATTTGTAACATGCTCTCTTTGCCTTGATTTTATTTTGCACCACTTCACTCTTCCACCAAGCTTCTTTTTGTGCCGGTACACCTTCCTTAGATTCACCTAAGACATCTTTCGCCACTTTTCTAATATGTATAGCCATATTGTTCCACATATCACAAGGTGTACCAACATAATTCCAAGCAACTCCTTGAAGGACTTTCTCTTTAAATATATCTTGTTCGTCTCACTTTTGAGGTTTCACCATTTAGTCCGAATAGCTCGATGCACTCTTTAATATGAAGATTTAAGACAAGAAAATATTAATGTTAATGAAAACATGAACAGAATCAACGAACAGTGTGTTACTAGAAGATCGTGTAAGTATACATCTAAATTAATGAATTCCCTTTATCAGAATAAATAACATCGGTATAGCTGAAACATTGCCATTTTTAGAGCTTTAAAACTCAATGATCCTCAACATTTCTGGGCCATATTAGATGTCGAGCCTACGATGTCATATAGGAACTAAACCACAGCTACTTTTGGGGCACTCAATAATTGCCAATCCGAGGTACAATAGTTTGAAGTTATGCACCGTACAAAATGTGTTTCCGGCAGAAATTTTCAAGATCCTCAACCATGTGATACCAATAGCATGCTGCACTGTTGTTACACCAACATGGATCAGTAAGACCATGCCAAACAGATTCCAATTTTGACATCAAGGATGAAGGCCCATCACTTTGAACTGTCCATTAATATACAACACATTTACAGCACAAGTAACGAAAATAAAACTTGAACTCAATGCTTACTCAGCAGGATCCAAGTCAAGTAACTCAGCAACTGACTCGGACCATGCCACAAGCTGAGGACTCTCAACATCAACGGAAGGTGGAACTTTTGTATAGCAAGCATGTAAAACCTGCAGATGAGATATAACTTAAGAATCAAACCTTGAAAGGCTGATAAGAATTTAGCATAAGCGCATACACACAAAGACCTCAACAGCAACATGAGAAGCAGCTAGGTGACTGGGTTGCCACATAAAGACTGAAAATCAAGTGGCCTGTTAGGATCACATCTTCCCAAACAAATTCTAAACATAAATTCCCCCATCGTCCACGACGGCCAAACATTTATGTTCCGAATAGATCTCACCTCCTGGACTCTTCACAGATAAAAGAAAGGGGAGACAAGAATCTGATTGTACTTCATCGCTGATCCCTCTTTTATTGGTAACCACTAATTATGCTTATCAAACCATCCACAGATTACAGTACAAGCAAGCACTTGTTACTCACTAGCCATTACCAAGCAATAATTTGACTCAAAACGCCAAGAATTTCTGCCATGGTCCCCAAGAGAGACCCCAAAATTCTTGACATAAATCCACACAGAATCCATCCTCCAAGCCCCCAAAAAATAATCGAAAGACTCCAAAATCATGAAGTCACACCCAAATCTCTCTGGCGTCGACTTCCTCAAGCAGGAACAAAGAAACCCCACGCCGCAAAAGAAGATGTAAACATATACACCCAATTCATACAAACCAATCAGCAGCAATTCTTTTAACCCAATCGGCTAGCAGAATTTGAAATTCTCAACCGATGCAGAAAGAAACCAAAATCAGATAGAACAACAAAAGAAATTAAGAAATAAACAAATGAATCGAGAGAGAAAGAGGGGTCAAATTGGCATGCCTCGCGAGAGATCGAATCGCTCCGAGGATCCCCGGGTAACTCACGCACGAAAGAGTGATCCCAGTTGAGTTCCTCGAGCGCCTTTTTCGTGTCTCTGGAATTGATGGTCGTCGGCGAGTCCATGGAAGCGACCTCTTTGCCGGGACCCACCGGACTTGAGGCGTCACCGGAAAAGGCGCTGACCGGCTGCCCTGTCCGACTGCAGGATGGCAAGATCGGGCGCCGGATACGGCGAGTGGAGGCGGCGCTCTGAGAAGAAAAGGGCAGAAGAATGAATTTAAGGGAGGCGGTGGCCGAGCTTCAACATCCGTCCTCCACGCCACGTCCCTCTCTTAATATGATGGCGAGGGGGAATGGGGTGCAACGTACGTGAGCTCCAAGAATGCCGGCCTTCCCTCTCTATATTTAATTCTGTATTTAAATATTTATCCAATGCAAGAGGCAGCGATCTGGCCCGACGTGGGGACCGACCCAAACTGGTCCGAACTGTTTGATTGGGTTCGGGTTGAGAAAAAACAACCCGAAATATCTTTAACTGGGTTGGAAATGCCGGGTTTGTAATTGGGTCTGCAGTTCGAACCATTTGAACCGGAACGGCCAAACCGGATCCTGAACTGTAACCAAAACCGGTCAAACCCGACCCTGAAATAGTTATAGCTCTTCCTTCAACTAGTTCCTTCTCTATTAATTTGTTACTTTTCGATTTCCTTACTCTTTTGAGTTTTATGTAATTTTGGGTTTGAATTGGATCTGGAATCAGATACTGTGGTTACAAAGCCTAACTAGAATCGGCGAGGATCCAGGCAAACCAAAACCAAACATGTTCACAAGTCCAATGCGTTGAATCTCTGCATTCTCAAGTATTGGTAACTTGGTCAATACACTTTGTGTTGGATCAAGCATTTGTAATCATAATTATGGAATTATCAAATAAAAGATTTACATTTTGGTAGATTTTTTCTCAATTTCAAAATTCAAGACCCTTACTGAAAAAAATGGTGGGTATTTACATGATCAATCCAACAACAACTACGCCTTTTCCCATACTAGACGGGGTCGGCTACATGGATTCTTTGTTTCCACAGATCCCTATCGTGTGCCATGTTAGCAGTTAACTACCAATAAACTAGATCATTCTTTATTGTTTCTTTCCAACACTTTTGTGGTCGTCCTCTACCTCTTTTAATACTTTCCAAATTTAGTTTTTCTAACCTTCTTACAGGTTCTTCTTTTGATCTTCTTTCTATATGTCCAAACCATCTTAAACGATGTTCTCTCATTTTATCCTCTATTGGTGCCACTCCTAATTTGTTTCTAATAACCTCAATATGTATACGGTCTTTTCTTATAGGGCCACTCATCCATCTCAACATCTTCATTTCTGTCACAGACATCTTTTGTACATGTTGATGATTAACTGCCCAACACTCATAACCATAAAACATGGCAGGCCTAATTGCTGCTCTATAATATTTACCTTTTAATTTTAATGGTATCTTCTTATCACAAAGAATACCTGATGCTCCTCTCCATTTTAACCAACCAGCATTAATTCTATGTGTAACATCTCCATCAATTCTTCCATCACTTTGAAAAATTGACCCTAGGTATTTAAAACTTTCCTTTTGGGGAATGCAATGTGTGCCAATTTTAATTTCTATGTCCTCTGAAGTAGCCAAATGATCAAACTTACATTCCATATATTCTGTCTTTGTTCTACTAAGTCGGAGGCCTTTGTTTTCTAATGTTTCTCTCCATAGTTCCAATTTTCTATCAACTTTTTCCTTAGACTCCTCCACTAATACAATGTCATCTGCAAATAACATACACCAAGGTACTTCATCTTCAATATGTTTTGTTAACTCATCCATCACCATTATAAATAAGTATGGACTTAAAGTTGATCCTTGATGTAACCCAATATTAACTTCAAAGAAGTCTGTCGTTCCTTCATGAGTCCTCACACATGTTTTTGCACCGTCATATATGTCTCTTATAAGGTTAATATATGTCAATGGGATACCTCTTTTTTCCAAAGTTCTCCAAAGAACCTCCCTCGGTACCCTATCATAAGTTTTTTCTAGATCAATAAATATCATGTGAAGGTCTTTCTTTTTTGTTCAAAAATGTTCCATAAGACGTCTCAGAAGGTGAATCGCTTCAATAGTAGATCTACCTAGCATAAATCCAAATTGGTTCTCTGTTGTACTTGATACTTGTCTTAACCTACGTTCGATAATTCTTTCCCATAATTTCATAGTATGACTCATTAACTTGATACCTCGATAATTCACACAATTTTGAATGTCTCCCTTGTTCTTATATACGGGTATAAGTGTACTTGCTCTCCATTCCTCGGGCATCTTTTGGTTTTTCCATATTTCATTAAATAGTCTTGTGAGCCAAGTGATTCCTATTTCTCCTAGTATTTTCCAAACTTCTATAGGAATATTATCTGGTCCTACCGATTTACCACTCTTCATATGTTTAAGAGCCTCTTTGACTTCATTCTTTTGAATACGTCGGTAGAAATTGTGGTTTATATACTTTTCTGACTTGGCTAAATCTCCTAAACTAATACTAACATCTTTATTTTCATTAAAAAGATTATAAAAATAGTTTTTTCATCTATTTCTTATATCATCATTTGCCACTAGAATTTTTTCATCCTCGTCTTTTATGCATCTAACAAAATTTAGATCTTTAGTTTTCTTATCTCTAGCCCTAGCTATTCTAAAAATATCTCTTTCACCCTCTTTTGAGTTGAGTTTTTTATATAAGTCCTCCCAAATCTTAGCTTTTGCTTCACTAACGGCCTTTTTTGCTTCCTTCTTTGCTTTCTTATAAGCTTCTAAAGTTTCACTAGTTTTCGTAGCGTAATGTAATTTGTAACATGCCCTCTTTGCCTTGATTTTATTTTGTACTATTTCACTTCACCACCAAGCTTCTTTTTGTGCCGGTACACCTCCCTTAGATACCCCTAACACATCTTTCGCCACTTTCCTAATATGTATAGCCATATTGTTCCATATATCAGAGGGTGTGCCAACATAATTCCAAACATCTCCTTGAAGGGTTTTCTGTTTAAATATACCTTCTTTCTCACTTTTGAGGTTCCACCATTTAGTCCGAATAGCTCGATGCACTCTTTTCTTCTTTGTCCATTTTTTTATTTGTAAATCCATAACTAAAAGTCGATGTTGGGTGGTTAAGCTTTCTCCTAGAATTACCTTACAATCTTTACAACACGCTCTATCTTTTTTTCTACAAATAAAGTAATCAATTTGTGTTTGTGATAAGCCACTCTTATAAGTAATTAAATGTTCATCTCATTTTTGAGGATTGTATTGACTATAAAGAGATCAAATACCATAGCAAAATTTAAAATCTCCCTACCTTCCTCGTTTATTTCCCTAAAACCAAAGTTTCCATAAATCCCTTGATATCCTAATGCCTCTTTACCGACATGTCCATTTAAATCTCCTCCTAAACAAATCATCTCCCTTTGTGAAATCTTTTGAAACACCTTATCTAACTCTTCCCAAAAAACTGTCTTTATACTATCTTCTAGTCCTACTTGGGGTGCGTAAGCACAAACTATATTCAAAACCTCTGCTCCTAACACTAATTTCAATGTCATGATTCGGTCACCATATCGTTGTATGTCTACTACACTCTCCTTTAAATCTTTATTTATGATAATACCAACTCCGTTTCGGGCCTTTTCTTTACCTGAGTACCATAATTTAAAACCTGTATCCTCTATCTCCTTTGCTTTTTCTCCAACCCATTTTGTCTCTTGTAAACATAGAATATGAATCTTTCTCCGAATCATAGTATCTACTACCTCCATTAGCTTACCCGATAATGTTCCGATATTCCAAGAACCAATACGAATCTTATTATTTAGGACTAGCTTCCTTACCCCCCGCATCCGTCCATAATCAAAATGCGGAGACCCTCTTTGAAAATTTTTCACTACATTCGGGCGGCAATGTAGTGGGACTAACTTCTTTACCCACACCCGTCCATGATGTGGGAACCCTCTCTGCAATTGATTCACTACATTCGGGCGAAAATGTAGTGGCCCTTGCTTACTTCTTACTGCATTCGGGCTCTGCAGCACATCGCTAGGCGGGAACGCCTCAAAGCAATGCTCATAATTTTTGTAATCCATGTTGTAGAAATCCGACGAAGTTTTACGCTGGCTGTCGGAAGCCTAGCACAACCCTCCTCCTTTATCCGGGCTTGGGACCGGCAATGCAAGGGTGATCCCTTAAATGGGCGGAGTTTCATGATCAATCCATAGTGATAAATTAAATTGTTATGTAATAAATTTGAGGGTGCAAGTTCATGTTCGTGTCATGAACAGGTCAGCTTGAACATGGCATCACAACTTTTGTGTTTCTAAACATGTTAATTGTCGGGCCATTTCGTGTTTGTAGCATCTGGGTATTTCAGCTGAGGGTTTTCATGTCGGGTCTTGTATTGTGTCCAATTTTGTGTTCCCGGTTGTGCTCATATAAGCAACATTAATTGAACACAGACTCTGATTTTGTTCGTGTTACTAAAGGAGTTAATGCGAGCTGAGCTGAATTGATGATGTACTGTTCATCCTAAGCTTGTGTAACTCGAGAAGCCAACCCGTGTTCAATTAATTTACATTAGAAACCGATCACAAGTAAACTTATCACGGGTTGATCGGAGTTTGATCGTGTCTAGTGCATTAAATGGCTGCCACCACAAGATACATTATCAAACCTGACACGAAGATGACCCGACAAGTTCGTGTTCAAGTTCCATCCCGTTGTAAGAGAAAAAGCGTGTTACAACACGAGCACGAAGCATGAAATTGCTGATAACGAGGGAGCACGAACACGAGAGAGAGAGAGAGAGAGAGAGAGAGAGAGAGAGAGAGAGAGAGAGAGAGAAGAGAGGCTGCATCAAATAACAGAGTTTCCGTATTACAGTTAGACCTGTCCTATTTCAACATGTCCAACCATTCGAACCGGAATCAAACTGCCTGTGAAACTGATAAGGAATGGAACCAGAGGAACCGAAGCTGGATTTGAATTGGAGCTGGTGAACCCAACTGGTTACTAGATAGAGACCTTGGATACAAGCCACTTGGGTGTGTCTAATTCATGCTGCTAAGCTCTTGTTATTAGAATTGTAAGTCTCTACCTATGTGGTCTTATAATCATAATTTCATGAATGGTACTGATGTTTGGGTTTTTACATTAAACATATAATAATATAATATAAAAGATTGGATTTTTGTGTGAAGCCTTTCGATGCGGTTCGTACGAGTCAACTCTCTATCAGTGTAAAGTTTTTTTTCTTAAATTGGGCTTATAGAATTAGAGTTTCATGCCTATGATGAATTTTGTATTTAATGCACAACAAAACTTTGAATTGTGAACTTGTGATGAATTTCATATTTGATGCAAAATGAAACTTTGAGTTGTGAGCACAATCAAACACAACTTTTGGGGTCTCGAACTTGCTAGAGAGTCGAGTCAACAAGGATACAACCAGTCACAACTAAGCATCCGTGTCATAATCGCTCGAGGTATCCGTGTCTGTGATGGAGGGTCCGTCGTAACCCCATAACGGTGGCAGCGAGACCGGACTCTCGGAGCTCAAAACGAAATTGTAGCCGACGGGTCCCTACACACCTTTCTATATAAAAGGTCGTCGAATCCGCCCCTTCTTTCACGTCGCTGCATCTCCCTCTTTCGCTGGAAGAGTTCGTTTCTGAATTGCCCGCTCAAATGTCTCTTTCCTAAACTTCGCGCTCAAGATCTCATCTTTATGCTTCTCTGTGCTACCGCAAGTTCACGGGGCCCCTTCTCCATGAGATTTCCTTGATTTGAAGGGGTTATGGGCGTTCTTTTCGTTCTTTATCGCCAAGAATCACGTTGCAAGGCGATTGGAGTGTTTCTTGGGAGTTTGATGCTACGGATAAGCTAAAAGGAGGGAAAATAAGATGGATTACGGCCCTACCGACAGTAGTGGTTAGTCTTGCTTCTCGATTTGCTATTTGCCTTTCCATTACTTTCTCTTATTCGTGATATTTGGGTGTTTTCTCGGTTATTGGCGTTTAGAGTAGCTGAAAACGATGAATTCTGTTAATTGCTCTGTTTTTCTTACCGGGACTCGGGGTTTTGCTGATGGAGTATTCAGATCGTTTTTGATGGTTGAACTTTAGTTCCCAAGAGCTAGGGTTTTGGGTAAGAGACAAGTCGTGCGATTAAGCTGGTTTAGGTTTGAATTTCAGTCGGTTTCCTCGTTATGGGCGGCTTTGAGGCGGAATATGGGAGAAGGTTGGCTTTCGTGATTTTGGTCTGGGATTAGGGTTTCTTACCTTCAATTTATAGGTCTTTGGGCTTGGGAGGATTCCCTCTCAAAATTCGGGGGTTTTGAGATCCAAGCCAGAAAGATCGTCTTGTGGGGATTTTCTTGTTTGTTGGGATTTGTTTGGCAGATGAAAGCCGCAAATAACGTCGTGATGGATGTTGGTGGAGAGTTTTTTGTACAGATTGATACGAATTTAAGTGTGCATTCTGCTTTTTCTGGACAATGTTCATGCAGCGGACAAGTGAGTTGTCTTGGTGTTATGTATAGTAGCAGGATGACAGTACTCATGGAAAATGTATACAGGCACAGATGATGATCTTCCACCTTCTCATCAGAATAGACTAAGAGGAGCCCCACTAGTAGCTGGGAATGGTAGAGCTGCTATGTTGGCTAATTTAACTTATAACAGAGTGCAAAATGACATAGAGAGCGAGATCCACTGGCTGGAGCAAGAGGCGTACCGTTCAGTTCTAAGGGCTTTCAAGGCACAGGCTGATGTGATCACCTGGGTAATTGTCTATTTATTTATTAGTTCTTGACATACCTTGTCTCCCTCTGTTATTTTCTAAGCTGTAAGGTAGTTATCCCTTTTAGGAACAAGCAGAATTGATGTCAGCGTTGAGGAAAGAACTGAGAGTATCTGATGATGAACACAGGGAACTTCTGGGCAGAGTTAATACAGATGATTCGGTGAGAAGAATAAGGTAAGCTCTAACTTCTACATGGTTGTGCGGATGAGGGAACTTTTTATGCTTTATTACTCCACTACTCTTTTAGCTTACCGAATGAGCTTAGCAACTTGAGATGGCCCTCCGGTTATGACTATCTCTTAGTCTCTCTGTTGCAGCGGCATTTTTAAGTGGCCATTCCTCAAAAAATGTGCTCCAATTGTTAAATTTGTTCGTTTCTTTTTGCACTACCCTGGGTTTGAAACCATCAAGTTATTCTTGCTCACAGTATATTGCTATAATTAAATCAAATGTTTTGCACAAATGACATTAGGGAATGGAGGCAAGCGGGAGGCGTCCGGCATACCGTTCATGCTACTGCTCAACCGGGTCATGAACCTTCACCTAGTCCTACTGTGTCAGCTTCTCGCAAGAAACAGAAGACCTCTCATTCAGCTGCTTCTCTGTCTCTAGGAGCTCCATCACCTGCACTGCAACCTCAAGCAGTTGCAGCTGCACCCATGCCTCCATCTTCATCTGCAGCCAAACGTGGAGCTGTGGTAGGAGCCAGGGGCAAGAAGCCTAAATCCGTAAGTTAGTTTTACAAGCAGAGTGGCTAGTATAAGATTGTTCAGAGTGACAATTTCTCTTTTTTCTCCCCCTCCTTTGTCTCCACAGGGCCATGCAGGGATTGGTGCCGACTCAGCGATGTCATCGCAATATATCTCTGGAGGTCCTGCTGGAAGGGGGGGTCAAATTGCAAGACGGGGTTCATCTCTTGGTGGTGTTCAAGTTGAACCCAGTGAGGCTGCTTCTTTTGATCCGTTAATTGGCAGGAAAGTGTTGACAAGGTGGCCTGAAGATAACAACTTTTATGAGGCTGTCATCACTGATTATAATCCTAAGGAGGTAATGTAGTCCATTAGTTCATAATTCATACTATGAAAAGCATGTTCCACATCTGTCTTGTCTAACATGACGACTTTGCTGTTATGTTTAGGGTCTCCATGCGCTAGTTTATGACATAAACACAAATAGGGAGACATGGGAGTGGGTAAATCTTAAAGAGGTGAGACAATTCTTTCTACCGGAGCATGAGATCTTTTGAGCACTTCTCCTTGGGATAGTAAAGGAAGCCTTAAATCTCTATTTCTTGTATACTATTTTCTATGTATACTTCCATGTCTGTATTCTTAATGTCCACCGTGCATAATTCTGACGCTCTTTTTTCAGATGCCTTTCCTTTTATTTTTCTCTTGTACAGAGTAACTTCTTCTTTCTGCGTTCCTCTATTAAGAGCATTGTTTCTTTGTGCATGCTTTTTTATTTTGTATTAGATAATACATACTACATAGACCCGTCTGTAAAATTGTATGGTAATATACAACCTGCTGTTACACCATAGGCTATGTATTCAACCATGGGGTACTTCTTTATTTTCCAACTACTGGGTGTGGCAGATGCCCACTTTGCATCAATGGAGATCTGGCCCTGGTTGGTGCCTGGTTCTTAGATTCCATTGTGCATGATCTTGTATCATGTTAACATTTCACTCGAGGAAAGCAAGCCCATATATAATGAATAAACATATTTTCTTTTGGAAATGTTTTGTTTTTACTGGTAGACCTACTCAGGAGTCACGGTATTCTGTTTATTAGTGTAATTGGCAGGCAGGATTCCTTTCATACACTGTGCATGGTTGGCTGCATTTGATTTATTAATTGAAGACATGCAAAGAAGTGCTCAATTTAGTTAGGAAGCTTAAGTGTTGATGCTTGTAAACTCTATAGTGGTTGCAACAAGAATGCAGTACTTAAAAATACGAGGAACGTTGGTGCTGGTGTGGCATAAAAGAGCAGGTACAGTTTCAAAATGCTATGGTTCATGAGCCTTTAAGTCTATGGATTCATTTAGGTCAATTATAAAACCATTTCAGTTGAGAGTGCAATGTACTCTATGCCGTGAATCCAAATCACCTTCCCGTGCAGTTTGGAATCTTCCTTCAATCCAAAGTCCAATCAATGGTAACGGTTTTCTCCAGAAGTTCTGTTTCCAAGCATCAAAACAAAGATACCCTTGTATCAGCCTGTCGGTGCGCACCACCTCTTTAGGCTTTAGCATTTTACATGTGATGGATGCATGCATCATTCAATCTGACTTTCAATGATATGTAGCTTATGTTGATCAAGACTTGCTGATTTCTAAACATGGAACCATGTTGAAGCTTCGTCTTTTCTAATTGTTGTGAAGTTTGGAAGCTAAATGAGAGTGGTGGTTAAGGATGATTTGTGCACATAGTTATGAGTTGTGCATATGAGCGTACATATGCATATAGAACTTGTCAACTGTTGCACGTATATCCACTATGAGGTAATGTTGTATCCCTGGAGAGGATGCTAGATTCTTTAGCAGCTTTTCTGGGGATGAAGATACTAGTTAGCTCTTGATTGGTTACTGTTTTATTCTTTTTAGTTTGTGTTTGATTTCTTTTGCTTTGTTCATTCTGGTTCGTTTTGTTTTTCTTTTTTGTTCCTTTTCCTAGCTTCGTTGGTTTCTTGGCCGCTGCCGATCGACCATTCTATTAGGACTTTTTATTTATTACTTGTTTGTTACCATAATATATCACCATGTCACTTTCAAAAGGAGAGGCTAATTTGCTGGTGCAAATTGCTGATTGACATGTCAAATGTCAGATATCCCCTGAGGACATCCGTTGGGAAGGTGAGGATCCTGGCATCACTCGTCGAGGCCATGGAGGATTGGGACGTGGAGTGAAGAAATCCATGTCTCGTGGGGCTTCTGTAACTGGGATAGGCAGAGGGAGGGGTGTCCTGAAGAATCAGGCGAAGAAAGAGTTTCCTCCATCTCAGAATGGCGATCGTAAAAAAGGAGCTGACAAAATTGAGATTCTTCACACAGAATCTCTCATAAAGGAGGTATGCTGGTTTTGCTGCAGTTACTACAGTTCATGTCTGACCTCATGCCAAATGCCCCCCCCCCCCCCCCCATTTCATTTTAACAGGTGGAAAGAATTTTCCATGGGAGCCATCCTGATCCAGCGGAGATGGAGAAGGCAAAGAAATTGCTCAAAGTAAGAGCTGTTCCTTCGGTAATACTACATATTTCCAGCCAATTAATCTGTGAACTGAATGTGCCTCTTCTGTCACCAGGAACACGAGCAGACATTGCTTGATGCCATCTCTAACATTGCTAGGCTGGAAGACGCATCGGATGGTGAAAGTGGTAAAACAATTTGTCTCGTAAATCATTTTATGTATATCCTTGCTCGATCCAAATTGCTTTCCCCGGCATGTAATGTGGGAGTACTTTTAATCAGTGTTGTTCGACGCATATCGTATCGTGTATCATTTTTGTCAACAATACTTATCGTACCGTATTGCTCCGTTTCATTTTTTTAATATTAAAAAATTAAAAGAAATAAAAAAATCACAAAAATTGAGAAAAAATCACGATAATTAAAAACAATTCATGTATTGTATAAGTTGAGTACAATCACTATTTAATTTTCAATGTATAAATCATTTAAGCAATACATCCTTAGTAAAATTATAACTTTCATAATTGAAAAAAAAAATATTTACATATTATAATCAGGATCAACTAAATAATCTTCATCTTCTCCTCCTTGTTCAAGATCATCACTACGTTCAATTCCAAAATCAAAATCATCACCCCCTTGATTTTGTTGCGCTCCTTCCAAATTAATCCGTCTTCTTCATTTAGGAGTGTATTTGCTTAACTATCTTTCATAATCCACTCCTCTAAGATATGTTCTCCTTCCTATTTAACTTTTTTAATTACTTTTAAGAAAGATAAGGAAATAACATTAACGATTAAATAAAATAAAATATTGAATTGAATATCTTTTATTACCTTTATTGGAGGCATATATTGCAATAGATGAAAAACTAGGTTATTGAGTCGCTTATATTTCAACATGTTGTGCTTTTTTTATTTGGATATTTTCAAAGACACTTCAATTCCTTTCACAACTAGTTGCACTAGAGGTTTGGCTCAAAACTCTTAGTACAAAATCTTTGAAGTTTTAGCATTTACTTTCAAACCTATTCCACCAAACATCTACTAGAAAAAAACAAACATATAAAGAATTATTTCAGAATAAATATAAGATTTAAGAAACTTAAATATTAAGATAAATAGTTTACCTTATCGCATAGTATTACGGTTGCGAATGACTATAGGCAAGCTCATTAAGTGAAGAGATCTCTATCTCTGAATTTATAACATCTCTTCTATTCTCATCAGGGATCAATCTGTCAATGAAATCAATGATACCTCGATTAACCTCACTGTTCCTTTTAAAGCTTGCATAATACCTAAATGTTGGATTTAGGTAGTAAGCTATTGCATGATTAGGCTGATGCAACTATTTATTTCATTTATGGGCACATAATCTCTCTTTCTTCTATTGAAATTGCTTCTAATAGTTTCTTTAGCTATGACTTCGTAAAGATAACCTATAGATGGCTTATTCTCACTTAAAACTTTGACTAAATGACATGTGATCCTTAATAGACTAACACAAGAGTCTCAAAATGTACTCTTAAAGATTGTCTATGAAATCTCATTCAATTTTCTATTCCTTCTATTTTGAGGCAACTCTGTAAACTACTGTCACTCATCTGAAGAAAACATTCTCTTCAAGGCTTGCTTTTGTTTAATAATACTTTGTAATGATTAGAAATTAGTTGAAAATCGAGTATAAATTGTACGTAGTAGCTCTGCACCATTTGTATATCTCCTTATCATAAAGCATCGTTATAGATAAATTTTGTGAGTTGCTGCCTTTACCTCATCAATCTCTCTAATATCCTTAAAGGATAAGATCTAGACAATGGAATGCACATGGTGTCTAATAAAATGTCTCATAAGTATAAGTTAACTCCTTTTCAACTGGTTTAAAGTTAGCTGCATTATTTGTAATTAATTGGACAGAGTTGTTGCCTTTACCTCATCAATCTCTCTAATATCCTTAAGGATAAGATCTAGACAATAGAATGCACATGGTGTCTAATAAAAAGTCTCATAAGTATAAGTTAATTATTTTTCAAATGTTTTATAGTTAGCTGCATTATTTGTAATTAATTGATCAGAGTTGCTGCCTTTACCTCATCAATCTCTTTAATATCCTTAAGGATAAGATCTAGACAATGGAATGCACATGGTGTGTAATAAAAAGTCTCATAAGTATAAGTTAACTCCTTTTAAACTGCTTTATAGTTATCTGCATTATTTGTAATTAATTGGACAATGTTTCAAGTCGAACCTCCAATAATACCTTATCAAATTCTTGCTTTAGAACCTCTTAAGTATGCTTGTCTAAAGATCTCAAAAACATAAGTCATTTAGGACAATAGATTATGAAGTTTAACAAAGTCCTTCATCGTCTATCGGTCTATCTGTTAGTCATGATAGTGTATCCCGTCTACTTTCATGACTCTCTCTAGTCCTTTCTTTTATATCAAGAAAGTCTAACAAAGTCCTTCGTCGCCTATCAGTCTATCCGTCTGTCATGATAGTATATCCCGTATCTTTTCATGACTCTCTCTAAGTCGAATAATACTCTTAGACTTCAAGGTTAGTCTTATCTAATAGTTTTCCTCTCAACTTTTGATAAGATGGTATCTTATACCCTAGACCATTGAAGCTATAGCAACACGAATTCTAGGTTGAGCACAAGGTAGTACTAGGAGGAAAAACAAATGTATGCCATAATAAGATCTTCCTCTAGCCCTTTTTCTTCTATCACTTTCAATCTCTTAAAAAAACCTTTTCCTCTAGTTGGTGGTCGAGAACTATTATTATCAGCTAGGCACGCCACCCGCTTAGATAGCACCTTTATTGGGTCATGCTTGAACACATGGACTGGATGTGAACATGAGCAATGCACTTATGACCTATAATTTGATCATCTCTAAATATCTTTTATTTCAAGAAATATAGTGAAACTTTATATTAGACGGTGTGTGTGTGTGTGATATCCCTGTATCAAATGGTATATAGATGTTCAAATATGTTGACTACGTCTGTAAGTTGAGTCTATGTACACATTTTTTGAGCTCACCCCAGTGAAGGTGATGTGATTGACATCTTCTTGATACTACTGGACATAAGGAAGTGCACGTTTGGTAGGCTTAGCTTTTGTAAACACATCGACGATATGAGAAGCAGCCAATGTAACACAAGGCAATGTGTATATAGTACTCGTGTTAGTGTAATTCTGATAGGTCCTGCTAGCATAACATCCAAGTTACCCAGACAGCCATCATGCCAAGCACTTTGAAGTGTGGTTATGCTTCTTCTATGCCCCTCGATGAAAGAATCACCCAAGATTATACGGAATCCAGTAGTGGAAGCCTGATCTACTATGCCCCGGTCTCCCATATGGTTATCCACATACTGTGGTAGTATGTTGCTACACTGATCTCTACAGGATAGGAAGAGTGTCGTTCTAACATAAACTGAGAAGTGGTTAGAGAACGGTCGAGTTGGTGCATAGATGGTGTCACCTAACTATTTCTACAGACATGTAGTTTATTACCTTGTTTATGGATGAAGAGGGATTGATAGCTGGTCGACCATTTCAAATGAGTCTGGTCTTCTTAGGAGAATGCAAAACCTTGAATTTTGCTCATACACCTTGTTTTTCCCTGACAATGCGTCCTCTGGCATTAAGAATGCGGTTTGTGTACTTTCCCTAAATGTGGAGACACTACCAAGTGGAAAACTTTGCTACGGATTTGTTATATATTTTTTGATTTGATATGCAACAAAAAATTCATAGACCTAAAGCTTTCTTGTACTTCATGTGTAGAAGAAGGTGGGCATCCATTGTCGCACGATCAATCAGTTGACAAGGAAAGGGGTTGGAGAAACCAACAACTCAATGCAGAATTCGAGGATACAGCAGGTGTTGCAAGAGGCGAAGGCTCAGATGGAAATCGCATGGCTGGGGAGGGTGGAGTCGCTTCCGACTATCAGCCAGATGGTGATGACGGTGATGATCATTGATATTATGTGTTCTTGCAAGGTATGCTCCATTGGTTGTCCGGTGATCAAGGGGGGGAAGTTCACATTAGTTTGACATGCATATTCCAAAAGTTATATCGTCTGCTGGGAAATAATTCAATACATCCCTTGGGCTGCAACACATGCTACTCCAGCAAGTTGGTTCTTAGTTTAAATTAGGTTAGGTGGTGGAACTGAGCCACTCTTGTAAAATTACTGATCAGTGAATAACCCGTGACATTGTAAACGAATGATCTATCCGAAACTCATGTGCAGTTCTCTTGTGCCAGATTGTAAAATTCTTGGGAGAGTGCTTCTTAGAGTGTATATCAAGAAATCAAACCCCATGTGCAAACTCTACGAACCGTTTTGGCTTTTGTGTCGCTTTGGTGGTCTATTCTAAGTTAGTTCTCTGCCTGGATATTTTAGGGCTTTAAACATTTATTAACAAGACAATGGTCGAGATGATACGTCGATCATGTTTGACGGGGACTTTTTAGAGCGCCAAAGTACGACCCATTCGTTCACAACCTTTTCTAGAGCATGCTTCTCGAGTCTGAGTTGTGCATGCTTGTGGCAACTTAACTTGCAAGGATTGAAGAAGAAATGCTTGTTCAACCCCATCTGTTCGCTTAAATCTCTTCAGCTGGACGACAACACCACTGTTGAGGTTCTGGATACGGGAAACCTTGTGTTTGCTCCTCACAATGGAGGAGAAGAAATGCTTGTTTTCCAGATTGACTTATGAGCGGTGGCTTCAGCCATGGAAATGGACTCTCTCATAGCTGGCTTTTCAAACGTTTTGCCATGGTACCCGAGGAAGCAGGTGCTCAGGTCGTGGGGTTGGCGATCAGTGCCAAGATCCGTGGGCGGGTCGGATGGGGTTGACTCCTAGACAATTTTGATGCAGGTGGGGTTCGGGTTGGATGCAAACGTGCCCTAACCCGGGTTATCGCCATCTCTATCTGCAAATCTGGCATTACCGGACAGGAAGTATACGCTTGTCTTGCGATTCAAACGGTTTGCGAACACCAGCAATAAAAGTTGAAAAAAATAAAAAATAGCATTGGATTTACGCCGCCGAGAAATTGGGAAGAAATAGAGTCTACTTTTACCTTGTTTGTTTCCCCTCGCATCTCATTCTTCACTTTTCACTCGGATTTCCCTCTTATTCACCGTCTTATCCACGGCATAGTTTCGGTCATTTCTTGAAGAGAGTAGGAGGAACCCCGACGATTTTCTGTTCTTGAGAGGTAACTAGACCGGTAACCGTCAAAAGGAGCGGTTTATCTTGCTGAGAGGTAAGTAAGCTTCAACTCCCTGTTGCATTATGCTTAAACTGGAGACTAAGCCCGACTTTTCTTCCTCTCTTTCTCAAAATTTGGTGTCTCTGAATTTTTGGGAATCATGTTAAAGTTTAACTTGGATTTTGTTGTTTCAAGTGTTTGCAACTTCATTTCTTGGTCCCGAATGTCTGTGAAAACTCCGACTTGTCTGGGTTTCCGGGTGTTCCAATGGGATTATTGCGCCAAAGTAGCGTCCAAAAGAGAATTTCTTGCTTTTCCTGGAGTATTAGCGTGAGGTTTGATGGAAATCTGGTTATTTCGTGCTTTTAGTAGAAAATGCTACCTATTGTTTTCCTTCTATGGGTAATGTTTAGCGTTGTGGTGGTTAGTTAAATTTGTGCTGTGTTTCTTAGCTAGTTTGCTCACTCCTCACAACTTGACAAGCATGCAAGATGAAATCTGCTGTTTTCACGCACAATGTGATCAACACGCTGATCAAATTTTTGTTTTTCCTTACATTTTATAAACTTCAATGCATTGAATTCCTTTCTTTTGTAAATTCGTTTGCTATATTCTGGTTGCTGTAGTTCCTCTTTTTCTTAGTATTTAAACACTTCTTCACAGACTTGTGCTTGGTGATGATGTGAACTTTTTTGGTTTTCTTTTTTTTGGTTCACTCGGTATTCTGCAGTTTGTCTTTCCGTATGCTTTTGTATTTTTCTGCTTCGTTTTTGTCTTCGATTGCAATTTCAGGAAAAACTCTTTTTGGAATTTAGTTTGAAGTTTCTGATTTGAATTGCTTAGTCTGATATTTTTTTCTTGGTTTTAATCATAGGGAGATTCAGAAGTTTCTGAGGAGAACTTGATTTTGCTTCCTGTATCGGAAAACTTGCATCTTGAACTTAACATCGATCTACTCTACTGCTATTGAGGCTGGATTTCTCTCTGCTAAAAATGGCTGCTGCGACATCGTCAAAACTCCAAATGGTTATAGCCAGGCCTCGTGTTTCTTTGCCCAAGCTTCGGAACTCAGGCTTTGCTATATTAGAAGAACTGATTTAGGAGGATTTTCTACCACTAAGCTTTCGAGCTCTTCATTTATATCGTCAACACGCCCACTAGTTCGGTCCTATGTGAAGCGAGCTGAGAAGCATGACTGGGTTGTAATGAAGGCCATGTCTGGAGCAGATGGAAGTCTGGGAACTGCTGTCTTGTCGCTTGATCTTAGAGGTAATAATCGATTCTATTTTATACTTTTTTCTGGGTTTTTGCATGATTGTTCCAAGCTGACTCGACCTATTATGTCATGCTGGGCTTCTTTGGCATCAAGTAGATCATCCATTTCAGCTCTGTGATCCTTACCTACTATTGTCGAACTTGTATCTCTGTTAGTTATTTTCCCTTTTTCTTTTTTCATGCCCTTTTGAAGAGTTAAATCGTGTTGTCACCACTGAAAAGGTGGTCGCAGCAAATGCTTGTGATCGTTTCTTGATGAATCTCGTGTAGGGCGATGACTTCGCCTTTTGATTGCAGCAATAACATTATGCATGTAGTTGAAGTTAAGATCTCTATAATGGGCTACAATAAGGCGAGATGGATCTCTAAGAATGCATGTTTTGGCAAGCAGCCCCTATTTTGTAAGTCATTTCTTTTTAAATGCATGCACTCTGGGTGAATGCTATCCCTTGGTACATGTTAAGGGTGGAACCAGCAAGTAAGGGCTTTCCCCAGCCTTTTAGATCAAGTAGGTCTGGTTCTTGCTTCTCAAGTTCATGCTTGTCATGGTGCCATAGGTAACTTCTAAGTCCTAAGTCATGGTGACAAATCTTGTTATCAGAATCCTACGATTAAGGGAGAAATCTCATGCCATCTTTTTCCGTGATAAATTTTGCTATCTTATTGTTTGGAGTTGATTATCCTTGGAAGGGATCACCCTTGCATGGCCGGTCCCAAGCCTAGATAAAGAAGGAGGGTTGTGTTAGGCTTTCGATTGCCATTATAAAACTTTGTCGGACTTATTTACCATGGATTCTACAATTATGATAAGGCTCTCTAGAAACAAAGAATTCATGTAATCGACCCCATCTAGTATGGGAAAATGCTTAGTTGTTGTTGTATTATTTGGAGTTGATTGAGATAGATATCCGTGTTTTTTCTTAACAACAAAAAGATCAAAGATGTGGGAGCTCATTGAGTGATGGAACGTGGATTTGTCAATCACAGGAAAAAGGGCATTTATTGCCGGCATCACCGATGACAATGGTTATGGCTGGGCAATAGCTAAAGCACTTGCCGCTGTTGGTGGTGAGATTTTGGTTGGAACTTGGGTGCCTGGAAGTCAACTTATTTCATGTTTACACTTTGGATGGTGGAGCACCACCACTTTCCTAATATGTATAGCCTTATTGTTCTATATATCACAAGGTGTACCAACATAATTTCAAGCATCTCCTTAAGGATTTTATGTTTTAATATACCTTCTTTTGAGGTTCCATCGTTTAGTCTGAATAGCTCGATGCACTCTTTTCATCTTTATCTTAAACTTTCTCCTAGAATTATCTTGCAATCTTTACAACATGATCTATCTTTTTTCTTACAAATAAAATAATCAATTTATGTTTGTGATAAGCCACTCTTATAAGTAATTAAATGTTCATCTCGTTTTTTGAAGATTGTATTGACTATAATGAGATCAAATGCCATAGCAAAATTTAAAATCTCCCTACCTTCCTCATTTATATCCCCAAAATCAAAGTTTTCATGAATACCTTATATCCTAATACCTCTTTACCGACATGTCCATTTAAGTCTCTTTTTAAATAAAACCCTCTATGTAATTTATTCACTACATTTGAGCGGCAATATAGTGGGACTAACTTCTTTACCCTCGCCCGTCCATGATGTGAGAACTTTCTCTACAATTGATTCACTACATTTGGACGAAAATGTAGAAACCCTTGCTCACTTTTCACTGCATTCAGGCTCTGCAATGCGTCGCTAAGAGGGGATACATGTTTGATCTTTTGGTTACTTTAGATGACATAAAAATTAAGATCGACATATGTTGTATTCATGATAAGGAAAGTTTTAAGCACCTAGGTTGATTTTCTCATAGTGATGAGATGATACATATAGTCTTAGTATAAGTTTGGTTAAAATAGAGAGGTTCATCAGGTATTATAGGTGGTAAAAAGAGACTATTAAAGTTGAAAAGTAAATATTATAGAGCGACTATTAGACCCACTATGTTATTTGGTTTTGAGTGGTGGACAATAAATCATCAATATTAAAATAAGTTTATGGCAAAAATGAAGATGGTGAGATAAATGTGTAGTTAAACAAGGAAAGATCATATACATAAGGAGGCTATTAAAAGCAAATTGGGAGCATACTAATAGACGATAAAGTGAGGAAAAATCAGTTAAGATAGTTTAAACACATAGAAAGGTGACCAAATGAATTTTAGTAAGAAGGTATGAGAAAGTAGATAGTGAAAATGTTAAAGGAAAAGAAGACCATAAAATGTTGGAAGGAAAGAAATAAAAAATGATCTAGTTTATGTTGTTTTAACTGTTAGTATTATACATGATCGAGCTTTATAAAAAGAAAGAACCCATTATAGCTGACCTCATCTGGTATGAGAAACCGCTTAGTTGTTGTTGTTATTTATTCTAGTGAAGAAATTACTTTTATAAAATATTCAGTGTCTAGAAAACTGTAAAAAGCAAATATATTATGATACGATGATATCGTATTACATCGTGCATATAGTGCGGTATACACTGATAAATGGGCAAAAGTCATACAGGTTGGTACCCCTACCTGGATTTATATGGACCCAAGTACCGATATGTGTGTGATAAGTCGTACAATGATGTGACATGATAAACATTGGTAAGAGTGGTCTGTGTTACCATTTCTTGTTATAAAAGCCAAGATCTTGGATGCATTTTAGGCAGTTTTTCAGAAAAACAGGTTTCAGATGAATGGTTTGCATTGGAATATTAATTTACCAAAGCAAGCAGGTTCATTTATTGTTAGAAATGTTCTGGAGCTTCTTGTAAATAGCCAATAGTTTTAAACCTATCCTCGCACATAAAACGGGGTGAGTCTCGGCTGTGTCCTAAGTTTTATATTTGCTCTTGTTTCGCACATAGACATGATTTTACTAGTTCAATTAGCAAGCTAAGTATCGGCTACAACTTCTCGTCTGCGGTTTGCTCCAGCCCTCTTATAAATTATCTACATCGCCGATATATTAGTTCAATTATCAGGATCCTGTGTGCTTTTATCCGTCAGCAATTTTGTCATAATCCTTCCCTTTAATGAATCAAGTAAACTCTTGAATCTCCTTAGAGATTGAGTGATCACCTGAGAGAAAAGAGAACCATTTTTTCTCTTGAGATTCTTACTGCTAGCTGTTTCGTTAACTGATATTGGTTCAGTGGTGTCTCAAGGGGCAAAAAGCGTCTAGCTTTGGTGTGTCGCCCGGTTCAGGTTAATGTGTAAGTGCGCAGATAGGAGCGCTGATTTAATCTCATCTATATGTTTTTCCCTTTTTAAACTTAGTCATGGTTATGTGAATGTCCTCTCCCCCCCCCCCCCCCCCCCCCGCTTGTGTGTGTGTCCATGCATGCGTGTTTATGCACGCGTGTGTGCGTTGAGACATGACTTGACCAAGGGAGGAATAGATAACAAAAGTTTTTTTGGTTCATTTTCTTATTGTTGGCTTCAACTATTTGAAATATAAAAAATGTGAAAATGGATTATTGTCAATTTATTTTTGTTCTTGTGTGTTGTAGGTAAAAGACCTCGATGTTAGGTCACCTGGACACTTGGAACTGTTCGTGTCGTGTCCCACTTGTATGTTCACGTATGAAAGTGCACAAAAGTGATGTTTCTTGCATTTAAGTTTGGCATGTCATGGTAAAATGGACCGATGGTGAAATGCTCACATTTTCTTGTCAGATTCTTCTCGTGTTGGATCTGAGCCTGGCTTTTGCCTTATATGCCTAAGCTCAAGTTTGACTTAAGACAGGTGAAGGAGTCAAGGAGTGTGGTGGCGGACTTTGAAATCATTTTGGGTTAAGGTGTACTTGTATTTTACATCCACAAAACAAATGCTGTAGGATCGAGATCGAGAAAATTTTCAATTTCAGGTGAAGCTTGTCCTAAAGTGAGTCAATCTGTATGCTTTTGAACTCTTCTTATGAGAAAGTACTTTTCCAATGTTAGATTAGCATCGGATAAACCTCTGTTTTCTAGGACCAATGACCTTCGCGAGATGTTGACTCACACAAGAGGGTCTTTGGTGAGATGTGGTAACCCCTTTTGGGTAATTTACGGTCACCCTTGTTGCCATTTGAACTGCCACTTCCAGTTCACTTGGTCAAATGCTCATCATGTTTTCTGGTTCACATATTGCCTCGGTTCTTGTGCTCACAACCACGGTATACAAAACAGCAGGGTCTTCTATACTCTTAAATGGAGAAGAGATTGGGCATCAAAATAGTCACTAAGACGGGCCTGCAGGTTTTACCATGGTTCTTGTGTTCACAAAGCAGCGTGAGGCGACAAGGGTACCTATTTTGGTGCCACTTTTGGGTCTGCATAATCCTGCTTTCCCCAAAATCAAGAGATGTTGTGTTTGATAATAAGATCATATTATTGCATCTAATGAGTAATGACTCTCCTCTTGAATCCTAGAGTTCAATACCTAGATTTACACATGTTTGGTTTGCTTAATCTTCCAGCTTTATTCAAGTCAATCTCAATTATGAGATCAAATGTTATAGGTGGTTGAGATCAAAACTAAAAATGTATATGTATTTTTTATAGTGTATTCAATTATCTACATATGTTCTTTTCATTAATCTCAATTTTTGGTTGAAATTAGTTTAGATAAAATTTACATGTAAGTGATTTGCATCTTCTACCGTTTTAAAGAATATATTATTACGAGTGTGCAAGGAGTCCATGCAACTCAGCCATGGGGCTGCAATACTTTGTTCACAACGTCGAAGGGTTGCATTCTTCCCCATCCAAATCGTTGCCGTCCTCATCAACATCTTCTCTTTGCCCTCACTTAGGGCCGTTGCAACTGACACGTTCCACATCAGTGTGGTGCAGTAACTTTGAACTTCGACTTGAGGGTCACTTGTTGATGCTTGTTGTAGTAATCACTATCTTCTAAGCATTATGAAGAATCATGTTGGACCGAGGGTAGTAATGCAAGCATGCCTTCGGTCAAATCAGTCTTAAGCTTGAGAGTCGTTTCAGCTTGGACTCGTTAGACATAAAGATACATAGCAAAAGAAGTTGCTTCCCTTTTCGGTCAAAAGATTAAACGGCTGGAGACCAAATTGGGAAAATATTGATATTTGATTTTAAGAAAAGGAAAAATACCATGTGTGAGAAAGAGGGAGGGTGACCTAAAACCGTAGGCTACAGCCAAACTGCATTCATTGACCTTAGTTGACACGTCAACGTCTATGGACTGCATTCATTGACCTCAGTTGACACGTCAACGTCTATGGAATTTGCCATTGTTGAATGACTACAAAGGAATTGGGTGCTCACAAGAACCCTAAGATCCATTTTGAAGCTAATGCTAAGTTTATCTTCTGCTCCTCATTCATGGCTTTAATTTGTTTCCTCATAAATGAATTCATTTTAGTCTTGTAACTTTTGTACAGTTTTCTCTTGGCACTACCCTTTTTTTTCCTTTATTGATTTTTAAAAGCTAAAATAGTCAAAAAACTAGTGCAACATTACTGAATTGCCCTTGACAAAAGCACTATGGACTTTTTAAGTCTAATGGGTCACACCCATTTAGGCCTTGACTAAATTCTTGAATTGATCAAGATACTATTCGGCTTAGCTTAACATGAGGAGACTAGGTTGATCTTTGAGATGTGAATAAGCATAAGAAAGAGTTTATGTTTGGCTTTTACGAGTAAATGTGAAACGTAAATCATGATTTATTTCATCATTAGTGTAAAGTGAGTCGATCACAATAATTCCTTTCCAACTTCAGTGCAACACATTGATTTTCTGTGAATTTGTCGCTATGAGATTAAATACTCAATAAATCATATTAAGAAAATAATCTCCGGTGTTGGTGTTCGACATTCATTTGCCACGCATCAACTTCACAAGTATTCCATCTGGCAGGTGATTTATGGAAGCGAAAGAGAGTACATAAGAAAGACATAATTAGGTCATTTTGTAAGCACATTCCTATAATTATGAACACTATAACTAGGTGGAAAATCTCATTGATTAAATAAAATGCAAATCAGTTGATCATTTCGCACCCGTTAATCATGATGCTAAATTCTGTAAGATGGTTGCTTGTGAAGTATGTGATCACATATTCTGGTGGATCTATACATCGATCGGCATACAAGCAGATGCAAAAAAAATTAACACATCAATGATGTTAAAACTCGCAAAGAACTACTATGCTATCATCTCAATGCTTTGCGAGTCTTTGACAAGATAATTAAGCTTCCCACACTACTAAACATTTTTGATATCTTGATCACAAACATTCACCATGAAGAGTTAGATGAACACAGGGAGAGGGGTGTTCAAACCACACTCCAGATAGGCAAAACAGTCATTTTAATATTCAAAGACAAAATTGGAAAACTATCTGCTTATTTTCTTTTTTTTGAAGTAACGAAGATTAGTCTTCGTAAGTAGTAGGCGTTCCATGCAGTGAGAAAAACAGCGAAGTAAATTCACTTTCTTTCTTCCGTTATTTCTGCGCCTATAAATACAGTAACATGGCTTTCACATCTTCAGGTGGCAGCCGACTCCCCCAGCTTTGTCTGCTTCATTTTTGCATTACCATGAATTCCTTCTTTGGTAGGAAGAGCCATCTTCTTGGATCATCATCATCTTCTTCTTCTTCGTCGCTGTTGCTGTCGTCACGGTTACCTTCGCGAAGCGTCGAATCTTTGGCGACAGTTGATTGGCATATGAACGCCTATCGAGGGAGATCACATGAGCTCGATCTCTTGCAACAATTAGAACGGAGGCCTGAAAAGCTTGATGAGCAGGATATCTTGGACTTAACGCTCTCCGTGGGCCCGTCGGCCTTTCGTAGGAAAATAGAGCTCGGTCAGCGTGTCAAGAATAATAACAATGATGATGATAATAATAAAAAGGCGTAAGGAAGGGTTGCTCGAATAATATGTGCGAATGTGAAGGCAAGAAATGCGGTAATACAAATAGTGTTGCTTTACAAGAAGTGATGCTGGTGGTCGAAGTGGCGGCCTCCGTGGTGACGAGCACGAGGGGTGGCTTGCTAAAGATGTACCCCCACAAACTCTTCGATTTCGGCGGTGGCACCACTAATGTCACCCAACAGGTCTCTCTGTCTCTGTCTCTCCCCCCCGCCCCCCCCACCCGCCCCCGGTGTGTGCCTGTTTGTGCATAAAATGATTTTGATTATTTTTATCAGAAATTGGACATTGTATAAACACAAGATCTCCACGTGTGTTTGCGTGGCTCTCGTCATGCAGTTAATTCCTTCCTCGTTTTGGTGTTTCGTTTGCCAAAATAATTTATGACTGGAACTTTCCAAATGCGCGCATGAACATGATAATATTTGGCTCTTAGAACGAAAAGTCTTGATGTTGCACTTGCATGCACAAGCGCGAAGAAGCCTTGCATGACGCTTTTAGCTAGATTCTATTGTTTATTCTTTACTATTTGTTTCTATATTTTGACTCCCGACATTAAAACTTAGCATCAAATCGCTTCCTTCCTCTTCTAACTTCTAGTCGTTTCTGTTTCTGCTTTCAATACACATCATAACTTTTTCATTTTTTAAAGTTTCCAAGATTCAATGCATTCCTATTAAATTGATCTCATTGTCGATTAAAAATACTTCTAACCAATGTTAAATGAGAAAGTCTGGTTTTTGTTGAAACTTCTGAATTATACAGAACCATGACTAATTCATCCCTTTGTTTTGGGACCATGCCAGGGATGAGAATTATTGATACATTTTGTCCGGACGGAAGCATGATTTTGGGTGATATATATATGCTAAAGCATAATTTTAGTATTCGAAATGTCTCCTGTAGATTGAAGACAATCGATTGATCCATGGCTCATCTTTCAGACTGAAATGGCATTCGGATATGCGTGCATGCAGATATTTGCGCGTTGCTGTTACTATTGACTGCTCTCAACTTCTGGATTAAAAAAAGCAGTGACGGACTTACTCGTGAGTGAGCTTAGGTGATCGCCTCACCTGAAATCGGATGAAATATAAAATGATTTACACGAATGGTCTCAATTTTGGAAAATTTGTACGAACTGTCTGACATGAATGTCACTTGACTAAACTTGCCGTCAACCGAAAAAGTAGTTTAGGTCTGCTACTGATTAAAAGCTTGTCCTCCTGTCTCGACAGGCAAATTCTTTGGGTGATTTCAAGAGATTGTGCTTTAGAATCACCAAAGTCCGGCCTATAAGCAGGTTTGTCCTGACAATTCAGAAATAAATGGCTGTAAATGGTCGACTAAATATTAAGGACCGGCACAACGTGTATTGGCGCTGATTCTATGATTGAGAAGTCGCCTCTCCCCTATATTAGTTAACTCTGTTCTTTGTAGATCACTCAGCAAGGTCGGGAATTGTTGAAAGAACTGTCACTAGCAATATGTAAAAGATTTTTCTTTTTCTTTTTTGGTAAGATGAATGTATTTCTAGAAATACATATACAGTTGACAGAAACGCACGCCACAGTATCTTTGACAATATAAAAGCTATTACATTTGAATAATATATATAGCTTTTAAAAATTTAAGTTGGCTTTTACATATGGTACTTTGATTTACTGCACAAAAACTGGTCGCACATTCACAGTCACCACAGAAACTGCCTTCAATGCTATTGTTTTCTGCAGCAGGTTAGGCAAGCAGACAACACTACCAACATCGGTGATGTTAGGGCTCCAAGGGGAATGGAGGCCTTCAGAAAAAGAAAGATTGACCTGCGCGAGGCTTCGAAGGACGATCCTCTCGCCTAAAAGGTAAAGAAGATTTTGGGTCCATCCAACAGACCTAGTCTGAAGCTCACACTTGTTAGATCACAGGATTTTCCACGATAATGCTGTAGTACTGTGACTCCATGATAGCCTTTTGCAGCAGAAAGTTCATTGTCTGTTTGCCCCACTCTAGAAAAAAAGTATAGATCTGCCATTGCAGTAGGTATAACGTTACGATGTTTACAACACGAAATGGTAGAACAGGTCAATGGTGAATTAATATTATCAAATAGTTAGCTCCGGTGATTTCAGCTTTACGATCTTGTGAGTGAAAGGTTATAGGCTGTGGCCAATAGACTGCAATTTGTTTCTACTTGAAGGCTTTTGAGTCGACCCCTTTGCCAGGAGAGAGCTCTAGGTTCTTGGGGTGCAAAAGCGGGTTTTCTAAGTCATATGATCAGAATGAATGAAAAGAGTTGGTGGATCTCTAACAAGAACGTTCACATTTCTGGTTTACCTAATACTATACAAAATCCACTAAAAACCAAAACCAGAGGAAGAAAACTTTACAAATATATGCAATTATTACAGTTAATTGATTGAAAGCATTTCTTTAAAGTATTCATTACATGCTTATGAACGTCAGGAGAGCTCAGGCAAATCCAGGGACCCGAGGAGCATCTGGGCAGCCTACAAGAAGCAATCCCTTTATTCTTCTATGAATCAAGACAGCAAAGTTGATCGACAAACGATTCAAAGGTAGGAAATTCAGGCTAAAACACACCATGATTGATTACATCTTAAACAACAAAAAAACTCAAGCATCTAGCATCGTAGAAACTTGGTTTCTTTTGCACAATAGCGTTATCAATAAGGACATACTGTTCATTGTTTGGTGGTCGCTTCTTGGCTCAGCTGAGAAGCTTATAACCCTTGGCTCGTATCGGTAATCAGCATGACAAGCTATTGGTTCAATTCCTACATAAACCTGTGTAAAGTATACTTATATTAGATTAAAAAGTGATATTTTTTGCTTATGTTATTTTTAGCTCAACCATCAATCTTTTTTATTGGACAATTGTGATCACTAAAGACAATTTGGCATACAATCTCTTGGCCCTCTCTCTCTATATATATATAGAGAGAGAAAATGGTAAATGTTAGCACATTTTGGTGCTACTAAATTTAAATAAATTTTACTTTATTTATGATCAATGGTTGAATTTACATTTAAAAGTAAAAGATACTTTATTCACATGAGTATTTCTGCTTTTAAATTCAAATTTAAATGATCTTGTTGGAATTTATGAATGCCTTCATGTGTTAACATATACCGGTTCCTCTCTTTATATATATAACCGATATAAACACATCTAGATAATTCATTCATGAGAGATAAGGATTTAAATTCAAACATTTTAAAAAGTATTATATATATATATATATATATATATATATATATATATATATATATATATATATAGAGAGAGAGAGAGAGAGAGAGAGAGAGAGAGAGAGAGAGAGAGAGAGAGAGAGAGAGAGAGAGAGAGAGAGAGATGATAGCAAATATTATTTGTACACGCAGCTCTAATAGTGAGGGTGACCGCTCAGTGCAGCCACCAATGATCCAGATTAGTGATGACGACGAAAGTAGCGAGGACACTTTGGACGTTGTTGTAGAAGAAGCATCTTAACTTGTCATTTATGTAGTGTGGCTTTCTTTCCGTATTTTCCTGGGGGACCCTTTCTCTATTCATAAATTCGTCAATCCATTCCATATGCATATGCTTTTCCATTCCACCTCATTGCCGCAATTTCTATGACATATTTACATACCTTGAGCCTATTTCAAAGAAATGAGTCTTTATTTCGGTGTGTGTAGGTAGTGGACTCGAAACAACCTGCGAGTTGCATGTCTCGAGTTCTATACCTGAGGTGTGCATGTCTGGTAGATGTCCGCCTAACCCGAGCTCAACTATAAGAAGAGACCCTTGGATGTGCCCGCGGTGGTGGTAGAAAACCAGCTCAAATCGATAATAAGACCGTGCCGAAGGCATGCAATTCGTGGGAATCGAACACCGGCCTTCACCTTGTAAGTTGATCACCTACCCAAGTGAGCTATTCTTCTTTTTTTTAATGCATGTCTTGAGTTCTATACCTGAGGTGTGCATATCCCGAGTTCACCTATAAGAAGAGACCCTTGGGAAGAATAGCTCACTTGGGTAGGTGATCAACTTAGCCAATGAAAACTGGGGACACCGTTTCGTACACAACCCGAGCATGACACGAAAAACACGACACGAATGGGATCCTTCCACCCTCATTGACAAGAAAAATGCTAGTTCTTATGATGATCCGGGTGATTAAAAAAAAGTCTTTACCAATGTGGGTTCATAAAGAATGGTGAATTCACGACTAGGTACACGTTTTTGCACATTTGAGAAAGTTTGATGTGGGGTGAAGGGGCCAATGAAAACTGGGGACAACGTTTCGTACACAACCCGAGAGTGACACGAAAAACACGACACGAATGGATCCTTTCCACCCTCGTTGACAAGAAAATTGCTAATTCGATTTTGGTTTGACTTGTTTTTAACAAACATCCAGCAATTTTAGATGACACGAGATTGGACACAAATATGAACCTTACATACAAACATTATCTTAAGTGAAATGTTGTACTTATGACTGTTTTAGTTTCTCGCAACCTTTCTTTTTTCTTTTTCTTTTATTTATTTGTAATTTTTAATTAAATAAATTTGTGTTTGTAAATAGCTTTTTTGTACTTGGAGGGATTTGTTCATGACCGGACAATTTTGTGTTTCAGGTTGTGTCGTTCTAATCTTTCTTTTTGACCTTGGCTAAACATGAACACAGACTTCTTCGGGTTAAGTTGCTTTTATTTTCGTGTCACTATTTGTACATCTGGAATCGACCTAAACACGGCCTAATTCTGTCTGGGTGTTACTTCCAAGTTGACACGAAACGGTCTGTCGGGTCATCTTCGTCCTTTTTCGTGTCGAGTCTGGGTGTCACTCGTTGTTCCAAGAACACGAAAAGTGTGACCCGCCTGCCTCACTCGTCTTTCTTCCTCTTCCCCATTAATTAATTTCTAAACCGACCGCCCAAAACTAATAAATTTATAGAAAAGAGACAAAAAAAAGGTATGGTGAAGGCGCTAGCTGCAGTAAATGCATTTATTTATTGTGCCTATTTTTATTTTCGATACGACAGCAATTTCCCCCTTTTTTAATTCAACGAACGAAGGAACCCTAAGAAACAATTCAGAATAAAAAAATCCTGTATTTTTCCCTTTCTTCCTTCCTCTCTGCTACTCTGCATTTTGGTACCGGTAAGTTCCAGCGTTCATCCGTCGTCAGGTGTGATCCAGAAAATCTTTTTACTTCTATTTTCGGTCAATTTTCTATATTTTTTTTTACAATTTTAACCATTTCTTTCTAATTTTGTTGCAGAATTTATTCTGGAAATTGGATCTTTTCTCGTTTATTTCGGCTGCAGAAATTAGGGCTAGAGTTTTGGGTTTTTTTCTTAGGGTTAGGGTTATCTCCTTCCATTTTCATCGCCTTGTTTCCATTTCTCTTCTACTTTTTTAATTTCTGCGAAAGAAAATCCCTTTTCCGGTATTTAATCTTTTACTAGTAAGATTTTAAGTCCGAAAATCTGATGCTTTTGCTCCTAATTTTGATGATTCTTCCTCCGGGACGGAAATTTCCTCTCCTGATGGACGTCTGAGTGAAAAGTTAAGTTTTTTCTTTAGGGTTTTAGCTCGATTTCAATCATCTTCCCATCAAATTTGAGTAGAATACAAGAAAAGACAAGGGAAGATCTCAGCTTAGTGTCAAAGTCGTCGGATTTCCGAGATATTTCTGCTGTTTGGCAAACTAGGGTGCGAAAAAAGCTTGAATTGTGTTGTGGGGTTTACGGTTTCCGAAAGGGTTTAGAATCCTTAGATCGTCTTGTTTGATCTTCTCCTGGCTTGCTCGCTAGTGGAGAAGTTCGGTGTCTAGGGAAAGGGGCTTCTGAGATCGCCGGAGAGAGGAAACGAGGAATGAATGGAATCGAGGGAGCAACCACGATTTCCGGTGCCTGAACAAGGGATGATGGGGGCAAGGGAGACGCCATTTGCAGTGCAGCCGGTTGCTGCGGCCGCGGCGGTGGTGCAGAACATGCGGCTAGCGTTCAGCTCCGACGGAACAGCCATCTACAAGCCGGACGGGTCCGCCGTGCCGGTAATGCAGCAGCAGCAGGGAGGTGGGTTCGGCGCTGTCGGGGTCGCTGGCGGCAGTTCGGGGCCAGTGAAGAAAAAGAGGGGCCGGCCGAGGAAGTACGGACCTGATGGCGCTATGGCACTCGCGTTGAACCCCATCTCTACGGCTACTGCCGCCTCCACCTCGCCTGGTGGGTACCCTTCCGCAACCACGCCGACGTCGGCGTCCTCCGGCAAGCGGCCTAGAGGCCGGCCCCGCGGCTCCGGCAAGAAGCAGCAGCTCGCAGCACTCGGTTTGTACTCTCTCTCTCTCATGATTCGTTTTCAATGCCTACTTCGCTGCATCGGTGTCTGTGAATGCTTCTGTCGCAGTATGGGAGTGTTTGTGAGTTAAAGCGTCGATCGGGATGGGGTTGTGTTTGCGATGCTTCTGTGGCATCGTGTGTGTGCGCGCGCGTGTACGTGTGTGTGTGGTTTGGAGAGCTAATCATGGCGGGGATGGTTCTGTAGCAGTGTGTATGTGTGTTTTGGGGAGCTCATGGGGAGGATGTTTGTGTAGCAGAAATGATCCAAGGTTTATAAATGCTAATAATGAGTTACTAGTGATGGTGAGCGTGATGATTTATAATATAAATCTGTCCTTTCGAACTATTAATGAAGTGAAAACCATTATCTTTTAAGCTATGCTTATCAAACAATATCTTTCCTTTTGCCCAAGGATTTATTTTAAGTTGAGCCTCACTTGCTGAACTTTAGCCTTTTCTTGTTCTTAGTAGCGTTACTTTACTGACACCTACCTGAAGTGCCTCTGATGGATCTGCTATGCCAGCTAGAACTTTTCTGGTTTTTCCATATTTTGGATCAGTATCTGATGAAGAATACTCATATAAATACACCGGGGTGATCAGGAAGACACATGGTTATTTTGGATCAGTATCCAATGAATGAAGACTTTACAAAAAAAGCATGAGGCTTAGTACTCTAGTGCTGTTATTGGATCTTGGTTTTGGTACTTATATGCAATTATTTGTTCAACATCTCTTTTCCGAATTTAGTTTTTTTACTTAACTTTTATGGGCTTATGTTTAATATCGAATAGTAGCTATAGCAGAAGTGGCATGGATTATTCAAGAACCAAAGTAAATTTGCTTTAATAAAAGAAGACATCAACGAACTTCTATGAAATGGTATGGGATTCAGCCAATTGTCCTGATCGTTTGTCATTTCTGCAGTATTTAAAAGGAATAGATTTCTTGTAATTGTCCCTTCATAGAAAAATGTTACATGAGACAGTAGTGGAGAAATGCCCATATCAGAAGGTGTAGAGTGCTTAACATTGATGTCAATTATATCAAAGAAACTATCTTAAGCATTAATTGTTCATTTCTGTTGTTTGTCCCTCAAGAAACAGTTATAAGTTTTTACTTTGTGGCACTCTTTCATCTGGAAAACAGCTAACCGAAAGGGAATGAGATCAGTTGTTGAACTCTAGTAAATGTTGTCTCACAAACTTCCTTTATATCGTTGACTATTTAATTATGGAACTGTTTAATCTTCTTTCGGTTATTTAAGTCAATTATACTGTGGCGTTTCTCATGGTATTGAATTTTTTTATTGAATGAGTGACAGGCTCTCTTGGGATTGGTTTCATGCCTCATGTCATCACGGTTAAAGCTGGGGAGGTTTGTGCTTCTCTTCCGGCCTTTCTATTGAGTGAAAAACTAAAATCTTGTTGATACATCCCTTTCACTGTGCTCTATTATTATATGGCCTAGTATTTTCTCTTCATATTCTGTTGCAGTTTTGGTCATGTGCTCTGATATTGTATAGAAGAATGTGTGTGTGTGTGAGAGAGAGAGAGTTGGAAAATAAGATTGTTTTTGGTATGATTGATGATGAACGAGCATGATATCACATATATGTCTATATATATGTGTGTATATATACACACACATGCGTGGATCTTTGTGGGTTGTGCCCCCCCACGTGTGTCATGCTGTTGTCAACAAAATTGCACAGTTCTTCAGCCACGTCCATATTTCCTGAATTGAATATATTTAAGATGAACACGCAGTATGATGCTTTCTAATGTACAATATGGTTACTTTGGTATCTGTTTAACATTACGTACAATTCCTGTTTCCATAGGATGTGGCCTCAAATATAATGTCATTTTCTCAACAAGGACCAAGAGCTGTGTGCATTCTTTCAGCAAATGGAGCTGTTTCTAATGTGACGCTCCGCCAACCAGCAACCTCTGGTGGTACTGTTACATATGAGGTTTGTTAAAATAGAACCTCTCTCTCTCACACTCATACACACACACACGCATGTGCAGTGCCCGCTATTTGTTAGTGGTCATTGGTGTGAGAAAAATGAGTGTCCCTTGAGAAAAGGAGATACTGGATGGGTTTCGTTAAAGTGGAGCTTGAGCGCTTGGTTTCTGATAAAACTGGGGCTTAAATGAAGATTACAGTGAAAATGTTTATTTTGATCAACTAAGCTGTGAACTTCAAGAGGGTGCATGTTGGCAACACTCAAATCTATTGGTCGACTTATTTAATGGTCATAAGATATTGTATTATTAACTTAGCTCCTTTAGAAATTCCTATGTCAGTAGTGTGGTTCCTATTTATTTGAAGTATTTCATGTCTTTTTTGGGTAAAAGCAGTTAAAAGAATGCCACTTAAAGTACCTAGCTGTATCGAGATGGTATCCATGTAGGTATTGGCTCCATGTCTAAGCTTCGTTTGTTTGACATAGGGGGGTCATCATTCTATCATTAAGGCAGTCTTCTCTTCCATATACTTCTTTTCTTGTTATTCTGTTCCTAATAATAGAAGTCGTTTAGGCGGTGTTCTATGAGTACTTCATAAGGAGAACATCAAATGTTTCCAGAGGAAGAGTTAGTGCTGAACTGAAAATAGACTGGGTACTCGTGTTTCTTAATGGGAATAAATGGTCTTAGATCATGATGTTACTAGCATGTACTTCAGTTACATTCTGTTAAGTAGGTTCTGCCCTCGTGTACAAGTAGAATGCATGTGTTTGAACGGTATTGGAGATTGTGTATCATTATGTCATTGTTTGAACGATGTTGGAGAGAATGCATCATCGATTTTTTAGTCTGTGTGCATATGCATGTTTCCGTGAGGCTATCTACTGTCTAAGATACATGCTTTACGTAACTGTTCAATTCTCGAACAATTTACCTTTTACGGTTGATGAAAATGCAATCTTGATGGGGTTACTTGATTAGGGAGATTTTGTGCTTAGGCATTTCATTACTTCATATTTCTGCAGGGAAGGTTTGAGATCCTCTCTCTTTCTGGGTCCTTTCTACTGTCTGAGAGTGGTGGAACACGCAGCAGAACTGGTGGATTAAGCGTATCTCTTGCAGGTCCTGATGGTAGAGTTTTAGGGGGTGGCGTGGCTGGGCTTTTGATAGCAGCATCACCTATACAGGTTTTCCCTACAGGGATCTCTTTGTTTCGGAATGATGTGTGCGTGTTTGTGTTTCAGGCAGCAAATATTCTTCTACTTCATAACTGTTGCCTTGATTTTAGCTGGAAAGATGCTTGCAATTTTTTAATTGTAATGATCAGTTATTGCTTGTTGGTCCCAAGTCCGGATAAAGGAGGGTTGCGGTATTCTCTCGACAGCCAGTATAAAACTTTGTCAGGCTTAACATGGATACATGCAGCCGACCCCATCTAGTATGGGAAAAGGCTTAGTTGTACTAGTTGTAGTAATGATCAGTTACTGCTTTCTATGTTACTGTGCTTATGATGTTTGTGGCATTAAGACTTTCATTACTAACTGGGTGGCATACTATTCTAAACTTAGTTTCTGTTACATGTGGTTTTGCTTGAACCCTGTCTTGTTTTCTGCAGGTTGTAATTGGCAGCTTTATTCATGCTGACTACAAGAAATCCGAACCAAAGGGAACAGATTTTTCAGGACCCACAAAACTATCCTCAGGTGTTGCTGCAGCAGCTGGTAGTCCGCCCTCAAGAGGGACGTTGAGCGAGTCCTCTGGTGGTGGCCCTGACAGCCCGCCAAACCAAAGCACTGGTGCCTACAATAACTCGCTACCCGGGATCGTCAACATGCCATGGAAATAGCCGTGATGATGCCGGGAAATCAGTCTTTTGTCTGTTTATCACGAATTTCAGAAGGTGAATCCTCTAATCTTAGATCGTGTTCAAGTAGCTTGTGTAGAAGGTAGAAGCCTGTCCAAGCTAATGTCACATGAAGCAATGCCTCGTGTGATCCTAGCGAATGTTGTCATTTTCACGGTTTTGAGGATTATATTTGTTTTATTTTCCTCTGATTTATCAAGGTTTAATAATATTAGCTGAGTTAACAACCTCTCTCTCTCTTGTTTGTATCTGTCTTGCTCTTGTGGGGCAATATATTTTAGCACACGGATTCAACGATAGGCCAAGAATATAGACGTGCTTCATTCCAAGTGGGGAATGAAAACTCAATGGACCCTTTAAATGTTTGGGTTGAGTATGGATGCAATCTGTGGGCAGCACCAGTTCTGGAGTGAGCTGATGCCTATGCCGCTTTGGTTTTGGGAATAAAAAGGTTATTGCCCACGATCAAAGCTGTGGTCAAAAGTACAATTCAAGCTTCACGTTGTGTTGTTTTGTGAGCCTTCGCTGTCATCATAAAAGCCTACACTTACAACTGTGGGCTATAATACAAAAGTGCCCACAGTTTCCACCCACAATATTTTCTAATTTGCAGCTGATCCCAACTCAACATTTAGGTTTTAATATTATAATTCCATCTGAACATCCAGGCTTTAAGCTCCTGAAAATACCCAATATCATAAAGATCTAAACAAATTATGTGACAATGTTTCTAATTTGCATAATCACAATTCTTAAACAAAGATTTAACACTAATTCTGAATTAGTACAACCCTCATAAGAGAACGCCATTGTTCATGTCATTCCATCCTCTTAAGTATCTCTAGCCTGTACTTAACCTGTACAAAATGATAATAATAATGAAGTGAGCACACCAAATACCTGACGGACCGAATACATGACAGTAGAAAGATATACCCCAATAGAGTTATATAATAGGAGCATGCATATTGAAATAATAATGCATCATAACTAGGAAACTAATAAATGTAATCATAGTTTTACAATCTAGTAATCAAAATCCACACACATCCATATCCTCACATCCCCACACGTTCATGGTAACTCACATCTCTATTTAGTTTTGATAATTATGGTTCATACAATTCTCGCAAACAGAGACTGCATAAGTTGTATGACACTTGTCAACTACTCACATATGACTGGTCCAATTGCCATCTATACACATGGTTAGGCTGCCTAGAGCCCACCCTTCTGTTTGTTGAATTTTGCAAGGATCAAATCATCACATCACTGCTGAATCTCTAGTGACCCCAAATGCAAACCTTACATTAGGGTTAGTATATTCACACCATTATGTTTTCAATCATCTCTATTATGATTGTTTACATAGTGATATCAACAAATATCTCATCAATAGCAATCTAACACTTAAAATCTTTATATAGTGTCACAATATCCACAAGTATCTCAATAAAGACATGTTTATATCAATTATTATAAATTAATTCCTAATAACCAATACTATGTACATACAAACATGTGGATTATAAAATCAATTATCAATAAGAATCATAAGCAACTCATTATCAAAGCATTAGCAAACCACTTAAATCATGCACCTTTGGAACAACACAAAACAACCCCTAGCATGCTCTTATTGAGCTAAACATATCCCCCTACTTCAATCAATGGACAAATCGATATCAAAGTCCATATCGAGTTGCATAATCCACATGTGATATCACCAAGTTGTCTCGTTTGATACCAATTTAAGTAATATTAATATATGACTCATTGACTACAGTTAAAGTTGGATTCAAATCGAAGTTCGAACAACTCCAGACCCCTTAAAATATTCTAACCAGATCCTATTGAAGACACCTAGATCCAACTTTCTCTTCTAAACTCACTTTAATCTACCATTAAGCAGCAATATCATCCTTCACTTAAAAAGTATTCTCTGCCACATATCTGATGCTTCAAAGCTCGAATCGGAATGACTTCAAAAAGGATAGCTGGATCTAAATTAACTTAACTGGATCCAATCTAGGTTCACACAAAACCAACCTGAGACTAACGCGAACTTAGACTCGGACACGATCCTGACCCGAAAACAAGACAGAACCTGCTGGTGTCATCATGTTGTTGTTGTCCAACCCTGAAGAACCAGCACAGTAACAAAGACACGGTTGTAAGGGCATATGTACATGTAACAAAGACACGGTGTGGACATGAGCAAGTAATTAAGAACACTAGCTCGCACCCAAAGTGTTAACTTAACCGCAGGGCGTTCTAGTACCGTTGCTGCTGGTGGGGAGTTCAACTCTCAGAGGGTTTATGTGTGTGTGTTAGGCTTTGGCCTCCTACTCTTATAACGAAAAAAACATTGGATCTTAATTCTGGATTCTGGGTCTACTGTGTCCTAACTCAATTTGAAGGAGGTAGGACTGGCCTGAGCTAAATCTCAACCGGATGACTTGGTCAAGGCCTAGTCACCGCCTGCTGCGACTGCAATGGCTTATGCCTTTGATTGGCATGCTGTCCAACCACCTCACCGGCCGCTAGTCCCAAATGGACTTATATCGTGGATCTCAGGTTTGGGTTGAAGTTATCCGGTTCAAACTCCAGGGCTTACTCTGTCTCTCTGAGTCTTGCAAGAATCCACGTACTTCCATAATTATCTCTTGATGATCTTATCACCTTCTAATCAACAACTTCAAACCAGCAAGCATCCGAACAAGACCTATAAATATTTATAAGTGGACCCAATGATAAGCCTTCATTAAATTATACCCATAAACTCATAAGTACAAGCCATTAAGAATCCCCATAACAGTTGTGCAGGGTTGATGGCTGGTTTGGATTAGAAAGTATTTTCTTTTTGTCAAGAAACCCTTTTCAAGATATAGTGGCTGCGATATACATGGTTCTCTTTATTAAAATCCACAAAAAATATGAAAAAACTCAGAAATAATCTGGCATATATAAAATGGAGGGAAAATCTTATAATCTATATGAAATATGAATTAATATTTTGAAAAATTACTGCAATTTGGATCGAGAGAGAGCAAAAGCCAAGCTTATTCCACACCAAGCAAAGTCCACTACATGGATTCGATTCTTCATTGAGAGGTGTTTAAAGCAATCAAATACCTACCCATTACACAGTAGCCTAAACTTTGTAGATCATTAAGCCACACCAACCAATTGAATTCAAGTTTGATACCTTTCGTTCTTGAAACAGTACAGAGTCGATAGCGTCAACCCACACCCAAAACCAAATGGGACGGTCGCCAGACTGTATTTTTTATACTTGCTTGAGCTACCAAACATCGTCTCCTCTTTCCTTTCTTTGCAACCAGAAACACCACCTTCTCATTTTTATCGTTTTCACTCGTCAAAACGAAAACGAAGGGATCAACAATTCGACCATAAGCTGTGTGAAGTAAATGAAGAAAAGGTCACGGTTGCTAGTTGCTATTAAGAATCGCAAGACTTGGAAGGTGTTTTTAAGGGATTTGAGGTAAGGACATGGCGAGGAGCAGCCGGCGCCGGCGTTTGCGAGGAAGTTGGCGTTATGCCACACTCAGGCCTTCCGGCCCATCATGACACACGCAGAACTCGAACCCAGCATGGACACCCTTGGTTTCATCTCTGTAACTCCAACTAGCAGCAGTAGTGGCGGAGGTGGATGGAAGGAGTACAGTTTCGGAGGGAAGAAGAGGAGTATTAGTGACGGAACGCCGGCTGTAACGAGGGTCCGGCTTCCTTTCCCGAGGATCGACGGCCTTCACGTCTTCACGTACCGGGGCTTTTGTGACGCCGTGGCCTATGACATCGGCGCCCTTGACATCGCCGAAATCTTTCACGTTAGGTATGACGTGATTCTCTCCTCTGTCTCTCACACAAAAAATTACATTATGAAAAACATCGTCTTCCTCGTTTTTTCCCCTTCAATCGCTGCCGAAGCCAAACATAAACCAATACACGCCCCGGGAATCGAACCCGCTGCCAGCAAACATGGGAGTTTGGAGGTTTTACCAAAAATAAATAATGCTGCTTGATAGAACGCTCTACTGTTTTTTGATTGTCATAAGTTCGGAATATTTCATCAAAACAACCATCAGAACAATATGAAAATTGGATGCGGAGTTGTGAATGAGAAGGAGAACATTACATAATTATATTTGGATTTTTGTAGAGTATTTTGGTTATCTATCTGATATATCCAAATATTCAACATCCAAATTCGGACACATTACTACTGCTAGGGGTGAGCATTACATGGTTATAGTCGAATAATCAAACAGAAGCTTTTCATTCGGTTCAGTTCTATTGAACATCAGATCAGGTTCAGTTTACAATTTCATGAAAAATTGGTTTATCCATTCTATTTGGTTTTCATGGAAAATTTTTAGCAGTTGCTAAGACAAAATGCATTGTATATATATTTATACACACACACACACACACACACACACACATATATATATATATATATATATATATATATATATATATATATATATATATATATATATATATATATATATATATATATATATATATATATATATATATATATATACACTTTAGAATTCAGCCATGGAGTTCAAGCCGAATAACTGAACTGAACCTACCGAAAGAATTCAGCTTAGTTTGGTACATTTACCTATACAATTCGGTTCTGGTTTTCGAATTTAGAGATAATGGTTTCCGGTAAGCTCAGTTTGGTTCGGTTTTCGGTTAAGTGGGGATGGAGGGGATGGTTTTATACAAGCAAATATCTCTTTAAAATTATTATTTTGTTTTTCAATTTTCCTTTTAAACTTTTTTTCATCCATTTCTAGAGGAATGCCTCTTTATTCAACAAAGGACAAGCCATTAGAGGAATTCAAGAGCTTCCTTGATGATGAAGGTCAATACTTCTATAGAGATGGCACCTTAGATCAAGAGTCCCTCCGGGTCGTGGATGCAGCCAACACGATATATGGTTCTACCTAGACATAGCTGGTTCAGAATCGAACAACCCATGGAACTGGCGGTAACCGAAACAGGCCGAACCTATCCTAGAACTGAGGAACCCCCAGTTCGATTATGATTCATGATCTCTGGAAACCCGAACTGGAACTGACACTGTGATGGTTCAGTTTTGGTTCCAAGTTTCAAGCAATTAGAAAACCGGACATGTCTAGTTCTAATGAATTTGTTTGAATTGAAAATAAAAAAATAACAACAACAACAACAACTAAGCCTTTTCGACGGGGTCGGCTACATTGATTCTTTGTTTCCACAGATCCCTATCGTGTGCCATGTTAGCAGTTAACTCCCAATAAGCTAGATCATTCTTTATTGTTTCTTTCCAACACTTTTGTGGTCGTCCTCTACCTCTTTTAATACTTTCCAAATTTAGTTTTTCTAACCTTCTTAAAGGTTCTTCTTTTGATCTTCTTTCTATATGTCCAAACAATCTTAAACGATGTTCTCTCATCTTATCCTCTATTGGTGCAACTCCTAATTTGTTTCTAATAACCTCATTGTGTATACGGTCTTTTCTTGTATGACCATCCATCCATCTCAACATCTTCATTTCTGTCACAGACATCTTTTGTACATGTTCATGATTAACTGGCCAACACTCAGAACCATAAAACATGGTAGGCCTAATTGCTGCTCTATAATATTTACCTTTTAACTTTAATGGTATCTTCTTATCACAAAGAATACCTGATGCTCCTCTCCATTTTAACCAAACAACATTAATTCTATGTGTAACATCTTCATCAATTCTTCTATCACTCTGAAAAATTGACCCTAGGTATTTAAAACTTTCCTTTTGGGGAATGCAATGTATGCTAATTTTAATTTCCATGTCCTCTGAAGTAACCAAATGATCAAACTTACATTCCATATATTCTGTCTTTGTTCTACTAAATCGGAGGCCTTTGCTTTCTAATGTTTCTCTCCATAGTTCCAATTTTCTATTAACTTTTTCCTTAGACTCCTCCACTAATACAATGTCATCTGCAAATAACATATACCAAGGTACTTCATCTTCAATATGTTTCGTTAACTCATCCATCACCATTATAAATAAGTATGGACTTAAAGTTGATCCTTGATGTAACCCAATATTAACTTCAAAGAAGTCTGTCGTTCCTTCATGAGTCCTGACACATGTTTTTGCACCATCATAGATGTCTCTTATAAGGTTAATATATGTCAATGGGATACCTCTTTTTTCCAAAGTTCTCCAAAGAACCTCCCTCGGTACCCGATCATAAGCTTTTTCTAGATCAATAAATATCATGTGAAGGTCTTTCTTTTTTCCTCTAAAATGTTCCATAAGACGTCTCAAAAGGTGAATCACTTCAATAGTAGATCTGCCTGACATGAATCCAAATTGGTTCTTTGTTGTACTTGATACTTGTCTTAACTTACATTCGATAATTCTTTCCCATAATTTCATAGTATGACTAATTAACTTGATACCTCGATAATTCACACAATTTTGAATGTTTCTCTTGTTCTTATATATGGGTATAAGTGTACTTCCTCTTCATTCCTCGGGCATCTTTTGGTTTTTCCATATTTCATTAAATAGTCTTGTGAGCCAAGTGATTCCTATTTCTCCTAGTATTTTCCAAACTTCTATAGGAATATTATCTGGTCCTACCGATTTACCTCCCTTCATATGTTTAAAAGCTTATTTGACTTCATTCTTTTAAATACGTCGGTAGAAATTGTGGTTTATATACTTTTCTGACTTAGCTAAATCTCCTAAACTAATACTAAATCTTTATTTTCATTAAAAATTTTATAAAAATAGTTTTTCCATCTATTTATTATATCGTTTAAATATATCTTCTTTCTCGCTTTTGAGGTTCCACCATTTAGTCCGAATAGCTCGATGCACTCTTTTCTTCTTTGTCCATTTTTTTATTTGTAAATTCATAACTAAAAGTCGATATTGTGTGGTTAAGGTTTCTCCTGGAATTACCTTACAATCTTTTCAACACGCTCTATCTTTTTTCTACAAATAAAGTAATCAATTTGTGAGCCACTCTTATAAGTAATTAAATGTTCATCTCATTTTTTGAAGATTGTATTGACTATAAAGAGATCAAATGCCATAGGAAAAACGCTCTATCTTTTTTTCTACAAATAAAGTAATCAATTTGTGAGCCACTCTTATAAGTAATTGAATGTTCATCTCGTTTTTTGAATATTGTATTGACTATAAAGAGATCAAATGCCATAGCAAAATTTAAAATCTCCCTACCTTCCTCGTTTATCCTAATGCCTCTTTACTGACATGTCCATTTAAATCTCCTCCTAAACAAATCATCTCGCTTTGTGGAATCTTTTGAAACACCTTATCTAACTCTTCCTAAAAAACTGTCTTTATACCATCTTCTAGTCCTACTTGGGGTACGTAAGCACAAACTATATTCAAAACCTCTGCTCCTAACACTAATTTCAACATCATGATTCGGTCACCATATCGTTGTATGTCTACTACACTCTCCTTTAAATCTTTATTTATGATAATACCAACTCCGTTTCTAGCCTTTTCTTTACCTAAGTACAATAATTTAAAACCTGTATCCTCTATCTCCTTTGCTTTTTCTTCGACCCATTTTGTCTCTTTTAAACATAGAATATGAATCTTTCTCCGAATCATAGTATCTACCACCTCCATTAGCTTACCGGATAATGTTCCAATATTCCAAGAACCAATACGAATCTTATTATCTAGGACTAGCTTCCTTACCCCCCACATATGTCCATAATCAAAATGCGGAGATCCTCTTTGAAAATTTTTCACTACATTCGGGCGGCAATGTAGCGGGACTAACTTCTTTACCCACACCCGTCCATGATGTGGGAACCCTCTCTGCAATTGATTCACTACATTCGGGCGAAAATGTAGTGGCCTTTGCTTACTTCTTACTGTATTCGGGCTCTACAGCACGTCGTTAGGTGGGGATGCCCCAAAGCAATGCTCATAATTTTTGTAATCAATGTTATAAAAATCCGACGAAGTTTTATGCTGGTTGTTGGAAGCCTAACACAACCCTCCTCCTTTATCCGGGCTTGGGACTGGCAATGCAAGGGTGATCCTTTACATGAGCGGAGTTTGAAAATCAAAAAAATAATCTTACATTATTGTGTAGGTAGAATAATTGGGATATGAATGATGATATGCATACAAATAAATTACTCCAAATCGATTACAAATACATTATTGTGTAGGTAGAATAATTGGGATATGAATGATGATATGCATACAATTAAATTACTCCAAATCGATTGGAAATAGTGGTGGATCTAGAAAATAGTGTTGAAAGAGATGACATATGTATTTCATCCTATTAGGGGTCGAAGCATGATTCTCAACCATATATTCACTGTAAAACATAGGTTTTACTGTAAATTTTTAAAATTTCAAGGGAGCCGCCGCCCCCCACCCCTCCATGTTGCAAAGAACCATTAAGATTCAAGAATCCCTCATGTGAAGGGGGAGTCTTCAATTTTCCTCTTTGTTTAGCAGTAATATGAAACGTTATTGCCTAGGAGTAAACCTCTCTTTTTTTCCCAGAACGCAGAGACAAGTTTGATCCCTTCTCCTAAGGGTGGCATATGGCTATTTGTGGTCGGTTTCGTGCCGTGACATTTCGTGTTCGTGCTGAAAAGGTTAGCCCCGATATCTGTCGGCATTATCCGTATTACTTTGGAGGGATATGAATACTACCTTTTCGGGTTGTGTCCATGTTGTGTTTATATTGGTCAAGAAATTCTTATATCTAGTTATGATCTTGTTAATCATTTTATTTTCCAGTCATAAAACAAGTCAACTCGAACATGACCTGATTCTTCCTTCCTACTTAGGGCTGATGTCCTTTTGGGTTTTCGTCAACCTCCATGTATGCAATCTGAGATAGAGTTTTCGGAGCATTCCATACTTTGTTGTGACTTCGACTTGCACTTCCAATCTAAGTTTTTTGACATTTTAATAAGTTCATCTTAACTTGCTTAATGATATGTAAAATGTAAGTGGTATATGTAAATTCTTTTATACTTTATACCACTAAATTTTATGTAATTATGGCCTAAATTCGAACCGACCTATATCGGGTGGGGCTTAGTCCCGAGTTTTAGGCCCGATACAGAATGGGGTTTTGGTAAAGACCTCGAAATATTAGATCTTTTAGGTTCAAAAATTTGAGCATACACATAGAATCAAACAAGAACTAATTTGAAAGGGTTGAGCATGGTACAATAATTGACATGAGCTGAAGTTGGGTGTGGCCCGAATCCGACCTACGTGCACACCTGACCCGGACCCAGTAATCTATACAGATCTGGTTCTGATCCGGGTCGGTCCTTCCGTTTGGTTATCAATGTCCCTCTTCCGTGCTAGCCTCTGCTTCTTGAAACCCTAAAATCTTTCTCTTTCTCTCTTCGTTGCTAGCCTCCGCTTCTTAATACCCTAAAGTCTTTCTCCCCCACGCCGTTCCCTCTCTCTGTCTCTGTCTCTGTCTCTCTCTCTCTCCGCGTATTTGCGTTGGGAGTTTGGGGTTTATCAGATGAATGGCTGGTGAAAAGGCGGTCTTGAAGGTGTATGTGTAGTTCCCGTGCGTGCGTATGTAGTTTAGTGGTTAGTGGATGGCTGGCTGGTAAAGCGGCGTCGATGAAACTCATCGTTCGAACGCGTCCTGAGGACCAGCAATAGGGATTCGGTCATCATACCAAGCGGTTCTCAGTCTCCCTCCATGAGATTCGCTCTTGTCAAGATTTGAGACATTTCTGTCTCTGTCTCTTTCCCGCTTTTTCTTTCTTTGATATCTGATGCTTTCTTCGGGAATTACTATTGTGTTATGTTTTTTTTGTTGGTAGTTCAAGATGAGTAGTTGGTAATTGGGAAGCTGGCGATGTGGTGTTGAGAAGTGTTATCTTTTTCTCAAGTACCTCCCATACCCAGCGATATGAATTACAATGTAACCGTACCCGGATGATTTCCTCTCACTTTACGTTGGATTTTCATCCCTGTCAACATTGGCAAATTTATATTATATTCCTTATTCTCTTTGGGGTATTGTTTTCTCTGAAAAAAGCTTCGTATGGTTCTTTCGCTAATCTCTACAGTTAGGTGCTCTTTTTGTTGTGTTAGTGCCACACAGAAGTTATTTTTCTGCTCTCTCCAATTGTATGACTAGAAAGGTCGTCTTTTTTGGGTTCAAAAAGATTGTTTGGTTTTGAAACTCCATGAATGCCGTTATGTTTGAACACCATCGACACTCTGGCCTCTAAGGTATTGTAAAAAATCAACAAAAGGGTATTCCCTTCTTGTTTCTAAATGCTAATACCTCATCTTCTTGCTTGTTCCGACAAGATCTATCTCAATGTCAGATAGGTATCCATGTTGCCGCCCCACTTAGGGTGGGAAAAGTCCTAGCTTTGGTTGGTTTGGTACCTCAAAGGGTTCTTTTTCGGCTTTATTACAAGATTGAGAAGCCAGACATAGTCAGGTAGCTATCCCTTCAGCTTCATTGCTCTTGGTAGTTACAGTTACGAGTCTGGCAAATGCATATGGGTCCTTCGTTACATGTGCCTTCTGCTTATATACCAATGGGTGCACTTGTTCCATCTGGGCCCGACATCTCCCCTTTTCTTTCTCGATTTCTCCCCTTTGTCGTTGGGTTTGTGTTATGTTTTGATTTTGCTATCCAAGAAGAGCATGCAAGAGAGTATGCCGAGTGATGAACTAAATACTGCAACAATATGATCATCATGATTCTTTACGTATTTAAGTCTCTGATGGCATTTCTGCTCTTTTTTTTTTTGGTTTTTATGTCTTCATTTTCCGTTTTGTTTTTTACTCGGACATACTTGTGGGGAAATGATGAAGTTCTTTTTGGTCCGTGTTTCTGATCCAATCCTGACTGATTCTTCTGTCCAATCTCTGATCCCCAGAACAGTATCTATCTCATGGATCTCTTTATTCTATTTATCTATCTAGTAGCTTGTCTATTGTTGATGAATCCCTTTTACTCAATTTTTATTCTATTTTGGTGATTGTTCTCCGTCTTTTCTTATTCTGAATATCGATGATTTGGTCTGTTGCTGTTTATTTTTCTCAAAAAAACAGGTTGCTCAATGATTGGAAGCCTCTATTGGCTATATACGCTATTCTGATATTTGCCATAAGCTGTGCTGACAAATTACAAATAAGAATATGAGAGTATACCAACTCTTTCTGCTATTGTATTTTCTATTTTGTAGATTGAGATCATTAAGTTTCTTTTTGTTTGTCTGTAGTTTCTTGTGCTCCCAAAGTTCCTTTCTATTGTATTTTCATATTTCTGGTTTTCTGTCGGATGTTCGTGTCTGCTGTGATGAGTTGTGATATTTCTATACACTTGTCAGACTTTGGAGACTTAAATGTCTATGACAACAAAAATATCATCTTCCTGAGCAGATGTGGCTCACTTAGTGTTCTGTATTTATGCTTTTTCTGTTTGTAATTTATGTTGGCATCAATAGATAATTTATATCTATCTGGAGTTTGTTAGGGGGATAATTAGAGCATGGTTTACATTTTCAGCATGAATTCTGTTGATTGTGGAGTTGTTGTCTAGGTAGGGAATGTATTGCCAGCAGTCATTTGCTTTTCATTTTGAATTATTATTCCGCTATTTCTCTGAGAAATTCACATGGTCGCACCGATCTTTGTCTCCATTCGTTATTTCTTTCTTTTAAACTCTCCCAAGGTTCTGTTTTGATGTTTGCTATCCTAGCCCTGTAACTGTGTATGTTTGGAAGATGTAAATCATTTAATAAGTTGCAATTTTAATGCAGTTAACCTTTTTGGTGCCTATCAACACTTCTGGTCAATTGCGACCTTACAATTTGATATATTAAGGAGAAGCTGTTTCGAATTTGTCCCCTGTAAACTGTTGCTAAAGGTCGGTGGTGTCTTTGTCCTTCATCTGGTGTACTGTAGCATATTGTTTTGGTGGTATATCGTGTGTACCACTTGTAACAGTAATCCCTTGATGTTTGTTACATTTGCTGTACTTTGTTTCCAATTTGTAACCAAGGCATATGAGGCTGACATCTATTTGTCTTTGTAAGCTTCCCCACAGTTGTAATATGTTGCTGTTTGAGAAATGGTATCAGAGAAGTCATGGCACGATTTCAACTGTGTTACTTGTAGTTTTCAATCAATATTCGACAACAATTTATTTACTCTAATAGATCTGTTTTTTAGATGGAATATGGAAGTTATAAGAGTTTTATATCAAACACAAATTGATTACTTTATTTGTATATAAAAAGAGACAAGTGTTCTAAAGATTTCATGGTAATTCAAGGAGAAAGCTTAACCACTCAACATCGACTTTTAGTTATTGATTTACAAATAAAATAATAGACAAAGAAGAAGTGTGTCAAGCTAGTGGGATTAAATGGTGGAACCTTAAAACCGAGAAAGAAGATAAAGTCTTTTAAGGAGATGTTTGGAATTATGTTGGGACGACACAAAGAAGCTTGGTGGTGGAGTGAAGTAGTGCAAAATAAAGTGGCAAATTACATTACAAATTATGTGAAGAAAACCAGAGAAATTTTAGAGGCCTATAAGAAAACAAAGAAAAAAGCGAAAAATGTAGGGAGAAGTAAAAGCTACAATGTGAGGATTTGTATAAAAAACTTAACTCAAAAGAGGGTGAAAGAGGTTTGGGATAACTAGGGTTAGAGATATCTTAATTATGTTAGATGCATTGGACGAGCATGGAAAATTCTGTGGCAAATGATGATATTAGTAGATGGAAAACTATTTTTATAAGCTTTTTAATGAAAATAAAGGTATTAGTATTAACTTAGGACAGATAGTTAAATAAAAAAAATATATAAATCATAATTTTTATTGACATATTCAAAAGAATGAAGTCAAAGAGGCTCTTAAACATATGAAGAGTGGTAAATCGGTAGGACCTTATAATATTCCTATAGAAGTATAGGAATGAGACTATTGTGGAAACTAGGAGAAATAAGAATCTCTTAGCTCATAAATATGAAAAAACTAAAAGATTTTGAGTTAATGAGCCATACTATGAAATTGTGGGAAAAAATTATAGAACGGGTTAAGACAAGCATCAAGTACAATAGAGAACCAATTTGGATTATCTTATGTTGGAGCGATTTACCTTTTGAGACGTTTTATGGAACATTTTAGAGGAAAAAAAAAAGACTTTCACATGATATTTATTGATTTAGAAAAAGCTTATGATAGGATATCGAGGGAGGTTCTTTGATGAACTTTGGAAAAAAGAGGTATCTCATTGACATATATTAACCTTATAAAAGACCTATATGATAGTGCAAAAACATGTGTGAGGACTAATGAAAGAACGACAAACTTCTTTAAAGTTAATATTGGGTTATATCAAGGATCAACTTTAAGTTCATAATTATTTATAATAGTGATGGATGAGTTAAAAAAACATATTCAAGATGAAGTACCTTGGTGTATGTTATTTGTAGATGACATTGTATTATTAAAGGAGTTTAAGGAAAAGGTTAATAGAAAATTGGAACTATGGAGAGAAACATTAGAAAGCAAAGGCCTTCGACTTAGTAGAAGAAAGCAAGAATATATGGAATGTAAGTTTGATCATTTGGTTACCTTAGAGGACATAGAAATTAAAATTGGCACACATAGCGTCTTCTAAAAGTAAAGTTTTAAATACTTAGGATTAATTTTTTAATTTTTTAGAATGACGAGATGTTATGCATAGAATTAATGTTGGTTGATTAAAATGGAGAGGAGCATAAGGTATTCTTTGTGATAAGAAGATACCATTAAAGTTAAAAAGGTAAATATTATAGTAGTAATTAGGCCTGTCATGTTTTATGGTTTTGAGTGTTGGGCAGTTGATCATCAAAATGTAGAAAAGATGTCGGTGACAGAAATGAAGATGTTGAGATGAATGAGTGGCCATACAAGAAAAGACCGTATACATAATGAGGTTATTAAAAACAAATTAAGAGTGACACCAATAGAAGATAAAATGAGAGAATATCACCTAAGATGTATTGGACATGTAGGAAAAAAATCAAAAGAAGAACTATGAAAACTAAATTTGGAAAGTATTAAAAGAGGTAGAGGGTGATCACAAAAGTGTTTGAAAGAAACAATAAAGAATGATCTAATCTGGGTTCCTTTACCGAATAAGAGGATTGAGCTCGCAGGCCACAGAAGTGCCCACATTATTGGTGGGATTATCGGCTGCCATCAATTAATTCAGAAAATCCGAGTCAAACGAAAACAAAGAGTAATTTTAATTTTTGGCTTCCGGAGATGACCATGTAACGGGGCTAATTCAATGTATGTCTTTGTTCGCATTCCAACCAACATTTATCATGGATTTTTCTCAAATTTTTGTTTAAGTTTCTAAAACATGAAATTTGCCAACTACATTTTTTGAAAAGGACTCCATTTTGATCGTTTTAATAATGTTTTTTGATCCTGAAAGTGGTTATCATACATTTATTTGCCAATATGGACTGTGATGGGTTTAAAATGTCCATCAGCTCTGGGTATACAGGTTGTTATGATGATAGTTACATTTATGCAACCATATGGTTGCTTGTGCATCGTTTATAAATAGTAAGGGACTTCTTCAATGCTTTTCTTTGGTTTGGTTACATAATACGTTGTCATCTGATAATATGATGAGCATTATTGGATGGAAGCACAATTTAAGAGATCACCCCTGTAATTTTTTCCAGTAGCAATGATGAATCTCAAAGCATTCGTATAAGAGATTACTAGATGGGGTATTGATGGATTTACAGAAATGATCGTGGTTCCCTTTCCCTTGAGGACTGCATGAACTACCCAAACAACAGTATTTGAAGACAATATGATGTGCCACCCTATAGAATGTCTTTTCGAACTCTTGACGAAGTCTTCTACAAACACTACGGAAGGCAATCCATCCTCTATCTGGGCTTGGGACCAGCAAGGGGTGACCCCTCACCATGGTCGGGGTTTGCCAATACAACTTGTGAAAGGATAAAAAAACAATAAAGAAATCAAATTAAACCAATGAACTTCGATTCCGATTTTTGTGATATTTCCAAATCCTTCCATTGTATTGGGGTACTTTAAATAACCGTCAAAATATACCAGTGAAGAGAGGAACTGCACCAAAACATTACACTTCACCCTATGATAACATAAACAAGTGAATTTCGATTTCGTACCATTTATAATGAAACCCAAATTGTTCAATGTTTCCTGCTTAATGATCACAGCCATTTTTAAAACCACCGAGTCCATATATAAAAAAAGGAGGGTATGAAAATGCCAATTTTCAGATTTTATGAAGCTGTCACAGAGCGCCGAACGGATGCCAACAACATTGATATGTGATTTGCATGGTACATGGATGCGGACTTGAAGACACCATACTGTTTTAGAGTAAGTTGGGTAGTAGATTAGGATCTATATTAGTGTCATTATGTCTCATTTGATGTGTCTTTAGTCATTAGTTTGGTGTCAGTTCGATGTGATTAGGATTTTTTTCTTAGTCTATATAAGGGTGGTCCCTATTGGAGAGGCGTATTCTGTCTTATTGTACACTACATTTGAGATTTTGTGTATTTTCCCTTGAGAGAGGGACATAAGTCATGAGAGAGACAAGCTCGTCTGGTGCTTACGACTGTTTGATGGGTAGTAGAGTTTTTTTTTTGAGTTTTTCAGAGTTCAATTTGCGACATTCCGATTTCTTACCGTTATTGTATGAAAGAAATGACCAAAATTGTTCAACATTTCTTGCTTGATGATCGCAACCATATTTGAAAAGGAGGGTATGAAAATTGCAAGTTTTCAGATCTTATGAAACTGTGGATATAAAAATATCCTCCTGTGAAATAAAGGCTATCTTTAAGGAGCTAGGTGCGTTAATTTGGCCCTGGATTAGGGCGGGCAAATCAATGGCTTTGCTCATCGTTGTGCTCTGTTTGTCTCATGGTGAGCTCGTTCATGATTCAAGCAAACTGAACGAAGAGCATGCTCGCTAAATTACTGAGAGTACAATGTACTCGAATGATCAAAATTCGAACCTTCCACTTTTACTAGGAAAATGTATGAAGAAAGTTATTCTTTGACTTGATTTGTGATCAACAAATACAATTTTCTACTCAAATTCATTAAGTAAAAGATTGCATTTTTAACTAATTTAAGAGGGAGTTAGTTTTCACCCTTGCCAACTTCTGCTAGTATTTGGTTCATGTTCGGCTTCATTCAGGAGAGCTAACGAGCCGGACATGAACAAGATATCGAGTTGAAGAGGCACAATCTCTTCCATGCTCTTATAGGGTAGGAAAATTAAGAACATTTAATTTTCTTTTTGGTTAAAACAGAAGTTCATCAACAAAGAAGAGAAAATTAAGAGGGCTTAATATCGGAAAGCACATGTAAAGAAAGACTCATCTTGATCTGCCGGACTTGTAACTGTAACTTTCAAGACCCATTTTGGCAACCCACACACACACACACACACACACACACACACACACACACACACAGAGAGAGAGAGAGTCATGCTAGGCAAATTGGAGAGGGAGCTAGAACCGTTTGGAATGATAACCGGATCGTTATTGCCGGCCCTGAGGAAGCGTTCCAGACGACGAGATATATTTAGCAAAGATGGACGACGATATGGCCGCAGTGAACCAGCTCCAAATGACTTGTACGCCACATTCAGAATTCCACGGCAAGCTTTATGGTTCATTTTGTGGAGTTGAGAGGCACCATGTAATCCGCTTCTTAAGCATGGCCACGAAAATTTTGCTAGTGTGTTTAAACCAGTTCTCAATGCCTTCCAAAGAGCCACAATACAAATACCTTGCACACTCTCCTCTTCTCTGCACCCAGCTTTGTATAACAAAAATAAAATTGGGTTTATTCTTTTTCATATTTTCCCCTTCATTTTCCAAGAAAAAAGCAAAAAACTTTTTGTTTTTATTTTTTACTATTCATTAAAAAAATGGAAGCCTTCAGTCTTTTGATCGTGCTATGCACCTTCTCGGCAATGGCTTGGCCAGCATTGAGTGATGGAACTACCTTCAGTGTGGATCATTACGGAGCCAAAGGAGATGGCAAAAGTGATGACACCCAGGTCAATATCTTCCTCCTTTTTAAACTTTACACAGTTTTGTTTCTTCAATTGGAGTTAATTATGTGAATGCTTTTTTATAACGTATTCATGCATTTATTAAAGTCAGGGGAATTGGTTTCATGAAGTTATTCGTGAGTTTTATATATAATCTTCCCGGTTCTTATGAATCTGAATCATATGACAGTAATGCTTTTAGCGTTAGTTGACAATTATTGTAAGGGCACGGTCTTTGTCGTCCAAAAGATAAAAAAAAAGATTCATTCTCTTGGGTGAAGCTATTTTGCATACGGAGAAATTGGGGTCTCTTAAGTTGAGGGAATTCGATTCTCTTCATAGATGATGCAGCTCCGTGATGGAGGTGAGAATCCATTTCCCATGTTATTTCAATGGCTAGAATTTGATTCGGATTGGCACAGCTCACCTGGAAGGGACCTTGACTCACTAGATGAGTGACATCAACACCGATACATATTGTGTGTCAAACAAGTATGATATCTACGGCCGATTACTTGTTATATATTTTTGTTATATACTTGTCAATAATGGCCACTTAGTAATTTTAGAAGACAACTTTTTTTTAGAAAAATCAAATTTCTCCTAGTTTTATGATATGTTATTAATTGCGAAAAATGATTGGCCTGTTCATACACATGTATATATATATATATATATGATGTTCCTGCACTTAGGTTTCCCCAATTATCGTGTTTTTGCTTCTACACCAGCATCCATACTGTTATGCTTGTGTCATAGCGTCAGTGTCCTAGATGGTTTTGGAAATTCAAATCCCAATAACTTCCATCCCGGCGGAAGCCGGCCAAAAGTCCTACACTCAAGATGCATCTTCCAGCACCCCGAGTGGGCGATTTCTGAAAGGGAGAAACTAAAAGGAAAGGAGAGTAGCAGCTTATCGTTTTCTTTTGTGTGACACTTGCATCTGCAATTTTCAGGCGTTTACTAAAGCTTGGAAAGATGCTTGTGCGGCTTCCGGGAGTCCGATCCTTACGATCCCCAACAAAAAATATTTGGTTGGACCCCTCACGTTATTTGGCCCATGCAAGAATTCTGGCATTTTCACAATAAAGATGGACGGAATTGTGAAGGCATCCACTAACCTCAACTTGTACAAGGGGCAGGAATGGGTACTGTTTGGCCATGTCAGCAACCTACAGATTAGAGGAAAGGGTACTTTTGATGGCCAGGGTACAACTGCTTGGCCCTTCAATGAATGCGTTCACAAGCGGGATTGCAAGGTCTTGCCAGTTGTAAGTTAATCGGTTTCTAATAAGCTATATTAGTTATGCCATAGTATATTCTATCCTTTATTTCACGGTAAAGAAATATATACGTCCTTTGTCTTGTCCTTCATCTTGTCGCTAATTTAAGATTATTGATCGTTTTTTCAGTCACTTAAGTTCATCAACACGAAACACACTGTGGTTGATGGGATAACATCACTGAACCCTAAGTTCTTTCACGTTGCTCTCTTGGACAACGAAGATTTCACGATCCAGAATGTCAAAATCACTGCACCAGAAGACAGCCCTAACACCGACGGCATCCACCTTGAACGTTGCAACGGCGTCAAGATCCTCAATAGCGATATCGGTACCGGAGATGACTGTGTCTCCGTCGGACAAGGAAACAGTAACGTGTACGTCAATGGCGTCAATTGCGGTCCTGGCCATGGTATCAGGTATATCTTTGTCGAAAACGTTTTAAGCTTTGATACAGTTCGTTTTTCGTTCTCAACCAAAACATGTTATTCATCTCTCTCTGTCTCTCTCATATGACAAAATGAGTAATGTGTTTTTGAATTGGTGTGTCGAACACAGTGTGGGCAGTTTGGGTAGGTACAGTTACGAGAAAGATGTGACCGGCTTGGTTGTATCTCACTGCACCCTCACTGGCACCATGAACGGTGTTAGAATCAAGTCTTGGAAGGCATCTCCGGTCGTCACTTCTGCCAGAAACATGACTTTTGATCACATTACCTTCAAGGACGTCGGCAATCCGATCATAATCGACCAAAACTACTGCCCGTACACGTCTTGTGGCGGATTTTCGGTAGGTTTCTTTTACCCTCAATTTAGAGACTTCTTTAAGATATGACACGAACTGACATCAAATTACCTGATCTTTTCTTATATGCAGTCACCATCTCGAGTCAAGATCAGTGATGTCACATTCAGCAACATCAAGGGGACCTCGACGACACCAGTGGCGGTGACCCTGAATTGCAGTTCAGGGTATCCATGCAAGAACGTTAAGGTTCAGGAGATCAACATCAGCTACAAGGGAGGGGCTGTAAAATCTGCTTGTGCCAATGTCAAAGCCACTTACAGTGGGGCTCAGCACCCATCTCCTTGCAAGTAAATCGATTAGGATCAGCTGCTTGTTCAGCGAATTAACTTAATTGTATGAGTTTAATTAGCTCATTCACTCGCATGAAGCAAATGCTTGGCTGCAGTTTAATGAGTAACATGGCAGGCATGCCTAATATGCCTAGAGTCTTCTTCTTTTCTGTTTGCTTGGCACTCTTGATCACGTCCCAAGTGTCTGGTTAGTATCTTTCTATGTATTACAATCTTAAACCGATTATGAGAAGCACCAATTTTCCTAACAGGACTCTCTCTCTCTCTCTCTCTCTCTATATATATATATATATATATATATATATATATATATATATATGCGCGCCCGTGTGCGTGTATGCAAGTGTATCAACATCTGCTTGTATATGTGTTTACACTGAAAGTATATTTGAACCTGGTATGGGAATCCGCTTGGGTAACATGTATACGTGGAATTTGAGTGGAGGATGTGCCCGCATGAGGATGTAGATATCCACGACTTAGGTGATTTTGTAGGCCTTTAGTATCCTCGAGAAGTATCCCAATCAATTTATCATATCTTGAGAAGAAAAATGATAGAGAATGTATGAAGTTTGGAGGGTGTGACTCCACTCGAGCAGCATGTTTCAAGAATCAAAAGAGGAAGTGAAAAACGAGGGTTAGAAAGGAGAAAAAAAGAGGAAACTATTATTTTGGGGAGAAAATCTTATAAGTTCGAATTCCGCCGGAATTGCATCACAAAGCTCTCCGACAAAACAAGCAAATAAGTTCGAAGGCATAGAAAGACACCCAAAACTTTGGTTCAACCTTAAAGCACACATTTTTGCCCAAACTCCTTATCAGCTTGTCAGTAGTTCTTTCCTCCGTGAAAGCATAACACGATTGAAGGCAGGAAAAAAGGAAGAAGTAAGAGAGGCAGAGGTCGATGGGTCCTGGGGATGGGGAGATGGAGAATACGATCATATAATGTAAGAGTATTTTATTTTAGTAATTAAAAAGTTATATATTTACTAGAAACCTTACCAACAAGACAAAATTGCTTCATTGGGTAAAGTTGTTGAGGAGGGTAAGTTTAGACCACCTCTAACGTGAAGGGCATTATTGATCTTAGGTTGAAACTTGAAGTGCAAAAATGCTCCTTAACCTAAAGCAAAACAAGCTTTGTCCAATATCAAATCGCGCTGGAACACTGATTCTTAGTTGCCTTTGTGCTATTAAACGGAGCTATTCGCACCTACAATTATTACCAATTCTGATTGTTGTTTTTCAGTAAATTTGACTGTCGTGAACAACCGGCCGTTTAACTTGTTCCGACCATTAGAACAACTCAACTAAATCAAAAAGTCAGACTAAGTTTATTCAAACTATCTCGATAGTAACTTGATCTTGAGTTCACTAATACTCAACTCAACTTACTCGTGAGTCTACTCGATTATCTCTACATGCAGACATGCACACACAAACATATACATATATGTAAATAAATACATGTATACACATATGTTTACACACACAAAGACATCGTGGCAAAGGTTCCCTTCACCTAAATTTTAAAATTAAAATTAAAATATAACTTAAACAATAACTCAAATGTATTATATATAAAAGTACACACACATATAAGAGATTAGCTTATGGACACTAACCACGGGATACACAATATAGAATGAGTTGGGCCATCATGAGTAAATTGGTGAACCCCCACTATATTTATTGCAATAGGGCTTATAAATTTCGAGAATATGTTTGCTTGCATTTCTTACATAGAGTCACTCAATGTACCGACTATCGATCTTGCCCACTTATGTTTCATAATTGTTTTTCGAGAGCATAAGTATAATAATACTACTTTATTTTTTAAAAACTCTTATAAATTTTAAATTATACTCATGGCATTGAAAAAGAAGTGAGTGTGTCAGAGTTGGGAGGAGATGACTTTCCTATATATATGCATATATACATATACACACACACACACACACACACACACACACACACACACACACATATATATATATATATACATGACATAAAGTAGTATACATATATGTATATACATATATATATGTCATGTATTTATATATATATATATATATATATGTGTGTGTGTGTGTGTGTGTGTGTGTAAGAGATAAGATGAATCTAAATGAAATATTTAGTCCTGTAATGCATGATAAAGAAAATGAAACAGTAATTGAAAAGAACCAAGTGAGAATTGATGCACTCAAAATGCATTTGTTGGGTTGTGGGCATTACACAATTCCTCTTACAGTCTTTTCGTATGCAGAGCTCAAGTAAGCCCTGTAGTGAACCGAGTACAGAACCCGTTGGTTGATGCCAACAATCGGGGCGTGACAATTCGATGGTTAGAGTAGCCCTTGAAACTGTTTAATGTAGGGTGGACTATGTATTGTAATCACATATTCAACCGTAAGCTATAGTTTTTCTTATTAAATTTTCAAATTTCAAGTGGGGCAGCTACCTCACCTTGGCTCTATGTAGGTCCGCCACTGACTACTAGCTGATAACTTCTTCATTTAATCGACTATTAAGTATAAGATGAATTGATTGTATTTTCATTAATGTGTTAACCTTGGCAAAGAAAAGATCATATATATAATGAGGTGACTAAAAACAATTTGAGAGTAACAACAATAAATAATAAAATTTGAGAAAACCGTCTAAGATTGTGAAAATGTTAAGAAAAGAAAAAAGACCATAGAAGACATCAATAAAAAATGATTTAGTTGATGTTGAATTAATTGTTAGCATGACAAATAATATGACTCTATGTAAATAAAAAACCCATGTAGCCGACCTCATGTAGTATGGGAAAAGGCTTAGTTGTTGTTGTTGTTGTTGTATTAACCCCTGGTTCGGAGAACCTGTTCTAGACCGTCAAGATCGATAGCAAGAATACTACAGAAATAGAGAGATAAGGTTGGCCAAGTGGAGAAAAATACTCCTCGTGTAGGAGAGCTCCTTCTAATTATCAGGAATTGCTTGATTCACATATATGACTTATTACAAGATAAAATCCACAAAATATGCTGGTGGGAATATAACCCTAACCTAAGAATCCTTCTGACTTGGATACATGGATCTGCTTCTTGACTGGGTCGGGTCCAGTGGACAGAGACCCACTTATCTATAATGGGATGCAACATGTTTGAGTTAAATTATCCAGCGTCGACTCACATCCTCAAGTACTACATATAGATTTTAAAATGCCCGATATTTGACGAGGCTCTTTAATGGCGGATTTTAGATGCCTTCATGTCTCATTAGGCTTTTTATTGTGGGGTTTCATGGATTTAAAATGCCCCCTTATCCTGTTGGGCATTTTAGGGCTGCCGGCATCATGCTTGCAGGGAAGGGGATTTTGAATGCCAGTGTAAACGGCCTGTACATTTTGGCATGCAGCCTTTGCATGACCTCCTTTGAAGTTGAGATTCACATCCTTCATCGCCACACCTTCGCATGGGAAGCCCGGACTGCACTTCAGCGTCACAGCCGTCTCCGTCGCCGATGTCCCTCTGATGTTGATGAACTTAACGTTGCTGATCTTCACCCTCAAAGGAGTCCGACATATCTTATAAATCACGTTAGTCTCATTAGCACTGTTATTTCTATTCCACATGATCTTAATCTTACTTGCATGCAAGATCAAGCACAATAGTGACCAAGAAGAGCTCATGTATCCTATCCCAAAGTGTGGGAGAATGCTTGGTTTCCCATTTTGGTTTGGGTTTGGATCTAATTCTTGCTCGCACACATATACATGAGAGAAGAACTCAAAGGCTTCTTTAAGCTTTTCAAGTAAACTACAAATAGGGGTTAGCTCATCCGGACTCAACACCAATAGTCTGCGAGTAGTTCATCTATATACTCTCAAAGTATCTTATATATTTATATATGTATATATATCTATATCAAAAGTCCATATTATATGCTGCACATCCATGCAAATCCCATTCATATGATCAAGGAGATGGATGAAAAAGCAAAAAGTGTATATAGACAGTATATAATGCAACCTGAAAAATACATGTATACCTTCTGCTTTTTATCTCATCTACCCATCTCCTTGATTGGATGATTGGATCTATAAGAATATAGCAAGCATGTAGCATTGTAAGTATATTAGGCTTATCCTTATATATCTGTATATGTATGTATGTATATACCTGTATATGTATTAAAAAGGTATATTTTACAATCTTTAGAAAGACATATTTTAAAACTTAAATAAGCAAAAATGCAATTTGTACAATGGGCTACAAAGCTGCCTCAAATGAGCTACTAGGGTTAGCCACAAGCAAGAAAATTTTAAGGTGCCGGCCTACAACAAAATCGTACCAAGTAATCTGGCTAATTGGATTAAGAGTTAGACTGAACAGCAGATAGAACTGATCCATTGGCATCCATATGAAATGACAAACCCATTCACAAGAAGTGACGGCTTATATACCATATCTGTGTGTGTGTGTGTGAGAGAGAAGAGAGAGAGGGGAGAGAGAGAGAGAGAGAGAGAGAGAGAGAGAGAGAGAGAGAGAGAGAGAGAGAGAGAGAGAGAGAGAGAGAGAGAGAGAGAGAGATTACAGATTGAGGGCATTTCGCATAAGGGCAGTAGGTCTGATCGATGATGATGGGGTTGGAGACATCCTTCATGATGATGTTTTCGAATGTAATGTGCCTCGCCCTGGTGCTGCTTGGTGAGCCCTGCCATGTCTTAATCCTCAATTCATGGTGTGCGAGAGCGTGCAGTCCTTCATTACCAAGCCGTCCACGTTGCCCTCCTTGGGGTACCTTCCCAAACTACCCACGCTATTTCATTATGCAAAAACTTTCTTCAGTTCCAAATTACCATCTGAACCGGATCCAAACCAGCCGATCCATTTGATGATATATTTTCGTACAAAATATGCACCTAAATTGTCAGCAATAATGAGAACTATACGACTATAACTTACTCATAATGTTAAAATACATAAGTGCTAAAGCGTCACGATATCAAGCTAGGTAGCGACACACACATATATGTATGTATGTAGACACATGCATACATATATATATATGTATATATATATGTATATTATCGACTTAGAATCCTAGCGACACACACATATATGTATGTATGTAGATACATGCATACATACATATATGTATGTATATATATATATATATATATATATATGTATATATATATATATATATGTATGTATATATATATATGTATGTATATATATATATATATATGTATGTATATATATATATATATATATATATTATCGACTTAGAATGCTTGGGCATTTCTGCCACAATCCTGTAGCACACTTTTGTGGGGAAGGCTTGGGCATTTCTGCCACAATCCTGTAGCACACTTTTGTGGGAAAGGCTTGGGCATTTCTGCCACTTAATCAGGTGAAATTGTTCGCGCACCGGGCAGCAGTCAAAGCCTGAGATGGCCGAAGGGCACGTACCTGATCCCGTGCCCGGGTCCACAGTTGATGTTCTTAATCAAGACGTTGGTGCTGCCGGGTCCCACGGAAACACAGTCATCCCCTGTTTCAATTGCACTGTCAAATATCCTAACACCATTCGAGCTTTCCATGTGAAGGCCATCAGTGTTAGGGCTGGTCTCTGGTGCCGCCTTAATCTTGAGGTTGTGCGCGAGGAAGTTGTTTCCCAAGAGTGCAAAGTGGAAGAACTTGCTGTTGAGTGACTTGATCCCTTTCACTACCGTATTATTCGTGTAAGCAAACTTGAGAGACTGCAATCAAGCAAACCATGTCCGGTAAGAAAAGTCTAATAACACACACACACACACACACACACACACACACACACACACACACACACATATATATATATATATATATATATAGAGAGAGAGAGAGAGAGAGAGAGAGAGAGAGAGAGAGAGAGAGAGAGAGAGAGAGAGAGAGAGAGAGAGATTATAGTTGGTAGAACTTTGCAAGTGAAGTTAGTAGGAAAAGAGTTAAGGCCAAGCAGACGAGCCCTGGCCGTAGAAGGTGCCTCCTCCTGTCACTATGAGATTGCTCAACCAACCAAAAAGAATCCATTGATCGACGCTGGTATATTTGTGCAAGTTGGTTGATGCCATGACATTGCCTTGCACCTGGAAGATTACGGAGTTGGCTTTGCATGGTCCCTTGAACATTACGGGCCCTATCAAGTAATTTCTCTTGAGCACCAGTATGGTGGGGTACCCTGCGGACCCGCACGCCCCTTTCCATGCTGCCGTGAATGCCTGAATTATATTTCAGAAACCCCAAGAGAAAATTCAATGAGCATATGGCAGTTAATTAACTACAAACACCAAATGATAGGGAAGGAAGCATATTAAAACAAGGTTAATGAACCTGGGTATCATCAGTCTTGCCGTCCCCTTTGGCTCCAAAACTATCGACACTGAACACAGTAGATGAACGAAGGGCAATGACTCCAACAGCAAAGAAGAAGATCATAAGGATTACGTACTTGACTACGATTTTGATGAGCATCGAGCAGAAGCTGCAGTACAGATTCAAAAATGAAAGCCAATCGAATAGGTCAGGAGAACCAATAAGTTTTTTTTCTTCAACAAAATGAAAGGACAAATCTGATTTTCTACAACTTTTTTTTGGGATGAGGAGGAAGAAAGAGAAGAAATACGTTTACAGATGAGGGAGGTTTCTTTCTTAGTGTTTTCAGTTGGAAGGTGCAGAAACTTCAAAGGTAACCGTAAGTGGTGGTAGCCACCACCTGTTTATCCATGCGTGGCGCTTTTGCCGCTAACTTATGGCATGACTACTCTCTCCCTCTCTCCCATCTTTTGCATGTAGTTTCTTTGCCTGTTCACAGGCGTGGCATGTGCTTAAGATAGTTGGTCAATGGATCCCAAATTGTCAATCAATAACCACAATAAATTGGATTTGTCTGTCTCAGTTCGTTTTAGTTCAAGTTCAGCCAAGCTAATGAGCTCAACATTTGTTGGGTTTTTTGTTGGATCACAAGCCACAATCAATAATCAGTTTAGCTTTATCAGTTGATTTGGACTATGTCATGTGGATAATACCTATCGCATTGAGGGAGTTTTTCACATTAAAGTTGTGTGTATTCTCTCACTATATGTTAATGTACATTCTTTTGGGATAATTCTAGGTTCGTCATGTATTAATTTGTTTTTAAAAGCTTTATTTAAGGAGGAAAGGTATATTGTGCCTTTGTTGGTTTATATCCTTTAAGTAAACAAATGAACATACTTTGGTAATTTATCAAATACGTTTCTAAACTTGATACAACAACCAAAGGAAATTCGTACTAGTTTTTAGATATACGATAGAAATACATAATTTATAACATAAATAAATAGTGCAAGAAGTATGTTTAATTACTCATATGTATTATGTTATCTTTTACTCTCAATAACATTTTTAAGTTATCAATAGAAACAAGCATATTGTAATAATGAAATTCTTATTTCTCTATGAAGATGTTTCGGTAAAGTAAAATTCAGGTAATAACTGTTGGGATGGCAATTAAATTAGACCCTACCCAAACCGGAACCAAACTGTGTTCAGGTCAGGGATTAGGCACCCCAGATCTGGTCCAGGTCATTCGAGCTGACCAGGAAAAAATCAGGTCTGGTTCAGATGATCCGATACCGACTCAAAAATATTTATATTAACATAAATTATATATTATTTATATTATGCTTTGCAAGGGTAACACTTGCGACGTATAGAATATCATTGTGACCACAATGTAACTACTATGGATTTTCCATGAAAATGTTAATTTCTTTATACAATAAGGTATATATATTCACAGTACTAACTTTTTAAGCTCAGCACACAACTGCCACTATATCTTAGGAGACGCGGGAAATTTACCCTTACATATATGGTGAAAACCTTCATCATCTAATAGGAATATGCTATTTGAATCATTTGATTATGAATCATATGCATACCTCCAAAGTTTCAAATTCACCTCATAAAATTACTAAAGAAACTGATTTTAGGGATCCAAGAAGCTACATTTGTTTGGGTAGATCATAACAAGCAAAATGGTACAGTTGCTCTGCGGAAAAGGAGGCTAAGAATTCACAATGAGCAATAGCTCACCTGGCTAGTGGTTCTATTAATCTCCCGGAGGTCGTGAGTCCGAATCCAAGGTGTGCATCTTGCTTAAGCTTCCCATTACAACAACAACAAAGCCTTTTTCCATACTAGACAGGGTCGGCTACATAGATTCTTTGTTTACACATAGCCCTATCATGTGTCATGTTAGCAGTTAACTCATAATAAGCTATATCATTCTTTATTGTTTCTTTTCTACACTTTTGTGGTCATCCTTTACCTCTTTTAATACTTTCAAAATCTAGTTTTTATATCTTCTTAAAAGTTCTTCTTTTGATCTTCTTTGTATATATTCAAACCATCTTAAACGATATTCTCTCATTTTATCCTCTATTGGTATCACTCCTAATTTGTTTATAATAACCTCATTATGTATATGTCTTTCCTTGTATAACCACTCATCCATCTCAACATCTTCATTTCTGTTATAGACATCTTTTTGTACATGTTGATGATTAACTACCCAATGCTCAAAACCATAAAACATGGCAGGTCTAATTGCTGCTCTATAATATTTACCTTTTACCTTTAATGATATCTTCTTATCACAAAGAATACCGATGCTCCTCTCCATTTTAACTAACCTACATTAATTTTATGCGTAACATCTCCATCAATTCTTTCATCACTCTAAAAAATTGGCCATAGGTATTTAAAACTTCCTTTTCGGGGATACAACGTGTTTCAATTTTAATTTTATGTCCTCTGAAGTAACCAAATGAACAAACTTACATTCCATATATTTTGTCTTTGTTCTACTAAGTCGGAGGCCTTTACTTTCTAATGTTTCTCTCCATAGTTCCAATTTTCTATTTACTTTTTCCTTAGACTCCTCCGCTAACACAATGTCATCGGTAAATAACATATACCAAGGTACTTCATCTTGAATATGTTTTGTTAACTCATCAATCACCATTATAAATAAGTATGAACTTAAAGTTGATTCTTGATGTAACCTAATATTAACTTCAAAGAAGTCTGCCATTCTTTCATAAGCCCTCATACATATTTTTTCACCATCATACATGTCTCTAAAGTTTCACTAATTTTCTTTGTTTTATTATAAGCATCTAAAGTTTCACTAATTTTCTTACCATAATGTAATTTGTAAGATGCCTTCTTTGCCTTTTTTATTTTGCACTTCATTCTACCACCAAGCTTCTTTTTGTGCCGATACACCTCCCTTACATTCACCTAACATATCTTTCGCCACTTTTCTAATATATATAATAATATTGTTCCACATATCACAAGGTCTACCAACATAATTCCAAGCATCTCTTTGAAGGATTTTCTGTTTAAATATACTTTCTTTCTCGCTGTTGAGGTCCCACCATTTAGTCTAAATAGTTCGATGCACTATTTTCTTCTTTCTCTACTTTTTCATCTCTAAATTCATAACTAAAAGTCGATGTTGGGTGGTTAAACTTTGCCTTGGAATTACCTTGCAATCTTTATAACATGAACTATCTTTTTTACTACAAACAAAATAATCAATTTGTGTTTGTGATAAGCCACTCTTATAAGTAATTAAGTGTTCATCTTATTTTTTGAAGATTGTGTTGACTATAAAGAGATCAATTGCCATAGCAAAATTTAAAATCTCCCTACCTTCCTCATTTATATCTCCAAAACCAAAGTTTCCATGAACACCTTGATATCCTAATGTCTTTTTAATGACATGTCCATTTAAGTCTCCTCGTAAACAAATCATCTCCCTTTGTAGAATTCTTTGAAACACCTTATCCAACTCATCCTAAAAAAACATCTTTATAATATCTTCTAGTCCTACTTTTGGTGCGTAAGTACAAACTATATTTAAAACCTCTGATCCTAGAACTAATTTCAACGTCATGATATGTCTACTATAATATTCTTTAAATATTTATTTATGATAATACAAACTCAGTTTTGAGCCTTTTTTTTCTTGAGTACGCTAATTTAAAATCTGTATCTTCAATCTCCTTTGCTTTTTCTCCAACCCACTTTGTCTCTTGTAAACATAGGATATGAATCTTTCTTCGAATCATAGTATCGACCACCTCCATAAGCTTACTAGACAATGTTTTGATATTCCAAGAACCAATACAAATCTTATTATCTAGGACTAGCTTCCTTACCCCCACATCGGTCCATACTGAAAATGCAGAGATCCTCTCTGCAATTTATTCACTACATTCGAGCCACAATGTAGCGTGACTAACTTCTTTACCTACACCCGTCAATGATGTAGGAACTCTCTTTATAATTGATTCACTATATTCGAGCGAAAATGTAGAGGTCATTGCTTACTTTTCACTACATTTGGGCTCTACAATGCGTCGCTAAGAGGGAACGCCCCAACGTAATGCTCATAATTTGTATAATCTATGGTATAAAATCCAACAAAATTTTACGTTGGCTATCGGAAGCCTAATATAACACTCCTCCTTTATTGGGGCTTGCGAACGGCCATGCAAGGATGATCCCTTACATGCATGAAGTTAGTTTCCCGATTGTGCCAAAAAATAAAAAGGAAAAAGTGATTGGATAATGAAATGTGCTCATGATCCCTATTTGTTTTCCATGTTGAAGGATTAATAATTGGTGTTTAGGCATCTTGGCGTACTTGCTATAGTATGAAAATCTAAAAGTAAGTAAGTGGAAAAAGTTTGTTAAAGTGGGGATCATGGTTTTGGATCAAGATTGAGTGTTGAATTTATGAATGACTCAAAAACTAGACTAAAGACTATTAATATGGATATGCTTCAAAAGCTCGCATGACTCTTACTTCTCTTATGCTCAGTCTTATTCTTGATCCTAAGTAGTTGTCGGTTACATTTTTTTTTTGTTGCTTAATTTAGGTTGGCAATGCAGAAAGCATATAAAAGAAAATCAATTAATGCTGTGATTTTAAAATTGTGATGGGTCGTTCACATATTTTTTTTTTTTTTTTTTTTTGGGAAATCAATGGCGTGTTTGAGCTGATAATACAAGGATAATCAGATTATGGTAACAGAACAGATTAGAAGGAAGGAAAAAGAGTACAATACTTTTAGAGATAAAGGTAAATTGTGATGGCAGCTTTTGTTTTAATGTCCATTAATGATGCTTAGTTAAGATTATACGCCATAACGATGAAATTGAGTATGTGAGAGTGTGCCAGAGCCAGAACCAAATATCGAATACAATATTCCAGTTCATGCATCATGTTCCTTTATATATTTCTGATATTGTACGTTTCATAAAAGCAAAAAACCAAAGATATTGTCCGCAGCACACATGAACTTGGCTATGGTTCTAAGAATGCAAGGGAGGTGGGTTTGTATATGCATCTGTATTCAATGGTTGAGATGTCTGTAGCAAATCGTTAAAAGAGGGAGATTCGTGAAATTTATCAATGATTCTGATATTGTGTGTGTGTGCCCGCGCGCCCACTTGTAAAACGGCGAGATCTGCCTCAATGATCTTTGTACCGCTTTCTCCGCCATGACTCCACCCTCAAGTGCCTGCTAACCCATGTTGTGTTGCCTCAAGAAGAGAATGGCGTTTGAAGAAGGATCCTACAGTGTCAACATCTTTTGTCGAATGCGTACTTAGCATGATAACTCAAGAGCCATTGCAGTAATACTGCAGACACAGAAGAAAATGAGCAGAAGAAGAAAAAGGGAGAGAGAAAACAGACAGATTGGTGAAAGAAAAATACTCCACTCACAAGGGAGCTCCTTCTAATTGCGTTCCTTTAATGCTCGTCTTATTACAAGATAAAATCTACACATAAACGGTGGGAAAAGAAAACAAATCCTATTCTAACTTCTTCTGATGAAGTGAACCAATCGATCCGGTTCTCAACAGGAACCCGTCCAGCAAACAAAGAAACGCTAAGCATCACATCTGGCCAAGTATGTATGCAACATATTATCTTGCATCACCAACCAGGATGCAAGATTGAACAGACTCTAGAGTTCCAAAGTGTCTCCAAATCATATATTGGGGCTTTTAAGCTTCACAGTTGATAGATTTAAAACGCCCCCAATATTCCATCGAGCTTTTTAGTGTCTTTTAGAGTGCACATGCTTCAAATGACCGACCACTGGATCTGGCTCCTCTATCCCACCTGGCTTTCTGGCGTCATGCCATCCAATGATACCATCAGGTTTTTTGGTGCTAGAGTCGGCAGACTTAAAATGCCCGATCATCCCACTTGGATCCCGGTCACCTGGCTTCTTGGTATCATGCCATCCAATTATACCATCTTGCATTTTGTTGTTAGAGTCGACTGACTTAAAATGCCCGATTATTCCACTTCGATCTTGATTGTTTCTTTCACCTGGCTTTCTGGTGTCATGCCATCCAATTATACCATCTGGTTTTTTGGTGCTAGAGTCGACAGACCTAAAATGTCCGATAATCCCACTTGGATTTGGGTGGTTTTTCCTACTTGGCTTCTTGGTTTCATGCCATTCAATTATACCATCTGTCTTTTTGCTGTTAGAGTCGACGGACTTAAAGTGTCCGATTATCCCACTCGTGTCTCGGTTATCCATCCTTTTCGGCTTCTTTGTGTCATGCCATCCAATTATACCATCTGGCTTTTTGGTGTTAGAGTCGACAGACTTAAAATGGCCGATTATCCCACTTGGATTTGGGTCTTTTATCCCACTTTGCTTTTTGGCATCATGCCATCCGATTATACCATCTGTTTTTTTGGTGTTAGAGTCGAGAGACTTAAAATGCCCAATTATCCCACTTGGATCTTGATTGTCAATCTCACCTGGCTTTCTGGTGTTAGGGTCCACGGACTTAAAATGCCCGATTATCCCACTTGGTTTTGGGTCTTTTATCCCATCTGGCTTTCTGGGGTCCTGCCATCCAATTATACCATCTTGCCTTTTGGTGTTAGAGTCGACTGACTTAAAATGTCCAATTATCCCAGTTCGATCTTGATTGTTTCTCCTATTGGTCTTTTTGGTGTCATGCCATCCAATTATACCATCTGGCTTTTTGCTGTTAGAGTCGACAGACTTAAAATGCCCGATTATTCCACTTGTGTCTCGGTTATCTATCCTACTTGGCTTCTTGATGTCATGCTTTCCAATTATACCATCTGGCTTTTTGCTGTTAGAGCCCACAGACTTAAAATGCCCGATTATCCCAGTCGGATTTGGGTCTTTTATCCCTCTTGGCTTTCTGGCATGGTGCCATCCGATTATACCATCCGGCCTTTTGGTGTTAGAGTCGACGGACTTGAAATGCCCAATGATCCCACTTGGATTTGGGTTGTTTACCCGAGCTGGCTTTCGGGTGTCATGCCATCCGATTATACCATCTGGCCTTTTGTTATGGAGTACCGCATCTGGCTTTCTCTCCGTCTTCGAAGGACTCTAGCAAATATACATGTATCATATTAGTCGCACAGCCATTGATATTCTCATTCTACATACTTGCACGTAAATGTTAGATAGAAAGGAGAAAGGTAGCTACGGCTGCCAACTTAGAGAAGCAGCTCATTGTTCGACTCATCTTGGTTCATGCACAACCAGAAATAATCGCTGCTCAGCCCAGGTGCCCAATGAAGGACTGACTTTCTGGGATCAGATTGCATACGTTGTAAGCATGAGATACAAACACACAATGGAGATGGCTGCAAGTCTTAAGTGGGTCGGTTGTAAGAAGAATTACTTTAACCATAAATATTGCGTTAGAAAGCCAACCTTTTGTCCCACAACACCGACCACTCCGTAGCAAAAGAAAATGTCGTGAAGAAGAAAGAAGAGATAGAAATATGACGAAATGAAAGAGAAGGAAGCAAATGGGAAACAAGGCAAACCTGGGTATCTGCAATCTTGCCGCCTCCTTTGGCACCAAAGCTTTTAATATTAAACACAGTACGTGAAGGGCGGGCAATTGCACCAACAGCAAAAATGCAGAAGAGGATTACGCACTTGATAATCATTTTGATGAGCAGGAAACTATGATTGAGACGAGCTAAATTAGCGTCAGTTAAGAACAGGTGATCAGAAAAACCAAAAACATAAATTTATTTATTTTTTAGAGAAAAATGACAGGATAAATTTGACTTTTTTTTCTTGAGGATCGTTTCCGATGAGAAGGAAGGAAGAGAGTGGATGCATTTATAGGTGGGGAGGTTTCTTTTTTTTTAGTGTTTTTAGCTTGAACGTAAAGGCATTCGAAAGTGATGGTCGTCCAGCCACCTGTTTGTCCATGCATGGATGGCGCTTTTACCGCTAACATGGATGGCGTTTTCTTTGCCTTGTTCACCGTTTTGTCTTGGCTGTCTTGATTTTATTTTCATGGACTTAAAATTGTCAACCTCGAACCTATTCATTAGGTTCTTTTCCGTTAATTATGCTAATGGTTATAGGCATGAATCAACCTGTTTGTGGTTGGGCTTGGTCTCACTTTTGATGAACTCTTTCGTGATCTACACGAACCAAAACATAAGCTTTTTCTTTAAGCTAAACAAACTGCAAAGCACGAGTTAGCAGTATTTGTGTCAGTTTTCTACTTAACTCCATGAGTTACATCAATCTTTTTTAAATATTTTACCATATAATTTCTCATATTTTTTTACATAAACTTCCTTTGATCACCTTTTCATGTGTTCCAACTATTTTAAATAATCTTTTCTTATTTATTATTATCACTTCTAATTTGTTTCACATAACCTCATTATACATACACATCCATCTCAACATCTTCATTTTGGTCACATATATATTTTGTACTTATTAACATTTAACTGCCTAATACTCAAAACCATATAACATAGAGAGCGTAATTGTTGGTCTATAATATTTATTTTTCAACTCAACATCTTCATTTTGGTCACATATATATTTTGTACTTATTAATATTTAACTGCTTAATACTCAAAAGCATATAATATAAAGAGCGTAATTGCTAGTGCATAATATTTACCTTTCAACTTTATTGATATTTTTTTGTCACATAGAATGTCTGATGCATCTCTCTGTTTTAACCAACCTTCATTACTTTGAAAGACTCTAGATATAAATTATCGTGTTTATGTTTTATACTACTTGCTTCGAACTTCACCGGGCAACTCATTTTCAAACCGTTTGACTCAACCCATTGAACATCTTCAATACTCGGGTTTAACAAACGTGTGAGTAGGCCTCTTCAACTTTTAGTCCTTAGTGCTTACTAATTCTCTTCATTTGCTCTTCCTCTTTATATTTACTCTTTTTTTACAATTTATAACTTAATACACTTATTTGTCAACTTCTCGATCTCTCTTTTTTCACCCCGAGTTTTTAAGAAGTCAATCACTAATTATGGTGGTGAGACTTCGTACTTTTAGAACAAAGGGAAAGCTATTTTTGAAAGAGTCGATGTTGTCATATTCTTCAAGAACCTCTGCGATATCATTAATCTAAGAAAGCATTATGGATAATGAATAATGGTATTAATGCTTCATTTATACAAGGTAGTATTTCACCTAGAGGTTTAACAAATACAAATGACATTGACATATAGAAAACGTCTTCCAAAAGCCAAGTCAATTTGATCAAACTTTTTCAAGATTCATTTTACAAAATTATATAATAATAATAGTGTTGTTAATTAGGTGAAACACAACAACTATGTAATGGTCTACATCTTTAAACCTGGGATAGCTATAACACACCGAGAAACCATGTAATGAAAAAACATATAGTAGAAGCATGTTTGAATGTTAAGCAAACTAATTTCTTTTCACAAGTTCCAGTGTCAATAGATCTACTTCAGTAGGGAGAAGTTTGAATGATTTGTGTGAATAGAACATCTTTCATTTACTTTTGATTAAAGATTTGGTTTGGTTGATTATGTCAAAAATGAACATAATTCTCCAGCAAAGCTTATTTCTGAATAATAAATTACTAGACATATACATAAATTATATAAAGAATGAAAAAAGAAGAGTTACCTACAATTTTCACTTTACTTAATTGTAGTGTTTCACTTTGTGTATCGTGGTTAATTTAAAAGTATCTCTTGCACTTTGTTCATTTAATAGGTCACACAATATACAAAATACTTGTTATTTACTAAAATGAGTTCTTCAACAATATTAGTTATCTTTTAAGGTATTCTCAATTTCATTTTATTTACAAATGTTGCTACAAATACATTTACCTTCTCGATTATCCCATTCGATTTATTCATGTGATGCCATGTGACCTTTTGGTGTAAGGGTCTAAAGACTTGCCAATTATCCCATTTGGCTTATTGGTGTCATGCCTTGATAGGGGGTCTATAGACTTGTTAATTGTCCCTTCTCGGCGTCATGTCGTTCAATTATATCTTCTAGCTTTCTAGTGTCATGTGTTGCGATTGTACCATCTAGCTGCTTTCGAGTGTCATGCCATCTGGCCGCTTTTATGCGATGCAATTATACCCTCTGGCATTTTGGTATGGGATATCCCATCTCGCCTTCTGTTGTCTCGTCATGCAATTATTTTATGTAGCCATTTGGAATGGGGTCTGTACATTTCTCAAGTTCTTGGTGTTCTTTTTGTCTGACTTCTTCCGCTCAGTCAACAACCATGAAGGAGATACTGTTCTACGTTGGTTTTACGGTTGAGCTTTTGCTCTATCAAGGTTATAAGCCATTGATAAACTTGAAAAGGTGACTCTTATGAAACATTATTCGAGTACTCAATGTCAAGTTCTTCTAACTTACGCTTACCTACTATCTCAGTGTTAGTGTTATGCAGGAAAAAATGACCTCTCAACTTTTCTCATAGGAGATTGTCTTACTCATTAAGTACGTACGTGATGAGACTACAACATGACAAGTACAATATTTCAGTTCGCGTATCAGGTTCCGTCACCAGAATCTGGCTGAACTATGAAGAATCATGCTCGGTTCAGGCCAATGTCAATTACAATATTTCAGTTCGTGTATCAGGTTCCGTCTCCAGAATCTGGCCGAATTATGAAGAATCATGCTCGGTTCAGGCAGAGATTTGATGACGGCAACGGATTATCAATCCGTTCAGCCTAAATGCCAATTTTCTGCAATCCGGCCTGGGAGTCTGTCAAGGCAGCTTGCCCCCAGCTGCTTCTCTTCCTTAAGTCACGCCCATACCTCTCTGGTAGGAGATGCCTTTCACACGCACATACTCGGATGGAGAAGGGAGGAAGAAAAAGATTGAAGGAGACGATGGAAATGAGAGACTAAGGAGCTCTCTATTATTCACGCTAGAAGCAGACACCCTACAACGTAATCACCAGGGGGGGCGGGGCGTTGTGCGTGTTCGTACGTGTGTGGATTGTTTGAAATGGTATCGTAGGACGTCTTATCAGGCACTTCAGACTTCAACCAGAAGTGCCTTACAAAGCGTCTTGTGTCGCCTCAAGATATCAGTGGCTGTGAAAAGGATCTTAGAAGACCATGAAGGTCTCGATGAGTGATACAGTAAGCGATCCGAAACAGAATATCTTGTATCGAATGCAGACTTTGCATGATAACTCAAGAGCCACTGTAATAACACAGCAGACACAGAAGAAAAAGAGCAAAAGAGAATGAGGGAGAGGAAATAGACAGATAAAAAGGTGAAAGAAAAATACTCCTCACAAGGGAGCTCCTTCTAATTGCGTTCCTTTAATGCTCGTCTTATTACAAGATAAAATCCACACATAAACGGTGGTAAAAGAAAACAAATCCTATTCTAACTTCTCCTGATGAAGTGAACCCATCGATCCGGTTCTCAACAGGAACCCGTCCAGCAAACAAAGAAACGCTAAACATCACATCTGGCCAAGTATGTATGCAACATATTATCTTGCATCACCAACTAGGATGCAAGATTGAACAGACTCTAGAGTTCCGAAGTGTCTCCAAATCATATATTGGGGCTTTTAAGCTTACAGTTGATAGATTTAGAACGCCCCCAATATTATTCCATCGAGCTTTTTAGTGCCTTTTAGAGTGTATATGCTTCAAATGACCGACCACTGGATCTGGCTCCTCTATCCCACCTGGCTTTCCGGTGTCATGCCATCCAATTATACCATCAGGTTTTTTGGTGCTAGAGTCGGCAGACTTAAAATGCCCGATTATCCCACTTGGATTTGGGTCGCTTACCCTAGCTGGCTGTTTGGTGTCAGAGTCGACAGACTTAAAATGCCCGATTATCCCACTTGGATTTGGATCGCTTACCTTACTTGGCTGTTTGGTGTTAGAGTGGACAGACCTAAAATGCCCGATTATCCCACTTGGATTTGGGTCGCTTACCTTACCTGGCTGTTTGGTGTTAGAGTGGACAGACTTAAAATGCCCGATTATCCCACTTGGATTTGGATCGCTTACCTTACCTGGCTGTTTGGTGTTAGAATGGACAGACTTAAAATGCCCGATTATCCCACTTGGATTTGGATCGCTTACCCTACCTGGCTTTTTGGTGTTAGAGTCGACTTTCTTAAAATGCCCGATTATCCCAATTGGATTTGGATCGCTTACCCTACCTGGCCTTTTGGTGTTAGAGTCGACAGGCTTGAAATGCCCGATTATCCCACTTGGATTTGGGTCGCTTACCCTACCTGGCTTTTTGGTGTTAGAGTCGACAGACTTAAAATGCTCGATTGTCCCACTTGGGTCTGGGTTATTTGTCCCACTTTGCTTTTTGGCATCATGCAATCCGATTATCCCATCTGGCTTTTTGGTGTTCGAGTCAACAGACTTAAAATGCCCAATTATCCCACTTGGATTTGGATCATTTGTCTCAGCTGGCTTTCTGGCGCCATGCCATCCAATTATACCATCTGGCTTTTTGGTGTTAGAATCGGCAGACTTAAAATGCCCAATTATCCCACTTGGATTTGGTTCATTTACCGGCTTGGTGTCATGCCATCCAATTATACCATCTTGCTTTTTGGTGTTAGAGTCGACCGACTTAAAATGGCCGATGATCCCACTTGTGTCTCGGTTATCTATCCTGCTTGGCTTCTTGGTGTCATGCCATCCAATTATACCATCTGACTTTTTGGTGTCAGAGACGACCGACTTAAAATGCCCGATGATCCCACTTGTGTCTCGGTTATCTATTCTGCTTGGCTTCTTGGTGTCATGCCATCCAATTATACCATCCGGCTTTTTGGTGTTAGTGTCCACAGACTTAAAATGCCCGATTATCCCACTTGGATCTCGGTCACCCGGCTTCTTGGTATCATGGATGTTAGAGTCGACAGACTTAAAATGCCCGATTATTCCACTTGTGTCTCGGTTATCTATCCTACTTGGCTTCTTGATGTCATGCTTTCCAATTATACCATCTGGCTTTTTGCTGTTAGAGCCCACAGACTTAAAATGGCCGATTATCCCACTTGGATTTGGGTCTTTTATCTCACTTGGCTTTCTAGCATCATGCCATCCAATTATACCATCCGGCTTTTTGGTGTTAGGGTCCACAGACTTAAAATGCCCGATGATCCCACTTGGATTTGGGTTGTTTCTGCTGTCATGCCATCCGATTATACCAACTGGTTTTTTGTTATGGAGTACCGCATCTTGCTTTCTCTCCGTCTTCGAAGGACTCTGGCAAATATACATGTATCATATTAGTCGCACTGGCATTGATATTCTCATTCTACATGCTTGCACGCAAATGTTAGATAGAAAGGAGAAAAACGGTTGCCAACTTAGAGGAGCTGCTCATTGTTTGACTCATCTTGGTTCATGAACAACCAGAAATAGTCGCTGCACAACCATGGAGCCTAATGAAGGACTGACTTTCTGGGCTCAGATTGTATACGTTGGCAGCATGAGATACAGACACACAATGGAGATGGCTGCAAGTCTTAAGGGGGTTGGTTATAAGAAGAATTATTTTAACCGCAAATATTGCATTAGAAAGCCAACCTTTTGTCTCACAATACCGACGATTACGTAGCAAAAGAAAGTTGATCTCGTGAAGAATAAAGAAGATATAGAAATATGACGAAATGAAAGAGAAGGAAGCAAATCAGAAACAAGGCAAACCTGGGTATCTTCAATCTTGAGATCTCCTTTGTCACCAAAGCTATCAACACTGAACACACTACGTGAAGGGCGGGCCATTGCTCCAACAGCAAAAGCGCAGAAGAGGATGACGCACTTGATAATAACCATTTTGATGAGCAGAAAACTATGATTGCGGTGAGCTAAACTAGCACCAGCCAAGAACAGGTGATCAGGAGAATCAAGAACATAAATTTATTTGTTTTTTAGAGAAAAATGACAGGATAAATTTGACTTTTTTTTCTTGAGGATCGTTTCCGATGAGAAGCAAGGAAGGGAACAGATGTATTTATAGGTGGCGAAGTTTCTGTTTTTTAGTGTCGTTAGTTTCGAACGTGCAGAGAAACTTCAAAGGTAATCGCAAGTGATGGTCGCCCCGCCACCCGTTTGTCCAAGCATCCATGGCGCTTTTACCGCTAACATGGGATGACTCGTTCTCTCTCTCTCTCTCTCTCTCTCTCTCTCTCTCTCTCTCTCTCTCTCTCTCTCTCTCTCTCTCTCTCTCTCTCTCTCTCTCATTTTTGGCAGTCAAGAGATGTTGAGCGTTCGCATGCATTTGGTTTTCCTACAAGACCGGCGGACCTCGGAGCTCAGTCTAGTTAGTAAGATGGATTCAAAACTAGTGCGCATTGCTTAACTGAAATCCTCAAACAATTCCATAAACGATGTCTACGCCGTTGGACCAGGATCATATCCTTAATTGGTTTTTGATGCATTGAACGAAATGAACGTGTGACATGTATCATGCGATTAACAATGTAGATGGTGTTGTTCTTAAGTTCTTGAACTTCAATTTGTGCCAAAGTTTAGGTGTGAATCGAGTTAACCATGACTTGCCTTGCTCCAACCTTAATTAAGAGTTTCGTTTGGGTTTTCTGATTTACACGAACCAAAACACGAGCTGGTTCGTTAAGTTTCTCATGTTGGAATTATGGTTAATCCAACCTATATGTGACCTTGATATCATCGAACTTAAATAACTCGAATTAAACATTGTATTAAAAGGCTTGAGATTTAAAATACCTAATTTTATAGAGTATTTATTGTTGGGTATACTTGTAACTGGAATTCTCAGGTACTTCATTGTTACAATACCTTTTTTTTTTTAAGGAAAACCCTTAATCTTGAGTAAATCCATTTTTTACAAAATTAAAATACTTTTTTTAACTTTAATGGGCAACTCAGTCAGCTCATCTTGGTTCAAGTTCTCATCAGCTGTAACTAAGCTAACGAGCTATTGTGTACGATATAGACCCAAGTTTTAGGTCTATCCATCTCTCTGTCCCTCCTAGAGCGATTCACACAAAGTAACACGAAAAGATCAGGTCGTGTACAGGTTGACCTGAGAAAACAACGAGGAACTACACCACCTGTTGGAAACTATTCTCACTGGCCAAATGAAAATACCTATGCTGAACAAATTTCACGTTTTGCTAAGAGTGCCAATTTAAAGGATTGTGTTCGTGTCATGCAGAAACGAGACAACCTGAAAACAGCCCAATTTACTTTCGTGTTACATTTAACGGATTACAGAAGACTCTTCGGATGATGCCCGAGAAAGGTGTTTCTGTGTCCAGAGTTATCTTGCCAACCATTTTGTGTTAGGGATTGTTTCCGTCATTTGCCATTTTTGTGTTAGAAGTAGGTCAACGATGACACGATTCTTTTAGTTTTATATTGCGAACAATTTTGCGTTATGGATTTTTTTTTTGTCATGTGCCATTTTTGTGTTAAAAGCAGGTCAACGATGTCATAATTCGTTTCGTGTTATTTTCACCTCTTGGTGCGCTCGTTTCGTGTCGTGTATCGCCTGCCCACCGTTTATCTTATTTCCACCGTCAAATAAAACGTATCGCATAAAGTCCGTCCCCCACTTCCAGAACTCGAGAGAGAGACAGAGAGAATGGCGCCGGCGGAGGCAAAGAAGGGCGGCCTGAAAGCCGCCGGTATCGTGTTGGCGGCGGTGGCCTTTGGTTGGATGGCTGTGGAGTGGGCCTTCAAACCCTTCTTACAATCCGGCAGGAGAGCCATCGACAAAGCCGACCCCGATCACGACCCCGACGACGACGACCAGGAGCACGAGCACGGGCAGGGAGAATCTGCGCCAGAGGGTTCATCCTCTTCATCAAATGATTCATAGAAGCAACAAGGTCGAAAATCTTCCTCCCCTTTTCATCGATTTCGTCTCTATGCAATCATAGTCGTTGAATATTGATTTTAGCGTGAATTCTGGAGCACGATGTGTGGAGAAAACGGTTGTTGTTATTGGTGATAATATTCACCATTGTCTGAATTGATGTGGTTAGATAGCGTTTTTTGTAAAGATAACCATAGCAAAACCAAGCCTTCTCCTGAGATCCGTTTCTGAATTGAACTTGCGTTTGAAGTTGTATCTTATTCGCACAGTTAGATTTTGTCTCTACGCCATAAACATAGAATTAACCATTTAGATTTTTTTACTATATGGGTCGGATTTTTCGAGGGTTTAGAGACTAAGGGGATTAGCTTTTTCCGGCTTATGAGAGAATGCGCGAGTTGTCGAGTCGATGACTTTCGTGCATTATGGTTGGTTTTTTATTAAAAAAATGCACTAAAGCTACTTGAGACTGAACAGGTTCTTTTCTTTTTCAAAATTAAAGATGTATGCTTCTGAAGATTGAAGATGAGACATCTCCTGCTCTTAATATTTATGGTAGGGTGGGCAATTTAATCGTCTAAGCTACCGAAGGAGGAAGACCATTCATGAGTTAGTTGTCTAGCTGGTGAGAATGGATGTGATTAGAACAAATTGAACTGCACTTAGAGCGTTAGATCACCTGGCTGGCAGGGCTCCCGACTCGGATGATGTTGGGGGTGAGGTCGACTCCCGGGCCGGATTTGGCCTCCCTGTTGTAACAACAACAACAACAACAACAACAACAACAACAACTAAGCCTTTTCCCATACTAGACGGGGTCGGCTACATGGATTCTTTGTTTCCACAGATCTCTATCGTGTGCCATGTTAGCAGTTAACTCCCAATAAGCTAGATCATTCTTTATTGTTTCTTTCCAACACTTTTGTGGTCATCCTCTACCTCTTTTAATACTTTCCAAATTTAGGTTTTCTAACCTTCTTACAGGTTCTTCTTTTGATCTTCTTTCTATATGTCCAAACCATCTTAAACGATGTTCTCTCATTTTATCCTCTATTGGTGTCGATCCTAATTTGTTTCTAATAACCTCATTATGTATACGGTCTTTTCTTGTATGACCACTCATCCATCTCAACATCTTCATTTCTGTCACAGACATCTTTTGTACATGTTTATGATTAACTGCCCAACACTCAGAACCATAAAACATGGCAGGCCTAACTGCTGCTCTATAATATTTACCTTTTAATTTTAATGGTATCTTCTTGTCACAAAGAATACCTGATGCTCCTCTCCATTTTAACCAACCAGCATTAATTCTATGTGTAACATCTCCATCAATTCTTCCATCACTTTGAAAAATTGACCCTAGGTATTTAAAACTTTCCTTTTGGGGAATGCAATGTGTGCCAATTTTAATTTCTATGTCCTCTGAAGTAGCCAAATGATCAAACTTACATTCCATATATTCTGTCTTTGTTCTACTAAGTCGGAGGCCTTTGTTTTCTAATGTTTCTCTCCATAGTTCCAATTTTTTATTAACTTTTTCCTTAGACTCCTCCACTAATACAATGTCATCTGCAAATAACATACACCAAGGTACTTCATCTTGAATATGTTTTGTTAACTCATCCATCACCATTATAAATAAGTATGGACTTAAAGTTGATCCTTGATGTAACCCAATATTAACTTCAAAGAAGTCTGTCGTTCCTTTATGAGTCCTCACACATGTTTTTGCACCATCATACATGTCTCTTATAAGGTTAATATATGTCAATGGGATACCTCTTTTTTCCAAAGTTCTCCAAAGAACCTCCCTCGGTATCCTATCATAAGCTTTTTCTAGATCAATAAATATCATGTGAAGGTCTTTCTTTTTTGCTCTAAAATGTTCCATAAGACGTCTCAAAAGGTGAATCGCTTCAATAGTAGATCTACCAGGCATAAATCCAAATTGGTTCTCTGTTGTACTTGATACTTGTCTTAACCTACGTTTAATAATTCTTTCCCATAATTTCATAGTATGACTCATTAACTTGATACCTCGATAATTCGCACAATTTTGAATGTCTCCCTTGTTTTTATATATGGGTATAAGTGTACTTGCTCTCCATTCCTCGGGCATCTTTTGGTTTTCCATATTTCATTAAATAGTCTTGTGAGCCAAGTGATTCCTATTTCTCCTAGTATTTTCCAAACTTCTATAGGAATATTATCTTGTCCTACCGATTTACCACTCTTCATATGTTTAAGAGCCTCTTTGACTTCATTCTTTTGAATACGTCGGTAGAAATTGTGGTTTATATACTTTTCTGACTTGGCTAAATCTCCTAAACTAATACTAACATCTTTATTTTCATTAAAAAGATTATAAAAATAGTTTTTCCATCTATTTCTTATATCATCATTTGCCGCTAGAATTTTTTCATCCTCGTCTTTTATGCATCTAACATAATTAAGATCTTTAGTTTTCTTATCTCTAGCCCTAGCTATCCTAAAAATGTCTCTTTCACCCTCTTTTGAGTTGAGTTTTTTATATAAGTCCTCCCAAATCTTAGCTTTTGCTTCACTAACGGCCTTTTTTGCTTCCTTCTTTGCTTTCTTATAAGCTTCTAAAGTTTCACTAGTTTTCTTAGCATAATGTAATTTGTAACATGCCCTCTTTGCCTTGATTTTGTTTTGTACTACTTCACTCCACCACCAAGCTTCTTTTTGTGCCGGTACACCTCCCTTAGATACCCCTAACACATCTTTCGCCACTTTCCTAATATGTATAGCCATATTGTTCCACATATCAGAGGGTGTGCCAACATAATTCCAAACATCTCCTTGAAGGACTTTTTGTTTAAATATATCTTCTTTCTCACTTTTGAGGTTCCACCATTTAGTCCGAATAGCTCGATGCACTCTTTTCTTCTTTGTCCATTTTTTTATTTGTAAATCCATAACTAAAAGTCGATGTTGGGTGGTTAAGCTTTCTCCTGGAATTACCTTACAATCTTTACAACACGCTTTATCTTTTTTTCTACAAATAAAGTAATCAATTTGTGTTTGTGATTAGCCACTCTTATAAGTAATTAAATGTTCATCTCGTTTTTTGAAGATTGTATTGACTATAAAGAGATCAAATGACATAGCAAAATTTAAAATCTCCCCACCTTCCTCGTTTATATCCCCATAACCAAAGTTTCCATGAATCCCTTGATATCCTAATGCCTCTTTACCGACATGTCCTTTTAAATCTCCTCCTAAACAAATCATCTCCCTTTGTGGAATCTTTTGAAACACCTTATCTAACTCTTCCCAAAAAACTGTCTTTATACTATCTTCTAGTCCTACTTGGGGTGTGTAAGCACAAACTATATTCAAAACCTCTACTCCTAACACTAATTTCAATGTCATGATTCGGTCACCATATCGTTGTATGTCTACTACACTCTCCTTTAAATCTTTATTTATGATAATACCAACTCCGTTTCGGGCCTTTTCTTTACCTGAGTACCATAATTTAAAACCTGTATCCTCTATCTCCTTTGCTTTTTCTCCAACCCATTTTGTCTCTTGTAAACATAGAATATGAATCTTTCTCCGAATCATAGTATCTACCACCTCCATTAGCTTACCCGATAATGTTCCGATATTCCAAGAACCAATACGAATCTTATTATCTAAGACTAGCTTCCTTACCCCCCGCATCCGTCCATAATCAAAATGCGGAGACCCTCTCTGAAAATTTTTCACTACATTCGGGCGGCAATGTAGCAGGACTAACTTCTTTACCCACACTCGTCCATGATGTGGGAACCCTCTCTGCAATTGATTCACTACATTCGGGCGAAAATGTAGTGGCCCTTGCTTACTTCTTACTGCATTTGGGCTCTGCAGCACGTCGCTAGGCGGGAACGCCCCAAAGCAATGCTCATAATTTTTGTAATCCATGTTATAGAAATCCGACGAAGTTTTACGCTGGCTGTCGGAAGCCTAACACAACCCTCCTCCTTTATCCGGGCTTGGGACCGGCAATGCAAGGGTGATCCCTTACATGGGTGGAGTTGGCCTCCCTGTTGTAAAAAAAAAAAAAAAAAAGAAGAAGAAGAAGAACATACTGATTTGAATGCTTGAAATGTGTGAGTTGATATTTATAAGCATAGTCATGACTGTTGGTTCATATTAAGCTTGTGAAACAGTGGCTACCACTTAACCTTCTGGAGCCCGGACAGACTAGGCTTCTGTCTTTCAAACAATTTCCATGTATAGAGTATTAAGATGAGCCATAATATGGGCAGTGCCTTTTCCTCGAAGGTTCCTAGTGTTTCTGTGACATGGTTATGGTAAAAAATATCAATAGCTCTCTTAGGAATATTTTGTTAATATATTTACGATGGAGTCATGTCATTGAAGGTTGTTAAATAATGGCTCTCGATTGAGGACAGTGTTGTCTGACGCGTATCATATCGTGTATCGCTGGGCTCCACGATACGGGCGTATCGTATCGTATCGTACTTTAATATTAAAATAATGTAAAAATAATTAAAAATTAATAAAAAATCGAAAAAAATCGAAAAAAATCAAGAAAAAATCAGGAAAAATCTGATAATTGCTTTAAATTCATATAATGTAAGTTTAGTACAGATTGAGCATTCAACATTGAACAATTGCATCCAAATTTATATATTTTGAATCCAAAAAATAAAATACAGACATAGTTTACACTTTACAGTACACTACAGTCTACAGTTACATATAATGTTACATTTTACAAATTGTAATCAGGATCATCAACTAAATAATCTTCATCTTCTCCTTGTTGCAGATCCTCATCATCATCAGCCACGCCCACACCTTCTTCTTCAAAATCAAATTCTTCATCTCCATAATGTTGTTGCGCTCCTTCCAAATTAATCCAGGCAACGTCTTCTTCTGTTAGGAGGGCATTTTCTTCAGTGTCTTCCATAACCCAATCTTCTAATATATCAAAATTATCCAAACTTATTGGATCGAACTGACTTTCTTCTCTATTTACTTTTTTTAATTGCCTACGACACAAACAAAGATAAATAATTAGTAAGTAATATTAACAATTAAAAACTGAAGTTAAATAATATCGAATTGAAAATTTGAAAGTAATACAACATTACCTTTCACGAAGGCGCATGTTACAACGAATATAAACCAAATCATTAAGCCTTTTGTGTTCCAACCTGTTGCGCTTTTTTGTATGGATGTGTTCAAAAACACTCCAATTTCTTTCACAACCTGTTGCACTACAGGTTTGGCTTAAGACTCTAACTGCAAAATCTCTAAGGTTTGGACAATCACTTCCAAACCTGTTCCACCAAACATCTGTAAAGAAAATATAAACATTAGAGACATAATAATCCACAGTAATGTAAGATGGAACTTAAATATCAAAATAAACAATGTACCTGGACGCATCGTAGAGCGGTTGCGAATTGCAACAGGCAAACCCATCAAGTGAAGAGCATTATCATATATCTCCATCTCTCGATGTATCGCATCTACTATACTCTCATCAGGGACTAATCTGTCGATGCATTCAATGATTCCTCGATTAACCTCACCGTCCCTTTTGAAGGTTGCTGAGTACCTCAATGATGGGTTTAGATAGTAGGCTGCTGCATGAATAGGCTGATGCAATTGTTTATTCCATCTACTATCAATTATTTTCCACACGGGCACATAATCTCTTTTTTTTCCATTAAAGTTATTTCTGATTGCTTCTTTTGCCCTGTCCATGGATTCATAAAGGTAGCCCATAGATGGTTTCTCCTCGCTGTCAGCCAATCTCAAAACTTTCACTAAAGGACAAGTAATTTTCAATAATCTGATACATGCATTCCAAAATGAACTTCTAAAAACCGTTTCTGCAATCTCATTTAACTTTCTGTTCCTTCTGTTTTGTGGCAACTCTGCAAATTGTTGCCACTCATCTGAGGAGAACATTCTCTTTAAAGCTTGCTTCTGTCTCACAATACTCTGTACAGATAAGAAGTTTGTTGCGAACCGAGTTGCAGCTGTGCGAAGAAGCTCTGCACCTTCTGTGTATCTCCTCATCATACATAAAACAAATGCATGGTTGTAAATAAATTTTGTAATATCTTGGCAACACTCAGTTGCTGCCTTTATTTCATCCATCTCACCGATGTCCTCGAGGATGAGATCTAAACAATGGGCTGCACATGGTGTCCAGTAGAAAGTCCCATAAATATCAGCTAACTCCTTTCCGGCTGCTTTGTAGTTAGCTGCATTATCTGTAATCAATTGGACTACATTTTCTAGCCCAACCTCTTGTATAACCTTATCAAATTCCTCTCGTAGGATCTCTGCAGTGTGCCTCTCCTCTGACATATCTAGAGATCTCAAAAACATGAGTCCTTTAGGACAATATACAAGAAAGTTTAGCACTGTCCTTCCTCGCCTATCGGTCCATCCATCTGCCATGATAGTGCATCCTGTTTCCTTCCACGATTGTCTCAAAGTCGAACAGTATTGCTGCACTTCAATCACGGTCTGATCTAATATCTTCCCTCTCAACTTCTGATAAGAGGGCATCTTGTATCCTGGACCAATGTTAGCAATTGCATCTGCCATTGCTTGAAAATGAAAACTGTTTGCTGCATTAAATGGAATGCATGTATCATAAAACCATCTGCCCACTGCAAGGTCTGCTTGATCGTGCAGTTGTTCTGAAGCCATAGCAGCACGAATTCCTGGCTGAGCACCAGGTGTAGTGGAAGGAGGAAAGAACGAATGTATGCTAGAAGAAGAAGCTCTTCCTCTACTCCTTCCTGAACTTCCTCTTCTGCCACCTCCAAAGTCTTCAGATGCAACCCTCTTTCCTCTGCTAGGTGCTCGCGAACTGCTACTACCAATATCTGTTCTAGCATCTGAAGGCAAACTATCAGTGAATCCAACTCCAGTGGCAGTAGCATCATCAGCTTCTTCACACATCTGGAAATCATCCTTTTGTTGTCTCCTTTCCTGTATGCTCTCAATCATCTGCAAGCATTGCCATTTAGTACCTTCTGGCACACTTCTAACTCTGCCTGTGCATGGAGCAACTTCTTTCCTGGTTCCTGCTAGGTAGTGTTTCAACCTTGAAATTCCACCACTAACCACCTTTTCACAAAATAAACATCTGATTTTTAACCTTGAACCCTCAACTGGTATACCCCACTGCCATGCCGGATCATCAGACTTTGAATGAGAGTCTCTACCACCCCTTCCTGCCATCTCAATGGAGTACTTTAATTCAAACAAAAACCTGAAAATAAAAGCACTTCGTAAATCCCCCAATCTTCAAATAACACTCAAATCGAGTGTCTCCCACTTCATGAATGCAATAAAAATCGTATACACACACTTAATAACTTCATATTTTGTCATTCAAAAAAAAAACCCCGAAATAACACAAAAAACAATAAATATAAAGGAAAAAAAGGAAAAAAACATTAAAAATATACCTAAATCCGAGTTTGGAGGCTTGGACGGACACCGTAGGGCACGATTTTAGAGCTTTGAACACCAAGGAGGCGAAAACCGACTCTTAGGGAGCTTGAAGAACCCAAAAGGAGAGAGGAAACCCGCGAAAAATCGCGGGTTTCCCTCGGCCCGGGACCCTTTATAAGGGTCCCAGGGCGTATCGCCCGTATCGTACGATACGGGCGATACGCACCGTATCGTGCGATACGGGCCGTATCGCACGATACGGTGCGATACGCCCGCACCTGCGATACGGGGGCCCGTATCGTATCGTGGTGGCCCACGATACGATACGTATCGCACCGTATCGGACAACACTGATTGAGGATATTGTTTTTGAGAAATCATGGTGTGATCGAGTTAATATTACTAGAATAGTCACATTTTGGTTCATATACCATGATTCCTTCTCCAGCGTCCCCTTTTATCAAAAAGAAAAAAGCCATGGTCTCTTCTGGTAATAAAAGTGGGGGGAGTGAAATGTGATGTTCCTTTTGTTCTTCAAAGTCTATAGGTCAAGCATCTGTGCTTTACTGATCGGATTATCAGAAAATGTCCCAGTAAAACAGAGACTATGATGTAGAACCTGAGAACCAACGGATACGATGTTTTACTTCATGTCATAATTACTTGTATGTTGCTCATGTTGGAAACTTCATAAAACTGAGTTCTCAATGTATCCTAGCTGAGAACATGATTGCTAGTATCCATCATAAGTGAGAACCGAAGTGTCTGCAAGAAAGCTGAACTAGTCTGGGCTTCTCACTTATGAGGATGAATTCAGTATAGGTTTGTTTGTCTATGATAGTTGATCCATTTACAGAGTACGGTTAAGTTTATTGGTGGAAACGACTTGGAAACCGGAGAGTAATTGTATTCTGCTCTACTTTCAAGTTTAGATTTGCCCCTTGGGCTGTGTTTGGGTTGACGAATAGGGAAGAATGGAAGGCATTCTCCCAATCACCATTTCGTTTGGTTTTGGAATTCTGCATGTTGATGTGATTCTTATTGAAGAGAACTTGTGAGAATTTGTGTCAGTTAAGGAGAGAATCTAACTTTGTGAATAAATCCTCCGTAAAGAGGAACTATTGCTTTCATTAGTATATACAAAACCTAGATTCATGTCATATGTGATTTCCATTCCCTCACATTGAGGATCCAACTCCAAATTCTAAGGAGAGAAAAGTGGTACCACCCCTCCCATTAGTATGCTCCTACGGCAGTTGGACGAGAGAGCGCTGTGCCAGTGCTAATTGGGCGATAAACACAAGGATAGATATACCAGGAAATGAATGAATTGTGTTGACTCTCTCTGTCTCTGCAAATATATATTCAAACTTTTGCATCTATTCCTGCTTCTTTGTGCAGAAGAAATCAGGGCGGCATACCAACAAAGACACGATAGAGGCTCCAAGACAAACAGTTTGCCAGGCTCATTATGATAGTAGCTCGAGAGTAAAAAATGAAGGGACATGATTTGTAAATAAAGATTGTCGAAGATTATGACGATTGGAACAAGTACACTTTGCTTGACTCTTGTGGTTGTGAAATGACTACATGGTTCGTATTGCATTACATCCATGAAACTGAAGTGCTCTTTCTCTTGTCCGAACAAGGTTTCCTTGCTTGTTGACAGCATGAGCTTGTTTTGTAGGCCGGAAAATGGCCTCCATACATCAATAAGCTCTCTCTAGCAAAGCCATGTTCCCTTATGAAGGTCTTGACACGGTTTGGTAATCGTAACACATACCCTTGGGTTACTGTCTTATCTTTTCTATTAAATGCTTGCAACCATCTCCGTTCAGTCTTGTGCATACATCAATTGAATGAGATTGCTTTTCTCGAGTGCCCCTCTCCGAGAATGATATATATATATATATATATATATATATATATATATATATATATATATATATATATATATAGAGAGAGAGAGAGAGAGAGAGAGAGAGAGAGAGAGAGAGAGAGAGAGAGATGCTAGACCTTCCATGCTAATTTAAGCTGTTAAATCAAAGGGATGGATAGTTCATATTTCAGAAATTTGCATTTTGGAAAAACAATATATAAGTATAGTTTAGCTTTTCATGGTCTAGTGTAAATGCGAGTCCAACAATTTCCACTTTTTGTAAATTTGATTTCTTTGTAAAGAAATCTGAAACCAGGTCTGCACAATGCGAGGTTCCCTGTTCTACTCATCTTGGCTGGTTGCAATTAACCTAATTATGTTTGGATTATGGATCAGATTCAGAACCAAATTTGGTTTCAGATGCAAAATTCGAAAACCAGATCTGGGTCCAATTCTTAATCGGATCCTTTTGGTTACTGGACTCACTAACCATATTCAGATTTGAATCGTACAACCTCGACATCCTCTTTGGCTCATATAGGCTTGTGTAGAGTTTGTACCGTTCACATGTATGCTAGGAAAAACATATTAAGCAAATAGTTAAATGGGTGTACATATCTCCAACTTGTCAGGTGTTATTTTGTAATAAATACAGCTCTGTGAATACCTTGGTAGAAGATATGATTTCTTGGAACTGAGGCTTATTCGTTCTTAAATAGGTACGTAACTGAACAAGAAATTTCCTTACCTGTCCAATTTCTAATTGATCAAGATATCCATTGGTTCCGGTATAGATAGTAACTACCTGTTCTTCCACCGCGATAGGGGATGATTGGGATTGTTTGAGCAACTCCCGTAATCGTTGACCTCTTACTTCCTTCGCCTAAACGAGAACTTAGTTTAGCCGCTCTTTGCAAAAGGCGGGAATGAAAATAAAAAACTTCTCCTGGATAAGCTTCAGCACCAAAAAGTTACTTTTAATATCTAAGCAAGAATTTCATTCTTTAAGAAAAGTTTGTTAAAATTTAAAGTAACCAACAAGCTGGTGGTTCTTATAACTCGCAGACTCTTGATATGAGCTAGGCTCATGAGCCAATTAGACGAGCCATGAACAAGCAACAACCCAATGAGATGAGCTCAAAACAGGTCAAGCTCGGCATCTACAGCTCGTCTTTACAGCCCTTACTTCATGACCATTCTCGAGAACAAAGAGCCAAATCGGAACAAAAACTTTCCTGGAGCCTTTCACAAACCAATGGCATTTCCAAGAACTCGTCAACTTGGTTTCCTAAAGAGTTCAACCATTTTGCAGAGAACATGACTCATCACTTTCCTCTTGAGATCATCAGGCGGCTGTAGTCTGGTCAATTTGAAAAAGTTTTTCCTAATTCCATTACAAGAGAGAAGTATCATACTGAATTACCAAAATAAGGCTACATTAGTATTTGTTCCAAATTAAAAGCTTATACAGAGTACCATTTGCATTCGTTCAAAAAGCGTATACATATGATACAAGAGAGAAATATCATAATTAAATTATCAAAAGAAGGCTAACATTGCTATGAGTTTCGATGCAAAAGTTTATACACCTGAACATTTGAATTAAATGGTGAAAATTAAAAGGCCAGACAGTGATTGGAGTGCACGACTCGTATGAAAGCAGAATAATTTCTTTCTTGATGAAAGCAGAATAATTTCTTTCTTGTACTGAAGAACTGAAACCAGTAAAAGCTTTCGAGGCCCACAGTTCTCAGATCAATCTGAATGATGAAACAGACTGCAAACAGAAAGAAACATTTGACAGTTTAGTTGTCTTTCAACCTGACTTTGTATACGGGACCTGTCCATTCAGAAAATTAAAAAGCCAATGTATTTAGCTCACCTGTTGGATTGTGGCTCCATACTTGTCAGAGTCTTCATCAAAAAACTGAAAAGAAAGAACTTAAGCTTTAGTTCTGGATGCAATGAACAGATGATCCAACAAAATTCCACCAGGCAGCATAATAACTCGGCTTTAGTTCGTACGTGATTCTTGTCACCAGCGTGCTTTATCTTTTGCACGTTAGTGTTTAACACAAAACCAAGTGTCATCCGGCACTAAGTCAGGGTCGGCTACATAGATTCTTGTCACCAGCGTGCTTTGTCGTTTGTATATTAGTGTTTAACTCAAGAAAGAACAAGATCATGCTTTATTGTTTCCTTCAGAACTTTTGAGCCTGCCTCAAGCATATTCTAAGGTTCACTATCTGATTTTTTGAATCTCCCTAGAGCTCCATCTGACCACCTCTCGAAATGTCCAAACCACCTTAAGTGCATTCTTCTCATTTTATCTTTTATTGGTGAGACATCCATTTTTCTCTAGCATCCTCAAGTTATTTCTTGTACCAAAATCTTTGACCCAGCAATACTACTGATTATTTGAAAGATGAAATGATCTTTTAGCCTATGAGAAGTAGAACTTCCACAAGCAGAAGCATAATCCAGGCCATAGGACGGAGGTGGCTTTGGGCTCGCCACAGATGGTGCAAAACACTCACCTCCCAACGGCGAGTTTCTCCAGGTTAAGGAGCTGAAAGGAGAGCAAATTGAGTGATCTCTCAAGATTACCAACTCCAAATTGGAAACAGGCACAAGTACATACCTGACCAGTCACTGTATAAAGCCTGTTGTACCAACCATCAGCTGCAATGCCCAAGGCAGTGTATAAATGCCTACGACTTTCTCCTGGATTCTGCAGGGAATACTCTATATAGTATAAACCTGCCATGGAAATCACTGTATATAGTCAGAATTCCATCAATCAATCAACTATCAAGTAAAAGTTGAAACGAAAATTTAGGAAGTGCTGTCACGATATTAAGACAAAATCTGTTGGATTTTTTCCGGAAAGGTGCAAAATTGCGTTTAGCAGTTCTAGGTCAATATGCATTGATAGATACAACATTCGTCAGCTTTTAATCAATTTTACTGGTACATCTTTGATAATTTATTAATACTGACAGCTCTTGTTTGTTCAGATTTTACATCCAGTGAAAAGGAAAGCTCCTGGTGAATGATTTACATGATGAGAGAGAAGAAAGAAAATGATTGGCCTTGGCACTAAACATTTCTGGGTGAGGACCATCAAAAGTGAAGGTCCGAAATCTACAAGGTAATGTTATTTGACACACAAGATAGTGCATTTCATCGATCAAAAGATACAGATAGATTTCACGCTTAGTAATTAACATTTTTATACTATAATTGTGTTACTTAAATGTGTCAACAGTCATTTATGCTTTTCATTAGATACATTCTGAGCCACTAATCTTTTTTCCAAAAAACATGGGCTAAGACAGAATTCGACATCTCCAAACAGATAACAAAAAAGTGATCCATATAATCAAGGAAATGTTGATTACTGATGAATAAGAAGCCACAAACCATGTTTCATCTAGATGCTTGGCAAGAGTTCATTATTTGTGCAGTTTGAAGAGGTAGGCGGTTATATGAATTGTTTGACAATCCAGGCAGTCATCCTTAAGTTCACCATAACTTAGCATTCAAACACGAATTTCCGCTAAATATATCATCAAATGCTGTGTGGAGAAGGTGGCCGTTGGTAGTTTTTTTACTTTTTCCAGCTACGCAATCCATCCAAATTAGCCCAATGTGGACCAGTGATTAAACAAAGCCATGAATAAGCAAATAAAAGTTGCGTACCATTTTTAGCTTTTGAACCTAACAGTTTTGCTGCTACTCCAGGGGGTCTCTGCCAGCTTCTGTCCAAGCCACCAATCTAGTGATGCATGTGGCTCATAATCTCATCACAACACAGTGTAGTAAATGCAATAAGCAGATGAGTGAAAATCATACTTACCAAATTCTCAGCAAAGGCGTCCACATTGCCAAATGACTCCAGCTTCGTGAAATCAGCACTAAGACTAGTAATGACCACACTAACTGTATACCATCATATCCATAAATCATAACTTAAGAACAAAAAAGAAAATGGATATTTCGGCAAATGAATTACCATTAGAACTAGCGTTGCCCTCTGGATAGAATGCAATGACTGATCGATATCCAGTAGATTCTCCTTGCCCGACAATCCAATCTGCACATGACAGTGTCATCTGTAATAGATGTGAAGTTCATAGGTCAACATAGTTCAATCTTTCAGAAAGTGAGTGATGAATAGAGCCTCGGCTACTAAGAAAAGACATGCAGATCTATGATGAATTAATCTAGGCAGAAAGCATGAGCAGTGGGCCACATCATATATGTCAAAAGGATACAAGGTTTCCAGGCAATTTAAAATATTTACATACACATATACAACAACAACTAAGCCTTTTCCCATACTAGATGGGGTCGACTACATGGATTCTTTGTTTCCACAGATCCCTATCATGTGTCATGTTAGCAGTTAACTCAAAAATAAGCTAGATCATTCTTTATTGTTTCTTTTCAACACTTTTGTGGTCGTCCTCTACCTCTTTTAATACTTTCCAAATTTAGTTTTTCATACCTTCTTACTGTTGAAGAATATGCTTATCTAGTGTTCTGTGTGTTAGTTTTATAATTTCTGATGTTTTTAGGTATTATTATAATTGCCCGAAATATTAGGGGCATTTTGGTAATTTTCTGTACTGGGGGTATTTTGGTCATTTTCTGTTTTACAGCTCCTTATATAAGGGCTAGTAGGTTATTAGAGTTTAAGAGGTTGTGTGTAAGAAATAGAGAGAAAGAGGGGGGCCTCCATTGGAGGTCCGCTCCTTCCTTTAATCCCTCATGTTTTCCTCCTTAATATTAGTGATATTTCTTGTTTTAATCTTTCACCATGTGACTCCGAATTTCAACATGGTATCAGATCCTATTTGCTGTAACAAGTGATGACATATTTGCTGTAACTCATGGAAGGGCCGACAACCACCAAAAATGGTGGTCTCAAGTGGCAGCTATATTTCTCATGTAAAACACTTTTGAAAAGTCGTTGAACAAGTTTGTGTTGATGGTCAGAGGAGCAAGGACTGAACTCCGAGCTCTACTACAGAAACAAAGAATTGGCAAAATATGTCAGTATCGTGCCTACAAGTGCAATTTGTGGTGAAGGCATTCCAGATCTTCTTATGCTGCTGGTTCAGTTGACACAGAAAAGAATGGAACAAAAACTCATCTTCATTAGTGAAGTAGAGTGCACTGTCCTGGAGGTTAAGGTCATCGAAGGATTGGGAACAACCATAGATGTTGTCTTAGTTAATGGGGTGCTCCATGAGGGAGATCAGATTGCTGTCTGCTGAATGCAGGGACCTATTGTGACAAATATTCGAGCTTTGCTGACATCTCATCCAATGAAGGAGCTGAGAGTTAAGGGAACCTATCAGCATAATAAAGAACTTAAAAGCTGCACAAGGAATTAAGATTACCGCCCAGGGCCTTGAACATACCATTGCAGGCACCCACTTATATGTGGTTGAGCCTGATGATGACTTGGAAGAAGTAAAAGAAGAGGCTATGGCGGATATGGAAAATATCATGAAAAAGATTGACAAGAGTGGCAAAGGTGTGTGCGTGCAAGCATCAACCCTTGGTTCATTAGAGGCACTGTTAGAGTATTTAAAGAGAGTTAAAGTTCCTGGTAGTGGTATAAGCATTGGACCAGTGCACAAGAAGGACGTTATGAGAGCTGGTGTTATGCTTGGGAGGAAATGGAAGACATAGCATTTTTTGTTGCTATTGAAGAGGTTGTTAACATAGATAAGAAGTATGGGTTGAAGATGCTTTTGATTAGAGATATTATGTCTCCGCCTGCACCACCTGTTCCATCACGCTCCATAAATAGAAGGAATTGGAGCTTTCCTTGCTAAGGTTGTATGGTATCGAAGAAGAAGTGAAGAGAGTTTGGATTACCACAGGAAGATGAAAAGCTTGGGAAGTTTAATTGGCAACATTCAAGAAATTACCTCATTTATTGTACATGACTGCACTTATTGGAACGTAGGCTGGCGGCTGCACGTATTGGAAAGGTGGCTGCATTTACTGTACTTTTTGTATTCCCAAGAAAAGAAGGGAATATGTTAGGCAATCAAGAAGAAGGAAACAAGCATAATGATGGTTGCATTTATTGCATATGGCGGCTGGATTTATTGAACTTTAAATTTGTTAGTGTGAAGTTATGTTGAACTTATTGCTGGACTTATTGGCTGAATTTATTGATATGTTGCATTGGTTGTCTCATTATGCTGAATTAATTACATATGGTGGCTGCACTTATTAGAATGTGGGCTGGCGGCTACACTTATTGGAATGGTGGCTGCATTTATTTGAGCAGTAATGGAAATGAACTTTAATGATGAGGATGGTGGATTTGTCCCAGATCGTGTGATTGGTGATGAGAAAAGGATTTTTTTTAAAGTGATTCTGCATATAGTGGGGAGCATGTTAAAGAGTAGCTTGTGTTGAAAAGCGTGTGAGTAGATGATTGATGAATATCAAGTGTTTGAGGAAATGTTTAAGAGAACTGAAAAAATCCTGTGAAGTTTGCAGTCATGAGGACTGCTAAAATGTGTGTTGCAGCTAAAGTAGCTGATTATGTTAAAGTCAGGATGGTTGAGATGTTGTTATTACAGCTAGGATGACTGAGTTGTTGTTACAGCCAGGAAGGCTGAGTTGTTGTTGATAACCACAATGGCTAAGATGATATTGTTACAGTCAGGAAAGCTGAGTTGATGTTGATACAGCTAGGATGACTGAGTTTATGATGTTACAGCCAGGAAGGCTGAGTTTATAATGTTACAGTTAGGAAGGCTGAGTTTATGTTGTTACAGATAGGAAGGCTGAGTTTATGTTGTTACAACCAAGAAGGCTGAGTTTATGTTGCAGCCAGAGATGCTGCTTGAGATTATCAGCAAGGAAGGCTGAGTTGAAGATATTTCAGCCAAAGAAGTTGTTGAAGATCAGATCAGTGATGAAAATAAATGAAGAATGTTGCAAATTGACCATATATGAAGATTTTTTGGCAAGTTTGGAGTTCGAAGTATCTCCTTCCCAACTTGAGGGGGGGTGAATATGCTTATCTAGTGTTCTGTGTGTTAGTTTTATAATTTCTGATGTTTTTAGGTATTATTGTAATTGCCTGAAATACTAGGGGCATTTTGGTAATTTTCTGTATTGAGGGTATTTTGGTCATTTTCCATTTTATAACTCTTTATATAAGGGCTAGTAGGTTATTAGAATTTAACAAGTTGTGTGTAAGAAAGAGAGAGAAAGAGGGGGGGCGGACCTCCAATATGTTTTAATATTAGTGATATTTCTTGTTTTAATCTTAATATTAATGATATTTCTTGTTTTAATCTTTCGCCACGTGACTCCAAATTTCAACACTTACATGTTCTTTTGATCTTCTTTATATGTCCAAACCATCTTAAACGATATTCTCTCATTTTATCCTCTATTGGTGTCACTCCTAATTTGTTTCTAATAACCTCATTATGTATACGGTCTTTTCTTGTATGACCACTCATCCATCTCAACATCTTCATTTCTGTCACAAACATCTTTTGTACATGTTTATGATTAACTGCCCAATACTGAGAACCATAAAACATGACAGGCCTAATTGATGCTCTATAATATTTACCTTTTAACGTTAATGATATCTTCTTATCACAAATTATACCTGATGCTCCTCTCCATTTTAACCAACCAACATTAATTCTATGAGTAACAACTCTATCAATTCTTCCTTCACTCTGAAAAATTGACCCTAAGTATTTAAAACTTTCCTTTTGGGGAATGCAATGTGTGCCAATTTTAATTTCTATGTCCTCTGATGTAACCAAATGATCAAACTTAGATTCCATATATTCTGTTTTTGTTCTACTAAGTTGGAGGCCTTTGCTATCTAATGTTTATCTCCATAGTTCCAATTTTCTATTAACTTTTTCCTTAGACTCCTCCACTAATACAATGTCATTTGCAAATAACATACACCAAGGTACTTCATCTTGAATATGTTTTGTTAACTCATCAATCACCATTATAAATAAGTATGGACTTAAAGTTGATCCTTGATGTAACCCAATATTAACTTCAAAGAAGTTTGTTGTTCCTTCATGAGTCCCCACACATGTTTTCGCACCATCATAGGATACCTCTTTTTTCCAAAGTTCTCCAAAGAACATCCCTCGGTACTCTATCATAAGCTTTTTCTAGATCAATAAATATCATGTGAAGGTCTTTTTTTTGCTCTAAAATGTTTCATAAGATGTCTCAAAAGGTGAATTGCTTCAACAATATATATGTCTGGCATGAATCCAAATTGGTTCTCTGTTATACTTGATATTTATCTTAACCTACATTTGATAATTCTTTCCTGCAATTTCATAGTATGGCTCATTAACTTGATACAACGATAATTCGCACAATTTTGAATGTCTCCCTTGTTCTTATATATGGGTATAAGTGTACTTAATCTCCATTCCTCGGGCATCTTTTGGTTTTTTCATATTTCATTAAATAGTCTTGTGAGCCAAGTGATTCCTATTTCTCCTAGTATTTTCCAAACTTCTAGAAGAATATTATCTGGTCCTACCAATTTACCACCCTTCATATGTTTAAGAGCCTCTTTGACTTCATTCTTTTGAATACGTCGGTAGAAATTGTGGTTTATATACTTTTCTGATTTGGCTAACTCTCCTAAGCTAATACTAACATCTTTATTTTCATTAAAAAGCTTATAAAAATAATTTTTCCACCTATTTCTTATATCATCATCTGCCACTAGAATTTTTTCATCCTCGTCCTTGATGCATCTAACATAATTAAGATATTTAGTTTTCTTATCTCTAGTCCTAGCTATCCTAAAAATATATCTTTCACCCTCTTCTGAGTTGAATTTTTTATATAAATCCTCCCAAATTTTAGCTTCTGCTTAACTCACGGCCTTTTTCGCTTCTTTCTTTGCTTTATTATAAGCCTCTAAAGTTTCACTAGTTTTCTTAGCATAATGTAATTTTTAACATGCCCTCTTTGCCTTGATTTTATTTTGCACTACTTCACTCCACCACCAAGATTCTTTTTGTGCTGGTACACCTCCCTTAGATACACCTAACACATCTTTCGCCACTTTCCTAATATGTATAGCCATATTGTTCCACATATTATAGGGTGTACCAACATAATTCCAAACATCTCCTTGAAGGACTTTCTGTTTAAATATATCTTTTTTCTCGCTTTTGAGGTTTCACCATTTAGTATGAATAGCTCGATGCACTCTTTTCTTCTTTATCCATTTTTTTATATGTAAATCTATAACTAAAAGTCGATGTTGGGTAGTTAAGCTTTATCCTGGAATTACCTTGCAATCTTTACAACATGCTCTATCTTTTTTTCTATAAATAAAGTAATCAATTTGTGAGCCATTCTTATAAGTAATTAAATGTTCATCTCGTTTTTTGAAGATTGTATTGACTATAAAGAGATCAAATGCCATAGCAAAATTTAAAATCTCCCTACCTTCCTCATTTATATCCCCAAAACCAAAGTTTTGATATCCTAATGCCTCTTTACCGACATGTCCATTTAAGTCTTCTCCTAAACAAATCATCTCCCTTTGTGGAATCTTTTGAATCACCTTATCTAACTCTTCCCCAAAAGCTAAAAAGTTGTCTTTATCCAATCTTCTAGTCCTACTTGGGGTGCGTAAGCACAAACAATATTCGAAACCTTTGCTCCTAACACTAATTTCAATGTCATGATTCGGTCACCATATCGTTGTATGTCTACTACACTATCCTTTAAATCTTTATTTATGATAATACCAACTCCGTTTCGAGCTTTTCTTTACCTAAGTACCATAATTTAAAACATGTATCCTCTATCTCCTTTGCTTTTTCAACAACTCATTTTGTCTCTTGTAAACATAGAATATGAATCTTTCTCCGAATCATAGTATCTACCACCTCCATTAGCTTACCGGATAATGTTCCGATATTCCAAGAACCAATACGAATCTTATTATCTAACACTAGCTTCCTTATCCCCCGCATCTATCCATAATAAAAATGTGGAGACCCTCTCTGCAAATTTTTCACTACATTCGGGCGGCAATGTAGCTGGACTAACTTCTTTACCCACAACCGTTCATAATGTGGGAACCCTCTCTGCAATTGATTCACTACATTCGAGCGAAAATATAGTGGCCCTTGCTTACTTATTACTGCATTCGGGCTCTCTAGCACGTCGCTAAGCGGGGATGCACCAAAGCAATGCTCATAATTTTTGTAATCCATGTTATAAAATCCGACAAAGTTTTTCGCTTGCTATCGGAAGCCTAACACAACCCTCCTCCTTTATTCGGGCTTGGTACCGGCAATGCAAGGGTGATCCCTTACATGGGCGGAGTTATGTACATACATATATACATATATATATATATATGTGTGTGTGTGTGTGTGTGTGTGTGTGTGAATATATTCATATACATACATGAATACATATATGTATATATATTTTAAGCCACAAGCATATATGTAGTGGATAGTCTATTAGTTATTAGCTTTGATGGTCTTGTTTATGTTTTGTTCATTAGCTCTGCTCATGGCAACGGCTTACCCCTTACTAGCATGTTCCAGGCCTGGATAAAAGGAGCAAGTTTGCATTAGGTAGCCAACAGCTAGAACAAAACTTTGTCAAGCCTTAAATATTCCCAGTACTAAGCACCCGTACCATATTCAAATCTTCGATTACAACTCCAAAGTGAAGCATACTTGGTGAGTTTTGTACTATGATGGATGACCTCTTGGGCAGTCCTCATGTTGCACCCTCTAAACAACCGCACCTAGTGTGGGAAAAACTTCATTAAGGTTTATGTTTTCTTCTTCATGATGTGTATTAGCTTTCTTGCGGATCTATACATATCTATTACAGCTTAAATATTCATGCCAATTAAGAAAAACACATTCAAAATTCTATTGTTCTTGCTGAATCGTGTTTGAGTGAGCTATCATACGGTTAGGCACTATAACCAGTCAGAGCTCTGGATCAACATAATGATGCAGAGTGAAAATCAAAGTTAGTGTGGACTCTTTCAGTTCCCAAAATAAGAATGATCATGATAATTCTGCTCAGCATATTTGATTATAAAAGAACATTCTCTTTGTAGGATCAGTTATGTGCATTAGGATGAGACACACAAGGTATGCAAGAGTAGTGATGCTTTACCTGGAGGAATTGATACGGAAAACTTGTTGCTGTCATCTGTGAAAAGCCGGGACTGTTCAAGACCTGTTCATAAAGAAATAGGAACTGATCAAGAAAACTGAATGTCAAGTCCTTTCTGAATAAACTCGGATATGATGTTGCAAAGCGTCTTATGCGTGGATCAGACATGGCTCAACGTTGCAACATCTATTTGCAGGCTAGGAAAGGATGCAAAGAAGCCACACTCGAGCTTGCCTTACCATGATCATGCCCATGCTACCGATAAATTCCTAGAGAAAGCGTCAATCTGAGAGTAATCTAGATCATTTGGATCCGCAGTTTCTAAGTCAACTAGTATTGCAAACGAATATAACAACATTTTGGCAGGGCATAACTTCGGAAACCAAACTCTCTTTTTTTTCTTTAGAAGAGTACAAGCAGCACAGAGATAGGAAACAGCAGGAAGGAATGAAGGATGTGCAGAAGTGCAAAGCATGTTGTAGGAACGTGCACTGAACTCTGCTTTATGTTGTTACGATGCAAAGCAATCAATTGGTATTGGCAGTGTGCGATGTGGCATATTCAGTATCTATCTGCAACTGAGCCTGCAGTGAAGGTGGGGGAGTAACTTTGGTAACCAAACCTAAAACACGACAAGTTTTGTACAGCTGGAAACCTCATTTAGAAAACACAGTATGGCAAGCTGAAGGAGTTATTCTCTTCATCAGAAATTAAAACCATGCATTGCAATAACAGGATACTGCTGGAAACCTTGGTTGGGGGGTTCTGCAGAAGCTCGGTGAACGGCGGAAGCGAAGGGGATAGCAGAGAAGATGAGCTGAAGCAGAAAACGCCTCGTCATCCTGTTCTCTCCTTTTTCCCCTCCCAAAACCCTGCATTATAAACGAAAGAGAGAGAGAGAGAGAGAGAATTCACCGCAACCATCATCGATTATCAAAACGCAATGAGAGAGAGAGAGGCTCCTCTCATCCCCACAACTATCTTCTTGTCCTTTTATGGTGAATTTCAAAGAGAAAGAAACAACATTAAGAATGAAATCTGGCGAAAGATTACCGTAAAATGTTACTTGTCAGATCAGCTGCGACAAACTTCTGCTTGAATTCGAAGCTTCCACAAGGAAATCTTGCTGTAGATTGAAGTGGGGAGTTGGTTTTCGAGGAGAAAGGAACGCTCGGTGTTGCATGCAGCCGCGGCAACACCATGCAGCGGGCAGCAGTAGCAGCAGCCATCTCTCTTTCTCACACTTGTTTCGTGATTACTCGAAACTCAAAAATCCCCTCGGCCATTTCCCTCTTGACCAGTTTGGATTTTGGATAAGGAGCTCAAGATGTCAGGGCCATGGAATCAGAAAATCATGAAGGGTCCCATTTAATCTGTGCGTCGCTGCATGCCAACCATGCAAATCATCTTACAATATGGACGGCTTAGAAGAAAAGAAACTGAGATGAACAATGAATCCGACATCTGAACCCATATCCAATCGATTAGTTAAATTGGTTTTGAAGTAAAAATTATCCACTTGGGTCTATTTGTGAGTCTGATTTGGAACGGAGTCGGTTTCAACCCTCGCAATGGCAATCTTACATGTTTGGGATAGATGAAAAACCCGCGGAGTTGCATCAGAACACCAAGTCGACTTCTTCCCTTTAGAGTAAAAGAGAGAGGGTGGGGAGAAAAGACTGCTCAATTTTGTACTTTTGAGAGAGCTGAGTTTCATGTGCTCGTGAAAGGGTTTTTATTGCTTGTCAAGGGATTTTGGGTAAGCTTGTTCGTCCATTGAAGACCAAAGAGGGGTGATTTATAGAAGGGGTTATGACGGTATCCTTGCAAGGTGGGTGGTTATCATAGTTGATTTTTCTCTCTTTTTTATTGATATTGTATAATTTGCGATTTTATGTATTTCATGTTGAGGGATTCCTACTTTGTTCATATGCTGCACTGTGGAGTGTTCCTTGTATCCTCTCCTTACCTTTGATGGTGAAAACAAAGTTTCTTCTCCTGCCGGTATTGAATAGAGCACACTGAATATGATCATGTTCTTCTAAGGACCATGTTCTGCGGTTCACATCCTTACTCTTCTGAATAAGAGCAGTTGACAATCAAAATGAAAGCCTTCTGAATAGGAACATCTGCGTCATTCATTACCAAGATGAGAACCGATTTAATGACTTCAGTTCGCAATTAAAATGAAGGTCCATGTGCAGATGCTGCTGGTCTGAAAACTGACCACAAACAAGCCAAACAAAACATCTTTTGCATAAGGCTGTTTGAAACTAGGCAAAGAATCCTTACTTGCTGAATTCACTCTCTTCAAAGCAAAAAGCTCTTAATATGCAATCCAGAACATAATATAGTTAACTGTTGGAGGCACTGCATGCCCCCTCCTAAAACTCGCTTTGTATGTGTACCGCTCCTATAACAAATCCTTTGCATGAACATCCTTCCGTGACGATCCATTTTATTTTGCTTATCCAGGATGGTTAGCTTCCCACTACCTTGCATACTCCGATGGCTAATCCTTGGTTAAATATCTATGTTAAACAAAGATAATGATGGCAATGTAGACAGAACCATAAACAAGCAAAGGATTTGTTATAGCAGTGATATACATACAATGTAACGGTATATATATATCGTCTTCTAAAAGAGCATACAACATTTGGATCATATAAGCTGTTGGTCATTGTCGAACAAGACAGATCTAGATTACTATTCAACACAACACAATCTTTTAAAAGGAAACTTTTGTGAACAGATATAGCCAGAAAGTTATAAAAAAAATGTACCAATTCCAATACAGATGCAAAAATAAGATTTTGGTGTTGCCGCTGCTAATACATATGGCATAGTGAACGCCTCTTGCATGTATTTTCAACCCATGAACTGGGATCAAGTAATTTACATGCCATCCTAGTCCAAACTCCAATGCAAAAATCTATACATCAGCCTTAGACCCGACAAAGCAAACTTCAGTAACCCCAAACCTTCCGGAGGACAAGGAACCCTCCCATAAGTACATGCAAATTTATACATCAGTCATAGGGCTCCACATAGCTACTCCCTCTTTAGTACCATCCTCCATGCTGAGTTCCTGTCCTGCTAAGCGGGATTAGTAATGTGCAGGGTTTGTAGATCCATATTTATTGTATAATCCATAATTGTCAGCAAGAAAATGCATGAGGAGCCAAGGGGAATGAAACCAATGAGGAACCCCCTCCATCTAAGAAATTAGAAAGAAATGCTATTTAACTTCCGCAGGAATGCTCCCTAGTCCTTTCACAAAAAGTGAATCACAGGAACCAATGCCGGAACAACTACCTACGAGAACATCAAGCCACTGCAGGGTCAGAAACCAATACAAGCAATGGGGCCAATAAAGTGCAGGAATGTTAAGGAAAAAGCTGGCCTGACAATAGGGAAGGGTGGCATTATCCCGACCAGCATGCTGACAACATGATCATACTCATACCAAGTGCTAATGTTTCTTGTTGTTGAAGTTCCAATCAGCGTAAAGAGCCTTACACTGCAATTGCCAACTCTGCAAGAGGTTCAATCAAATTATACAGGGCCCAAGACATCGACCTGATATTATGTCTTGTAGTTTGAACCACATCAAGGTCAGCAGCTCTGCACATGTACGATGGTGCAATTTATTCCAATGTATTGAGTGATACAAGATTAGGCCACTTCTCTTGGGTTAGTTTGTAAGGAATGATGGGTGAGCATAACTGCAGAAGCCCATAGACCACATAGTCTTTAAACTTTGGCACATCAAGTTTACTGGTCATAAGCTACCAAAAGATCAAATGACCATGTGAAGCAAATGAAATTCCAGTTCAATTCAACGAGTTCCGGTTTCAACACCAGCCTCCGTACCCTCTTTATTAATAGGGTTCAACTGCATTTGAGGCTTCAAAGGGAACACAAAAAGTGAGGAAGCTGAAGCAGATGTTTGAAGTCTTGCCAAGTATCTTTGCGAAGTAACCACAAGCTGTGGCAGTTGTTGAGGCCCTGAAAATAATGGTAGAAGTGTATAGGCGAGAGTATGCTCAGAATTTGGTTGTACGAACACAGTATCACTATGTGCACCTGATAACAAGAAGCTCTGTGATTCAACCAAAAAATATTGGATTTCCTGCATCAGAGGCGTTTGATTCTGAATCTTCACACAGAATGTAAAGGGAACGCCAAGTATTGCATATGGTGGACAATCCAAGTAAACAACCAGCACCGCCTTTTCCACTTTCACATCTTGGAGCTTCTGTTTAGTAACAATTTCTGTTTCCATACAGGAATCTGAGTCAATTAATTTGGACTTTCTTTTCCATCTCACGGATACTGTCCCCATGGCGAGATTCAAACACTCCTTAAGAGGAATGACGGAAGAAATGCATTTGAATTCTTCACCTGGCATGAGAACAAGTTCACATGAAACAGAGTCGCTGCAGTTAGATTCAAGACCATGACCAGGTACAGAAGCATGCCTTATAACGCATGCTTCCTTGTCATTATTGTGTCTCTCGAAAGAGGTAGAGATCAACTGCAACGGTACCACAGAACAGTTTTTGGCAGTAACGAAAAGGATGTTCTTCTCGAGCAAAGCAAGTGTTGTCATGCGATTGGAGGATGGTGAATCTTCTCTCATTTTCGACAACAACAGCAAGTCCTTTCTGTAAGGCATCATAAATTGGTGACTGAGCATAATGGCAACTTTACCCTCAAGTTGCAAGCTCTTATGCACATGAACTTTCTGAGATGTGGTTTCCGAGTTGTTAGGCGAGTAGCCCAGCGAAACATACAGCATCATTGACTTTGGCCTCTGCCACTTGATGTCCAACCTGCAGCACCATGATTCACCCATGTTCAAAAATGGCACAGAGAATAGCCCAAAAGACTGCTGAACTTTTCTGATAGTTTCAGTATTTTGTTGAGCCTCATGCTCAGTGGACATTGAAATACCAAGAAGTTCAACATCATCTTCAGAAGAAGATGAATCAATGTCTTTAGGTGTAAGCAGCTCCCCCCTGGTATCCACAAGGTTTATCTTCAACTCTCCTGCGCAGACCATATGACCTTTTGCAGTGACCAACACAGACACCGGAAAGATCTCCCCAACCAATGGAGACCCTGAAGAGCTTACAACAAGATCAACAAGTGGTTCTGGCTCCTCAACCTGTATGACCTTCTGACCAGTGAAAGCCAGAATAGGATCCTTAGTTGGGACCGTCTCTATCCTATCCTCAAATTTCCAAAGAGGCAGATCTTCCATTGATGCAGGACTTTCAGCACGGAAACAAATAGTTAAATATCGTCCTATTCTTGCTAAGACAGATAAGCACTCAAGTTTGCCACTTTGACCTGCAATAGTGATTATAGTGTCAGATATAGACACAATACAAGAGAATAAATGAGATAAGAATGAAAAAGTCCTGATCTATTACCAGGTATGATGTCAAATGTTAATCGTGACCATTTGTCTGGAGTCAGAGTCAGGCATTGAGCATCCTTGACCGGATCTGTCAGAGTCAGGCATTTATCCACATTTCTAACGGTGAAATTACAGGCAGGCTGGTTGAATTGAATCTCTAATTGCTCAATCTCAAGAGGATGAGGTAAATGTGATACAAGTGACAATGTCAGGGAAGTTGGCAACCCTGGTTTAACAGATTGATCATGAAAAGCGACAGATGCCAAAAATACAGACCTTAGTGGGTTAACAAGATCAATCTCAAGGTAAAGGGGCTCATTTTCAGTTAAGCTGATGCTACCAAGATTATTATTCCGTATCGACAAAGGTTCCCCTTTCAAAATCCCTGAAATTTCTTCATATATAGTCTCTCTCTGCAACAAACTAGGAAAACCTGCAGGGCCATAGTCGCACTTCAGGTCTATGGTCTCAGTATGGGTTCCAGATGTTATAGGCAGTGAAGCCATTTCAAGTGAATATTCCACATATTCTTTCAGAAATCCAATTTTTGTGGAGCACTCCCTCAGATAACCCAAGATTTCCCAAAGTAGAGTCAGCCAGCCTTCCTGTCTATAAAGAGTCGCAATGCCATCAAAAAGATTTTTAGCCCTGTTAAAATCCCCTAAGGCGAAGTGTTCTCTAGCCATTTGATTGCTACAGTAAGAAGCCATCCTGTGAGCTTTCAGGCTGTTGTATAGATCATAAGACTTTGTGAATAGAGCCACAATTTCATATGAATCCTGGTATTGATTCGCTTCAGAAGCAGCATAGACAAGATATTCCAAATCCGTAAGGCTGAAATTAAATCCTGCAAACAGTTAAAATTCCAAACTTGATAAATATTCATAAATTAATGGTAAGATACCCAAGGCTTACGATTGCATAGTATATGTCTCCCCATTCTCAATCATCCACGCATATTGGCCAATAAAAAGGGCAGGAGCAACAGCATCCGTCCTATTTTTAATTGCGTTCAGTTCAGCAGAGTACTCTGGCTTTTCCACTGCAGACAAAGAGATTTCCAACGCACTTCTCTTTTCCCTCAAGCAACACGCTGCTAACTGTTTGATGGAATGTAAACCAACCAATAAATACTTTGACAGTTGAAACAAAGAACAAAAGGCTAACATTGGAAGTCAAGCCCGTGTTTGACATCATATGAGTGAACCTACTAAATTTCATCTCATTTTCTAATATAAGAATGACGATTATCAACAACAACAACTAAGCCTTTTCCCATACTAGATGGGGTCGGCTACATAGATTCCTTGTTTTCACATAGCCCTATCATAATTTATAATTTATAGAATCCATGGTAAATAAGTCCAACAAAGTTTTACGATGGCTGTCGAAAGGAATGATTATTAAACCTAAGAAAAAAGTTTGAGCTCCGAGAAGTTGAAAGAGAACAATATGCAAATTCAGCAACCGCAAGAACTGGCCACTGCTTCTTATATGTGACTCGGAACATCGAACAGAAAAACATACATTTATCATGACAAACACAAAGAAGAAGAATTCACTGACTTGATAATAGTAAGCTGGTCGGAGTTTCCATTCAGTGATAGGTCTCTCTGATGTGACCGTTGGCAGAGGAACAGTGCCGGGAATAGCAGCGGAACTTGTCTCTAATAGTTCAGCAAATACTACGTATTGCTTGCTCATCCATTCCCAATGAAGGAAAAAGACTTCTGGATCTCCCGTAAGCTTCTCATAGCATGCTATATGATTCCAGAACCATGTGATCGCTTCAGTAATCTTGCCACTGTGAAGTAGCAAAGTTGACACTTTGAGATGCAGCTGCTCTGCCACTGCCTTTATCTCCACCAGGCGTTGAATAGGTGGCAAACGTATTGATGTCCCAATCGTCTGTACATAGTCAACAACTTTAAATAGGATAAAACTAAATTGAGATTTAAAGGTGAAAATATGAAACAAATCAAGGGCAGAAAAGAATAAATACCCTTAAAAGTGCATGAACACAAAAGGCAGCACTTAATGCAATCTACTGACCTATGATCGGTCTTCCATTTCAAATCAACAAAAAATTACCAATAAGCAGTGAAGAATAACTTCTTTATTGTCTACAGACTAAGAAAATAATCATAGGACAATGCATATAATTTTCCAGACTTTGCAACTTTCAATGAAAAAATAAAAGCATTGGTTGGGCAATGGACCATGAAGGGATCTGGTTCCAGTTACAGTCAAGAAAATGCTCGGTATACTACAAAGAAACGAGAAAAAGTTAAAGCCAAATTAAGTTAAGATCAAGATACCTCACGCAGAGCATGATAAGCATCTTCATAATATTTTAAAGCTTCAGCCCAGTCACTCCGGAATTCCGCATACACTGCAACCTGAGACGGATCAAATAAGTAGATCAGATGGAGGATCTCACTTCATGATAAACCGGAGGAAACTTACTACAGCAATTTATTATCATCAAACATTTGGTAGGTGGAAATAATAACAAGACCAGATGATAAAAGTCAAGAGGGGTACGGTGTATGTGGATAAGAATTAAATAGTAGCACACAAGTACAATCCAAACCCAAAACCAAAACCAAGCATTTTTTAGCACTAAATGGGGGTTGACTAAAGGGATTTTAGTTTCCATTAAGCTTGATGTTGTGAAATAGTAGAATTTACCTCGAGAAAAGAAAATTTGCATTTTATTGTTTCCTTTCAGCACTACCTTCCTCACACTACCTTCCTCACACCATTTTATAAGAATTTCCCTCTTATAAAGTCTTCACTGTTCAATTTCTCACACCACATTGGAGCTTCACGTGGCTGCCTCTCCAAATTTTTGAATCACATTAAGCTTTTCTCTCTCAATTTTTATCTTTTTTCTGTGAACAATTGTTTCTCTGATTACCTTATTATAAACCTGGTCTTTCCCTGTGTAGCACACATCTAGCTGAAAACCTCTACTTTTGCTTTGGACACCTTCTCCACATGCGATGGATAACTCCAACACTACATCATTGGTCTTACAGTTGCCTTATAATATTTACCATCCAATTTTAATGGTATGTTCTTGTCACATATAATAATAGATATACTTCTCAATTTTAGTCAATTGCATTGATTGATGTCTCCATCGATTTTCCAATCCTTTTGAAGCCTTGCACGTAAGGATCTAAAATTGTCTTGCTTGGAGATACAATGTGTGCAAATTTTGACTTTTGTTGAGATATTGAACTTGCATCTCACATATTTTATCTTCGATCTCTTAAGTTGGGAGCTCTTCATCTAAGCTTGCTCTCAAAAAGTTAAGTTTGTTGTTAACACTTGTCATCTTGTCTACCAAGGCAATGTCATATGCAAATCCCATGCACTAATATGCTTCATGTTAATGTGCTACCTTAGTCATCCATGATTAACGCAAAGATATATGGACTCAGTACTCACCCTCAGTGTCATCCTACTACACCTAAGAAATAAATTGCACACTTATAGGTACTAACTTAGAATGTTGCTCCATTTTACATTATCATTTATCTTTATGACAATGAAGTACCAAGAGGTCCCTTCTTCAAACTTCTCCAAAAGAATATTTCTAGGTATCATGTCATAGGCCTTCTCTAAACCAATGAATATCATGTGGTTTCTTAGCCCTAAAGTGCTCCAAGAGACATCATAACAAACAAGTAGAAGAAAGAAAACACTATCTGCATTAGTTTTCTTATTTACCGAGAAGGTTGGGATCTAAGATTATTGACAAATGCACATGTATGCAAGCTATGTACGATTAATAATACAATATCCCAAAGGGACTTGTATTCTGCTTCCCGTAGAAAGGACCCATCAGGCCTCTACTGATCCCTACATCCACCCCATACAACAAAATAGTAGCGATGCAAAAACTTCCAAAGGATGTATCTCTTACCCACATTTGTTTTTCTTTCATAAGAAAAGGTATGGCATCACCCTTATTTTAGCAATGTCTAAATTATTAATTTATTAATGTATATCACATATGTTTCGGTTTCCACTTCTCCATGCAGAGAATCCCATTAACTTATACCAGGAGAGACCATGCCTTTCAAGTTCCCATGCCGAGGATTTGTTTCTGCAAGTCAGAAGTTCATCATTCAAGTAAAAAAGCCCTCCTCTCTACCAAGAAAGAAAGGCCGTAAGCGAGATTTGCTCAACATGAGCTTGCTTCCTAAGAAAGCTTTGTTACAGAAAGCATGCCTTATTGCTGCAGAATGCATCCCCCTACATATTATTTTGTAAAGTGCAAAGTGCATTCCAATCAACCGGCCAATGGGTGAGAGTTATTAGGTATCTCAGCCAGGAAAGCTTTGGAATAATCATGTGTAATATTCAACAATTCTAGATTGATGATGAAGGATAGGAGCTGCAGCACAAGGATCTGTGATCAGTGTTGCAATGAATCATTGCACGATACAAATCAATATATCTTTTGATACAACATGTGATGGTACCCATAAAACCCCCAAACCCCCAAATGTCGTACACAGTATGTCGTGCAATATGCACGATACACCCAACCTATTATAAGTACATTTTATATATACTGAAGCAACAACAACAACAATTAAGCCTTTTGTCATACTAAATGGGATCAACTACATGGATTCTTTGTTTCCACAAATCCCTATCATGTGCCATGCTACCAGTTAACTCAATATAAACTAGATCATTGTTTATTGTTCTTTCCAATACTTTTGTGGTCGTCCTCTTCCTCTTTTAACATTTTCGCAATCTAGTTTTTCGTATCTTCTCACGAGAGCATCCTTTGGTCGTCTTTTTATGTGTCCAAACCATCTTAAATGATTTTTCCTTGTTTTATCCTTTATTTGTGCTACTGCCAATTTGTTTCTAATAACCTCGTTATCTATGTGATCTTTCCTTGTGTGATCACTCATTAATCTCAACATCTTCGTTTCTACTACGGACATCTTTTGTACATGTTGATAATTAATTGTCCAATACTCAACAATAAAGCATGGCAGGTCTGATTGCTTCTCTATAATATTTACCTTTCAACTTTAATGGTATCTTCTTATCACATGGAATACCATATGTCCCTCTTCATTTTAACCAACCGGCATTAATTCTATGTGTAATATTTTCATCAATTTTTTTTCATCACTTTGAAAAATTAACCCTAAGTATTTAAAACTTTCCTTGTGAGGGATGAAATGTATGTCAATCTTAATTTTTATGTCCTCTGAAATACCCAAATAATCAAACTTACATACCAAATATGTTGTCTTTGTTATACTAAGTCGGAAGCCTTTACTTTCTAACGTTTCTCTCCATAGTTCCAATTTCCTATTTACTTTTTCATTAGACTCATCCACTAACACAATGTTTCTCTCCATAGTTCCAATAAATAACATATACCAAGGTCCTTCATCTTGAATATGTTTTGTTAACTCATCAATGACCAATATAATAAATATGGAGTTAAAGTTTATCCTTGATGTAACCCAATATTAACTTCAAAGGAGCCTATCGTTCCTTCATTAGTCATCACACATGTTTTTGCATCATAATACATATCTCTTATAAGATTTATGTATGTAAATGGGCTACTTCTCTTTTCTAAGGTTATTCAAAGAACATCTATTGGAACTCTATCGTAAGCTTTTTCTAGATCAATAAATATCATGTGAATGCTCTTTTTTGCTCTAAAATATTTCATAAGACGTCTCAATAGGTGAATCACTTCAATAGTAGATCTATTGGGCATGAATATGAATTGGTTCTGTGTTTACTCGATACTTGTCTTAACCTATGTTTGATAATTATTTTTCATAATTTTATAGCATGGCTCATTAACTTGATAACTCAATAATTCGTACAATTATGAATGTCTCTTATTCTTATATATGGGTATAAGTATACTCGCTCTCCATTCCTCGAGCATCTTTTGTGTTCTCTCTATTTCATTAAATAGTCTTGTGAGCAAAGTGAACCTCATCTCTCCTAGGATTTTTTATACTTCTATAAAATTATTGTCTAGTCCTATATATTTACTAACCTTAATGTATTTAAGAGTATCTTTGACTTCATTCTTTTGAATACGTCGATAGAAATTATGATTTATATACTTTTCTGATTTAGCCAGCTCTCTTAAGCTAATACTAACATCTGTATTTTCACTAAAAAGCTTATAAAAATAATTTTCTATCTATTTTTTATATCATTATTTGCCATTAGAATCTTCTCATTCTCATCTTTCATGCATCTAACAAAAGCAAGATCCCTAGTTTTCTTATCTCTAGTCTTAGCTATCCTAAAAATATCTTTTTCACCTTTTTTTGAGTTAAGTTTTTTATATAAATCCTCCCAAATTTTGGTTTTACTTCACTAACGATCTTTTTCGTTTCTTTCTTTGCTTTCTTATAAGTCTCCTAAGTGTCACTAGTCTTCTTATCATAATGTAATTTATAACATGCCTTCTTTGACTTGATTTTATCTTGCACCACTTCACTACACCACCATGCTTCTTTTCGTGTCAATACGCCTCCCTTAGATTTGCCTAACAATCTTTCGTCACTTCCCTAATATATCAAAGGATGTACTTACATAATTTCAAGCATCTCCTTGAAGAACTTTCCTTGTAAATATATCTTTTTTCTCACATTTGAGACTCCACCATCTAGTCAGAATAGCTCTATGCACTTTTTTCTTCTTCTTTGTCCACTTTGTTACTTACAAATCCATTACTAAAAGTCGATATTAAGTAGTTAAGCTTTCTTCTGAAATTACCTTGCAATCTTTACAAATCCCTAATATGTATAGACATATTATTTCACATATCAAAGGATGTACTTACATAATTTCAAGCATCTCCTTGAAGAACTTTTCTTGTAAATATATCTTTTTTCTCACATTTGAGACTCCACCGTCTAGTCAGAATAGCTCTATGCACTTTTTTCTTCTTCTTTGTCCACTTTGTTACTTACAAATCCATTACTAAAAGTCGATATTAAGTAGTTAAGCTTTCTTCTGAAATTACCTTGCAATCTTTACAACACGATCTATCTTTTTTCCTACAACTCAATTTGTGTTTGTGACAAGCCACTCTTATAAATAATTAAATGTTTATCTTGTTTTTTGAAAATTGTATGGGCTATAAAGAGAACAAAAGTCATAGCAAAATTTAAAATCTCCCTACCCTCCTTATTTATATCCTCAAAATCATAGTTTTCATAAATACCTTGATATACTAATGTCTCTTTATCGACATGTCATCTCCCTTTCTAGAATTTTTGAATTACCTTATCTAACTCCTCCCAAAAATCCTTCTTTATATTGTCTTTTAATCCTACTTGGAGTGCATAAGGACAACCTATATTCAAAGTCTCTACTTCTAACACTAATTTCACCAACATAATTCAGTCACCATATTGTTGTATGTCTACTACACTATCCTTTAAATCCTTATTTATAATAATATCAACCCCATTTCGAGCCTTTTCCTTTCTTAAGTATCATAATTTAAAACTTGTATTCTCAATCTCTTTTGCTTTTTTTCCAACACATTTTGTCTCTTGGAAGCATAGGATGTGAATCTTTCTCTAAACCATAGAATCTACCACCTCCATTAACTTGTCTGTCAATGTTCCGATATTCCAAATACCAATATGAATCTTATATATACTGCATTTCTTAAATTCGATGATGAATTTTATCGTGATTTTCTACAATTGATGCATATTGCTGGAATTGAGGGCTTCTTTATTTTTTTATTCTTTAGTGTTTTTTAGTTTATTTTTAAAAGAGTACAAGGATATGTATTGATACATATAGGTCATATAGTATTGTCAGGCTGAACAATACCGGCCCTGTATCTATACTTACAATGTAACACTTCTATAATAACTTCGTCAGCATATAAAAGCATGCTCATTTCTAGTAGCCAATCTTTCTTAAAGGAATCTTATCAATAACCTAACATATGCATCCCGTAAGCTTTTCTGCAAACAGGCACATACTAAACATTTTACAGAATAACCACCATACACAGGAATCAACTACAGATCTGAGCACCACATATGTTTATTTTGATGGTTTACAGTCTGACACAAACGGAAGCATATTCCTTGCCTTAAAGCAGTAGCGAATGTGCAACTCAGCAAAACTGAAGCTCTTCTTTTCAATGCGAGTTTTGAGTTGTCGTCCTTCTTCCCTGTAATAAGTAATGGATAGTTCGGCAAAGAGGTGCCCTAATCTGCACATGGTTGCAAGACAAGTAAGCAAACATACAGAAACAATGGTCCTAATCACAGGATTTGAAGATATGCAACAGAGCAATGGATTGGGACAAACCAAACCTGGCAAGAGACTGCCTTAGTTCTGAAGGGCCATTTTGGATAAACACTGCAAGGCACTTTGCATCAATCTCAGCACGTTTTCTCAAAGCTGTCATCTGATCTTCAGCAACAATATCTGGAATTGTCATAAGCATTAAGTTTCACTTAATTGGTCACTAGATGCAAGAAAAAGCTAACAGGATAGAACAAGAATCCCCGCATTGTTCTTTGTCCTAACCTAACAATGCAAGGGGAACTTTGAGTAAGTTCAAAAGAACCATGTTGTACACACTGCACAGTTAAACAAAAGAAATATATTTTTTTCAGAGGGGTGATTTTCATTACCCTTTCCTTTTATTTTTTTTCCCTTATTTTGGAGGGAGGGAAGGAAGATCTTGCTGCAGTTTATAACATTTCAATATTACAATCCTCCAAGATCATGAAATAAGATAGAAATGCAAAATAGCATATCCTTGGTTCATGCTACTGAGGTTTCAAGGTTTACTTGGGTAATCAGAAGTACCCCTCTAACCGCAAGCAGAGGAAACACTAAGTCACTAACAAATGAACGCCTGCAGGATTTGCACATCCTTACCATTAACGGTTGACTGCACCACCGCCACCACCAGTTTAATGTTCCGCCCAGAAATCACGCTTCTGTCATGTTCCACATTGTTCAATGATCATAAAGAAAAAGAAAATGCACAAAACTGTGCAACTATCAAATCATCAAATAAGAAAAACTCTCATTATCTGAAGTAAACAGACATTGCCAAAACCATCGTTGTGTTTATTTAAGTGCTTATAAGAGGCACCAATCATCAATTTCACCGACCTAATCAGAAACCATAAGCACCCAATAAGTCATGTTTCTGACAATTTCCTGTTCAACAGAGACAAAGCCGCCAAAATGCAGAAAAGCCTGCAACTATTCAAGCACCAACTACAGGAAAAATTTCATTCTCCGAAAGTTGAAAGCACATCGTCAAGAACTTGCGTTTATCGATTGGGCCCTTATAGGAGGAACCAACAATCAACTTCACCAATCTAAACAGAAAGATCAAGTACCCAAGAAGTCACTCAGAGAAGCAACAGATGCTAAAAAATGAGCATACCATGTATACACCAACTAAATGAAAGAGGTTTCATCCACTGAAAGTGCAGAAAATCGCATTGCCAAAACCGATCTATTGTGGATTTAAGCACCATGAATCAATTCCACTAATCTAATTACAAACCCTTGAGTACCAATAAGACACGCACACAAAAGGAGGGAGGGAGAGGGCTTACATACTTTAGGGATTCGAGATCTGTGCAGACCTTGAGCCACTGGGTGGGATCGCCGGAGACTTGGTGGGCGGAGAAGAAAGCAGCGACGACGGACGGGATTCGCGTGCGGTGCTTGGACAACCAGTGTCTGCCGAGGACGCCAGAGGGACTCTTCGGTTGGCTCCTGAGAGGGCCGTCTTTGAGTTTCCGGCCGAGGAAGGCGGTGTCAGAGAAGTCCGGCAAAGCGAGGGAGTTGATGGGTGGCTGCTCCGAGTGGAGAAAGTTAGAGATCGTCGGGTGGAGCTCCGGCACTCCCACCAGCGCCACCAGCCCCACCGGCGGCGTCCGCAGCTCCTCCGGATACTCCTCCATCCCCCCAAACAAAGAGAGAGAGAGTGAGAGAGAGAGAGAGAGAGAGAGAGAGAGAGATGGCTTGGATCTGACGCTCTCTTTTATCTGTCGTTTGTTTTCATGGACAGCATGGAGAAGAAAAACTAGTCGAGTCGAGAGACAAAGTGATGGAATGCTAATGTCCAAGAATCTCTTGTTTCGGAGAAAACCTTTCACATTAAGAAAGTTTTCAGGCAAATCTATGTAAATAGCATCTGCCAACGAAAGCTTGCCTATTTTTAAGTTATTTTCACCAAATATAACATTTAAATAATGCACAAGCTATCTCATCCTATGTAACATTTTTTTTTTGGTACAATAGGGAGGTTGAAGCCAGATGCATGCCCCAGGTATTGACCTCATGACTCTCAACCAGTGAGTCGACCCGTTAGCCAGGTGAGCCACTGGTTGTCCTGCCTATTTTATTTTCTTTAAATGTTCTAGTGTATTGTTGTTCATAATTAACAAAACAACTTACGATTGATAGTAATCATCTTGTTGAAAACCTGTGATTGTGAGTCGATTTAAACTTGGTATTCGTACTGAAACCATTATGATTAACAAAGACTAAAGAATGGTTCAAGAATCAGCTGCTTTTGGGAACACTTGATACTATATTGGTATGTTTTGTAAGATCTTGTTTAGTTTGCAGACCGAATCCATTAGTATGGAGTTTATTTTCTTATAGATAAACACTTAAATATGTTATTGAGCTAAATTTTAGAGCACTTGTCCTAAAGTTAGAGGAAAAAGAAAGAGGAATTTAGTGGCAGTCAACCCAAAGCAACATTGAAGTTGGGTGTCACAAGCTTGATAGAGGAAATGTGTATCTAGTAGGGCGTGTTTCACCCATCTTTCGAATAACAAAAACAAAAGGAATATTGGCTTCGTTTGGACAGATTAAGTGTTAATATAAGATCCTTTCAATACAAAACTTGACTTTGTTAAGTCGAGATCACACATGATATTATTTTAAAAAAAAGATGTAACACCAAGTGAAACACTCTATGAGTACATTGAAGGCATGAAAAGTTGATGCAAACAATTTGAAATAGATATATGAATGCATAAATATGTTGGCGGTAAATGATAAAGGTAAAGAAGTAGAGTACAATGGCAACTAAGAAACCTTGTTGTTATGGGAGAATGCTTGGTTTGTGTTTGGGTTATGGCAGATGCATTAGTAGAAGAAAGTGGTTCAAATTACTGCATTGAGCACCAACAACAAAAATGGGCATCTCTCAACATAAATTATTGAAAAATCATGTCACAAAAGATAAAACAAGTACATCACCAATGGCAACCGTCATTCTTGCATGACGCTACCGTTGAATGGATCGCTTCACCATCAATATTTGACACAAACAACTTTCAAAAGCTTCAACAAGTGCAACAAAGTCCACCAGGGTACAAAGAGCCCTCATGCACAAAATTACTTGTGCAGGATCACTACCTGCACTAGAGAGAGGACAAAGAGAATGAAGGAGAAGAGAGAACAGCTAAAACCACTCCAAGATACAAAAAGTCACTCATCTATCTCTCTCTATATATCTCATATATATATATATATATATATATATATATATATATATATATATATATATATATATATAGAGAGAGAGAGAGAGAGAGAGAGAGAGAGAGAGAGGCAGAGAAAGAGGGGAGGAAGACAGGAAAAAATAGGGAGATTGCAAGGAGGCATCTATGGTGTAAAATTCACCAATAGACCCATTTGTAGTTTACAATAGGAGCTGGCTCATTAAACCAAGAAGTTAATCTAAACATAGGAAAGAGATTAATCTAAACATAGAATTGCCATACTTTGATACGACATGGAGACTATTGATTGTGTTTTTATGGCATTTCCATTTAACCCTACCCTTTGTTTTTATTGGCAAGGTTGGACTGGGCAGTCCATGTGCAAACCCATGCTATTAAACTTGTGGTTTTCAACTTGAAGGTTTTCTGGAGTTGGCCGTCAGGAGAGCCATGGCAGCTTGTGAAAAGTAGGAACTTGTTATCTACAATATGATGAAAAGTTGGTGAATGCTTAATAAGTAGAATTTTCTACTAGTGCTAGCGGCCTAGCACCGAAGATTTTCTCATTGCCCCCCAACTTACACACATGTGTAGAGAGAGAGAGAGAGAGAGAGACGGAGAGAAAATAGTACATGCGCACACCAATCCATGCTTAAACATGATGAAAGATCTCAATTGTTCAATCTTGAAGATCAACGGTTGAGATATTTGAGTCAAAAAGCAACTTAAAACTCATTTATTGCAGCTATAAAAGGTATAACATACCCTTTTGCTTTTGATAATAAGATTCATATTGGTTCTTGGAATATCGGAACATTATGAGGTAAGCTAATGGAGGTGGTAGATACTATGATTCGGAGAAAGATTCATATTCTATGTTTACAAGAGACAAAATGGGTTGGAGAAAAAGCAAAGGAGATAGAGGATACAGGTTTTAAATTATGGTACTCAGGTAAAGAAAAGGCTCGAAACGGAGTTGGTATTATCATAAATAAATATTTAAAGAAGAGTGTAGTAGACATACAATGATATGGTGACCGAATCATGACGTTGAAATTAGTGTTAGGAGCAGAGGTTTTAATATAGTATGTGCTTACGCACCCCAAGTAGGACTAGAAGATAGTATAAAGATAGTTTTTTGGGAAGAGTTAGATAAGGTGTTTCAAAAGATTCCACCAAGAGAGATGATTTGTTTAGGAGGAGATTTAAATGGACATGTCGGTAAAGAGGTATTAGGATATCAAGGGATTCATGAAAACTTTGGTTTTGGGGACATAAATGAGGAAGGTAGGGAGATTTTAGATTTTGCTATGGCATTTGATCTCTTTATAGTCAATACAATTTTCAAAAAATGAGATGAACATTTAATTACTTATAAGAGTGGCTTATCACAAACACAAATTGATTACTTTATTTGTAGAAAAAAAGATAGAGTGTGTTGTAAAGATTGTAAGATAATTCCAGGAGAAAGCTTAACCACCCAACATCGACTTTTAGTTATGGATTTACAAATAAAAAAATGGACAAAGAATAAAAGAGTGCATCGAGCTACTCGGACTAAGTGGTGGAACCTCAAAAGCGAGAAAGAAGATATATTTAAAAAAAAAAGTCCTTCAAGGAGATGTTTGGAATTATGTTGGGACACCCTGTGACACGTGGAACAATATGGCTATACATATTAGGAAAGTGGCGAAAGATGTCTTAGGGGTATCTAAGGGAGGTGTATCGGCACAAAAAGAAGCTTGGTGGTGGAGTGAAGTAGTACAAAATAAAATCAAGGCAAAGAGGGCATGTTATAAATTACATTATGCTAAGAAAACTAAGCTTATAAGAAAACAAAGAAGGAAGCGAAAAAGGCCGTTAGTGAAGCAAAAGCTAAGATTTGGGATGACTTATATAAAAAACTCAACTCAAAAGAGGGTGAAAGAGATATTTTTAGGATAGCTAGGGCTAGAGATAAGAAAACTAAAGATCTTAATTATGTTATATGCATAAAAGACGAGGATGAAAAAAATTCTAGTGGCAAATGATGATATAAGAAATAGATGAAAAAACAATTTTTAGAATCTTTTTAATGAAAATAAAGATGTTAGTATTAGTTTAGGAGATTTAGCCAAGTCAAAAAAGTATATAAACCACAATTTCTATCGACGTATTCAAAAAAATGAAGTCAAAGAGGATCTTAAACATATGAAGGGTGATAAATCGGTAGGACCAGATAATATTCCTATAGAAGTTTGGAAAATACTAGGAGAAATAGGAATCACTTGGCTCACAAGACTATTTAATGAAATATGGAAAAACCAAAAGATGCCCGAGGAATAGAGAGCAAGTACACTTATACCCATATATAAGAACAAGGGAGACGTTCAAAATTGTACGAATTATCGAGGTATCAAGTTAATGAGTCATACTATGAAATTATGGGAAAGAATTATCGAACGTAGATTAAGACAAGTATCAAGTACAATAGAGAACCAATTTGAATTTATGATATTTATTGATCTAGAAAAAGCTTATGATAGGGTACTAAGGGAGGTTCTTTGGAGAACTTTGGAAAAAAGAGGTATCCCATTGATATATATTAGCCTTATAAGAAACATGTATGATGGTGCAAAAACATGTGTGAGGACTCACGAAAGAACGACAGACTTCTTTGAAGTTAATATTGGGTTACATCAAGGATCAACTTTAAGTCCATACTTATTTATAATGGTGGTGGATGAGTTAACAAAACATATTCAAGATGAAGTACCTTGGTGTATGTTATTTGCAGATGACATTGTATTAGTGGAGGAGTCTAAAGAAAAAGTTAATAGAAAATTGGAACTATGGAGAGAAACATTAGAAAGCAAAGGCCTCTAACTTAGTAGAATAAAGACAGAATATATGGAATGTAAGTTTGATCATTTGGCTACTTCAGAGGACATAGAAATTAAAATTGGCACACATTGCATTACCCAAAAGGAAAGTTTTAAATACTTAGGGTCAATTTTTAAGAGTGATAGAAGAATTGATGGAGATGTTACGCATAGAATTAATGCTGGTTGGTTAAAATAGAGAGGAGCATCAGGCATTCTTTGTGATAAGAAGATACCATTAAAGTTAAAAGGTAAATATTATAGAGCAGCAATTAGGCCTGCCATGTTTTATGGTTCTGAGTATTGGGCAGTTAATCATCAACATGTATAAAAGATGTCCGTGACAGAAATGAAGATGTTAAGATGGATGAGTGGTCATACAAGAAAAGACTGTATACATAATGAGGTTATTAGAAACAAATTAGGAGTGGCACAAATAGAGGATAAAATGAGAGAACATCGTTTAAGATGGTTTGGACATATGGAAAGAAGATCAAAAGAAGAACCTGTAAGAAGGTTAGAAAAACTAAATTTGGAAAGTATTAAAAGAGGTAGAGGACGACCACAAAAGTGTTGGAAAGAAACAATAAAGAATGATCTAGCTTATTGGGAGTTAACTGCCAACATGGCACATGATAGGGATATGTGGAAACAAAAAATCCATGTAGTCGACCCCGTCTAGTATGGGAAAAGGCTTAGTTGTTGTTGTTGTTGTTGATGATCGAACGGCTGAGATTTAAGGTATGTTTAAGCATATATTCATGTGTGCATTGACTACACACTCTCTCTATATATATGCATATATATATATATATATATATACACACACATATGTTGTGCACGCAGACAGACACACTAGCAAGCATATTGAAGAGGTCATACTGCCATCGAAGGAGAACCTTGGTGCGAAAGGTTTCACCAAGAGACTTGGTTCTTGTTGCAGATACACATCAATTGGTCCATTAAGGAAGCTTCCTTCACTTGGAGAATCATGTATCTATGTATACCTTTATGCTTAAGTGGCATAGGAAGATAATTACTAACACTTGATGATGTGTTGAGATTAAAATCAAGCCTTCTACACCAAAATGATGTCGCTACACTGATTCTTAGTTACTATTATGCTCAATCTTGTATCATAATATAGGATTTAACATGAAAAAGCAAGATAATACTTTGTTATTCCTACACATATGAGGCCTTCAAAGACCTCAAATGTCACAAATATTTTCATCAAAGGGCTTAAGAGAGTTCATCAACCTATTCCTTTGCTGGGATTATATTGAAAAACTGCATTACCTTGACGGGTAGTTGGATCTAAAAGAGAATTAGGATGTGTTTAGGAACATAGAAACATGAAAACTGTTTTCCCAGCAATTCAAGATAGAATTTATGTTCCTCAATAACAATGATCATTGGAAGCATTCAATAAGAGGTACTTACGCGAATGAGAAATGATTCTCATTGCAGGATTTTTGACATCTTTATGCAGCAGTAGTTGTTATCAAAACAAGGATTTGGGCATAATGACTGATGCACTTGGTTGCTTGGATTGATGCTTTTTTTTAATGATTTTCTGTTATCAATAAAAGGTAAATATTATAGAGCAGTAATTAGACCTGTCATATTTTATGGTTCTAAGTGTTAGGACAGTTAATCATCAACATGTACAAAAGATGTTTGTGACAGAAATGAAGATGTTGAGATGGATGAGTGGTCATATAAGAAAAGACCGTATACATAATGAGGTTATTAAAAACAAATTAGGAGTGACACCAATAGAGGATAAAATGAGAGAATATTGTTTAAGACGGTTTGGACATATAGAAAGAAGATCAAAAGAAGAACCTCTAAAAAGGTATGAAAAACTAAATTTAGAAAGTATTAAAAGAGGTAGAGGACAGCCACAAAAGTGTTGGAAAGAAACAATAAAGAATGATCTAGCTTATTGTGAGTTAACTGCTGATATGGCACATGATAGGGCTATGTGGAAACAAAGAATCCATGTGGCCTACCCCGTCTAGTATGGGAAAAGGCTTAGTTGTTGTTGTAAATAATATGATCTTTCAGATCCTCCAAAAGCCAATTTCATGTTTTTCGCCGTTGCCAATCAATTCCACTCATCTAGCAAACTTCAGCAATTTTTGCATGAATTGTTTTTCTCGAGCAGCTTCAAAAAGAAATCTAAAGTACGCTTCTTGAATCAAGTTATCTACCATTTCTCTTCTTTCGCCATGATTCTCTTGACATTGTTGCACAATCCTAAATCGAGTTTTCTGAGTTGGTCATAAGGATTGCTTTCGTATTCCCTGCTAAATCAAATATGGCACAGCTTCACTCGTTATTCTGGTCATCAATTTGTTGAGATTGAATGGGACTCTGCTATATAGTGCATGATTCTGCCCAAGGTCTTGATTTTAATCTTACTGTTGTTTCCAAAGACAGCAACACAATTATGATAGCACTTTCAAGAACTCACTGGTGTGAGCTGATCGTGATGCGGAGGGTGCCAGAATGCTCTGACCATCGACTTTTCGGCATCAACACTTGCTAATTTAATTTGAAGTAACAAGTGACATAAAAGATAGTTCTCATCATCACATATAAATCGGATTACACATGCAGATCTCTTCACGTCTATGCACTACAAATCTGCTGCTCATTAAAATTTCTAGTTCTCCTCAGAGGTTTATGCTAATCTGTTAAACAATTTCTACTTCTCATAATTGTCAATAAATAAACCTGGTCAAATTGTCGGTACATTCTCTGTAGTTTGTGTTACAATGTTCATAACTATCCATTGAATAAAATTTCTTTTAATGCAAAAATTTAATCGTATTTAACTTTCCTGACTTGATATTTTGAGAGGGAAAGATTGTGTAATTAGACAAATAAATCCTCCTATCTTTTGGAACTACAATTATTACCATACGAAGGCTTTTGATAAGTTGGTTACTTAATATGACATAGAACATTGCATCTCTCATTAGAAAAGGAGATGATACAAATAAATTAATGTGAGCTGGTTAAAATGGAGAGGGGGTATGAGGTATACTATATGAAAAGAAAATATCATTAAAGTTGGAAAGTAAATATTATAGAGTATTGGGAGTGGTACAATATGAAAAGAAAATATCATTAAAGTAGTTATAAAAGGAAAGACTATATGCATAATGAGGTTATTAAAACCAAATTGGGAGTGGTACAATAGATGATAAAATGAGAGAAAATCGTTTAAGATGGTTTGGATACGTATAAAGACGACCAAAAGAAGTTCTTATCGAGAAACTAAATTGTGAAAAAATGTTAATTTTTTTTAACTAAAAATTGATCAAGCTTATGTTGAGTTAACTACTAGCATGGCATATGATTGGGTTCTATGGGAACAAAAAATTTCATGTAGCCGATCCCATCTAGTATGAGAAAAGGCTTAGTTGTTGTTATTGTGTAATCTTGGTATCTTTCATCTCATGCTTTGTTTTCTACTCTCATAAAAAAAACATTTTAATCTATAATCTTGGTTTCTTTCAACTAATTCTTTGTTGTCTCTTCTCATAAAAAAGAGGAACTTAACTAGTGCTCGTCTTCTTTTTTATTTATAACTTTGAGAATCCTTTTTCTCAAGTTCAATAATCCATCATAAAACTCTAAGGCTAGCTATATTATAGTTTCTTTTAGTGTGGAACAAATAGCTTATTGCTCATGTCATTGGCTCTGTAATACGCACGATGGATTCAAATGCGAGCCTTACTCTTTTCTTCATTAGTACTTACTAAGTTGTTGCTTCAATGCAAACTAATATGAAGCATTGATGCATGATGGAGATGCTTTTCCAACATAACCATGGCCTTTTCCCAAGACGGTGGCACCGCACCCATCTTGAGAAAGGTTGTGATGGATGGTCTTAGAGGGCACACGCATCGCTGCTGAGAAAGAACTCGCATTTTCATGTTTAATCCGACACTAAGGTGTTCATAGAAACTAGGGTTTGTTTGGCCTCAACAACAAGGTTCAAAGTTGAGAACATATACATCATGCTCGTTTGTTCAAATATAAAGCCACATATTCTTGAACCATAGTATATGGAGAGTGTTCTCTTTTAAAGTATGTTGACTGGGGAAGCTGCCCTTCAAGAACTTGGTACTTGTGGAATGAATCTTTGATAATTTATTTTTAGGTTGTCCTGGTGACACCAAGAACTTGGTATGGTTTTAAATTAGATTAAGGGATTAAAACCTTCGGCTAAAACCGAGTTCTTGGAAAACATCATCTTCATGAAAAGATCATTTGCAAATTATTTTCATCATCTATATCCTTAGCTTATCCAAGCCTCTTTTTTTAGAGTAAGTAGAGTCACATAGAGGGTGCAACAAGAGAATTTCTTAGGAGGTCACACATCCTTCTACTATTCTCATCGGAATTTAGATGAAATTCGATATATTTACTCAAAATGTTACACCCTTTAAGATGTTGACCTTCGACTATCTAATGCAATCCTCCTCCTTTATTCGAGCTTGAGACCACGCATGGAAGGGTGATTCTTTATATAAAAAAGGTAACAAGCTCAATTCCATGGGTTTTCAGTATTGTGATATGCAAACATAAAATTACATGAAATGCATTGTACTCGAGTATAAAAGATACTTTTACTCTAGATGTGTGCGTGTGTGCATGCACGCAGGCATCTCTGTATCCAACCAAGGGAGGGCAAACTACAAGAGATATGATTAGCAAATGACTGATTTAAGGTGCCAAAACATTCCCAACCACCATTTCTTTCATTTAAAGAAGTGGAAAAAGAAAAAGGAATTAAAAGGATCATTAACAAATCTGGTACATGAGCTTGGTTAGGCTCAGCCACCACCAGGCCAGTGGTGTATCTACGTTGAGCCGAGGTGAGGCGTCTGCTCCACCTGAAATTCTAAAGTTCAAAAGAAAAATTGTAGCTTTACAATTGATACTGTGAGCTTCAAGCATACTTTGCCCCATCCTAAACTGCTTCATGGTCTATTCGCCATACCCTACAAGAATTTCTAGGTCCGCCACTGCCTGTCCAAGGGTCGTCTCTTAAGTTGTTGCTTGGCTCGTCTCATTTGTACAATTAAAATGAGCCAACATGACTTTGCTTGTTAAACTTTAGAAACATATCTTTATAATTTATTTTCATTCAAAAACAAAGTTCTTACTCTCTTTACGTTAAAATTGCATCCTTTTGCGTCAATGCTTGTTGTAAAAATAAAAGTCTCGAAGTGGATTCCATGGAAGAAGGCTTAGTCTTGGTTTTGGTTTGTGTCACTCATCTACACGACTCGATCCATGACGAGCCAACACGATTGCAGGCCGTCTCGCTAACCTCCACGAGCCGAGCCCCCGTCTTTCCTTATTACCAAGAAGATGGGGCCCAAAAGGTTCTGCTGCCACGTGCCCACGTGGAGTTGGTCCGTCCTTATTCCCAAGAATCTTATTCGTTCAATTGAGCACCACAGCTATGCTTGATTCTTTTTGCTGTCATACGAAAAAAAAACTCGGAAAATAATTACATTTTAAAGAAAAAGAGTTTTTAAAAACTTTAGAGTGCTGCGGTTTAGAACCATTAGTTTCAGTTTCAAGACGGTTCCGGTTCTTTGAAAAGTGGAACCGGAACTGAACCGAGTGGTCTCTAGTTTTTAGGCTCGGTTTCACTGGTTCAGTTTCAAACGATTTCAGGTTCGGTTCGGTTCTGATTGAAACCTTTCAACTGCTTCTAAACTGGTCATATTTCATAGTGTACACGGGAATTGACCATCTCCTTTAGCCGCCACTTTCTTCGACAGAATGGGTATTTTTTAAAGTCATTTAATTATAGAATCCACGACAGAACGGTCATTATCTGTTTTAGTAATTGAACCATGAATATTGCAGTAAAATCACCGCTCAGTTCTATCTTCCAAATGAGCCTATGAAAGAGGTGCCTTTTCACACGCCTGTTAAGAGCGGGTTGTTTACGTTTCCTGCATACATACAATCAGTCTAATGTGTTTATCCTTTTCAAGGATCTCTCTTCTTGTTTTGGTTCGCTCAATTTCTTCTTTTCATTTTATACCATGTTTTAGAAAAAAGAGCTCTTATACAACATTTGAGATAATCAATGTTTGATTATTATAATCATGTGTGCAATCAATGGGATATGGTAAAAAGTAATTCGCTTCACTCGTATTTAATGCATACTATGTGCATTAAATGTTATGCACATCAATTTTTGCATCGATGTTAACACGGATCAATTTATGTTATATAAATTGTCTAGTAAGATTTGACATAAAAGGTTATCTAGAAGCTCTCAATCTATTCCTCTTTATATATATATATATAGTGATTGGATTCCACCTATTCATGTTCACCTATCCAGTAAGATCTTTTATAAGATTTTAAATTACATCAATATTACCCAAAAGCAATGAATGAGAATGATCTGGTTTTCATATATATATATATTGGAACCTGCAGGGTGATCACTTGGGTGATTGAATTCTTGACATTTTGTAAGAGACCCAACCCTCTTACATGTGAGCTATGCCCCTTTTGGGGTTGCTTCCTTGATAAATTTACTCGTGGCATTTCCTGGACTTCATTTATGAGAGGGCTGCGTTCGAGGCAGATAAGCACTAAACGGAACTAATTCCAGCAGAATTCGATGAGAATTTAGTTCGTATTTTGACTTGCAGGCATTCCTTTTCTGGTGCATTAACACCACGGCTGGAAACTTCAATGAAAGTGAAGAAAAGCAACCCAAAGTAATAAAAATCTCGTTATGTATAAGTCAATCCTGTCATACTAAAAGCACATCAGTCTGAAACTCACGGCAGGTTTCAAGCCGGAATAGGGTTCCGGAGAAATGAAGCCGAACTTTTATAAACCGGATAGAATCAAAGTTTGAAACCGGCCTAACTAGACCCATGACCGTAATCAGCGGTTGAAACAATGGGTTTTCATCTCATTTTGGGTTTTAGGTCTTTGGTTCAAACGAGAACTACAATTAGAACGGATGGTTAAGAAGCCAGTTTAGTTTCACTTGAACAAATTGAGATTTACAATTTTGAATCGTCAATCTCCATTTATGCAAAATTTGAGATATACAAGAAATTACAAGGTAAATGCCTAAAAAAACTCCGCCCATTGAAGGGATTACCCTTGCATGGTCGGTCCCAAGCCCGGATAAAGGAGGAGGGTTGTCTTAGGCTTCCGACAACGAACATAAAACTTTGTCGAATTTTTATATCGATGATTATACAAATTATGAGTATTGCTTTGGGGCATCCCCGCCTAGCGACGTGCTGTAGAGCCCGAATGCAGTGAAAAGTAAGCAAGGGCTACTACATTTTCGCCCGGATGTAGTGAATCAATTGAAGAGAGGATTCTCACATCATGAACGGGTGTAGGTAAAGAAGTTAGTCCCACTACATTGTCGCCTGAATGTAGTGAATAAATTACAGAGAGGGTCTTCGCTTTTTCAATATACACGGATGTGGAGGATAAGGAAGCTAGTCCTAGATAATAAGATTCGTATTAGTTCTTCAAATAGTGGAACATTGTTTGGTAAGCTAATGGAGGTGATAGATACTATGATTTGGAGAAAGATTTATATTTTATATCTACAAGAGACGAAGTGGGTTGGAGAAGAAGCAAAGGAGATTGAGGATACAGGTTTTAAATTATGGTACTCAGGTAAGGAAAATGCTCGAAATGAAGTTGGTATTATTATAAATAAAGATTTAAAGGATAGTGTAGTAGACATACAACGATATGGTGACCGAATCATGATGTCAAAATTAGTGTTAGGAGCAGAGGTTTTGAATATAGTTTGTGCTTACACACCTCAAGTTGGACTAGAAGATAGTATAAAGATGACTTTTTGGGAAGAGTTAGATAAGGTGATTCAAAGAATTCCACCAAGGGAGATGATTTGTTTAGGAGAAAACTTAAATGGACATGTCGGTAAGGAGGCATTAGGATATAAGGTATTCATGGAAACTTTGGTTTTAAGGATATAAATGAGGAAGGTAGGGAGATTTTAAATTTTGCTATGGCATCTAATCTCTTTATAGTCAATACAATCTTCAAAAAATGAGATGAATATTTAATTACTTATAACAGTGGCTTATCATAAATACAAATTGATTATTTTATTTGTAGAAAAAAAGATAGAGCGTGTTGTAAAGATTGCAAGATAATTCTAGGAGAAAGCTTAACCACCCAACATCGACATTTAGTTATGGATTTACAAATTAAAAAATAGACAAAGAAGAAAAGAGTGTATTGAGCTATTTAGACTAAATGGTGGAACCTAAGCGAGAAAGAAGATATATTTAAACAAAAAATCCTTTAAGGAGATGCTTGGAATTATGTTGGTACACCTTGTGATATGTGGAACAATATGGCCGTACATATTAGGAAAGTGGCGAAAGATGTGTTACATGAATCTAAGGGATGTGCACTGACACAAAAAAAAAGCTTGGTGACGTAGTGAAGTGCAAAATAAAATCAAGGCAAAGAGTGCATGTTACAAATTACATTATGCTAAAAAAAATTAGTGAAACTTTAGAGGCCTATAAGAAAGCAAAGAAGGAAGCGAAAAAAGCCGTCAGCGAAGCAGAAGCTAAAACTTGAGAGAATTTATATAAAAAACTCAACTCAAAAGAGGGTGAAAGATATTTTTAAGATAGCTAGGGCTAGAGATAAAAAAATTAAATATCTTAATTCTGTTAGATGCATCAAAGACGAGGATGAAAAAATTCTAGTAGCAAATGATGATATAAAAAATAGATAAAAAAACTATTTTTATAAGCTTTTTAATGAAAATAAAGATGTTAGTATTAGCTTAGGAGAGTTAGCCAAATCAGAAAAGTATATAAGCTACCTTTTTACTGACGTATTCAAAAGAATAAAGTAAAAGAAGCTCTTAAACATATGAAGGGTGGTAAATCAGTAGGACCAGATAATACTCTTATAGAAGTTTGGAAAATGCTAGGAGAAATAGGAATCACTTGGCTCACAAGACTATTTAATGAAATATGGAAAAACCAAAAGATGCCCGAGAAATGGAGAGCAAGTACACTTATATCCATATATAAGAATAAGGGGGACATTCAAAATTGTGCGAATTATCGGGGTATCAAGTTAATGAGTCATACTATAAAATTGTGAGAAAGAATTATCGAACGTAGGTTAAGATAAGTATCGAGTACAACAGATAACCAATTTGGATTCATGTCAGGAAAATCTACTGTTGAAGTGATTCACCTTTTGAGACGTCTTATGAGATATTTTTGAGCAAAAAAGAAAGACCTTCATATGATATTTATTGATCTAGAAAAAGCTTATGATAAGGTATCGAAGGAGGTTCTTTGGAGAACCTTGGAAAAAAGATGTATCCCATTGACATACATAAACCTTATAAGAGACATATATGATGGTGCAAAAACATGTGTGAGGACTCATGAAGGAATGACATACTTCTTTGAACTTAATGTTGGGTTACATCAAGGATCAACTTTAAGTCCATATTTATTTATAATGGTGATTGATGAGTTAACAAAACATATTCAAGATGAAGTACCTCGGTGTATGTTATTTGCAGTTGACATTGTGTTAGTAGAGGAGTCTAATGAAAAAGTTAATAGAAAATTGGAACTATGGAGAGAAACATTAGAAAGTAAAGGCTTTCGACTTAGTAGAACAAAGACAAAATATATTGAATGTAAGTTTTATCATTTGGTTACTTTAGAGGACATAAAAATTAAAATTAATACACATTGCATCCCCCAAAAGGAAAGTTTTAAATACCTAGGGTCAATTTTTCAGTGTGATGGAAGAATTGATGGAGATGTTACGCATAGAATTAATGCTGGTTGGTTAAAGTGAAGAGGAGCATCAAATATTCTTTATGATAATAAGATGCCATTAAAGTTAAAAGGTAAATATTATAGTGCAACAATTAGACTTGGCATATTTTATAGTTTTAAGTGTTGTACAGTTGATCATCAACATGTACAGAAGATGTGTGTGACAGAAATGAAGATTTTGAGATGATGAGTGGTAATACAAGAAAAGACCGTATACATAATGAGGTTATTAAAAATAAATTATTTGTGACACCAATAAAGGATAAAATGAGAGAATATCGTTTAAGGTGGTTTGGACATATAAAAAGAATATCAAAAGAAGAACCTATACGAAAGTATGAAAAACTAGATTTTGAAAATCTTAAAAGAGGTGGAGGACACCACAAAAGTGTTGAAAAGAAACAATAAAGAATGAACTACCATATTGTGAGTTAACTACTAACATGGCACATCATAGAGCTATGTGGAAACAAAGAATCCATGTAGCTGACTCCGTCTAGTATGGGAAAAGGCTTAGTTGTTGATGTTGAATTTTATAAAACATGATGATGAATAACAAGTGACGTAGCCAACCAAAAAAAGTATGGCTTTGTTTTGGGTTGGTTTGGGCATAAGCTTCTTACAAGTTGTTCTCAAAATGGTAAATAATACTACAACAACAACTAGTCAGCTACATAGATTCTTTGTTTTCATATAGCCCTATCATGTACCATGTTAGGAGTTACTCAAAATGGTAAATAATATCGAGAAAATATCATATACTTATGAAATTAAGAATCTAACGTTCACTAAAAATAACGCATTAAATTCGCTGAAAGTTGGCAACAATACATTGTGGGCGCACACGAATACAAGTGCTCTCTCTCTCTCTCTCTACGAAATTAATGCATTATATTTGACGAAAGCCAAAAAAGTATGACAGGCAAGGATGCTTCAAACATGGACGCGGCCAAGACGGTCATCAATGGATCTTTTTAAAACTATCAATTACGAAAAAGATGAGCAAATGCCGCGTGAGTGATCCATGTCTTTGGTTTTTCTTGTAGGGGAAGGTAGTAGCTGCTAGCTTTGAGCCGTAAGGCCACATGATTATATGTTATTCTTGAAGTATACTGCAACATTAATTAAGAGTGATTTTCTTTTCATATATATATGAAAGCTGAATTTTATTCATGTTTGACACGTTCATGATTGAATAAGTTAATTTAAAAAAATATTATTACACTTATATTTTCGAAAAGCAATGATCAAATATGATCAAGCATCATGACAGAATCAATCACTATATATATAATCATTTTCGGTATAAATATTTTTGAAATGATTTTGGTTGCCATACTAAAGGTATGTTGAAGGGAGACGTCCATCGTGCCAGTTGGATGACTTTGTTCTTGCAAGCTGCTCCATGTGCAGTGCAGTTCTAACAATGAATGCCGCACACTCGCAAGCAAAGAAGCACACAAACCGAATACTTTGTAGATTCGGTGTAAATACCACAAACGCGTCTGTGAGAGTCGTAGTTATAATATTCGTTGTTCTTGATCATAACGAAGACCTCCATAATGACAGTTCGCTGACTTATTCCTAGAAACCATTTCATGCAACTCTAAGAATTAGGGACAGACTTCACACACACATACACATATAATATATATATATATATATATATATATATATATATATATATATATATAGAGAGAGAGAGAGAGAGAGAGAAAGAGGGGTAATAATAAATACATAAAAAACGCATAATTTTACAGATCTTTGAAATCAACGAGTGCATTAAATGTAAAGTATAGAAATATAACATTTCTTTTAATTCACATATTTATTATTAATTATATTAATAAACAATAAAAATGTTTATGTAAAATCGTGTAGACATTATACATTTACTATTATCTCTCTTATATATATATATATGTATATATAAGAGGGAGAAAAAAAGAGGAGTATTGTTGCATAGTCAACTCCTGCTGGTGCTCTACTACTGTTTTCTTGATCTTGTCGATGTTTATACCCACAAATTAGAATTGAGTTCCTAACCGCTCCGATCAAAACCAAACTGGGTCAGGAACTGATTGAACCCAAAGCCAGTGAATCTGGAACCAAGAGGCCATCCGGTTCCATTCTGGTTTCACCTTTTATAAAATCAAAACCGGCTCTCAACCAGTTTGATTATGGTTCTAGATTTTGAGTTAACCGGAACCCGACATGTCTAATGCCTGAATGAAAGGGTACATAGACTGCAACATGCACGCAACGTCCTGTGCATGGCCAAGGTATCCTTGAGCAGGGAGAGGTCTTGTTTGGCACGAGTTTGAAAAGTTTTTTTTTTTTATAATGGGGAGGTCGAAGCCAGATGTGTGACCCAAGTTATTGAGCTCATGGCCTTCATCTTGTGAGTCGACAATCCCTTGCCAGGTGAGCCATTGCTTCTTGTTTAGTTACAAGAAGAGGCCGAAGCTTCCACATAGCCGCGTGCACCCTCTACCAGTCGAACTCCCTACCACCAGCGGCGGCGCTTGTGCATGGTCCTTTTATAGAAGACAATTTTTTATTTTCCAGGTGAAAATTATAGAAGACAAGTTTGAACGAAATGATTTTGACGTGAAGTGATTGATCTCATCAGCTATCAAATGTTTAAAAGTGGATCATTGAAATTTAGAGCTTTCCGAGAAACTTCCTATACCCTTAAATGTTGTGGGACATGTTTTTGACTAAACACAGCGTATAAATCGTGTTGGATTTGATAAAAAAATATAACTAATAGAAGATGGAAAAAGTTAACATTTTGGAACTAGAGTATTGATGCGCCAGGGGGCATCGAACTCATTACCTTCAACTTCTGTCAACATTTTGCCACTTATTTGCATAATCATCTGCTAACTTGTTTAATTGGAGGATTAACTTTATCCCACGTTTGTCACACACAGAGGGAGATGAAAACTGAGAATTTTTCTTCCAAAAAAGGCTGGAAATGTACAAGAAAATAGCAAGACCTAGAACATTCTTCCTACATAAAAAGGATGAAACAACAAGCAAAGCACCAATCCATCACAAAAGGAAACGAAGAAGACATGAAAGGAAACAACAATAGGTTAGCAGGCCCACCCACCATTTTGAAGGGGGTTCCTTCCCCTTAAGGTGGCCTCTGACATTGCTCACCCATCCCTGCTTTCGTCCTTTCCTTAAGGACACTCCACAAAAAAACAGAACAAACAGGAAGAAACCTGACGCACACTGTCGTACACCTTCCATTTAAGAGAGGCACGCCCACCGGGAACCGTCATTTTTTTCTACTGCCATTTTATTCTTTTACAAAGAGGGACCAGGGTTTCCCCTTCATCTTCATCTGGTAGAAGTTTTCATGACTTGGCCGCTGCTGTCACATCCTTGCATGATCTATTGTACTTCATATGGCTCTTCACAAGCTGCCCTGCAGCAAGAGCAGACATGAGAGAGAGCTCTCCGGCGAGAACCGCGCCGGCGACCACAAGGGCTAGATTTGTGGCATTGGCCCCTGGCGACTCCATGTTAGCACCCTTCACACCAAGTAGGTTCAGGCAAGCAGATTGTGAAACCAACTGAGTACCGCCACCAACTGTACCCACCTGTTGAACCAAGTAGGCAAAAAGAAAAGACAAAGAAAAAGATTACTTAATTCTTCTGTTGGCGATCTTTGGGAAATGAATAATAAATAAAGAAGGAAGCACAAACAAAGGGAGCAGACGATATACTGGTAATCAACCATTGGCAGTATAGCATAAATGACAAACTAGTTCTGACAAGAGTTCGGTTTTACACAAGGAGCAGTGATTCTTTTATTGCTTGATTCAGTGGTCACGGGCGGTCGTGGGTAAGGCCACTAAGGCACAGGCGGTAGGCACCCGAAAGTAAAACTCGTTACAGTATCAATTTCGTAGGCCCCAAAATTGAACACTTAGGCCCCAAATTTCATTAGCTTTATGCACTTCTGTCTCAATGATCGTATCAAACACCATTTATGACACAATACGACACTTTACTGCAAATGACCTCCATATCATAAGATAAGGGACCATATCATACTATATGGTAAAATAGGATGGGTGTATCACAAGATATTGGGTGCCCAGTACCCATCTCTTGAATTTTAGACTTTGTTTAAAGGTTATGATGTCGTATACTATAGATTACTATACGGTGTATAAGCTGTGTGTATTAATGTTTGCAACACTGGCTTGCGCAATTGGCCTAATAAAGCTGCAAGTTTGGCATTTTTCTATTTGTTATATACAAAACGATTTTTTTCCCCAAAACCAATTGCATTTGAAAATATGAATCACAACAAGAATGAAGACAGAAAACGACAAGTAGCAAGAAGATCAAAGCTGGTGGCTGTAGAAGGTGCAGATACCCCATAAAGATCAAATACTGTAAGGGAAATTTATTGTAAGAGTTAAAACCAAAGAAAGCACAATATTGACAGATCAGGCATTTTTTTTGGACTCCTTTCCCTAACCTAAGAGATCATTTATGTCAAGAAATTCTAGAAATCCGAACCATGAGACTGTAAGATGGTAGATTGAGATGTAGACTGAGATCTCACCTCAATGCAGGGCATGGAGACGGAGACATAGAGGTCTTTGCCATTGTCAGCAACTTCCATGAGGGTGATACATTGTGAGCTCTCCACGTTTTGTGCCGGATCCTGACCGGTAGCAATATAGATGGCTGTGACTATGTTGCTAGCATGTGCGTTGAATCCACCCAATGCTCCAGCCATTGCAGAGCCAACCAAGTTCTTTTTGGTGTTCAGTTCTACCAAGGCAGATACCGATGTTTTGAGCACCGATTTCACCACCTCTTCCTTAATGATCGTGTCACAAACAACTGACTTCCCACGACCCTCGATCCAGTTGATTGCAGCAGGCTTCTTATCGGAACAATAATTACCTAGAACAAATTTTACAAGCCATTTTCAGTTTCAGATAATCGTCAAAAGTTATCATTTTCACTGTGATGTAGTCTTCAGAGAGAGAGAGAGAGAGAGAGAGATGTCATGACTTCGAATAAGAATCCTTTCAATCTATAAGATTTTTCATGAAAATCAAATAGACAGATCATACAAAGTACTTGATATCCAACTCCTTCACGTTTAGTCATATAGATCATATCTAGTACTTGGTACCCATTTTTTCTTGAAAAGGATGGGAAAGGACGAAAAGGACAAGAAAATACTAACCCGAGATGCTGATCACTTCCATGTCTGGGAAATCACTGAGAAGGAAATCCAAGACGTTCTGGACCCCCTTGGACACCATGTTCATTCCCATCGCGTCCCCTGTGGTGCAGATGAACCTCATGTAAAGAACTCTCCCCGCAACCGCGCACTTGATCCTCTGCAACCTCGCGAATCGGCTTGTTCTACCATCAACCCAGTGCAAACAATTTTAGCAAAAACCCATCATCTTAAAACCAAAATAAATTCAAAACAGTCACTAATAGAAACAGTTGAATGACTAACTACAAAGAACGAAGATTTCCTTGCCAAACCATGTTAAGAATCAGATACCAAGTAAATGGTGACCAAAGATAGTAAATGAACGCATTGATCACTTGTAAAAATGAAGTTTTCATGAACAAAAAAAAGACAAGATTCTGTAAATCCAAAAAAATTTCATCCTTTGATTCTCAAGATTAATAAAAGAGGAAACAGAAAACGACTGGTGAGAAACAAGACGCGGACTCACATAGCAAATTCGGAAACTTCCTCGAGTTTACCTATTGAAAACCATCGCAACCGTCTCGAAATTCATGGGATCCTCGACGAAGAACTTGAGCTCCGCTGCCCGCCTGGCGGACGGCAACCTGATGGCCGGAGCCCGCGTCATCCCGTCACTCACGCACACCGAATCGACCCCGCCGGAGGCGTAAATCGCCTTGCAACCGCGGTTCGTGCTGGCGACCAAGCATCCCTCTGTAGTCGCCATCGGCACATAAACCTCGCCCATCCCCTTGATCAGCAACGGACCCGCGATCCCCACCGGGATCTGAACATACCCAATCGGCAGCTCGCAGCATTGGCCCAAAATAGACTCATAATCGAACCCCTCAAGCGGCAAACCGTCGAGGGTCCGACCAGAAACTATCTCCAGCGCCTTCCGCCGCACCCCGGCCGCCCTCTTGCAATCTCCCAACCTCGACTCCAATGAATGGGACGGCTCCGTCCCCTTCACGACTTCCATGATGACCTCCTCATCGGGATCACCGGCAAGATCGGCTGGCGGGGCCGTCGGCTTCGGCAGAGGAGGACGGGGAGCAGCCGACCTTGCGCACGGCTCCGTCTCGAGATCGTCCCACTCTTCGTTATTACGGGATACAAACGGCTGGACATAGATGATGCCGAAGAATCCGACGAGGTAAATGAAAGAGGCAAGGAAGGAAATGATCCCAACGATCTCCCAGAAGTTAAGGAGATGAAGAAGCGTGTTCATCCTGATCTTTTCGCGCCACCGGCGCATCAGATAGTACGAAGAGAGGAAGAACATAACGAGGAAGAACTTGTTGGTGAAGTTCGCCGGGAGAGGGAGGGCGTCGGAAGCGAGTGCCAGACGCGTTTTCGGCTTCCCTCCGCCGCTGATGGCGACGTCGGGGTGCATGTTGGTTGTTCCCTTCGATTCCAGCTGCTTCGCCGACACCCTTCTCTTAACCTCCATCCCGAAAAGGAAGGAGAATATCTTCGATGGGAGGAGGAAGGGACGCCGGATCTCTGACGGAAATACAATTAATTCCCAGCGAGTCGGGTCTTGGGTGTCTGGTGAGGTGGAGCAGGAGGGATGAAGAGAGGGTTCTCTTTTATAGTGAGAGACGACCCAGGGACCACACGTGGTTTGTGTGCCGCGAGGTGGCTCGGACACGTGGGTTCTTACACCTGTGAAAGACTTACCGGAAAGAGCAGGCGGTAGAAAGTAAAAAGACAAACAAATTGAGGTAAACGCGGATTTTACTTTTTTATTTGGACAGAGAGTAAAAAAGGAAAAGCGAGAGACGAGTCTTAGCAAGACAAGTGAGCTGTTGTATTTATAAATTTTCTATATCGGTCTGTTTTGTTTTAAATATCTGCAAGTGCCTCAAATACTTATTGTTATTCTCGATGTCCTCATCTTTTGCTTGCCTTGACAATGTGAACATCCCACAGAAAACAGGCACCAGAATGGGCATATTGTTTTATGCTCCTTATTAAGTTAATGAGCATTCTAATAATGTTACATCTAACCAAAAACAGGCACCAGAATCGGCATATTGTTTTAGTAGAAAAGTTATTTTGTAACTTACAATTCCTCATCACGTATTTAACGGATAAGAATTGAATGAAAAAACTCAGTTTTATTTCAATAAAATGGCAAATGGCTTACTTCTTGACTGCGGTGAGTCTTGGTATTGGGCATTCCTGACCTGCCAATCAAACACCTCAGGATTCATGTAGGCTCCATTTAGTAAGCTGGTTAATTTTACTTAAAATAGTAAGATCATGTTTTATTGTTTTTTTTATAAAGAGAGCACATACATGCACCGTGGAGAATCGAGCTCGCCACCACAAAGAGAAATTAATATTTTATTGTCACAAAGCTGGAACTAAAGATTCATTTCATGCTCTTTTCTCTATTACATTGCTTTCAAATCCTGCAACTTTTTGATTGGTTTTTCAAATTTCAGGTGGAGGTGACCACCCCACCTCTATTTCAAGTCGAATATACCAGAACGAATGGAGTTTGAACAAAAGAATCGAGTTCTGTCTATATATATATATATATATATATATATATATATATATATATAGAGAGAGAGAGAGAGAGAGAGAGAGAGAGAGAGAGAGAGAATTGGATTCGAGTTGGGTAGAGGTTTAGGGTTGGTGGTGTGGTGACCTGTCGAACCAAAAATAGGCTCGAATTACGCGAGTTTGGAGCAGTGAAACTGTAATTTCGTTCTTATTTACTACAGTGTGCATGAGCTGGCGAGACCCCGTCCGAACCTCCAGAATTTTGCAACTAGAAACCGTTAAAATTTTGACAGCGGATAATTTCCTGATCAGTGACATCATTTACTGACAATTCCAAAAGACGACCTGTTCTTTTGGGTGTTCTCATACAAATGCTAAACTTTTCATGATAATGGTAAAAAAAAAACAGAATAGGGTTTCACTTCCCAAATTAAACGTCATGGTCTCCAATAGACAAAGTATGCTCTATACAATAAGTTAAAATTATCCCAATCACCTTTTATGGTTTTTAGTAAAAAAGTTGTTACAAGAGGAGGCCGAAGCATAACACAGACTTATACATGCACCCCAAAGGAATTGAACTCCCATCAGCAACAACCGTGCTAGAGCTTTTTGCCGTTAAGCTAATGCTCTCGGTTTTTATTTTTGTTTTAATAGGATGCTGAAGCCAAACATGCACCCCAAGGATGGAACTCATAACCTCCAAATTGTAACTCAAAACCCCCACCCAAGTGAATTCTTGCTTTTTGTGCTTACCTCTTGTGGTTTATTAGTGCTCCCCACTATCCAACTTGAACCTTAAAGCACACTTCGTATTCTCAATCGTGTTTGTGTTGTGTCACTTCGTTCCCGTGTCAGAAACAAATCAATCTGAACACAACCGAAACTTTTTTCATGTTGCTTTAAGTGGACACGAGCATTCAGGCTTTATAGGTTCTGTCCGTATGTTATATTATCGAGAACACTGTGTTTCGGATCATGGTCTTGTCATGCCAGTTTTCGTTTGTGTTAGTAAGAGATCAATCCAAACTCGCATTTAATTACTTTGATAGGATAGCAGCATAGACCTTTTGGGTTGTGTCCGTGGAGGACTTTCGTGTTTGGTGTTATATTGCCAGGATCGTCCGGTCATATTCGTGTCCCGTCATATTGTTTTCATATAAAAACAGGTCATCTCAACCACATTAGAAGTGAAATAGAAGCCTTGACGATTATATTCAAAAGGTGAGCCTGCATTAGGAAATCAATAAAAGGTAGGGGTCGAAATTGAAAGTTCTAGAGGGAAAGGAGGGTGTATAGGATGGACAACCCCTTTTAGAAAGCCGCAGTTTATGGACTCCTTCATTGGTTTTGTTAGATTTTCATGATTTGTTAATTTTATTTAAGAGATAAAAATTATTAATCAAAATTATCAATTGAGCTCTCCTATGCGTCTGCGTGTGTATCTGTGCACGAGACCACATACATGCACATGTGTGTGCATACGAGTACCTAGGTTCTCTTACACACACGCATGAGCATGTGTGTGGACTCGTGCACAGATACACACGCAGACGCATAGGTCTGTTTAGGCAGCGGTGAGTGCATGCATCACATCCCCATGTCCATGCACCAAGACAACGTTGCCAGAGATGAGCATGATCCCCATCTTAAGAATTAAATACTAGAATGGATGGTTGTTATGCCGGGGAGCATCCCTATCAGCATCCTCGCTAAGAACCATCGAAGGAATTAATTCTCAAAACAATTTCTTTAAGACTTAACAAATAGTTGTGTTCAACATGAATCATTTATTAGAAAACATGTACCAAGTTTGGATCAATTTGATAAATAAATCTTACTTTTTTTACAGCCAAAATTCGTAACAATATGAATCATCAATTAGATTGTCGACTTCTAAGTAACATTTGCCAATGATACGTGTTCCACAGTGTACATGCTTGAGTCTCTCTCTCTCTCTTTCTTTCTCTCTCTATATACATATATGTCTTTTGATGTATAATTTTATATAATTTTTTATGCAATTCAATAGACATGATCAATGATAGAGATCTACATTAAAGTACTTTTTTACTTTGCATGTTTTTTAGCTTATCACTTCAACCTTTCATTTAAAAGATATGAAGGAGATGTTGATGCAAGATTATGCATAGTGGTTAGGAATAAGGTAAAATGTTGCAATAAGTCTATCACCTCAACCTTATATATATATATATATATATATATATATATATATATATATATATATATATATATATATATATATATATATATATATATATATATATATATATATATATATATATATATACTCTATGATTGTATCTTTTCTTCTATCTTCTTGATATTTATAAGTTTGCCCTCCTTTGGCTTGTGTTGAGCTCTTTTGGGTTCACTTGTCAAGCCTTGTGTCTTTTTTCTTTTTTTATTCGAAAAACCGCTTTTCGGGAATAAAAAACATGGCCTAATACCCTGAGGATAAAACCCTCAGTAACGTGACCCATGCTGCTAGTTGACTTAAGCACCATAGGATTTGAACCAGAATTATTCATCTAGTTGAGTGCATTGTAATTATATTTAAATATTGTTGGCATCTAAGGCAAATACTCAAATTCAATGAAATAATTAATCTCCTACATTTCATAGATTAGAAATTTTATTTGCCATATTTTATCAATATCAATTAAAACAAGTCTTCCATTCATTATAGTTTCCTTTTTTTATATATGAACCAAGTAACACTATAAAAATATGTTTTGAGGGATTAAATAAATGAATAAGAAACAAAGCAAGTGAAGCTTGGACTCAACAGGCCGAATTACGTTTGCTGCACATCCTTCTCCCCTTTCCCTCTCATATTTATTTCAATTTATTTATTATCATAATGTGTGCATGCATATCTTATGTTGAGTTAACTGCTAGTATGCACATGATCGAGCTTTATCAAAACAAAGAATTTATGTAGCCGACCCTGCACACTTCGTGTGTGTTTTAGAGAGAGATGACCTAATCATAAATGTGTGCAAGTTACTTCATATATTTGTTGATGTCAAAAATCACACTTTTGACCATCATAGTTACATATTTCCTAGAAAGAGCCAAAGATACTTAGTATATTTGTCAAATTACTGCATCTATTTTCGGTTTAAACCAGAAGCCCACAAGAACCTGGCCTAATCCAGTTCGAGTCGGATCAACCCACTGTTTTGTAGCACAAGATCATATTTGTATATGCCATGCAGGTTGTATTTAAATATTTAATCATGTGTCCTTATATGAATCCATATCCATGTGACATATGACTGTTAATCAATACCACATGACAACCAATGCCAAGGTTTGGTGAGGCAGATCTGCTAATATTAATTTGTTATATCAGTAGATCAGAGGTGTGTGGGTATGTGTGTGTTATGTGTGTGTTAGGCTTCAACCTCCTCTTGTAACAAAAAAAAGGGTACAGTGTCATGAGTTCGATATCCATCGGGTTGTCATACCATTAAGACATACATTTGAACATATATGCTCCACGCATTTATCGTATGATAAAGTTGTAAATATCCCTTTGAAGGTGCACTGGGTGTAGTAAATGGATCGGATTCAGACTGCATATCTAGAACCCATATCCAACTTATTGGACATGGAATCCAGTTCAGATAACTAAGAGCAAAATCAAATTCTTGGTGTGAACAGATCCAAAATCCGATCCGATATCCAATTCTGAACTTGGATCCAAACACAACACAATTCTAAGTGTACACTTCCCAAACCTAACCAAACCAATCCTTTTAATAGGGTTTGCTACATGGATTCTAGATCAACACTGAGCTCGATCTAGATCGCCTTTTGAAAAACTTGGTCCAGAGTTGCGGAGTCAAATAACCCACGAATCACTTTGTCCATCAACATATCTAGGGTTTCATCAGACACGATATGCAAACTGATATAAAGGCAACCCAAAAGAGTCTGTATTTCTCCATCCAAAATAACACAACACATATTGGGTTGTTTTAAGGTTCAACTGATTACTGGACTTTCAGAGACGAGAAGAAGTCCGACACAAATCCGACCTAATTTGTCATGTTTGTGCCCCCTACTTGACAATAGAAGCGTCATATTCGGGTTGACCTGCTTTTGACACGAAATAAGAAATGACAGGACAAAATGAATTGCCTCCTAGTTTTTCTGTAGGGCATGCAAATCAACTAGAGACTGTTGCCATGTTATAAACAGAAAGAACGTAAACGTGTTAAACAGAACGGGGCACAAAAAATGGAGACCATTACAAGCATGTGCTTGTTTCAGTAAGATGATCAATTAGCATGCTGAGAATAGTGAAGGGAAGAAGAGAGGGGACAAGAAAGGCCCATTTTGGTCCCTGTACTGATGCCCTGATCTTCTTTATTGGAAATCTCTGTTTAGTGTGGTAGTGAGTCTGTTGAATCATCAAAGAGGAGAAGCTTTGCAGGACATAGAAAAAGAGGGGAAAGTCCCATTGTATGTGATCTGTCAATGAGGAGAAGCAATATGCTCAAACTGTCTTTCCGTCTCATTCACATGGTAAACAGGAAATATGAAACTTTAATGACAGATTTAGTGCAGCCATTTTTGGGCAGCCTCAACCTGGTTTGGCCAAATTGTGACAGATGAGGTATGAACCTCTATTGGCGGCCTCGTCTTTGTGCTGTCAATGTTTTCCGTAGACATGATCTTAAGATTTCCACCGAATGTATTCGTCCTCTTTGCTCTTAGATGCGTGTTATATTTATGATTTCTTTCTTGTTGAACAGAGACATCTGGTTGAGGAAAGATGGGCGATTAAGGGGTCCATCTCAAACAGAGAACCAAATGAGTCTGAAGCAGTTGTTGACAGCTGCTGCCCTGAGAGGAGTGACTTAGGCTAGGGTCAGCATCTTTTGGGCATGTTCTCAACCCAACAGGGCAGAGGTCTCCGCATAAGATCCTCCGCAAGAAGCTCATTGGTGACAAGGTGGCTGAGTGGTATCCTTATGACATAAAAAAAAGGATGATCCTCTTGTCATGGGCAGTCTTGAACATGTGTACGTCCCTTGCTTTCCACTTCTTTCTTAGAAAGCGTGCAAGTGGATATGTTGTTTAGTGCTTGCATCAACCGCTTCTGGTTCACAGTGTATATCATTTCTGTTCTGATTCACATTTCAGTATGTTTATATTCTTATTATAGATTTGTTGGAAATCGTAAGTTGTCTGTTAGCAAAGACTTGGTATCAGGAACATCAATGAGACTACAGCATTTCTCCTGTTATTTGACATTAGATGAAATCCAGAATTTGCTGCACTTTATTTAAGGAAAGAATAACTCGAGAATTGTCATCTGTTAAAAATATGGTTAACCTAAAGTTATATGTTCTCCAAAACAGTGGCTGAATTTTGAATTTAGTTCCTTTTGGCGACAATGAACAGAGTCTATGTGAACTGTTTAAGGGAAGACGATACTTGTAATGTTTCAGTAGATATTTCCTGTCATTCACTTGGTCTTCGCACATTTCGGATGCTTGATCCATCATCCTGGTAAACATGTCCCTTTCTGGAAAAATTTGTGCTGCTCTATCTACCACAAATTCAAAGAAAAGAGAAATAGTTGGATAAGGTTAAATCTGCATGTTTGTGTGCATGTATGTGTGTGTCACATCAACGTACTGAAGTTGCAAAAAATTGGGAACAAATCATTCAGTTCTGTGTTCTCAATCAAACTAATTCATAATCAAGCTCAACTGGTTATTTGAGACAGAAAGATCTGTGAACATGCTATTGTGTCTCTTGAGCACATGAGCCAAAAACTTTGTGAAACTCGCATGATATAAAGGTTCTCAAAAACGAAAAGCCCATTCTATTGAAGAAATCTTTAGGCTTCGAGAAATATCTATACTTCTGCTATAGTCCTTGGAAGCATTAAACCTATATAAGGGATTGTTCCCTTTTGATGTGTGATCTGTAACATGGGTGGCCATGCCTGTATACTAATAGCATGTCCACATCCACAGATGCATATGATCACCATATAACTTCATATTTATCTGTTCTTGTTCCTATCAATTGTATATACAGTTAAATCATATGCTTTTCGCACTCCTTCTAAGGGGTTTTGTGTATCATCTTTGCATCATGACTTTTAAGTTTGCTGTGTTCTACTCACCTGCATCTATGTAGACATGTCGTATGCTTCTCTATCCCATTCATCTTGTGGTGGAAAAATCATTTGTTTATGTACCCCTGGTGTCATTTTCCTATCCTGTTGATATGTTTACCTATATTATGAACAAATAAGTGCATGACAATTAGGTGGGAGCAATGTCATAGTTTTCGTATTCGGACCTGTCATAGTATCGTATTAGGACCTGTCATATAGGGTAAAGATAGTGATGCCCATACTCTTTCTTCATTTATTGGAGAAAATATAATTAAAATTCAAAAAGCCTGAAGATTATAAGAATCAATGATATCAAATGATATCATGGGATATGATACTATACGTTATACTTTACTCTTTGATAAATATGGTGTGACGCACCAAAAAGTATGAAAATTTACATGTCTTGGTTCAGGCGTCCGTAGACTCGTATACATATTCTATCATACAAGGTCTACTACATACGATCCCTTCCACTAGTGCACCTTGATCATACTTCCACGGGGCCAAACGTGCTGTTAAGCGCAGTAAATAATGCGTATCTGAAAGGTGTTATCCTTTCCATATAACTTGTTCAAAATGTGGGATTTTAGCATGAAACACAGCTGTAAGGACTGCACATAGGGGTGGCGATTTCGTGTTTTGGGTCTCGTTCATGTAGTACCAATCCATATTCGTGTCAGAAACATGTACTTCAAAAGAGCTCCTTTGTTGGTTCTTAGTCATGTTAACTGCCCTTCTTCAAAAGAGCTCCTTTTTTGTTAGAATGGTGAAGCTACAGTTTAATCACATCCTGGGTATGGAACTCATGACCTTCACCTTGTGAGTTGACCCCCTAGCCAGGTGTAGAGATGTCAAAATGGGCCTGGCCCAGGGAGGGGGGACAGCATATTTGAAGCAGGGCCCAATGGCCCTGGCAGTTGATGTGGGCCATGCCGGGTTGGCCCATTGGATATTAGATTGAGTTTATAAGATCCAATTCAAATCTACTTGAAATCCAAATACAATCACAATATTTCAGGCTTCAACAAGCCATATACACATGTAATAAAAAAAAAAAATTATATATATATATATATACTACATATATGTGCATGTAATGGACAAACTATATATACATGTAATTAAAAAAACTATACATATAATATATATATATATATATATATATATATATATATATATATATATATATATATATATATATATATATATATATATATATATATATATATATATATATACATGTAATTGAAATATATGTATATATGGGCTGGGCCTGCCAGGCCCGGCCCATATTGACATCTCTAGCCAGGTGAGCTATTGCTCTTTGTGACAAAAGAGCTTAATTATACAAAAGTCAATGAAAGTTCATGAATCAAGAAGTCAATGAAAGATGTTGAGGTGGACCAATGTGTTAGAATTAAAAAGTCGGATCAATAATAAGGTTATTAACAACAAGTCATAGCTCTTATGTGGGCATCATTGACCTTGTATTGATGAGGGTCACAACTCTCCACATTAAGTAATTAAATATAAAGAACCTGCACCGAGAGTGTCAGTTCAACGGCATGTCGCTCTAGTATCGTTGTTGCTGGTTGGTAGTTCGACTCCTAGAGGGTGCATGTGTGTATGTTAGGCTTTGGCCTTCTCTTGTAACAAAAAAAATACATAAAGAAATTTCTTGCAACTACATTTAATTAAATTGCATTAGTAAGAAACGGAAGAAAAAAACAGTGATGAGGTTCCTGGTGAGCTGCCTCAATTAAAGATTAAACAAATAATCAAGGGTTTAGGAAAGATGTATAAAAAGAGCAGAAATTTATGTATGGAACTTCATTTCAAGTGGATGAGAGTGGACGAGCGGTTCTAACCAAAACATGTTTGGATCGGGAACCTGTTGGAACCGAAACCTGTCAAACCGGATTAAGAACCACAGACAACCCGGTTTGGTTTTGGTTTTGGTTTTGGTTTTTCGAACCAGAACCAACACTTCCAAGCTATAACAGAAACTAGGGTTCCAAACTACTGGTTTGGTAAAAAAAATTATTTTGTTTCAAAATTTCAATTTTTTTTATTTTTTTTCGGTTTTGGACAGATTAGGACTCGAAACATTTAGGTTCTAGTTCTTGGTTTCAGGAAATGTCACGCGGTTCAGAATTGTTACTCGGAACCGGGCATGTTAGTCGAGAGCAACTTCCCTGCTGAAACCTTCTTATTGATGCTTTTGGATTCTTCAATGTCAAACGACGATCCCTAAAAATGGTGACCTCACGTCTGAGCTTTCTCCAATACGTCAAACTCTAACAAAGAGGTGGTGTAACACCAAAAGAAAAAGTAAAATGGAAGGGATATCTGGACATCTGAGCTGTGAGAGAGAGAGAGCATAATGTATTGAATTGACAGTAAACATAATCTTGTTTTTGAAATAAATCATAAGATATTTGATATTGAAAACTACAAGTACATTCATCCGCCCCCGTTGTGTGTGCATGCATCCGCCCCACTTAGTGTGAGAAATGAATTGGTGTGGATTATTGCCATCTTTGGCAGAGCCAGCCACCGTTGTGTGTCGGAAAACGCGGCCTACCGACTTAAGATTCGGCGCCACCGAGGGAGATGGGATCCTTGTTGACTTGTACCAAAATACGTCCATCTGTTTTATTTCCTTCTTTTCTAGGAATTACAGAGGGAGGGTCGTTTGCTGAGCAAAGAGCGTGGTCTGCATGCATTAATTACACGTAGAAAAGACCTTTTCCGTGTTTTCCTCCTCCAAGGTCACCAAATCCAACCACTCGCATACAGTAATGCACTATCCAACTACTATGTCTCCCAGTGATGTAATTGGACACTCTCTCTCTCTCTACAAATTTAGTTCCTTCTCTCTCTACATTTCAAGAGCACATAGACCTGCCAACTTTTGACCCGATCACGACACGAGCCGGGAAATCCGAGTTCGAATCAGATTTCAGTGCGTCAAGTATGGATCCAGGTCAGGGAAAAAAGACCATACAAAAGTCGGGTCGGGTCTGGGTCAACCCAGACCTTTCCTGAAACTAACTCAACTTGTACACACACATATTATATATATATATATAAAGAATGATAGGGTCCACCCGAATGAACATAATCTCCTCATCCACGCCTGTAGATTGCCCTTGGTGGACGGTACAGTCCTTGTCACATATTGGGGCCTTCCATGTGATAAGGATGGTGTCATCTTCTTTCTCTCTCTTTATATATATATATATACATATCGTAATGTATATAATAAGTATACTTTGTACACATTTGGGTCGACTCAAGACACATGTCAGATTCAGGTCCAAAGAATATGACCCAAAATAATCAAATCAGATCCAGATTGACCCACTGTTGTGACCCAAAACCAAAGTAACCCGAGCCAAACCCAATAGCCCAATTTACCAGGTCTAACAGCACAAGACTACTCTCTCTCACACACACACACATACAAGCATGCACGCATGCACACAATTTCGACATGCAACACTAGTTGGTTCTCTCTTTAAATTTCATCGACGTCAGTCTCTCTCTCTCTCTCTCTCTCTCTCTCTCTCTCTTTCATGCACGCACGCACGCAACACACACTCAATTGCAAAAGAGTACTGAAGTACGTAACTTGGGGGGAAATGTCCTTTCATGCCTCTGACTTCATGAGTAGAATATACGTATTAATTTATCTTAAATTCTTTCCCTGAATACCGACTGCATAATCAGGTCAGGACTAGGTTCAGTTGGCTCCCTTCAATTGACCCAACTAAACTATGACATCACAAACTGGTCTATTTAACTCTTACGCTACTTACTTGGACCATAATTCCTAACAATTCCTTGTGTCCAATCATGGCATCGATATGGTCACATCCATATTCCAACAGATCGGATTCGGATCGTGGGATCGCCGGAATACTTCCTACGAACAGATACTTCATATCAATATCAATCGGACCCGAGACTCGGACGACCCATGAATTGTTCAAGTTAGTGATGGTCTATGAATGATTATGTAGATCATACACAAGGAGCAAAAGTCGTGACCAAATACTGTTTATGATCGATATTCATCATCTTTATACATGTAAAGGGATGAAATAGTGTGAGCAATATGTCAAGAGTACTGTGGCTTCATCAACTAACTTCAATGGTTCTCAATTGTGACCAACAAAAATTGAATAGTTCAGTTCAAAAGTTGCCACAATCATGAATAATATCGAATCTTTTAAATGTTAAAAAACAATTAAACTGCACAGCGAGCAATACCTCACCTGGCTAGGGGCTCAACTCACAAGTTGAAGGTCATGAGTTCGATACTTGGGGAGTCATGGGTACAGTCGCGAGTTGATGAACCATCATCCCGTTATAGACTTTTAAGAGTGTAGTTGGTCTTACGTATTCAAAGGCTGTATGGGAACATCTCTACCTAAAAAGGAAGACTTGGTTGAGACTAGCCAGACTCGGTCGAGTTTCAATCAAGTCTGTTTGGACCCTTTTTCTGAATTTGGGTTATTTTTTTTTATTGTGGGTATACTTAAATAAAATAAAATAAGTACATCAAGCCTGGATATATATATTAAGACATAGAGTCCAATTCCTACCACATTTTGCATGTAAAAAGTTACCAACTTTATTTCATACACATACTGTTACCACATTTTGCATGTAAATAGTTACCAACTTTATTTCATACACATACTGTTTGTAGTCTGCAAAGCATGATGATCATTCATGGGCCAACAGTAGCATTTCCTATTGTCATGCTGCTAAACATGAAGTGGTGAAGGTTCTGCTGGTAAGTTTTTTATGAGGGATCTTGTGGTTAAGAATCCAGTTGCGATCGAACCGACCGCCAATTCAATATGGAGAACAGCATGTTTCGAAGATCCATTTGGATGCATCAATTTGTTTTGATCGATGTACCGAGTGGACTCTGATCTAACCAGTGGTGGATCTAGAAAACTTGTTGGCATCAATCAAACAAGCACCAAAATGGGCACACTCATGGTCAAGTTTTACCTCATTTTTTTGCAGTTCAGTGAGCAGGTGCTTTTGTTGAAGGTGCTTGTTTTGGTGCCCGTGACAATGTCTTTCCTACCTGTTCCAAAATAAAATTCTTTAGGTCTTTCATGATAAGTGATTTCCCTTTGATCCCATTACTCTAGTTTGAAAAGAAGGCCAGGTGCCTCACTCCATAGAAATAGTGGCGTCAAGTTTCTGAACCATTGCTTGATTCTTACCAGGCATGAAGATAATCTATTACCACATGGATCATCTGTTATTATTATTATTATTTGGTACAATGATAGGGTTGGAAATTGGGTGGGTAGGGGATGGGTATACATATACCCGGCTCCGACCTAAACCTTAATAAGGTGAATACGGGTTCATATTCTCTTTTTCGGCCAACAGGTAATGGGAAGAGACAGTTAATCGAGCTCAAATCTATTTATACTTAAATCTACTCAAACATCTCAATACGATCAATAATAAAGATTTAAATTTAAAAAGTTATTTATACCATTATACTTTTGGTACTTGGCATTTAATACACAATGGTATAATTTACTTTTTTAATTTAAATGTTTACTGCTGATTTCGATGATCGTACAATGAAAATGTTTGAGTAGATTTAAGCATGAATAAGATTGAGCATATACCACTATCTCTATATAAATGTTTATATATATATATATATATATATAGGTTATATATATATATATATAGGTTGGTTATAAGGTCGGATATGAATTAGGGCACCTTTTTCCCATACCCAAGCCCAAACTTGACTCGGTCAGGTATTCCCTACCCCATTCAGGTTGGGTTCAATATTGCCATCCCTACACCATTGGGCTGCCAAAGCCTACATGACTGGGGTATTGAACTCATCACCTGCAACTTGTGAGTCGAACCCGAGCCAGCTGGGGTTTTGCTTTATGTGCATGCATTATTTTTATTTTTATTTTATTTTATTTCCTTTTAGTGGGGACAAAGACCTACTCAATGCAAATAGTCAACCATACAAGTGAGCAATCTACTTGTTAGTCACTCCACTCTTAATATTTCCCATAATAATAATAATAATAAATTGAAGAACTCATTGGGTCTTAACTAATATACGTGCCTTGTGACGATATAACAACGTCGAGCTTTGAAAAACAGGTCCAAGTTCAGATGACGATGATGTGATGCATTAAAAATGTGGGAGTTAAATAGCAACAACCCTAGCTATCACTAAAGTCTACAATGTGGACCAAAGATTTGATTGTGATTCTATGCTTTCAAAAGATAAGTGTTTGTTTTCGACCACTGCCCAATATTATCTATAAGTTTATGCGGTTATTTTCAAAAGGTGAACCTAAACATTTGGCATCAAATGAACACATACAAAAGATATGCATATTAGTAAAAGGTGCATCTACAGAAATGGTAGAATTGTATAAAGACAGTTAACTTTTTGCAAAAATGCAAAAACTACACCAAATAAAAAAATCATTAATCAAGATCCACGGGCTCAACTATAGTGCTAAGAAATGCACACTGTAAGTTCATTTCTCTCTACATAGAGTGAGAGACCTGGCTAGGGGGCCTGCTCACAAGTTGAAGGTCATAAGTTCAAGGCCCACGGGTGCACCTATAGGTGCTATGAAGTGCGCACCAAGTTCATTTCTCTCTACAAAAGGTAGACCTAGCTAGGGGGTCGACTCACAAGTTGAAGGTCATGAGTTTAATACATGGGGCTTTGTCCTCCCCATTATAACGAAAATAACTCTAGATGAATTTTGAAAACTTTTTTTCATTAAGATAAATTTTCAGACTTTCGCCAAAAAAACTTAATCAACCATCCCTCACATGGAAGTGTGTTTAAGAAACTGTAGAAGTACAGAATAGGCACATTTTAACATACGCCAAAGTTAGGTGTCTGCTTGGAATTTTTATGATTCAACAGTACCTCTTTGAAATACTTTTTCTATGTCATTTGAAACTTCACAAATTCTTAGGTGCCAATATATAATAGGGTGATTTACAAAAACATGCTGGAATATATTTAATAATAGAAATCAATCTGAATATCATATGTCAAATGCATACTTGGCCTTTTGTGATTCAATTCAAAAGCATGATTATTAGCCTAATCTTGATGAGAGTTCAATTTGGAGACTCTGTGGCGTTCGCGTTCGGTTTGGTTCATGGAATTTTCAGGTCGTGTTTATGTGTTGGCGTGTCATGACAAACATTGAGCAATTTCTTGTTGCAGGTTGTGTTGTATCATATCAAGAATAGTGCAACATGAACACGATTCAATTTGCTTTCATGCACAAGGTGGACCCGAACAGGAATTTCTGGGTTCTTTTCATGACAGGTTTGAATGGCTCAACAGAAAATAAGGTATACATTTCGAACATGATACCTTTCAAATATATTTGGTTATGCTTTTGATTCCCAATTCAATATTGTCATAAAGAAGTACACCAAATGCGATGTGGCCCTCTATCGTCTGATTTTTTTTTATTACACCAACCTACCGTTGATGTAGTCCCATTTGATGGTTTACCTTACCCCTATATATAATGTGCATACTTCATTAGATGCAAAGTACAAAACTACAACATTATTTTTAACTCAAATCTTTATTACTTATCATGTTAATAAATGGTAAAAATGTTTGAGTAGATGTAAGCATGAATGTGGTTTGAGCATTTATCAATATACAAAGAGAGAGAGGAACCATGGTTTTCTCGGGGAGTATGACCACTAAATTGCTCTTGATGAATGATTAATTCCTTCGACGTGAGAGCCCCACTATACGAGAGAAATGGTGCCTCGTCCACTATCCAAATTGCCTATCAAAGGCAATCCAACAGCTAGGAGTGTACCCTTAAAGTATGTCGGATAGATGGTTGAGATTTGTTTAGATGAGTGTGAAAGTATATACCAAGTTCTCTCTCGGTGAGTAAGAGAACCGGGTATATGTTCTTAAACTTATGTACCCGGTATATGTTCTCAAACTTATGTGCTAACATATTCAATAAATCTCAGCCATCTCTCTTAAGAAATAAATTATTTAGATTTGTATTCAAAATGTGTTATGCATGTGTACTTGATTAACGTACACTTTTTACTTTTGAATTCTAATCTCAACCGTCCATCTCCCAAAGTAAATGTTTGAGATTTGTTTAAATATTAGATGTTAGCATATTCTATATAGAAAGAGAGAGAGAGAGAGAGAGAGAGAGAGAGAGAGAGAGAGAGAGAGAGAGAGAGAGAGAGAGAGTGGCTTCAACTGTTGTTATAAAGATTGAGAGAATGAACACGCTATGTCGACAGCGGCTATAGCTATTTTTCAGTCGTTGAGTTAAGAAATTCAAAATGTTCAAATTTCAAACACCGTCGGCGTGATTCAATGTGTACGTTTTTTCAACATATGACAAAGTTTTCAACCTAAGAAAAGGAGTCGATAGATTTGATTAGCAAGCGGGCATTCATACAGCATAGTCCAGGCTAACCTATGACTGTTCCATGCCTTCTTCAACCACTGTTTCTTCTTTGAAAACCCACCCAAACAGTTCAGCCATTTGAAAACAACATAACTTCTCATGATCTTATGATCAGCATGCACCACGTCTTTCAACTCTAACATTCATTTAGATACTGCATGCACACACGGTTGCGTGCACTCACACACACAAACACTGATGGTTCTGTGTCCTGCACTAGAGTTTAGAGAGAGAATGGCTGTAACTATCACATGTTGGTTTGGTTCAGGTTGGTTTTAGTCGGACTTGACTCACAATTAGTTCTAAAATTCATAAGACTTTAACATTAAATGATGGGATAGTAGCCACACTTAGGTCATAGCATATCTAAACAAATTTTAATAATTCATATTGCATTGATGAATGATTTAAATTTAAATTATAAAGAAAGAGGTGTGCACATGAATAAAAGTATTATAAATTATATATTTTGCTTTTTGATCAACCATTTATCATCTAGATAGATGTTTGAAATATAGTTGAATTTGGTGGCACCTAAGTGTGCTAATCTAAACACATAATTTATAAATAAAAGTAACCCATTTCCGGAATGGATCGAAATATCATACCAATCCTAACGTACACGGTCAGCTAGATGGGACTTCATTGAAATTGAATTTATTACTTCTTTTTAGTTCGGGTCTACACCCAAATCCTTCATTATTTGTTGTTGTTATCACATACACAAAAGAGATTAATCACCCAATTTTTAAATGGATCCAAATGGTATAACGTTCTACTCAACCCAGACCCATGTGTGGTGTGCCTGCTGTGTGTGGAACTCAATGCTTCATATCTTGGGTACTGTTAGAACCATAAATAGAACAACGCATTCAGAGAGAGAGAGAGATCAACAGTTAATAAATTAAATCAACACCCATGAACAAGTCTTTGCATTGCATTGAATTCTTTAGCCAAATTAAGGTCCAGCGCAATAGAGAACATTCTTCTCTGTAAAGATTCAAATAACTAATAGGAAAAGGCCAACAAGAAGGTGCTGTGTAAGGACAACTGACGTAATGCCAAGTACCAAAATTTCAATAAATTGGTGACTGGAGGATGGTTCAGCCATAGACAGAATTAGCAACTGCACCAAAATATTGAGCTACCATGACTGCCACCTCTCTCCAAGACCGCTCTTTCTCCTGCACCTTCTGCCACCGGAAATTCACCTCGGCGCAGGCGCTCGGTGGCCACATGAACCTCCACCGGCGAGAGCGAGCCCGTCTCCGAACCCACTTTCCGGCGAGCTTCTTCTCCGACCCACTGTCGAGCCACCGATTCTGGGCCTTCGAGCAGAGCCCCGTCTATAACAAGCTAGTCTTTGATCCTTCCACCATGACCTTTGTAACGCACCAGGATGTGAGCTCCAAAGATTATGATGCAGATAATCCTATATTGAAGAGGTATGCCAAGTTCAGGAGGCAATTAATCCAGCCGTCTGATAATTCGATTGTGGGTGGCCTTGATCTCGAACTCCGGCTCGGCCAGTCCATGACGTGAACCACTTAGTAAGAGCTTGGGATGATAGGATGTTTATATTTAACTAAGATATAATTAATTGATCGTAATTTGCTTTATTTGCTTTTTCTCTGGATTCTCAAGCTCTTCTGTATTTAATTCGAATCATTCATACTTTCCTGTCTACTGTTGTGCATATACATAACTACTGTTCGTCAATCTAAAGCAGAAACTTTGTTGGTTGAAATAAGCTTTCACTTTTCGCGGCTGTTATAGAGATCTCAGACGATAAATGGAACCTTCAAAGTCGGCGGGAAACTCCACAGCCGACGAGGAAAACATGTTTCCGGCTACTGAATTATCGATTTCACCGACCTTGGAAAAGATAAAGATCTTACCCTACTTTCCTGTAATCTTTTTAGTGTCAAAATTTGTTTTAGACATATAAAATGAGAAGGAAAACAAGCTTCGATCAAGGAAATTATCTAGATACGAGTGATATTCATGTCATACGGCCACCAACATATCTTTAACTAAGATGAAAGACGTGCTTTGATGCCACATAATGATCTCTTATATCACTTCATCGATGGCCAGAAGATTGTTCTCACATGCTTATTTACTGGTGGGCAAATTAAAGGTGAAAGATCAGTAAGTGGTTGAGAATTTCTTTTGATTTCTTAAAGTGTGTATTCAAATAAATCAAAAAATCTCTTTGCTTGCACCGAACATATAACTAGAGAGCGATAGTTTTTCCTTTTATGAACTGCAGTTGATGGAGATACCTAGTCTTTTGAGTTGAATAGACAGGCTTTGCTGAAATTAATGGGTTTTTGCCTTCTCTTCCATTGAACCTGTTTTACAGAATTACGGTGACGAAGAATCTATGTAGCGGAGAGCACTTAATGTGAGAAAAGAGTTCATTTTGGGTTTGATGTACTTGAATAAAGTACTGCATGATTTGTGGATTCTAATTTTCTGTGAATTTGTCGACGAATTGTTTCAGATTATGATTTTCCTGGATTGATCTGATAGGCCTGATCCCTTATGCAAGTTTCGAGCTCGTTTCAAGAAAAGTTTTTAGCTTGCAGCATACGTACCCTTTCATGATTTAGCACCAAAACCCATGTCGTTCATGTGGTCTACGAGCACAGTAGCTCAGTTCGTTTACCTGCGCTGCTTTCATGATCGGATCAGGTGATCTGTGAGATACATGATCTAGCACAGAAACCCATTTTTATTCATGTGATCTACGATTACGAATAGAGCAGCTCGGTTCGTTTACCTGCCCTACTTTCGAGGTTAGATCAGGTGATCTGGTACATACGTGATCTAGCACCAAAACCCATGTGATTCATGTAATCTCTTCTCTACCAACCTCTCTTCGTGATCACATCCATCACCATTTCGATACCGACAATAATGTGACGTGCATTACGATTTTTGCAGATGAGATCTCCTAGATTATATACAATGATCTTCGAGATAACACACTTTACCAGTGAATTTATACTCTCTAAATTCGAAGTCCAGCCTGCCAAGATTGGAGACTAAGTTTAACCAGAGGTATTATGGTTTCTACAAATGTATTGCACCGTCTGGGACTGCTGCGTTGGTGGTGGAATTGGCGAGGCAATTACATAGCCTGCACCGTCTAAGGGGCGGTTTCCGGCGAAATGCTGTGCCGATTGTATTCCGAAGACATCGATTCTGCTCTCTGCGTGTTAATTGCTGTATTTTGTATCAAAATTAACCAACAATTGTATTAGAAAGACAAGGGCTTCAAGTAAAAGTTTTAATATAATGATCTTGAAGTATGTAGTTCTACAGGTACACATGCTCAGATGGTCAACAAAACTACGTCCCACAATTAGATGTTGAGTATTTAAAAGAGATATCGAGGTAATTGTTAAAAGGTATCGTGATGAAATAAAAACCCTTTAACAAATTTAGTTAAGTTGAAGATTGTGAAGTCTGGAAACTCTTTTAGAATGGGGCGAATAGCCCCTAGAATGGTTCCGAGCGTTGCGAACTATGTATTATAGCCCACGGATTTCAAGTATCATCCCACCTCGGCTCAATGTAGATCCGCCACTGTGTTTCAAGTGTCATCCCCAGAGTAGCACCGGATACGGAGATTTGTTTAACCTGTACATACTCTTTGACATGAATATACCTGGTAGGGATCTGCTTAACACCTCTTGCCTTAAAAAAAATGACAAAATATGATATTACTCAGTGAGTTCGCTAATATAACAAAAGCCATAGATCCATACAGTGATCCCTACTTGGTACGGGTTAATGCTTGGTTTTAATTTTTATTTTGGTATTAAACTAACCAAGGATGTGCCTCGTGGGCTCTGTCATGTAGGAACCACCAAAACGGCTGAAGCAGACAACATTAGATAGAGGATGAAGCATATGAACCCTACTTACTCCATATAGAATTTAACTAGGTTGTCACCTCCTCAATTCGAGAGACACATAAGTTCACTGGAATGAAACAGGGTGTAGGGCTAGAGAATTCTAACTCTTGTTTCAAGTGAGAGGAATGGATAAAGATTTAGGTAGTGAAATGAGTTTTCAAGAATCCGATTGTGCGAATATGTTGTTAATGGGATCACGTAGAAAACAGAACACTTGATGTGCTCGAGGAGATGTCGGGAGAAACTAAGTTCCTGCTACTCCTAGGAATACTAAAGAAAACAAAGGAACAAGACTATGATTGTATTGATATATCTCCCTTCATTATAATTGTTATTTATAAATTTTCACCAAAACAATAGGGAACGTGTCAACCTTTGTTGGGTACGATTTCGTATAACTCTCCACTTTTATGTTAATATCATCTTTTCACAATCATATCGGTTGAAACATATTAACTGACTCGATGATCCATCCGTACTTTCAAATTGGTAAGCATGGTAGACTCAATTTTCTTGTTTTGGACTCCTCGAGATCCATGTCAAGTGTTCCTATCTTTTCGAAACTCCTAATCTTCTGGCACATACTATTCGGCATCAACAAAATAATTATGATTTTCAAGTGTTCCCATTTTGAGGAATTGAACCTATTTATTTCTAACTGTAAAATGCTTTTCAGGTCCCTGCGGCAACAAATTGATTGCAGTTAAAACTAGCTGTAAAAACAATACATTGACTAGTTCTTTGCTTTTCTGCTATGGTATGAATCTATCTCTTTGATTATTTCATGAATGGTGGTGGACTGCAGTGAGAATAATCAAAGAGATCAACAATGGAAAGCTCGATTAGCCCTTTGTGCTTTCATGTTATGGCATCGGTGGTGTGCAAGGAAGGGCTTTCTCTTTAAAGGAATTTGAAGAAAGCCGGATGACACAGCTGTCTCGCCCATGTACTGCTGTGTGGTTTTTCATTTGGCTTCAGCACTTAATTCTGTTTTAAAAAAGAAACAATGGTGACAGTGATGAAGCGTGTAATCACGAAGATGGCATTTTCTGCTGTCATTGCTGACATCCTATGTTGCATGGAAACGGAGACAGCAAATCTTTAGGAAAGAGTACCTTCAAATGGCTGAATGTGCATAAGAAGAATATCTTTTGTGACAGTAACTAAGTCTCCGAGAAGGGGAAGGAATATTTTGTTGCAGGCTGTATGTTGTACGTGGAAGGCAAGTGTAATCATTTTGTTAGAAATTAAGATTGTGAAAAGTTTTAAATACTTAGAGTCAATTTGTTAAAGTCATAAAAAAATTGATAAAAATATTATACAGAATATAGAATTAACCTAGATTTGTTAAAACCGAAAAGTACATAGAAGATATTATTAAATTAAAAGATAAATATAATAGAGTAACAATTAAACTCACTATATTTTATGATTCTTAGTGTTAAATAGCTAATTGTTGAAAATTAATTAGCTTATATTGAGTTAACTGCTAGTATGTAGTTTCTATGAAAAATAAAGAATTAATGCAGTTGACTCCATTATTGTTGTGTATGTTTTAGTGCAAATGCCATTGGTGGTTGTTGAGTCGCGTCCAAAATTGCTTTATGTTACATGTAAGTCTAAACTCCTCTGTTGTGGATTCAAAAAGTTAGTAGCAAATTCTTTATGCTAATTCAGGTCGGATGCGTGGATATGTGTACCCGGCTAAACAGTCAATTACCTAAAATTCGTGAATAGTTTTTTTCCTTCTCAAGGGAACTAAACCGAATCAAAGTTCTTGTGATACCAAGATGGATCAAAATAACGACTGGAATCTTGTAATGGTCTAAGAATCCTTGCAAAAGACCCTTTCTTGTACAACAAAAGAATAAAAGTAGCTAGGGTTGGCAAATTTGGACGCACCCAACAACCTGACCCCAAAAGTCCCGTTCTGGGTCGGGGTCATGCATAACCCACGTCATGTCAAGAGCTCGAACATAACCCAAAATTTACCCAATTTGGTGCACATAAACATGCACATACACCCACGTCATATATATATATATATATATATATATATATGGCGAGAGAGAGAAAAGAGAATGGGATCCTGCCCACTTCTAACATGCCCATTTATTTTTTGGTGGTAGGGATGTAATTTAAAAAATGTAACACTTTAAAAAATATATAAAAGATATTATTATTATAGTTATGCTCTTAAAAGGAATGATCGGATATGAGTGACCAATGTTTGGACAAGATCCAATCATTAATCATTATATATTAAGAGAGACTAGATGTTGTCCACATTTAACATATACTAACACTCACTATTGCTTTTTGGGATAATAAAGTTTTAATTTACATTCTTTAAATATTCTTTTAACTTTTAAATGACACTTATATATCTAGAAAGTAACGAGAGACAATGAGTATGTGTTGCCAACTGTAGGTAGCATTTGAGTTCTCTCTCTCTCTCTCTCTCTCTCTCTCTCTCTCTCTCTCTCTCTTTATATATATATATATATATATATATATATATATATATATATAAAAATATATGTATAAAAGTTCAGCTTTCTTACTTCTTTTTTTCCTTTAAGTTATTTATGTTTAATTATTATATATATATATTGGTTGTGTCAGGTAAGGTTTGGGTTGATCCAATCCAATCAAGCTGGCTTAGGGTTGTGCAATATGACCCAAGAAAAATCTGTACATGATGGTTCTCACCATTTTTCCTTTCATATTCTAGTGTGATCAGGTTAGCGAAGATCCACTCTCGAGTTCCGGTAAACATGTTCAGTTCCATCGAACCTGGGACTGGAATCGTCCCTGTACCAGAACTCTTGTCTCAGTTTGGATTTCAGTTCCAAAATGGGTTATCCATTTTTTCTGTTTTAATTAAAGTGATATAGAGTATAAAACAAGATTTTTTTTTGAAGTACAAAATGGAACCAGAACCAAAACTCTTAGTGCAATGGGGATGCTAAAGCTATATGCACTCCAGGAGTATCATAGAAATCATATTTGAGCTATTGCTCAATGTGCATAGCTAATTAAATTGTTGCTCGTATGTCATGGTAAGGAAGAATCACTACAATCTTGCTTTTTTTTATTTAACTGCTAATATAGCACAAAATTAAGAACGATGATCTCTAAGGATCTCTATAAATGATATGAAATGTAAGGTATATCACAAATTTGTATCTTTTTTAGAGTGATGAAAAATTGATGGAGATGTTACACAATATGTTGGTTAAAATGAAGAAGGGCATTAAGTATTCAATGTGACAAGAAAATAACATTAAAGTTGGAAAGACTTGTTATGTTTTATGGTTATGAGTGTTGAGAAATTGATCATCAACATATACAAAAGATGTTTGTGATAGAAATGAAAATGTTGAGATGGATGAGCAGGCACACAAGGAAGGACCGTGTACGTAATGAGGTTATTAGAAACAAATTAGAAGTGGTACCGATGAAAGATAAAAATGAGAAAAATTGTTTAAGATGATTTGAACATTTAGAAAGACGACCAAAAGAAGATCTTATAAGAAGATATAAAAATTATATTGCAGAAATGTTAAAAGAGAAAGAAGAAGACCATAAAATTTTAGAAGAAAACAATAAAGAATAATCTAGTTCATATTGAATTAACTATAAGCAAGACACATGATACAACTATATAAAAACAAAGAATCCATGTAACCTACTCATCTAGTATGGGAAAAGGCTTAATTGTTGTTGTATGACACTTGTTGGTCTATGAATTCCATCTTGGAGACTTTGGAAGGGAAAATGAGTCACCGCCCTAAGTAGTATCGCCTGATTCTTATTTTCCTACAAAGGTCGGAGTCCATAATCCAACTTTTTTTTTTTTGTTTCAAGAGGAGGTTGAAGCCTAACACCCACACCCACACCCACACAAGCACCTCCTCGGAGTCGAACTCCCCACCAGCAGCGATGGTGCTAGAGCATCTAATCCAACCTTTCTTTAGTGAATATTCAAAAGTTTGAGGGGTTTACATAGCCAGGCTTCTACTTGGTAACAAACTTGGTCCATTTGGTTGGGGTTGGGTCATGGATTCAGGATCAAAAAGTAGGTTAACAAGGATCCGACTCGCTTTTTCTTCCAGCCATTTTATTTAAACCTAGAGCTTTTTAGTAATCAAGTTGTACCTTACATTCAAATAAATTAATTCGGTTATAATATAAGAGCTTCAAATGAAAAATGGCGAACTGAAAAAGGGTTCATTTGTGAAAAAAAGGGGAAACAATCCTTTTTCCTGGGGCGGTCTGTTGAGACATAAGTGTCCGTCTTACCAAACGTTGGAGACAAATATAGCTCTCCAACCATGGTGATAAAGGAACCGTGGGTAAACGAAGTATCATCGCGGGAGTTCCATAAAGGCTGACGAGCGAGATTGCGCGCGCGCGCGCGAGAGAGGAAGAGAGAGAGAGGATGTTGGCGTCAACCGAGTCACTCGTTAGGTCGTTTACCTATTTTCCCAACTGCTCGATTGGCGTAAATGGCAATTTTTCTTTTCGACACTTGCCTTTCTTATTGTCTGAGAAAACAACTCTCCGACACGGTCGTCTCAACCGAAGTTTGCGGAAGACACGCTCTTCATCTCCTGTCTTCCTCGCCACCATGTCATCTTCTCCTCAAGAAGTAATCCCCTCTATCTCTCTCTCCAAAAAGATTGGATTTCGTTTTGTTCTCTTTGTTTTCGTTCACTGAATTGATACAATAGAGCATTGATTTGTTGAAAATGTTTTGGAACGGAATCATCTTTTTTGATCAAAATAGTAAAAAGTATAGGAACTACAGTATCTCTTTCCTTCTTCCTGATCAAATTGATAAGAATGATTTCGTTTTATTCCTTTCTTTTCACTCTCGCAATTGATATACATAGAATGCTGATATAGTGAAAATTGTTTGTGATTTACTCATCTTTGCTTGTCAAATAGAGACTGTAGATCATGTTATAGTAACGAGTGAACGTTCTTAAGGGAAACCGGAGGATGGTTTGCCTTTTTCTTTCCCTCCAACGTTCCTAGTTCGGGATAATAGTCATCTCGATATATGGAGATCCTGGGCAGGGACTTTCTTGTTGATTTTCATAATTAATAATGGCTTTTCTAACTTCAATTGATGAACTCCCTGTTTATCAACCACTAGAGAGCTTACCACAATCTAGTCGTGAAAGTTGTCTGCAATAGATGCATCTCAGTCAGACCATGAAATTGAATTGAGATTAAATGCATTTCCGTGGCCTCAACTAGTAGCATTAATTTAAACTTGTTCTCTATAACCATTTGGAACAGCTTTCCTCCTTGATACAGTTAAGTGGACTAATCTTTCATTTCTGTATCTGTATACGATGGATACAGCATACGAGTTTCCTACTATTAGACTTAACCCACAGGACAGAGTTACTTTTTCGTAGCTTGCTAGTTGTAAAGTCAGGAAAGTTCTAGTTGTGGACTCATCACTTATATCAAGTCTGACAGCCAAAGGAGTTCTCTTGAGTCTGTGACTTTCCTATACCTAAATACATATAGATGGTTTTCTCATGGGTGAGGAGTCTTTGATACTGGGTTCTTGCTTACTTTGATTATATGAACTGTAGGGTGTTGGCAGTTGACTGGAAGTTTCTTGCTCTAGATCTTGAAAATTTCTTGGGCCATTAACATATCCATTTTATTTGTCACCTTCTTTTTTGTGTCCAAATGTCTATGTTGAACATTGGATTTCTCTCATCATTATCATTATTACTATTATGTTTTTGAGAAATAAGTGACTTCAATTACCGCATATTGGAATGATACTTTGACCAAGTTGATAATAGGACTTATTTTTATGAACAAAAATATGCAACTCTCTGCCCTGTCTTGCAACATTCAAGTTTGTGAATGGGGCCTTATTATTAATAAGGTTGTATGCATGCACATATATATAATGCCCCAGAGGATCCATCTTTATTATTGACCTACCTAAAATGGAAGAGTTGGTGGAAATAAGCACATCTGCAGAATAAGTGTACTTATGTGTGTTTTTGTGTATCTGAGTGCATATGCATCTGTATGCGCCTGTATCCACCCCCATATTCATGCTTCCACAAATTATGAAGAGACTTTTCATTGATAAGGTCATCGTTTTTTAAACCCTTCATGGTTTTAAATAGTGGAAGGCAATGTAGTGATATTTCCAATATATCTTAGGAGAGAAGGATCATGGTGAACTTCATGTGCATTGTGGAATACAACTTAGTTAACATTTTTTGGTTATTAGTCTTTTGTCTGTACATTTTTTTAACTTAATCCACTTAATATTTAGAGTAATACACTGAAATAACGCAGTTTTTCTTATACTAACAATTGTTTGTTTTTCACTTCTTTCAGGTTATTCCTGGAAATGAGAAGAGCGAGGATAATTTCTACAGTCTTGTCCAATCCCATCAGGTATGCTTTTAGTCTTTTAGTCAACTCTTAAGATATCCATATCAATATCTAGAGGAGTCAACTAAATTATGGTTTTAGATGGCTTTAAACCATTGCTTAAGTCAGTTTCCCTATAGCCCCATTCCACATTGATATAGTATTTATTTTAAGCATATTAGAGAGTTCAATATTTCTCTACCCATATTCTTCTTATAAAGTAGAATGCACAACTTCTCTCACAGGAAAAGGCTGCACGTTTATCACCAATTGAAGAAGTTCGTATGGTGTCGGAGAGCAGCATAAAGGGTGTTCTTTCTACTTTTTCTCAGGTTTCCTGTTTATCTTAATGTAGAGTTTTTTTACTAATGTTGTTTATCCATTTGGCTTTATGATTTACGTTTCAAGATGCATTTGTTTTCCAAATCAGTCAGTTCAGCTTCAATTTTCATTAGGATGAAGTGGCTCAACATCCCGCTTGGATTTTGTTATCCGAAAGAGATGGAGGTGGAGATTAACTCTTTTGTAAAAGCAGAGATGCACCTCTGTGCATTATAAGTAGGGTAAAACCTGCAGTGTTTTATGGTATCAAGTGTCATCCAGTTAACCATCGACATGTGCAGAAGATTTCAGTGGTAGAAACGAAGATGTTAAGATTGATGTGATGCCACAAAAGTGAAGGCCTAATCCATAATAGATATTACAGAAATAAAATGTGAGAGACATTCTTAAGCTGGTTTACACATTTAGAGAGGTGGTTACATGGAACTCTAGTAAGAAATTGTGAGAAATTAGATGATAAACACTTCAAGATAGGCAGTAGAAGGTCTCAAAATTGTTGGAAGTAAACAATAGAACATGATCTTGCATTTTTCGAGTTAAATGCTATTTCACTATATAGCTGAGAAGCTTGATTTGGATTTGATTTTGGTTTCGGTGGTTATGTGCTACGCATTCAGATAAAGTAGGCTGCACAAGGTAGTAATATGGACAGTGAACAGGTTTACTATTGGCTTCTTTGCTGCGCTACTCTTTACACACAAGTTGATTCTTGTCAATGATGGAATGGAAGGAACACACTATCCTTTCTTTATTCATCTCTGAAGCTGAATACCTTACTCAATGATCTTGTCAGTCCAACTCGATATGAAACCATTCATGTTCTGCCTTCTGTTGTGCTTTCTGGAAATCTCCATTTATCTGCTTGTCAGAACCACTAATGGAATTGTCTAAAGGTTGTATAACTTATTTGCTACTGATGTTTATTTCAGCACGTCTTCTTATTTTCCTTGTCCTTTGTGTTGTGGGTGCAGTCATGTTCTCGTTTTTCCATTCTTGATATGTCTTAAAGTCGTGTAAACTTTCTAAGTATTATTTTTGTTGCATTGTTTCAGAAACACAATGGGTATCCTTCCAGCTCCATGGTTGACTTTGCTTGTGATGGTGGCGGTTCTCCAATATTAGCAGTCAGTAGTTTAGCGTTCCATACCAAGGTATTGTTAACTGTATCTCATCGTCATTTCTTGACTCGTGTTCTTCTAGATACTTTGGTTCCAAAGGGCATGAACCCTTTTTGATAATTATTTCTTAGTTATGTCATGCAAACTAACATGTTTTTACTATTTTGGTTCCTGCAGGACCTATTATCAAACGCTAAATGCTGTCTGCTCATCACCAGGGATCCTGAAGATAGGAGTGACTTAGTAATCAATATCCATGGTGATGCTGTATTCGTAAGTTCATGTGCCTATTTCTTTTTCTAGTATCATGATTGCATTTAAGACTTCCTTCACAACCATGTGGAAATGTCATCAAGATATGGCTCATTTGTGAAACAGAATATGGAATTTCTTTTATCCTTGTGCTGTGCATTAGATCCAACAAAGCTCTTACAGTTTGAATTGGGTGGTATCCCTCCAGTATCTCCATGTCATGGATAGGCAAGATTGTGTATTTATGTCTTAGGGGCAAGGGTACGTGCAGGGAATAGAAGTACTTACTGACCTAGTAGGAAAGAGGGCAATGTGGATCAAGTCTAGTGCATTCCAAAAGTCAAGAAAATCGTGTTGGTCACCAAAACCCACAGGAGCACACCGATGCATTAAAGAATGTGAGAGCTTCCCACCCTTTTTTCTAAGGGAAATCAAAACTCTTTTTGCGCAGCGGATGGGTCTTCCCAGTTAGCAGTCGGCGGGTTCCCGTGAAACTAATTGCAATAATTTACTCTAGCAGCAAACTTGTCTTAGTTAGACAGCACTGCTATAAGGTTTATACTCCGATATTTTCCTTAGTTTTAACACATCCTAGTTCACTATATCCTTCATTATGAACTTAAAATAGTAAACACTCTGGCAGTAGATGGTACATGCTAATATAGAAAGAAGTTAGAATGAGGCAAGGAGTTAGAAGAAAAACGAGAGGCTCTAAATTTTTTTTTTGTATAACTAGTGAGTGACCCTAACAGCATTTATGTGTTATGGTCGAATTAGGCCTATCTACAAACATCTCCAAATCTGTTAAAATTTGCTCAAATGTCACAATTGATGTTGTAAACAGTCTACAGACATGACAAGTTTGTGTTTTTCTCAAGCTCAGTCCAGATGGTTATATTACAACAGATGAGAACTAGATTGTTGCCAAAAATTAGAGCCAATCTTGAGGAGTTGGATATTATGAGATGCTACGGATAGGCCACTAACCTTCAACCGTGTACTCATTTCTTTGAAAAACATAGATTGTAGGATGTGCACTGGGTAAATGTGAATAAAGATTTAAAGGATAGTGTAGTAGACATACAACCATATGGTGACCAAATCATGATGTTGAAATTAGTGTTAGGAGAAGAGGTTTTGAATATAGTTTGTGCTTACGTACCCCAAGTAGTCCTAGAAGATAGTATAAAGACAACTTTTGGGGAAGAGTTAGATAAGGTGATTCAAAAGATTCCACAAAGGGAGATTTGTTTAGGAGGAGACTTAAATGGGCATGTCAGTAAAGAGGCATTAGGATATCAAGGTATTCATGGAAACTTTGGTTTTGAGGATATAAACGAGGAAGGTAGGGAGATTTTAAATTTTGCTATGGCATTTGATCTCTTTATAGTCAATATAATCTTCAAAAAACGAGATGAACATTTAATTACTTATAAGAGTGGCTTATCACAAACACAAATTGATGTCTTTATTTGTAGAAAAAAAGATAGAGCGTGTTGTAAAGATTGCAAGGTAATTCCAGGAGAAAGTTTAACCACCCAACATCGACTTTTAGTTATGGATTTACAAATAAAAAAATAAACAAAGAAGAAAAGAGTGCATCGAGTTATTCAGACTAAATGGTGGAACCTCAAAAGCGAGAAAAAAGATATATTTAAATAGAAAGTTCTTCAAGGAGATACTTGGAATTATGTTGGTACACCTTGTGATATGTGGAACAATATGGCTATACATATTAGGAAAGTGGCAAAAGATGTGTTAGGTGAATCTAAGGGAGGTGTATCGGCACAAAAAGAAGCTTGATGGTGGAGTGAAGTAGTGCAAAATAAAATCAAGGCAAAGAGGGTATGTTACAAATTACATTATATTAAAAAAACTAATGAAACTTTAGAAGCTTATAAGAAAGCAAAAAAGGAAGCGAAAAAGGCTGTCAGTGAAGCAAAAGCTAAAATTTGGGAGGAATTATATAAAAAACTCAACTCAAAAGAGGGTAAAAGAGATATTTTTAGGATAGTTAGGGCTAGAGATAGAAAACTAAAGATCTTAATTATGTGAGATGCATCAAAGGCGAGGATGAAAAAATTCTAGTGGCAAATGATGATATAAGAAATAGATGGAAAAACTATTTTTATAAGCTTTTTAATGAAAATAAAGATGTTAGTATTAGCTTAGGAGAGTTAGCCAAATCAGAAAAGTATATAAACCACAATTTATACTGACGTATTCAAAAGAATGAAGTCAAAGAAGCTCTTAAACATATGAAGGGTGGTAAATCTGTAGGACTAGACAATATTCTTATAGAAGTTTGGAAAATACTAGGAGAAATAGGAATCACTTGGCTCATAAGACTATTTAATGAAATATGGAGAAACCAAAAGATGCCCGAGGAATGGAGAGCGAGTACACTTATACCCATATATAAGAACAAGGGAGACATTCAGAATTGTGCGAATTATCGAGGTATCAAGTTAATGAGTCATACTATGAAATTGTGGGAAAAAATTATCGAACAGAGGTTAAGATAAGTATCAAGGACAACAAAGAACCAATTTGGATTCATGCCAGGCAGATCTACTGCTGAAGCGATTCATCTTTTGAGACGTCTTATGGAACATTTTAGAGCAAAAGAGAAAGACCTTCACATGATATTTATTGATCTAGAAAAAGCTTACGATAGGACACCCAGAGAGGTCCTTTGGAGAACTTTGGAAAAATTAGGTATCCCATTAACATACATTAACCTTATAAGAGACATGTACGATAGTGCAAAAACATGTGTGAGGACTCATGAAGGAATGACGGACTTCTTTGAAGTTAATATTGGGTTACATCAAGGATCAACTTTAAGTCCATACTTATTTATAATGGTGATTGATGAGTTAACAAAACATATTCAAGATGAAGTGCCTTGGTGTATGTTATTTGCTGATGACATTGTGTTAGTGGAAGAGTCTAATGAAAAAGTTAATAGAAAATTGGAACTACGGAGAGAAGCAATAGAAAGCAAAGGCCTCCGACTTAGCAGAACAGAGACAAAATATATGGAATATAAGTTTGATCATTTGGTTACTTCAGAGGATATAGAAATTAAAATTGGCATACATTGCATCCCCCAAAAGGAAAGTTTTAAATACCTAGGGTTAATTTTTCATAGTGATGAAGAATTGATGGAGATGTTACGCATAGATTTAATGTTGGTTGGTTAAAATGAAGAGGAGCATCAGATATTCTTTGTGATAAGAAAATACCATTAAAGTTAAAAGGTAAATATTATACAACAACAATTAGACCTGTCATGTTTTATGGTTCTGAGTGTTGGGCAGTTAACCACCAACATCTACAAAAGATGTCTCTGACAGAAATGAAGATGTTGAGATGGATGAGTGGTCATATAAGAAAAGACCATATACATAATGAGGTTATTATAAACAAATTAGGAGTGACACCAATAGAGGATAAAATGAGAGAACATCGTTTAAGATGGTTTGGACATATAGAAAGAAGATCAGAAGAAGAACTTATAAGAAGGTATCAGAAACTAAATTTGGAAAGTATTAAAAGAGGTAGAGGATGACCACAAAAGTGTTGGAAAGAAACAATAAAGAATGATCTAGCTTATTGTGAGTTAACTGCTAACATGGCACATGATAGAGCTCTATGGAAACAAAGAATCCATGTAGTCGACCCCGTCTAGTATGGGAAAAGGCTTAGTTGTTGTTAGTTGTTGTTGTTGTTTGTATTTACCTAATAAATCTATATGGTATATACTCAATTTGGACCTTTGAAAGGAAAGTTTTCAAATTGAAGAAGCTTATTTTGTGTTGTATAGTCTTGTCTTGAAACAATGATGCAAGGTTTGCTGTAGCCAATCTGCTTTCCTTTTCCTCTCTAGAAGCGTAATGCAGGACTAGTTCAAAGAATGCCTTTTTGACGTTTGTCTTTCTGTTACTGCTGCAGTTTTACTACTGTGTTTATTTGACTTTTGTGCTATTTGTTCCTGCTGTAGTTTTTAATGTAATTTATATTTACTTTATTTGTTGAATTTATATGTAGATTTCTGATGATAGAAGAGATGAAATCCGTAGTTTATACCTGAAAAAGCATCCCGACTCCTTTTGGGTAATAGTCTTTTCTCTATATTTCATGATGTTTATTCAATTGTTTTAGTGTAGATAATATGTTTTGTTCTATTGAAGGTTGATTTTGGTGACTTCAAGTTTGTCACTATTGAACCAAAGGTTGTACGGTACGTGTCTGGGGTTGCTACATCGTTGTTAGGCTCTGGAGGTATGGTAACCAATTCTATCAAGAAAATTGTTAGATTAAATGTTTCCCAATGCTCACAATTCATAGATTCATCATGTAGCATATATTGATTAAATGCATGAAGTTTAATGTCAACGTCCGTGGCAATAAACTGCATAGGTTGCCCGTCATCAACAAACTTACAGTATTCATAGATATATACTGTTAAAACAATCATTTACTGATTATAGTAGTTATCAATCTTCCAGTGCACAAAGGTTTTGGATTTGATTTGGTTTTGAATTTCAAAAGTTTTGGAATTTTGTAAATTTGACATTTTGCAAACATTTTGTGGGTTTGGTTCCCAATGTCTCATTTTCATTTGTTTCTTTGAAAAAATTGTTTGAAACCATCCTTTCTTTGAAGGAAATCATTTGAATTTGCATAATTTGGCCAATTTGGCCTTGGGGGCAAATCAATCCTTTTTTTGGCTCTTTGTCAAAATTGGATTTTTTTGGAGAGGGGTGCAATGTATCCTTATTTTGAGGTTGCTACGAAATTTTGGCAAGGAAATGAGTTTGTTTAAGGTGTCTTTATTTGAAAACCCTTAAAAGACCCAAAACTGTATTTTTTCTTGAAAAGGCAAATTTTCTAAAAGATCAAATCTTTTGAGAAAATTTTGGGTGTTTACATCTCTCATAAGGTAAAAGCATAATTTTTAAAAGAAAAGTCACTATGTAAAATGGCATCTAGAAACTGAATGATGAACAATTGATTAAAGAAAATATCATGGTAAATACTTTCAGTTATGTAACATGTTGAGCATTCTGATGAGATACTGTGGTCCCTGTTTTTTTTTCTTTGTACCATGGTGAGAGTTTTGGATGTATTTTTGGTGCTCAATTGAACCCCAAACAGAGAGGGTTGAAATGTTTGAATGACAGATTTTCTGTTGTTATGTGCTTTGATGAATGTAGCTGTTGTGAAGTGGAGAGTATCTTGGGTATAACACAGGCTTCTAACAGTTTGACAGTATGTCCAATAATATGATCATTAACTCTCCACATCTTTCAGAATTTACAGGGGAGGAATATAAAGCTGCAAAAGTTGATCCAATATCTCAGTTTTCAAAGCCGATCATGGTAATGTAGTTAAGTTTTAAATATTGATGTATACTTTTGAGCATCTGTATGCATGGACATGTACTTGGGTTGCATGCATATGTATACTTCTATATATATTTTTTATTATTTGCCTTTTTTATGATTTTTGTGGAGAAACTTCTGATCATTTTAAACATTGCAGGAGTCCACTGGCTAGTTGAATTAGAGTTGGGGCTCTGACAACTGCTAGGTTTTCTAAGATGTGCATATATACATATATGTATATGTGATGTAAAATACATTTGCAGGTATATATATGTATGTATGGATAGATAGATAGGTAGATATAAACTTCAGTTAATGAAGGAAAACATGACATCATATGGAACATAGAAACCTCAAGTCTATAACTTCTGCTGAACGGAAAAGAAAAGAAAAAAACTGTACCAAAAAAAATAGAGAGAAAAAACAAAAGAGCGGAAGTTCTCTCCTTTCCTGCTGTATTGACCGGTGGAACAACCTAGATTGTGGTCTTGCTGTCACTGCTGTTTCTTCTCAAACAAAAGGCTGCTGAATCAGAATTCCTGTACCCTGTTGTTGGTTGTTGTTCTTTTGAAAAGCCTGCTTTAGTTTTTCCTATACTGCATGCTCCCAATTAAAGAACCAATTTCCCTTTCAAGCTAGACACTATCTAGTTTAAATCAGCTTCAAGGTACAAAATATTTTAAACAAGATGTTTACCCAAAATCATGTAGTGTGTATCTGCCACAATGAGATTAGAATGACTGAACAAAGAAATATGAACATCGGAGAATACTACTTGCTTGACCAGCTTATGGGAGAGATATATGTTGCTTAACCATAACTTGGAAATTCTCATAGATGTTAAATGAGACAAAGCAAATTGAAAAAGAGCAGTTTTATCAGTTCTTAAAGGGAGTAAATCCTGAATTTGAACCAGTAAAAGATAGCAAATTGGAAAACATCATGTGCCACTACTGCAAAGAACTTGAGGATAGCTCAAATGCTAAAGGCTGCTATTAAAAACTCCAAATCTGCAAAGTTGCATCTACTTGAAACTCTTGTAACAATTGCAAGACTTGTCTGAAAATATCACCAGAAGAAAAAAGGCATCTTGATCACCAGCTAAGGAAGAGACGAGAGTCACGGGACAGAGTGATGGCCACCATCGCTATATAAATGGTGTGGTTGACAAAACCACTTGAAGACAGTAATTGATGTAATTCAATCTTTTCAATGATTTACAACATTGAAATTACCATGTACACAGCCAGCAACCGTACATTTCTCAAGAAGATGAAACATATCGAGATGAATTATTACCACATCAGAGAAGAATATTAGAGAAACGTTCCCCTATATTAGCTTGAGTATCAGTCGAAAGACTTCTTCATAGAGGCTTCTTGTTCCTTGATTTTAATTTTGTGTTCACAAACTTCCAATAATTCAGCCATAAAGTTTGGGGGGGGGGGAGTGTTAAACATTAATGCAGGTTTTGTACATTGGGATGTGTGCACATTTTATATTGCTGTTTTCCCTTTCTCTGTATTTTTATTGTATCTTTCATTTCTTTCTGTAATTTTTGCTCTGATATTTGACAGCAATTAGCTGTTGTAAGAGTCCAATAATTAGTTGAACTAGCCGTTGTCTCCATCACCCAATAGCTGGTTTTTGTCAGCTGAATATTACCTGTATAAAAGATTTTAACTTGAGTGAATGAAGAGAACGCTTCCACAATACTTGAGCATTGTTGGTTGTATTCTGATGACAGTTGCGTCCTTGGTGACAAGAGTTTGAATAGCAAAAAAAGGAACTGAATTCTGAATTGTCTTTTCCACATCTTGCAAAAAGCTGATGAAAATATGGATCAATTAGAAGACCCAAATGTTAAAAATATGAAAATTTTGTGAAGGGTTTCTTCTGAAATTTTGGCTCTGAAACAGTCTACCTGATTTAAGATTGAATCGTTGTATTTTCTAATTGGTTTTCCAACTTTTGCTGAACTTTAAGTTGGAATATATCCTGTGATATTTGTCACTTTTCCCACTCCCCATGTCTCACATGCATTCTTGGAAATTTCAGTCCCATATGAATCGAGATCATGCAGATGATACTAAAGCAGTTGTTCAGTACTCGACGTCAATTATGGTAATCTTTACGTTTGTTTGCTGGTGAAATGTTATGAATGATGGGTATGTATTTCATGGCAACTTTGTGCACGGTACCTGAATATACATACATATGCATGCACAGATGGATGAATGCATATGTACACAAAACACACACATATATGTATATGGTGTGAGTCTTATATGCCTCCCACCTTAGATGCTTACCTATCTTTACAAATCCCAACTATCCGATCAAAGAAATTGATGGTTGAAATATAAAAGCAAAAAACACAAAGCTGTTTTTTAATCAGGTACAACCTATAAAAGGTACTTTTTAATCTCAACCATTGATCTCTTTGATGAGATGGCTGGGATTCGTAAGAACATGCCAAGCATATTAGACTTTCCTGTGTATCTATCTATATATATATGTATGTATGTATGCCCATATGTAAGTACATTTTCTGCTGAAGTGTGCTTCCTAGCCAAAACTGATAGGTGCAACTATCATTTGATTAATCTGGCTTCACATGTGTTTGAAATGGTCAAGTTAGTAGATAATATCATACTACATTTTGAAGGAAGGGGGTCTTTTCATGAAAAGATGATTTTATTAATGAGCAACGTGGATGCTTGTGCAGCACTTAAGTTTTGGAGATCCCCAAGAAAAGGAATATACAGTGAAACTTGGATTTATATGAAACATTCTTTGACTGACCAAACCACTAGAGCTAGATTTGCAGAAGATCTAATAAAAAAACTAAGATTTTATAGTTTACTAAGAGGTTGTTGACACAAGTGCTGCAGACATTTACTAACATGCATTGGTACACACGCATGTGTGTATGGATGAGTGTGTGATTACATCTTAAAGTCTTCATGGAGAGAGTGTAGGAAATTCTTTTGGAGTACCAATGCAAATCCAGGGTGTTCAGTCGATAGCATAGTGCCTAAACAATAGTATGACCAAAGATATATAACAAGGATCAACGTGCATCCCTCCTTGAGAGACAAGTATTTTTCGTTAATGGGCGGAAAATAATAAATGATGCTCAAACATCTCTGAGTCCGATTTCAGAGCGGTTGAAGCATGCAAGTGAGCATAACGGTGCCCTTTGGAACTTTAAGATGGGATTAGTCCACGGGGATCCAAATGCAATAAGCCCAATTAGGGCAGATTACAGGTTATAGAGAGACTATGTAAGATAGATGATTATCAAGAAAAAAATCAAGTTACATAACTGCTTGTTGCCCTGTTGAAGATGCATTTTACTTTGTTCACTCATCCATGCTCTCTCTCTGTATGTGTGTTTGTGTGTGTATATACACACACAGATGCATACACACTGCACGACTCACATGCATTCGTGCACACACACAAGGGAATGATAAAACATTGGAAACATTTGTTCTTTGATGATAATTGATAAACAAAGACAACTTGGAGAAGAAGAAAACGTATTAACACGTGCAACCTTCCATTTCGTTTTTGAGAAAATGAAGGCCAGTCATTTTTAATAAGAGGAAATAGTGCAATGGCAACAATATAGGGAAGAAAGACAGAGAATTCAACTTTGGGGTTGCAACAACAACAACAACAACTAAGCCTTTTTCCATACTAGACGGGGTCGGCTACATGGATTCTTTGTTTCCACAAATCCCTATCTTGTGCCATGTTAGCAGTTAACTCCCAATAACCTAGATCGTTCTTTATTGTTTCTTTCCAACACTTTTGTGATCGTCCTCTACCTCTTTTAATACTTTCCAAATTTAGTTTTTCTAACCTTCTTACAAGTTCTTCTTTTGATCTTCTTTCTATATGTCCAAACCATCTTAAACGATGTTCTCTCATTTTATCCTCTATTGGTGTCACTCCTACTTTGTTTCTAATAACCTCATTATGTATACGGTCTTTTATTGTATGACCACTCATCCATCTCAACATCTTCATTTCTGTCACAGACATCTTTTGTACATGTTGATGATTAACTGACCAACACTTAGAACCATAAAACATGGCAGGCCTAATTGCTGCTCTATAATATTTACCATTTTAATTTTAATGGTATCTTCTTATCACAAAGAATACCTGATGCTCCTCTCCATTTTAACCAACCGGCATTAATTCTATGCGTAACATCTCCATCAATTCTTCCATCACTCTGAAAAATTGACCCTAGGTATTTAAAACTTTCCTTCTGAGGAATGCAATATGTGACTATTTTAATTTCTATGTCCTCTGAAGTAACCAAATGATCAAACTTACATTCCATATATTCTGTCTTTGTTCTACTAAGTCGGAGGCCTTTGCTTTCTAATGTTTCTCTCCATAGTTCCAATTTTCTATTAACTTTTTCCTTAGACTCCTCCACTAATAGAATGTCATCAGCCAAGGTACTTCATCTTGAATATGTTTTGTTAACTCATCCATCACCATTATAAATAAGTATGGGCTTAAAGTTGATCCTTGATGTAACCCAATATTAACTTCAAAGAAGTTTGTCGTTCCTTCATGAGTCCTCACACATGTTTTTGCACCATCATACATGTCTCTTATAAGGTTAATATATGTCAATGGGATACCTCTTTTTTCCAAAGTTCTCCAAAGAACCTCCTTGGTATCCTATCATAAGCTTTTTCTAGATCAATAAATATCATGTGAAGGTCTTTCTTTTTTGCTCTAAAATGTTCCATAAGACGTCTCAAAAGGTGAATCGCTTCAATAGTCGATCTACCTGGCATGAACCCAAATTGGTTCTCTGTTGTACTTGATACTTGTCTTAACCTACGTTCGATAATTCTTTCCTATAATTTCATAGTATGACTCATTAACTTGATACCTCGATAATTCGCATAATTTTGAATGTCTCCCTTGTTCTTATATATGGGTATAAGTGTACTTGCTCTCCATTCCTCGGGCATCTTTTGGTTTTTTCATATTTCATTAAATAGTATTGTGAGCCAAGTGATTCCTATTTCTCCTAGTATTTTTCAAACTTCTATAGGAATATTATCTGGTCCTACCGATTTACCACCCTTCATATGTTTAAGAGCCTCTTTTACTTCATTCTTTTGAATACGTCGGTAGAAATTATGGTTTAAATACTTTTATGATTTGACTAACTCTCCTAAGCTAATACTAACATCTTTATTTTCATTAAAAAGCTTATAAAAATAGTTTTTCCATCTATTTCTTATATCATCATTTGCCACTAGAATTTTTTCATCCTCGTCTTTTATGCATCTAACATAATTAAGATCTTTAGTTTTCTTATCTCTAGCCCTAGTTATCCTAAAAATATCTCTTTCACCCTCTTTTGAGTTGAGTTTTTTATATAAGTCCTCCAAAATCTTAGCTTTTGCTTCACTAATGGCCTTTTTTGCTTCCTCTTTTGCTTTCTTATAAGCTTCTAAAGTTTCACTAGTTTTCTTAGCATAATGTAATTTGTAACATGCCCTCTTTGCCTTGATTTTATTTTGTACTACTTCACTCCACCACCAAGCTTCTTTTTGTGCCGGTACACCTCCCTTAGATACCCCTAACACATCTTTTTCAACTTTCCTAATATGTATAGCCATATTGTTCCACATATCACAGGGTGTGCCAACATAATTCTGAACATCTCCTTGCAGGACTTTCTGTTTAAATATATCTTCTTTCTCGCTTAAATATATCTTTTTTCTCGCTTTTGAGGTTCCACCATTTAGTCTGAATAGCTCGATGCACTCTTTTCTTCTTTGTCCACTTTTTTATTTGTAAATCCATAACTAAAAGTCGACGTTGGGTGGTTAAGCTTTCTCCTGAAATTACCGTGCAATCTTTATAACACGCTCTATCTTTTTTCTACAAATAAAGTAATCAATTTGTGTTTGTGATAAGCCACTCTTATAAGTAATTAAATGTTCATCTCGTTTTTTTAAGATTGTATTGACTATAAAGAGATCAAATGCCATAGCAAAATTTAAAATCTCCTTACCTTCCTCATTTATATCCCCAAAACCAAAGTTTCCATGAATCCCTTGATATCCTAATGCCTCTTTACCGACATGTCCATTTAAATCTCCTCCTAAACAAATCATCTCCTTTCGTGGAATCTTTTGAAACACCTTATCTAACTCTTCCCAAAAAACTGTCTTTATACTATCTTCTAGTCCTACTTGGGGTGCGTAAGCACAAACTATATTCAAAACCTCTGGTAATAACACTAATTTCAATGTTATGATTCGGTCACCATATGGTTGTATGTCTACTACACTCTCCTTTAAATCTTTATTTATGATAATACCAACTCTGTTTCGAGCATTTTCTTTACCTGAGTACCATAATTTAAAACCTATATCCTCTATCTTCTTTGCTTTTTCTCCAACCCATTTTGTCTCTTGTAAACATAGAATATGAATCTTTCTCCGAATCATAGTATCTACCACCTCCATTAGCTTACCGGATAATGTTCCGATATTCCAAGAACCAATATGAATCTTATTATTTAGGACTAGCTTCCTTACCCCCCACATCCGTCCATAATCAAAATGCGGAGACCCTTTGAAAAATTTTCACTACATTCGGGCGGCAATGTAGCGGGACTAACTTCTTTACCCACACCCGTCCATGATGTGGGAACCCTCTCTGCAATTGATTCACTACATTCAGGCGAAAATGTAGTGGCCCTTGCTTACTTCTTACTACATTCGGGCTCTGCAACACGTCGCTAGGCGGGGACGCCCCAAAGCAATGCTCATAATTTTTGTAATCCATGTTATAAAAAGCTGACGAAGTTTTACGCTGGCTATCGGAAGCCTAACACAACCCTCCTCCTTTATCCGAGCTTGGGACCGGCAATGCAAGGGTAATCCTTACATGGGGGTTGCAATACAATTTAATGATTGAGATGTATGATTGACAGAAGTGCTCCAAATGTTAGAGCGTAAACTAACCAAGGGTAAAGTGGACAAAAGACAAAAGCAAGAGCCTTTGATGATGAAACTTAAAACTGCACAGGCCTCCACGTGTTTAAATTTGTTTTAGCCTTCAAAATGAGCTCTAAAAAGGTCATGTTGAGTTGCACATACGAATTACAAAAAGTCAACCTTTATTATAGGTTCAGCCAATTCTTGTACCTTAAGGTGAGCCGTGCAAATATTGTTTATAGACACAGCAGAAAAAAATGTATCGACAGGGGCAGGATCAACCCTGCATCTTCTGTTTATTTAGTTTATTGCTAAGATCACATCATGTTTTGTTGCAATTGGCAATAGCTGCTTCTGAGTGAAAAAATAAATCAATCTCTGTTGCAAAATTCTATTGCTATATTTCTTGTTTTGTTGTTAATTTAGTTAACCAAATGTTTCTGCAGGTGCAATTTGCTCAAATGTTGGATGTGGATAGTCTTGGTTTCAATGTTAAGGTGATCTTAATCGATAGATTTAGTAAACCAACCTTTGATTTTATATGTTTCCTCATGTAGTCCACTAGATGCGCCAGAAAGGAAGCCAATTTTCACATAAAAATGGCCACTTCCTGTCTTCAGTGAACAGAATGATCAAAGATAAACTGTGGATCAAGGAAGGGGCTCATGTGCTGCTTATATCTGTACTGGGGCTCCTTGGTTTCCCTCTGAAGTCTTCATTCCATATGAAATATCTTACCCGAAATATCTTACCCTCTGACAAGCTAAATTTTTCTAAATTCTGTTCCCTTTTATAGAAAGGTGGTCTGCAAGGGTTATGCAACAAGGCAACTCGGAGAAACAACCGTGAAGGGGTTGGTAAAAACTAGAATAAAACTTCATATTTGGGAGCCTGTGGTCCCATGTTCTATGATGGGCTTTGGTTTGTGAGGTGTAGTGCCCTATGGGGCGCATCTTGTGCTCATTAATATGTGAACTCTGATTCAGCATTCATTTAACAACGTACACCTTGAGGTCATCCCATTTTTTTATATTTTTGTTTTCTGGTCAGAATCCCTTCATTTGTTTGTATCAGGCTGGCTATCAAGGGGAGACGTTTAAACTTCGGATTCCTTTCCCTAGGCGTGCTGTGGACAGGAAGTAAGCTTGTTGCCCTCTACTTTCTGTCAGCAGTTTACCATGCATATGCGTTGTTTTGTTTAAGTTTGCATTTTTTTCAGATGTTGCTTTAGAGCTTCGATTTTGTGTATAGCGCTTGACGACACAATCATTCGCACATTAGCAGACTACCTGAACATAAGAAAGCTGGATTTGCTCCTGATTAAACGCAAAGCACTGTTTCTCTGAACCAGTTCTGAGGTCTGCACGTGAAAAAATTATGCTACAGTAAGAAATCTACTGTATGACACGATAGTATGAGATATTCTAAATGTATCAGTATGGGCATCAGTTCAAATGAATCTATTGATGCGAGAAACTACCAAGCTACCTATAATGGCAAACTTCAAAATTTACCTCTTAAATTATTTTTTCCTTAAATTGTTTTCATAGCCAGAGGAAACCACTCATGTGTGAGCAGGCATTCCAAATATAGAGTGGGGCTTTTCTGCTGGAATACCTTTAGTCAACCTTAGCAACCTACGTTGCATTTTTGCAACATGTGTAATTGCTCTCTGTGCCTTCAAACCTTGTTAAACATATGTAGAGCTTAATATTCAGAACTTGTAGCTTTGACATCCTTTCTCTAATGGAGTGTAAATCATGAAGCTCTTAGTGTATCATAAATCAGAATATTCATCTCTAATGTAAACCACCTTTGTTATCAATTAACCAACATATTATTATTGCTAACAGGTCAGATTTTATTCCACAATTAGTGTCACCTTTCTTTCTTTTGTTTTCATGAGGATCTCAAAAGTAAATTCGACCACAATTTAGAACTTCGTTCTCCTGCAAAGTGTACATCTCGGATCCAATCATTGAATATATGGCTTATCCTATGAGATTGTTCTTTTACAAATCAAACCTTGAATAAATTTACAGTTCACATAGATCCTCGCCTTTGAGGTGCCTTGTATAGATGGAGCTACATGAGTTTGGACCGTCTATTTCACTATACAGGAAATATTAAGAGGTATTATTAAGAATTTTAATGAACCAGCAATACCGCATCTTGTCTGGTTCTTTCAGTCGAATGGCGATTTTTCAATGTACACCTGTTTCTCATGCATGGATTTTCTGCTAATATACAGGTTATCATAATATGAAAGCTATATTGGCACTTGCTTGACTACATACACGTCCGTCCCATTATAATCAAGCATGTAGTCTCTCAGTCACTAGATCATTAAAAATGCCCACGGTTATCATGCATTTGATAGCACGCAGCACTTGGAACGTGTAAAGCATGCTGATAACTAATATCTGTTGGACCATTATCTAGTTATTTGATACACCCTTGCTCTTTCATCATTTTTTTCTTTCTGGGCTGCTTTTGTTTCTAGGGATGTGAAGAATTTGATCGTGGAGCTACTTCAATCTGCTAAAAGTGCTGGACTGCCTATTTAAAAAATTTAAGCGTTGCTCATGTTTGTCCACGGCAATCGTGGTAATGATGTGTATAAACTTTCTTTCATTTATGGCATTTTATCTTGATGAATCTGCAAAGTAGTTTTCTATTTTTTTAAGAACTAGAGGTCTGTATCACATGGGTGCGGATATATATATGATAAAGCTAAAAGAAAATGCACAATTCACCAATAAATGCTAATCAGTCTATTCATGAGGTGTTGCCATAGCACTAAAAAGTTATTTAAAGCAGATATTCTTGAGTAAGACATGGGAAAAACACGGGTGTCGAGTGTCAGTGAATGCCCTAGTAGAAGTATCTATGTGACACAGGTGCAGAGCCCTACCTGTTGTATTTGCAGATCGTTTGTGGGATGTTAGTTTTATGGTTCTCATTTTCTGTCATTCTTTTTCTGTAACTTTTATAAGAATATTGGTGCTAAGACGAGCTGTACCAAATGAATGCCTGTGTATATAACTCCTGACTTCTCTTCAGAGCACCGACCTTCTATCCTCTGCACCTTGCCGCATTTGAGCACTATTTTGTCTAGAATTTAACTGCTGCATATCCTTACTCGCAGGGACTTGAGCTTCCACAAGTGATTTGACTGCCTTTGTCGATTATGGTCAGGTTTCTTATTGGTGATTTCTCCAGGCTGATGAACACAAGGTGGACTGCGGACTCCTTTCAATAGTTGTGAACGGCAATAACCTATAAGATATGTACATGAAAAGATACTGTGAATAGTTAAAAACTTAAAATGAAGAATGTCCTTATAAATTAATGAATACGTTATATACAAGTCAAATGTAACTGAAAGCAAATCCCTACAGGTGTGTCAATAGTTCCTGGGTAGTTTAATGCATGTTGCTTCAGTAACTACTATCATACATGCATGTTTTCACTTTCAGCTGAGTCTAATTTGGTGTTTTGTGCGACCTGACTTTTTCATTTGAGATTGATGAGTTAGAAGTGCAAAATGGCTAACGAAGAACTCGGGATGTAGGTGACTTTCCATTTGATTTTCATTGTTGGGACTGGATTATTTCTTTCCCACGATCATTTACCGAGTGAAAATGACAAGGACATTGTAAACTTTGGTTGGATTGCTAACTTATAGACAACACCAAGATGAAGAAGCTAAATTGATTGTTGAATGATAGGAGAAGCAGATCATTGGGTCATCTACAGGCTGTTTGCGTCTGTGAGCCGCACAAGGACGAACCAACATTGTGTGACCTTGTCCTAGGGAGCATGTTTCTGCTCGTGGCTAGTGATGGAAATATTGGCCTGACCCGAATGGGATGAAGAATACCCAATCCGATAGGTTTATGTGTGGGACATATATATATATATATATATATATATATATATATATATATATATATATATATATATATATATATAGAGAGAGAGAGAGAGAGAGAGAGAGAGAGAGAGAAAGAGAAAGAGGGGGTATATGTTCAAAACACTTTCATTCTCAAACCTATTCAAATATTTTCATCATTTGATCAAGATTGGGTGTTCGTTTGATCAAGATCAGGTGTGATCAATTGTGGAGACTTGGATTTAAAAAGTAAAATGTATTGTTATATTTCACATCTAATTCATTCAATATAGTTTGTTTTTTAAATTTAAATATTTATTGTTGATTGCAACCTATCGCCTAGGATGAAATTTATGAGTTTTTGGTTTTTTAAAGTTGTGGTGTTCTTTTTACGTGATGGGAGGATAAAGGGGATCCCGATGGCTAAGGATGGCGAATCTCTGTTGTTTATGGTGTTTTGCAAATGGGTTGCGAGGAGCAATGTTGGTGATGAGTACACGCACAAGGAGAGAGAGAGAGAGAGAGAGAGAGAGAGAGAGAGAGAGAGAGAGAGACGTGTAGGAAGAAGGGAGGCCAGTTGGGCGATGATGAGCGACAGAGAGTTGTGGTCGCCATCTCATGTCTTGTCAAATGAGATGGTCTTCCTCGGGAAACAGTTGTCGTGCAACTTCAATTACGCCAAATTGGTGGTGAGCTCCACTGAGACAAAGAGTGATAAAGGAGACTACATGGTTGGGCTACCTAGCGCATGGCTCACTCGACCCTTGAAGACAACAACCAGGGTTCGATTGCGTCCAAGGTGGGTGCAATGGTTGGGTCACTGCTATGCTTGGCAGAGGGTTTGCTTGTGCGGAGCCTAGACTCGAGTGACGAGCAAAAGAAGCTTGAATGGGTCTTCTCAGGTTTCTTTTCCACCGTCAATGTTGGTAAATCAAGAGGACTTTTGGGAGTTGTTGTATGTTGCGACAGGTCATGCAACCATAATGAAGATGAACGGGGAGTGTGGATGGAGAGAGAGAGAGAGAGAGAGAGAGAGAGAGAGAGAGAGAGAGAGAACAAGAGGGCACGATGTTATGTAGGCAAAGAGATGGCATTTATATTTATATGCAATCAGGCCTTGGATCAGTCCTAGATCTAGACCCGTTCTATATTAAATATGAGATTTTTGTTGGACCCAGCTCCAGACTCGGTCGTTTAATCTGATTTAACCTTGGTTGGTATTTAGATTTGAGTTCATACAGGTGTGATCTTTCTAACTTACTTATTATTAATAATTATTAGATCGATTGCTTATTGTCTCGTTTAAAAGAAAAAATTATTTGTTGTTTGTTAGATAATAAGTTGTATCTATTTATATGATTAAAATCCGTATTGTGGCTATATGTCACTTTTGTTGGCCTTTTGTTAAAGATCTTTGTGATTAAGGTGCTTCATGTTGTTAGCTATTGATTGGAGATTAGTCAATGTTTAAAGATGCACTTATTGTTATTTAATAATTTGTGATCTTCATAACTTTGAAGTTGTATTTTCATGTGATTAAGATCTCTGTGTTGTGGTTATATGTCATGTTTGTTAACCTTTTATTAAAGACCTTTGTGATTAAGGTACTTCATGTTGTTGGCTATTGGTTGAAGATGAGTCAATATTGAAGATGCACTTACTGTTATCTTCTTAACATTGTGTTTGATACAAGTATTTGAAAATAATACATAAAAAGAGTTTTACCTTGAGTATTGACTTTTTATTTCCTATATTTTGAACATTTTGTGCGAATGATAAAAATTGTATTAAAATAATTTTTATTTGTTTAAGACAAACCTTTTATCTTGAAAAGATTTTTAAAAATATTAAGTTGATTATAAATCTTTTTACATATACGTAAAAACCAAATTTTGATCATCTTGGTAGATTCTCTTATCCTATAATCATACACTTTTGAGATTGTGAGTTATTTAAGGACTTTGGTATTTGATTGTTTTGGATGGTTCGAGTTTAGCCTTAAATTTTGGGTTTGAGCTTAACTTTAAAGCTTTTTGTATACCAAGGCCTTTTATAATATCACGAGTTTATGGTGATTCATGAAATTATTTGTTATATTTGATAATCTTACTTAGATGATCAATGCTTTTCATTAAAGAACCTCTTTAAATTGGATAAAACTATCTTATTGGTTTCGTTTCTAGTTTGTCTTGCATTTTGGGTTTGATTGAAAACCATGAATTGCTTCGTTGGTTTTTGAGATTTGGAGCTAATTTAGTTGTAAGACGTCAACTCTGCTTTGGTGTTGCTCTTTCTTGGATTTTTAGCTCTTTCTTGTTCATTTTTAGTATGTTTTGTTGTGAGAAAAAGATCAATTTCAAAAAAGATGTAAGGAAGATACTGAAACATAAAGATAGTGATGTTTGTTAAAGAGGTCGTGCTCTTGAAGAATACTTTTTAGTGAGCTTTATACATCAAAAGTTGGGATTATTATGGTGAACAAATTGGTGCAACAAGTCATGTCTATCTCCAACAACCTTGCTAATGTTAGCTTGAAGTATAATATTGTGGGGTTTTACAACTATTATTGTGGTGTTGTCTAGAAAATGTGCTTCCTGCTCAAATATTGAAAATGAACTCCCATGACACTGATGTGGAAGTCAACACTAATTACTTTTCTCTCTTTGGTTGTCTTATGCTTTGTCTTGATGGTTCTACAAAATTGACATTCTTATATTCACATTTTTTTGTTGTGAGAAAACTTTTGATATACTCACCGTAAGTTTGAGGGGAGTTTAAAATGTAATGATTGGTTGAGCCAATAGGACCCAACCCTACTGACTTCTAATACCAGAATAATGTAGCCTAGTCATTGGAATCAAAACATGTCCTCCATTGGATAGCCGTTGGACACTCCAATGACTATCTAGGTAGTCATTGAAGAGTCTCTCTCCTCTCTCTATCTTATATAAAAATGACTGATTCACTTATTTCTATAAATAGATAAATTTTTTCAATTCAATAAAATTGTATAACTGATTCTTTACAACCATAACTAATAACTACGACCACTATTTCCACCTACGTTGTCCACTGGTTGGAATTTGGAGTTTACAACTAGAACGACAGCAAAAAATCATCTTTTTGAACAACAAACTTCTAGCTTTTAATATTGATTTGTTATAAAACAATAGATAGAAGCAAACACAGAGCTTCTATTTCTTAAAGTAAACTATGGTGGCCTATGGTGCACCTTGTTTTTATCTCCATCCTAGTTTGTATCTCTTTGTGTGATTCAAAAATCTTAACTATTGCTTCTTTCTCTCTCTATTCAATATGATCTGGCCCTCCAATGAACTAGAAGAGATAGTAGTGTTAAGAAGGTTGTAATAGGAACACGGGCCCTAGTGGCCCGTGAATGTTAGTCTTGGCCAGGAGATAGCCGTTGCGGGACCCAATGGCAACTAGTCGTTGGGCATCCCCAGCGGCATTGCAGCCTCCAACGGTTAGCTTGCTCACTATCTGTTGGAGGCCCTCTTCTTTTACCTCTTCTCTCTCCTTTCTTTTGTAAATTTATGTGCATTCCTTTATAAATAGATTATCCCACCACATCAATAATATGTTGTTCTTAGATAGCACCTTGACTTATGTATTTGGCTTGTTCTTGACTCAAAACACCCATTTTTGGGTGTATTTGTATTTGACTTGTGTATTTGACTCTTGATGATATGTGACCGGGTTGCTTCCAAATACAAATATCAATAATTCTTCACTTTGTATAAGAGCCTTGTTTTAAAAAACTAAGCACATCGAGAAGCATACCAAGATTAAAAAGTTTGTAATATTGCATGTTTGACGTTTCAAACTTATGTAGCATCAAAATTCTTGTTTGTTTTGAAATATACAGTAAAAATGAGTCTTTCAAGTTTATTATTGACAAAAAATACTATCAAAGTTGGGCAAGAATTACAAAGAAATACTTTTATCAAAAGATTTTTGAGACTACATAGATGGGACGATTCAAGAACCAAAATTAGATGGTGAAAATTTAGATGATGATGTTTTTAAAGTCTAAGAAAAATACAAACAAGATTTTAAAACTTGAGATAAAATGAATGCGAAAATTATATGAATTATTTATCAAAATGTTGATGATAAGCTTAGAAACCAAATTAGTGTATTTGAAAGTGCCTTTCAAACTTGGAAATATTTGAAAAAAATTTATTCTCAAGATGATTTTGTGTTTCAAATAGATTTAATGGAAAGAATCATAATGGTTAAGCAAAGAAGTTTAAGCATTAGATACTACCACAATGAGTTTTTTAAATTATAGACTCCGCTTCAAAGTTTTGATAAGCCTGAAAAACATCAAAAAATGAACGAATTTGAAAAAAATTTGGACAATCAATATTTTTCCTATTTATATGGGATCTTATAGATGAATTTAAAAATATTAGATCAAATTTAATTTATAGGAAACCTAGACCAAAATGGGATACCTTCTTGGCCAATCTAATTGTGCAAAAAACTAGATTGAAAAGATGAGTATTACAAAAGAAGTCATTCTTGTCGCTTTCAAGTCGACAACAAATATTAAAATATACAAGCCTCCTCACGTTAAAAGTTTCAGAGGACAAAAAGGTGTTGATGGTTCGAGGAACAAGCCAATGGTGCAATGGTCAAATAAAGACACTATTTGTTACTATTGTAAGGACCACTTGTTTCCTTTTTCAAAAAAGATATGACAACGTGTGAGCCATGGAAGACAAAGATGAAAGAGTCTTACCTTCAAACATCAATGTCTATATAGAAGAAATATTTTACGAGAAGACAAGCATCTTTGGAAATATTCTATCCACTTCTCAAGATATGTCTTAGTTTTTAAATTCAGGTACTTCATTTTATATGACTCATAATGAAAGATCTTTAAAAATCCTCACAATATTTTTGGTAAATATGTTTTTACGATCGATGGTATGAAACTTCAAATTAAGAAAAAAAAGAATTTTGAAAAAAAAGATTTTAAAATTTAGAATGTAAGTTTGATACCTAACTTAAATCTAAATATTTTCTTGGTTGTTCAAATTTGTAATAATGGTTGTATAATCACTTTCTCATCCAAGAATTATTTGGTGTAGGATCACCTATATAAGAAGGTGATTGGTGAATGCAATAGAAAAAGTAGACTACACAAAATAGATAGTTTAGTTATGTCAAATATTGAATCTTGTAATGTAGTTTATCATACCACTCTTTGGCATAAATGCCTTTGACATTTGGATATGCATAGACTATTTAATTTTCCTTTGATGAAGAAAAATGAGATTCATAATTTTAATTGTAAAGAATATATCCTTGGAAAAATGCATCATCTTCCTTTTGGTGAAAAATATTTGATGTTTCATAGTATGGTAAAGAATCAGTTTGATTCTATCATTAAAATTTTTAGATCCAACTCGAGAGGTGAATATTTATCAAAAGATTTTAATTTTTTTTTAAATAAATGAGATTTTACATAAAAAAAATCTTATATTAAAACCCCACAATAAAATGGGCTAGTAGAAAGAAAACATAGGCACATTATAAAAACCTCTAGAACTATTTTAATTGTTAGTAATATTCCTAAGTTCTTATAGGTGAAATATGAGATTTTAGAAGAGATTAGAAAGTATAGATAAGGAAATCGAACAATTAGTGACTACTATATAGAATTTCATGGTTTATAGGATGAATTGCATTTCTACACTCATATTAAATGTTGTGCTTGTTCTAAAAAACGGAATGAAGAGGTTGAAAAACAAAAGGTCAACTTTTGTGAGGGGTTTCTTTTAATTATGAAGTAATTAAGGTTAATATTCTTGAGAGAGAAGAACTACCTTCCTTGGGTATAATTTATTCATTATTCCTTTGAGTGGAAGATAAGAGACGATTAGAGAAGGAAGAAATAATAACTTTAGAAAAAACATTTATAGAGAAATCAGAATGTGTTTCTCCTATGATGAAAAGGATAAATTAAAGTGCTCTTAATGTGATAAGACTCAACACACAAAAGAATAGTGTTGGGATTTGATTGGTAAGCCAAACTTTATTAAGAACATAGCGTACCAAGCAAGTGTACCAGAAACTCGATTAGATAATTCACATATGGTTACCATATTAGAATTAATGAAGCAGGTAGAGGGCTTAGAGTTGCAGCTTGGAGAGCATCCATCTACTTCGGAGCCCCATGCCACTATGGCACATTTCATTGTTGATTCTGAATTTAATGATCATATGGTGGGGACCAAAAGTGCCTCTATAATTATCAACCCCTCAACAACAAAGAGCCGAATAAACTGGCTGAATGGAAGCCGATTAAACTGACTAAAACCCCCTCTCAATATTGAGATAATGTTGCTAGTGAGCATGTTCATGAACCCTTGAAGAACCCTCTAGCTCACATGCTATTTCTCCATAACAAAATATCATTTTGGTTGCTGTCATATTGACTTAATGTTGTCTCATTCCAGGAGCTGATATAAGAAGTGTCTGCACGGAAGCAGGCATGTACCCGATCAGAGCTCGTAAGAAGACGGTTACTGAGAAGGATTTTCTCGATGCAGTCAATAAGGTCATCAAAGGTTATCAAAAGTTCAGTGCGACACCCAAGTGTATGGTGTACAATTAGCCTTTGTTTTCCTTCACCAGACACGCTCAACTGATGACCAAACAGCCAAAACTTTCTCCGATTTTGAGCCTGATGCTGTAATGACCTTGAGCTTGATCTCATAATCTTCTGAATTTGTATATGCTGATTGCAATCATACGACACACTTTTGCTTGGACATGGAAAAAGGAACAAAAGCTTCAATTATTTCTTTCAATCGCCTTCAGTAATGTTTTGTTTATGTTGTTTTTCTCTGGCGTCTCAATCTTTTGGCTGCATAAGCTAGCTACTTGGTTGTGGACCATTCAAGTTGTTAGGGAAGACCACCAATTTGGTTGTCAAGAAACCTTGAACAAGCTCATCCAAGAATTTCCGTATTGAGTTTGCTTCTCAAGCTTTTGGTAACCAACTGAACCAGAGGCAAAACCGAACTGACCGCCAGCCACATGCACCAAAGATGGATTTGTAATCACAATAGATTATCAATGCTGGTTGTCAGTTATTCCATTATCACAATGAAATTGTTGAGTAATGAGATTCAAGCTCATCATTGTAATTTTATATCAGAACTAATTGAAGCTATGAAATTTCATAAACCAAATTTTTGTGTGTGCATGTTCTGTAATCAATAAGACTGGTGACAAATTATGAAACTGCATGCCCATAAAGATTTCTTATTTGCCGAAATTTCTCTTTTGGTCCATGTGATGACAAATCAAATTTCCATATATATATATATATATATATATATATTGTACATAATCTTGCACAAACATATTAAATGCAAAGTGATTCAGATCTCTACCATCAATTTCAAAAATACTAAAACGCATTATACAGTTAAGAATATTATATATATATATATATATATATATATATATATATATATATATATATATATAGAGAGAGAGAGAGAGAGAGAGAGAGAGAGAGAGAGAGAGAGAGAGAGAGAGAGAGAGAGAGAGAGAGAGAGAGAAAGTGGGGACATGAGGCGTGAGAAATTGTTGCTCAAATACAGCTAGACATACCTAACAACGATACTCATCTCCAATTCCTCCCTCCAGCTTATCAACCACCCACATGGTGGTGCAGCTAGACGCGGATTCAGACGAAAATGACTCGTCTTCCTAGTAAAGCGGGTAAACTAAACGCCCTCTCTTGTAGATAATTACAACGTTTTGTTCTTAAGCTACAAACTCAATAAGTCACATATTTACAGATGAGAACCTAATGTTTTAAATATTACAGATAAACTCTTAAACTCTCAAGATAGATCAAAGGCACGTTCGCTGTGATCATTCACACATTGAGAACTTGGTTGATTACGCACTTGTTGACAGCAATATTGACATAAAAACATACTAAATGCTTCCATTAAGAAAGGGATAAAGCTTTGCTAAGGGTAAGGATTGGTTTGTTTAAGTGGTTCGGCACTTGTTTCCCTTAAGCAAGGTCTCGAGTGCGGGCCTTTTTTTTTCTTTGGATACTTAAGTTGGGGTTCCCAAGAGTGCAAGTCTTGCATATGCAAAAAAAATAGCGCTGGGAAGCTTGAACCCATAATGGGCCAACTTGACTCAAACCGAATCGTCTGGGTTTATTGTGGGTTTCCAGGTATGGATGATTTTGACAAAAAAAAGTCAGAAAACATTGTTTTTCAAGTGAAAAAGGTTTTTCCATAGATCTATCTAACATTTTCCCAGTTATCCATTATACCTAAAAGTGATGTGCTTTGCACCCAAAGCGTTAGTTCAATTGGCAGGGGAGTTCAACTCTAGGTGGGCATCCATTTGTAACAGAAAATAAATGAGGTGCTTTATTGAATAACAAGATTAGTTGGTCGTGCATTTGTCAATTTCTTGCGAGGAATCTAAACCAGGTAGGGTGTTGTTAAGCCAGCCATGAGGTCCAGCGTTCTCCAACTGTATGGCAGCAGTTGTGCAACACCCTGTAAAGATTCGGCAGCCATTGGGAATGCGTGTTCATCGCAGAGCAATCATGGTCTACCAGCTGCCTGCCTAACACTTTCTCGGACAGTTACAGTTTCTCTCCTATAAATTTGTTCGCATTTCATTTAGTTCTTACCGCGATTCCTTTGCTTGATCCTTGAAAGAAGAGATTGAGGAAAGGAATATTGAGAATTCGCTCGAGAGATGGAGTCATCAAGGTTTGCAGTTGTTGCCATTGCTGCATTGTTTGTTCTCTCGGCCATGATCAGCACGGCATCCGCTGCCGATGCCCCTGCGCCAGCTCCAACATCTGATGCTTCCTCTTTCGCACCAACGGTGGCCGTCGGCGTCTTCGGTGGGCTCGTGACTTTTCTCTTCGGCAGCCTCCTCTGCTAGACTGGCCAATATTCGTTTCTTGTTTGTATGATGCTCATTCTTTTGACAAGTATGTGAAGTAATTAACGGATGGATGGGATAGAGGGGTGAGGTGGTAGATCTAGAAATGGAAGCACGATTTCACGAATGTATTGGATTCTTTTTCTGTCTTTTAATTGTGTTTGTCAGGGTTCTCACGCGATTGATTGCGTCTCCCATTTGTTCTTCGTATGCGTTTATCATGTTCGCTCTTCAAAAAAGTTTTGAGGCGTTTGAGTACAGGTTCTTCTTGATGTTATGGTACAGATGTGGAACTTCTCTCACGATTCAGTTGTTTGCTTCTCTTCAATACAATCATAAATCGGACAAAGTTCGAAAATCTAATGCAATCTTTCTTTTTCATCAATAAGGATGATCTTTGACATGGGATTAATAATATAAGACACAAATTTTGAACACTGGATTTGACATGAGAGTCAAAGTTTGTGCCCGGTCTGTCGTGTCATATTCATGACCACCGAAAGTTTGTTGCTCCAGTTTCAAACCTTCATTTGCAAAACAAGTCAAATACCTAGAGATGTCAAAATGGCCCTGGCCTTGTGGGTCGGGTCAGAGATTTTTGGCCCATATTTGAAGCAGGTCCGATTGCCTGGCCCACCTGGCCCTGAGGGCCTATGCGGACGAGGCAAGGATGGCCGGCAGGACCACATGATCATTAGATATTGGATCGGTCTATAAGATCCGATCAGAATCTGTTTGAAATTCAAATCCACCTTAGTATTTCAAGTTTCAACAAGACATATTTATATGTAATAAAAGAACTATATATATACACACATACATGTAATAAAAATTTATATATGTGTATCTGTATATACACATTTATTGGAAAACTAAACATATATATATAGTATATATAAACATGTACATTTATATATATATATATATATATATATATATATATATATATATATATATATATATATATATATATATATATACTATACATATATATTAAAAAAACTATACATATATATATGTATATATGTATGAGCCATATATATACATATACATGTACTAAGAAACTATACATGTAACAAAGAAAACTTTTGAATAAAAACTATACCAAGACCCAAAGAAGTACTGGTTGGGTTCCAATCCATATTTTGGTAGAACGGGAACTTTCAGTTTAAAACTGCAGTCCCAATTAACCCGGAACAAGCCAGATCTACTCATGTCCGTTGTGTTAGTTTCATGTTTCAAAAGCAGGTCAGCCCCATCTCGATGCTATTTCTTATGACCTTTTTTGGTGTGGGGTAACATACCAAGAAGAGGGCTATGTGGAAACAAAGAATCCATGTAGCCGACCCCGTCTAGTATGGGAAAAGGCTTAGTTGTTGTTGTAACTTACCATGGAGTTAGTGAACACTTCTCACCCAACATTAAGGAAAAAAAAGGGAGGGTATAAGCTCATAAGCTAGTTTGTGCACTCCATCTGCCCTAAAAACAATTCAACACAAACATTTGGGACGGCCATCTCTAAAATTTTCTAACCGATCTCAAGAAATGTCGAAACAAGTAACTGTTATTGAACTTGATAGTTTTAGTATAACACAACTATCAGTTTCAAACCAGTTCCACCAAAACCAGCCACCTCTAACCGAAAGCACGGTTGTGATGTGACTGTGTTCCGCCCAATTGTTTAAATCTTTAAATATGACCGGGGTTCCTTTTCACTAATTCATCTTTCGTAAGGTCAGAGAATCAAACGATGATAATACGTATAAATAATTGGCAACAAGCAACAAGTTGAAAAGGTACCACATGTTACACATCATCTGCAATATGATGCAAATCTTTACACATAAATACAATACTGTTTGCCGTAACATCCAGGAATGTTCTTGATATATTATAGTAAAACCTCTACACAGATGGGCATTCTTTCTTTGGGCAATTTTTGAATGTGTCCAAATTGTGATTTGATGTCAAAAACCTCTTTCGTGTTGTGTTTTGATGTCAAAAACACGTTAACCCGAGCTCTTCGTTTTGTGTTGGCGGACTGGATCTTGTCAAGAACTTCATTTGCATGGTAACACACTCTTATCAGTCTATCACTAATCGCACTTAGAGCATAGTTCACCTGGCACTGGCAGGACTCTTGTCTCACAAGATGGAGGTAGTGAGTTCGACTCCCAGGGTGCGCGTATTTGGCTTCACGCCTCCCCATCATAACCAGAGAAGAAGATTACTTCATTACGATGTATATAAATAACTTCGATATTTAAACAACAGCTTGTATCCACAGCTCAAACTCATGGACCAAATTGTTATACATCAAAATTTAGTCATTTGCAGACCGATATTTAATAAGTAGATCATGCCGGATAACATGGTGGGCAGCATTATTTGGTGAATGAAAAGAAAAAAGAATTCGACCCCACTTGTTCAATAAAGGGATTTAGGCTTCAAAAACATATGCTTCTCATTGAGCTTTTTCTTCGTCCTTTCGTCGGTTTTTGTCAAAGATGTTGATTGCACCACACCTTCACCAAAACTTTTTTGTTGAAAAAGAAAAAAATACATTACTTATCAAATACTCTTATCCAACTAGATGAACCCTAATCACAAATTCTTAAAAAATAAAATAATTTGAGATTAGTTGAAATTGGGAGAGGAATTAAGGAAGTGTGGAGAAAAAGGAGGGATAGAATTGCGAGAAATTCGAAAGCATATTCATTATCTAATTTGACATACGAGTCAAACTGCCTCTCATTTTTGTAATAGTTCTAAGTAAGAAACAAGCAAAGGCTCCACTTGCTAGATGGGAAGTCAAGGGTTCAACTTACACAATAAGTGGGCTGGACATGGGTGGCGAAATCGAGCCAATGGGTTAGGTCAAGTCGGCTTCGGGTCAAAAGTAGGTCAATTCAAATCAAGCCCAAATTTTCTTCGGGTCATTTTCTTAAAACCTGAGATGATCAAACTCCGGTTGTTCTGTTTCCACGAAACATACTAAAGTTTTTTTCCTTTCTTGTTACAAAGGGAGGCAGGAGCCTAAAACAGGTGCATGCACCCCCTCAGGAATCGAACTCTCCACTTGCAGCTGAGGACTCAGAGAGTCCTACCAGCTGAGCTAACACTATGAGGGAAAAAACACTAAATATTTTGCTGGTAAGAGAAGTACATACAGCTTACAACAACAACAACTAAGCCTTCTTCCATACTAGACGGGGTCGGTTACATGGATTCTTTGTTTCCGCATAACCCTATCATGTGTCATGTTAGCAGTTAACTCACAATAAGCTAGATCATTCTTTATTGTTTCTTTCTAACACCTTTGTGATCGTCCTCTACCTCTTTTAATACTTTCAAAATCTAGTTTTTCATACCTTCTTACAGGCTCCTCTTTTAAGAGAAGTACATACAGCTTAATTACAGAAAATTACTCGTGTTTTGGCCACCCCATTAAGAGGAAGATAGTTGAAAATTGGATGCCACCGACGGCCCATTTGGCATTTTTCTTTGTCCTCTCTCAAAGATAGTTCGACACTTACGCCATACCTGTCACCTTCTTGCTAAAACTAAGAGGAATTACACCTAGAGCGTTAGCTCAACGGCAAGGCGCTTTGGCACCATTGCTGCGGGTGGGGAGTTTGATTTTTAGGAATCGCATGTGTAGGGTGTGTTAGGCTTCGGCTTCCTCATGTAAACCCCCAAAAAAAACTAAGAGGAATTACCCGATACCTATCATATTGTGTTTCAATTCCCTTTTTTAGACAAATATACCTATGGGGAGTTCCTACACAGTAAAGCAAGAAGAGATTAATCGAGGTGGAAAAGGTTTAAGAAGTATGAAGAAAAGAAAAGAGTGACAGTTCTGAATCAAAACCGAACCGATGTATTCCCAAGACGTTTTAAACCGGTCATGTCTACTTCAACTAACATTATCATAAGGAATTCTTGAAAATGGATTTTGTGATGAGATCCATGTGATTTTGATGGGAGCTTGTTTGTCTTACTTATGATATCTATCCACTCTCGCTTTTATAGGTGGAACCTTAATTGAATTATGTGATCCTCGGTTTTAGGTTTGATTTAACCGGTGTTTTTTTCAACTGGTTTTTTATTCAATTCGGGTTGAAATCACCGGACAGGTTCCAAAATGGTAAGTCTAGGCTCCAGTTTTATTTATAGGCTCTTTTTTTCAAGTTTTTTCTTTCTTTTCTTGTTTCAATCAGAATTGACCGTTGAAACTCATTTAAATCCGATTCAATCGGTTCATGATTTTGAGCTAACCAAAACTATTGACCGACGGTTTCTAACTTACCGGAAACCGGCATATCTGTATAGATAGAACTCAGGAATGACGCCATCAATCACAGAGTTTGTGGGGGCACTCTAAGACATGCAGCATTTGATTTGCACTGCTCTCTTAAGGCAACTCAAGTACCTAAGAAACAAGCAAACCTCAGGCTGCTCGACGGGAAGCCAGGGGCTCAGCTTCCATCTTTGTCAGTTGTGGCTGACGGCGAATCCAAATTAATAAAAGCCATCCAATTTTTTCTGAAAACTTTGTTGGCTGACCTGAATTTCACACAACTAATATCTGACCAAAAAAAATTCATTTCCTCAAACATAATGTTGCCCATAGCTAAAGATTCATTAGTGAGAACAGTACAAATATCATGATTATAGAAAATGACGAGTGTTAGGCCACCAGACGCAAGCAAGCATAGTTGAAAATGAACGCCGACGACGACCCATATGGTGAAAAACGACAAAAAGGCTAAACTGCCCCTCTCTCAGGCACCGCCATTTCTGATTCTTCAATGACAAATGAATCACCCCAAATTCCCTCGAAAGTTCCTATTACTCCGAGAGAGAGAGAGAGAGAGAGGGAGAGAGATGACTTCTTTCTTTCTGATAATTATCCTTGCTCTTCTTCAACCTTTGTCTTCCACGGCAGATGGTTTCATCTTTAATGGCGGATTTCAAGGAGATAATCTCACCTTAGACGGCTCTGCGAGAATCACCACCAATGGACTTATTCACCTAACCAATGATTCTCATACTCAAATGGTTGGCCATGCTTTCTTTCCTTCTCCCTTTCGCTTCAAGAATTCTACCACTTCTTCCTCAGTTGCTTCGTTCAGTACTCGTTTCGCCTTCGCCATAAGGTCCAACATCGAAGGCGTGGCTGGCCACGGCATCGCCTTCACGATCTCGCCGAACCCGACCGTTGTCGGAAGCCTCGGTATTTATTATCTCGGCCTCTTCAACTCGACCAACGTTGGCAGTTCCTCAAATCACATCTTGGCCGTCGAGTTCGACACCAGTAAGGATCCAGGGTTCAATGATACCGACGGTAACCATGTCGGTATTGATGTCAACACTCTCTTCTCCACGGCAGCCAAGCCGGCTGCTTACTTCAGTACTCGAAGCAATCGGAATGAAACCATCAATCTGCAGAGTGGCTCGGCAATTCTCGTTTGGATTGACTACGAAAGCAAGCTCAAGCAACTCAATGTGAGCATTGCGCCGGTGGCCGATCCGGCGAAGCCGAAAAAACCACTTCTTTCTTGCACATTGGATCTCGCCGGAGTTGTTGAAGATTTGATGTACGTAGGATTCTCTGCTGGAGTTGGAAAACAATCAAGTGATCAATATGTTCTTGGATGGAGCTTCAATACCGGTGGTGAAGCTCAAGATTTAGATCTCTCTCGATTGCCATCGCTTCCGAGAACGAAGGACGAAAGCAGAAGGGCTACACATATAATTACAGCAAGTATAATCGCCGGAATTTTGGTATTATTGATGATGGTATCAATCTCTTGCTGGGTTTATTGCAGGAGGAAGAAATTTTGTGATAAAATCGAAGCCTGGGAATTGGAATATCCGCATAGATTCTCATATAAACTTCTCCACAAAGCGACGAAAGGATTCAAAGATAAGGAGCTTCTTGGTTGTGGTGGTTTCGGCAGCGTGTACAAGGGCGTCTTACCGGAAACACGCCAAGAAATCGCCGTAAAGCGAATTTCGCACACAGCGAAACAGGGATTAAGGGAGTTTGTAGCTGAGATCTCGAGCTTAGGAAGGCTAAGACACAGAAATGTTGTTCAATTACAAGGGTGGTGCAGGAGACAAGAAGAGCTCTTGCTTGTGTACGATTTCATGCCGAATGGGAGCCTAGATAGCTTCGTCTTCGCCAAGACGGCGTCGAAAAACTTGAGTTGGGAGCACAGATTCAACATTCTAAAGGGAATTGCCTCCGGTCTGTCGTATCTGCATGAAGGATGGGAGCAAGTAGTGGTGCATAGAGATGTCAAAGCAAGCAATGTGTTATTAGATAGGGAGATGAATGGTAAGCTCGGCGACTTCGGGCTCTCTAGGTTGTACGATCATGGCCGGAATCCGCAGACTACATGTGTTGTCGGCACATTCGGCTATATGGCGCCCGAGCTATCGCGAACGTGCAAGGCAACGACGAAAGCCGACGTCTATTCTTTTGGTACCTTGCTTCTTGAGGTGGTTTGCGGGAAGCGACCTATACAAGTATTGAAGTGTACAGGTGAAGGAGGCGGAACTGGAGAAGCCGGAACAGGAGAAGAAGAAGAAGAAGAGATTTTATTGTCAGAGTGGGTGTTAAGGCTTTCAAAGAGGGGTGAGCTATTGAAAGCAGTTGACCCTAAGCTTGAGGGTAATTTTGTGAGAGAAGAGGCTGAATTGGTGCTTAAGCTTGGCTTGCTGTGCTCACATATGAGCCCAGAGTCCAGACCCAGTATGCGCCAAGTGGTTCAGTACCTTGAGGGTGAGAGTTCGAACTCGCAGGAGCTGAGCTTGGAGGGTGTGTTGCTGCAAGAAGACTCAGAGTTTTATGGGCTCAACCTTTCTCACCCTGATTCCTTCTCTCATGCCTTCAATTCTACTTCTTCTTTGTAACTCTTGGTACCCTCTTGTTCTAGTCACCAAGACACGGAAATACTTCATGTTTGTGTATTTCCCCATCTAACACACAAGGAGACACAAGACCAAGTTGAAACATACAGGTACTTTTTTTTATTATCAAGATGGGATTAGGCAGACCTTACCGAATCTATATGCACAAAAGGTAAAGAATACCCTTCACAAAGTTGGAACATCTAGGTATTTGAGATCACCGGAACTTATCTGGATAATGGGCCAGTGTGGATCTCATCTTGCTATTCAAGCCAAGAGCATGCCTAAATTGCTATTTGATTGGGGGATGGGCCGGGTCAGATCTGGATCACCGGATTTGAACTGTTTTTCCAGCAACCACTACCTGATTTGAGTTATAATTGTTCAGTTTATTTCCAGTTTTTTAATGTATCTAGGTGTTTAATGCCTTTATTAATTGATATTTGATTTTTTTGTATTTATACATGAGTATAACATTATTTGGATAACTATGCAAAATGTATGGTGTCTTTGTTGGATTTGGTGGGTTGGTTTACTTGTTTTGTTATTGTAAAGCCATAAATAAGATTATTTCTAGAAAATTAGGTAAGACAAAATATTTAAATAATGTTTTAGAAGAAATACTTGATGTGCAAATGTCAGCCAGTTGCTAGATGGTCTCAGATTTGGATCCTTTTTCTTTAGTGCAATGGGGAGGCACAAGCCATATGCACACCCCCGGTTTTGAACTCATGACCTTCAACTTGTGAGTTGACCTCTTAGTCAGGTGAGCTAAGCTATTGTTCATTGTGCTTAGATTTTGTTTATTCGTGTTGAATTTGGAAAAGGTGGTTAAAGCCTTCTTTAATTCAGAAGGGAATGGATCAAGTTGCTTGGTGGGTTTCAGAGTTCATGGTATAAGATCGTCCAGAGTTTTGTACTGGGTCGTAAACTTGAGCTCATTAATATTAAGTTTACAAACTTTTGGCACATTTATTTTTGTTAGCTGATACAAATGATCTCAAGCTTAGTAGCGGACTCTGGAATTTTTTTGGAGTAGGGTATACTTGTATTTTAAGCACTTGTATTTTTCTATATATATATATATATATTGAGACTCAAGAATTTTCCATATTTCAGGTAGGTGAAACACGTGTCACTCACTCAAGGATTGTCCTGTCAAGAACACGTGATTTGGAAGATCATGATCTAGCACGGGAAATGCATATTATTCATGTCATCAACATATTATTAGATGACATGAATGACATCTGCTTTGGAATTCTTTGTGATTTTAGGTGAGGTGATATGACAGATCCCCATCCTGCCAAAATGCATGTTATTCATGTGATTAACATATCATTGGTACACTTTTATTTCAAGTCCACAAAATACTCATGTTTTTCTATATAAAACAGTTGAGTGGCACAAAATTAGGTTTGCAACATTCTCAAATTGCATCATGGGAAATCAAGCAAGAAAAGTTTCATTTATTTATAGTGGAGTACAGTTCCTGATATGAACCAATGTCTGCTGGCTAGCTCACGCATAGAGATCTAGAAAAGTATAAACTTCAACATAACCAAAGTGGCTATCGTGCTTCTTGACTTAGTTTATCCTGAAATTGAAAGAAATAAACATGTAAGGGAAACCTGCCAATGGGTTTATGGCTGCATTTCAGAGAATGGAGGCATGAAAATCGCATTTAATTTTATTAATAACTACCAATTTCTCGGCAACCCACTAAGTGCCATTGATTACATGGATTCTTACTTGTCATTGTACTCATATTTTTGTTATATTAGCACTTATCTTTAAAAAGGTAAAATCATATATTATTGTTTTCTTTCAATACTTTTCAAGTCTTTATTCTCTCTATTTTAAAGTGTTCATCATTTAAATTCTCTTAGTTCCACAAGAAAGCTCCATATTCTTCTTTTCTAATTAGTTCAAAATTTATAAAACCATAAGAAACCTTCCAAATAAAAAGCATATTCTTAACCTTTTCACTGTCGTGTACCATGGTGTTCTCCTCTCCATATTCCGACCAAATGTACCTTGAGCTAAACAATGTATAAAAGTCCATAGTATGGTTTGAAAATTGAAATGTGTATATGTTTAATTTGGTGGGCAAAAATCTCTCTCTCGTATATATATATATATATATATATATATATATATATATATATATATATATATATATTTGGTTTGTTCTCCAAGTCATTCATACTTAAATCTACGCAAGCATTTTCATCATTCGACTGGTGTGATCAATTGATTTAAAAAATAAATTTCATTGGTCTATTTTTTATATTTTATATTTGACGCATAATGGTAAAAATAAAATTTAATTCAAATCTTTATCATTCATTGTATTGATAGGATGGTGGAAATATTGGAGTAGATTTATGGATAAATTGGTTTAAGCATATACTAATATATATAGCACTTAAACATATACATATAGATGTATATGTATGTACTTTTTGACAAATAAGCATGTGCGCATGTTGTCCTACATCGTTTAGGGTATACGTATGTTGCCCAAATTCATAACGGAATGGCAAGATTAAGAATGAACTTACTGAGAACAGTCCACTGAAGGCGAAATCGGCACAGGCAAACGGACGCCACAGCTAGCAGGCAGCGCTTGGGCAGCTTGCACGTTAGGCTGAACCTGTGCAGCTGCACTCTTGAGGCAGGCGCAGGCCGTTCTCCTATCAGCAGTGGTGGATACAGCCGAAGCCAACTGGGTCACTCCTGCACAGCATGCAGCCGAGGGCGGCCCGTTGCCGCTCTGCAGGTAGCTAAGGCAAGGTGATAGCTGCTGAATGAAGGTGTTGCAGTCGACCGCAGCCTCGGCAACGGTGGTTGCATGGAGCAGAAGATAGAGGACAAGGATCTCTACTGCAAATGTCTTCATCTCCTCTTGTTCTCTGCATTCTGCTGGTACGTTGGTGGTGCTTGCTATTATATACATGTTCTATGCGAGTTTTGAATATAGAAATGAAAGAATATTTATGTTTTACCTTCTAATTTATGGTGAATTTACGGATTGCTACCTGCATTCTGAACTTTAGTACTACCATCTACCTTTCTAATACAATGTATTGCACTCAATAATTTTTTTTTGGTGAGGCACACTTGTATGTTGATATAGCATTTAGTGGCATTCTCTTTTATATATTTCAGATTTCCGGTGAAGCAAATGTCTCACCTCGCCTTAAAGTGGGTCTACCGCTAATTGCACGGTATATTAGTGACAAATTTAAGCCTTCTAAAAACCAAAAACAAGTCTTATTTCACACCAAGGGGCTGCTTGACGTCCCATATAGCAGCATTTTTTTGGCACGGGCCTGCAAAGCACGATCCTGAATGGCCTAGGCCGCACGCTACCATGTTTAGTTTGAAAAGAAAGGGCCTCCATGGCGCACCTCAGAGCTTGGGCCAATGAACCATTGTACTCGGCCAAAGAAATAAATAGCCCCTAAATGGAGCATTGTTTATACGTACTTCGTGCTTATATTTTTTTTTCTTTGTGTCATATCAGCATTTATCTCTAAAAAAGAAAGATCATGCACCACTTTCTTCCCACACTAAAGGCTTCCTTTTGCCTCTTTTAGTCAGTTCACATATATAGCTTTTCGTACCATTTTATCAAAGTTTCATTTGGCTTCCTCTTGAGTGCTAACCATTTTCACAACAACATTTAACTTTTAGTAGTGTCATACTAACTTTTCTCTAATAATATTTCCTTAACCAACCATTCATATATATATATATATATATATATATATATATATATATATATATATATATATATATATATATATATATATCATTATCAATAATATATTTTGTATGCATTGATGATTGGGTTGTATCACTCGACATCATACGCTTTTGAGTCCCTTTTGTTTTATTGAAATTATCAATTGTCCTTTAACAACTTTTACCTTTTACAAGTTCAACAATTGGGCACAAGATCGAATCTTATAGAAACAAAGAATTCATGTACCATACTCCATTTAGTATTGGAAAAGGCTTAACCATTGTTGTTTTTTTAGTTCAATGAAGATTTAGTAGTTATTGTTGTTGTTTTCAAGTACAATGACTGACCTTATCATTTTCGATCTTAAAATCAACTGGAAACACGAGGTTGTTACATTTAAACTAAGCACCACAAACATTGACAGACCCACCTAAGGCCAAGGTGAGGCATGTGCCTCACATGAAATCTCAAAAAAATTGAGTCTCTCAAATACAAATACTTTGAAAACGTGAAATGTAAGTGCACCTCACCCGAAATACAAGTGAACCTCACTGCAAAAAAGTTTCTAACAGCAAATTTATTGGCAGTTATATATGAAATTTCAGTGTTCCAGGTGGTGATCCAAAAACTCAGCTTAGATTAGATGGCTAAACTTAAATTCTCATGCATTAACGTCGATGGTTGATAAGTTTTGTTGGGATGGAGACTGATTTCTGGTTGAGTACAAGAAACTGCATACTATGTGGAATTTTAGTGCTGATTCTTGAATCTTAGTGTGTAAGCTCTTGAAATTTTGTCAAGATCATTAGTAGTATAATATCTTATAATGATGGTGAGTGCTCAACAAGAGTGAGCCCGGCGCTACGTCGAGCGAGCTTGGCTTGTCACAGGAGTGGCTCAATACATGTTGAGGCCTAAAGCGAAATTTGGACATTACATATGACATGAAAATTTCGGGCCCAAGTCTAAGAATTTTGGGGCTCTTCTCTCTTTTTTTTTTTAGTTACATGAGGAGGATGAAGCCTAACACACATGCACCCTCTGAGAGTCGAACTCCCCACCAGCAACAACATCACTAGAACCCCCTGTGTTGAGCTAAAGCTCTGCACCTTTTGGGGCCTATAAAATTGATATTATAACAGAGTTAAAGAGGTTTGCCTTAGTGGCCTTGCGCACAAGCCACCCCTTGCTTGTTATTAACGGCTGGTCTCATTAGATTGTTGTTTCTTGTTTGAAACTTATGTGAATTCATCAATTAAGGGGAGATATGCTGCTAAAATATGAGCTTTAAAGTAGATGAGCCAAAGATAAGCTTCTTAAATTAAATTAAATAAACCGGTATGGCTGTGTAAGTTTCACAGGAAGACAAAATAATTACTCATAAGTTAAAATTTGGGTTTCTAATGTAAACTTTATCATCAAACTAAAACTCTAATGATAAACCTTTCTGGCTCTAACCCTTGCCAAGACAAGCCAATAAAAAGCAGCCCCACTGACTTGGCATCACTAATATTAGAGCTAGCAATATAGACACGACACAAAAACAACCCCCAAGATCCATGCTTGTGCATGGAAACAATCGGGTCATGCTGGGTTAACATGTTTTTATCGCAAAATAACCCGACACAAGCATTACCTGAAACACGAAATTTCTGTCATCCTGACTTCCATATATAATCTCGGTGGGTGCAAGTGCCATTGACCAACCCTGGGCAAGACGATGACATAATTAATGGCCTGTCTAAAGCCTGATTTTCTCTTAATTAAGTGACCCCCATTGTTCATTTTTGTGATAGGCTAATGGAAGTCTTTCACAGAGACCCGATTTTATGAATACTTAATGGTAATCTAACTATTAAAACTATGATGTTGATGACAATGAGTCTAACAAGTTGTTCTATGTATATAAAGGCATAAGTTTCACAACCACCAATCTTGCACCCGGAATGCAGGCCGACCATGTCCGGAGAAGAAATCCGGCACATGTGCCGAAATTTCGTCAACTTTTTTTTTCTTGGTTTGTTCGTCGCAAATCAAGTGATTGGAAACATCAGGATTTAGCACCAAAATGCTTATCATTAATGTTATCTGGTGCCCACCATCGAATAGGTAGATTTCCATCCTGAAATTTAATATAAGAGGATTGTGTTAGGTAGTTGATCACAAGATTAAAACTCACTCAAACTTTCACCATTTATGAAAGGCCTTAGAAGTAATGGAAGAGAGAACCATCAAAAGAGAATCTAATGGAACGATTTGGATTGATCAGCTTGACACGAAAAGGAATTGTCACAACAAAATCACCACTGGAATTTATGATTTTTTTTACAAATTCAAACACGAAATGCGGAAGGAAGAAATTTCGCTGATCGTGTTCATCCAAAGTGACACGAAAAGATTGACCTATGGCTGGGTTAACCGCTCTCTTTTTGACATGAACCATGTTAGGGACAACCATTCCCCCCTCGAAATTTATTTTAGAAGAACTAAATGCATAGGAAACCAGAAACTTAAATTTTATTTTCATCATAACTATCGGCATTCTTTAAGAGGAAAGAGTAATAATTTACGTACGTCCAAGCGTACCTACAGTAAGTCTACTTTTACAAGAAATGCAGATAACCATTTCAGCACATTCTATTATTCGAAAAGATTAATAATATTGAAGTGAAGTTCGCTCTAAAGAATTAAAAACGCATTTCAGCGGACGAATTATAGTCATGAAAGGTTGAGCAAAAGATTGTTCTCTACATGTGTTGTCGTGTCGTGAAGAGTGGTGACCTAATTCTAATTGCACTTATAAGAATTTTGTTGACAGAGCGATGTGATGCGAGACATGAAAGAAAACTCTGACCTTCATTGTCAAAGAAAAATCGGATAAGACTCAAACATAGAACGTGAGTTCTTGATAATCCGGTTGAGCGTGTTCCGATACCATTAATACTATATTGTTCCGATAAGAAAAATGATGAATAAGACAAACTGTAAAGCAAGAGAAAGCATTTTCTCATTGAAGGATCTAAGTTAAACAAATCCTACAAAAAGCAAGGAAACTAAGAAAAAATAGTTAATAATATGTTTGATTCATTACTCGATTGATTCAACCACTATTTACAGGTTTTTCTTTAGACAATAATAGTTGGATCCATCATTCATTCTTGTTTTCATGATTTTCAATAACTTCTCACTGATGTTAGGCCTGCACCAAAGATGATTTGTTAGTTGTTGCTACCGTTGTTTTAACTCCCGAAACTCTTTACATTGTGAGCTTAAACCCACGTCTCCTTTCAAACCTATCAAAAACTTAACATGTTTTCTCGATCCCAACAATACGTTAACATAATAGCTTTAAAACCTAAAGTTATGTTTTAGTAAAAAGAACAAAAACTAATTGATGTACACGAGGATCTCCCATGAAAGTCATTTGAATGGTTGCATTGTTTATACCGATGGAAACCACAACAATTCTCATACCTACACTCTTTTTACTATCTACTTGTATCTTTTTTTTACTATATAATAAAAGCAATTCTGATACCTACACACTCCTTTCACTATTCACATTAAAATTTAAAATTACCATAATACCCTTGATAGTTTAAACTCTCTCAACGAGTTCCCACCTCATTGATCCTTGCATTATTTCTCCGACAACCCAAAGCTCTAAACTTGATTCAAAACATGATATTAAATCATCCACCGGTTTGAATCTTATCGAAAAAGAAGAAGGAAATAGAAAAGAAAAAGAAGAAAAGGAGCTATTTGAAGAGGGCTTGAGGGATTTTTACATGTATGTTATTGATTTGATGTATTTTTTGTTTATTTAAGTTAGAATTAAAATGAAAAAATATTTAATTCTCGACTTGAAACACGATACAGATGTGTCTCCTCGACGAGTAAGATAAAGCTCAGTGGCATCCTTACATTGGTAGGAGACATGACTTAGTTGTGTCTCTTCTTGTTTTGCATGATGTTCATTCATATGTTTTTTATTTTTTATTTGTTCTTGATTCTTTTTCTTCTCTCTCATTTTCTTTTGTTCATAATTCTTATTTTTCTTATTTTTACTTCATGTTTTGGTTTTATTTTCTTATTATTGATTCCTCTTTTTCTTCGGTGAGATCCATAAGAATATGCGTTGTGCGGCTGCGAAAAAGATAACGATCTGAAAACGAATTAAATATCCGTTATCAAAGCAAAGAGATCCTATGAAAGAAAGGGAGAGACTCTTCTTCCAATTGGGTGAGGGAAGAGTGAAAGCAACGAGGGGTAATTTGATATTTAAAAAAATTAGTGTGTAAATAATAAAAAAATGTGCAAATAATAATCCTCGTACCAAAGTTGCCCAGATTGTATCTTAGACGTGAATATAAAATGACACGACACGAAGGATACTTGAATTGTCATCCGCATCTGGGAAACCTGGATGTGCCAGGACCTTTGTGCCCGTACCCGTACCCGTATACATACCCGGTCAAAGGAGCTTCAGATCGGTGTACGACTCAACGAGGGAAGAAGACAGAACTAAGGTTCCCCAGAGAGAGAGAGAGAGAGAGAGAGAATGGAGGAGCAAGCCATGGAGGTTAAGAGTTCGAGTCAATCTGTCGTCCCTTCCCACGACGACGAAGGGAACAGCAGCAGCAGGGAGGCCGACGAGAACGAGCGCCGATCCCTCGAATTGACAGCCGGCCTCCACCCTTTGCAGGTACTTCCTTTTCCAACTCCCTCGCCCCCCAAAACTTTTCTCTCTGCATCAAATCCTTCTTCTTTTGTTTCTTTCCGCTCTTACATGATGCTATGAGTTACCGTCGCCTCTTCCCCCCTGGTAACGTTTTTATGGGATTTAGGATTCGGTGTTGCTGAGATCGATCGTCTGCTCTTTTTATTTTTTATGGACAATTTACTGTGCACAAAATAGATCTTTGTTGGCATTGAACTTTTAACTAGGTTGTGGGTTTCGTTGCTTTCTGTTTTCTTTTTCTTCAATGAATCTTGGATAAGAAACGATGGTCTTTTTCATTACATCTATTATGTGCTGGCTTCGTGATTAAGGCGACCATGCTATTGTGCGTTCTGATTTGGAGAAGTACCAAGCATGAGGAACACTCGAACTTTTATTAGGTATTATAATTTCGGTCTTTTGGTGGGAAGCTATCTATTGGTGGTATATGCGCTTAGGGTTCTTAAGTTCAGTTTACTTCACCCGGACACTTGAGCTTCCCCTTGTATCGTGTCGACTTATTGATAATTTATATAGGAAAATGCACAAAGAGGACGTGTTATCATTTAAATGAGCCCTTGTAAAATGGTGGCTTATGTGGTTTTCGTGGAGAGTAAATTGGTTAACTTGATGGTATCGTGTACACAAGTAGACATTACTGGGAAATGCTGATTGCTTCTCATCTGATGTTTTGGTTTATGCTGGTTATGGTGCAAGAGACTAACGCTGGGGCGATGCTATGGCTTAAAGCTTTTCTTATTGGTCTAAGTGAACAAAAAGTTTGGCAGACTAAGTAAAGTTCCATTGGGACCCATCTTATAGAAGGAGTTTGCCAAACATCGGAATACAGACAATGTGGGCAGGTATTCAAACGATTTGAAAATTCAAAAGTGAACCTCTCAGGGGAGTTTCTCTCTGATAATCGTTCTGCAGTATGGAGCAATTAGGGAACCCAGACCTGCAAAGGAGAAAGGGAGGCAAGGCTCCATTTTGTCTTGTTACAGTTACATGAAGAAGTATTTCTCTTGAGAATCAGACTTGTGAATATTTGAGGACATGATTACGGTAGCTTGGTTGCCATCATTTACCCTGTCTTTAAGCTCTGCTAGTTGTCAGTCTGTTCCACTTAATCCTACGACCGTGGGAAAGTAACTTCAGTGTACAATAAAGAGCTGAATATCGCTGCTCAATTGAGACTGTTGGCATGCTATTACCATTTTGTGGCGCCAACAGCAATCTTGAAATTACCTACTTCTCTATACCCACTTGAGTTTTATGAAGCCTTTTAGGAGATTGCTGAAACTATGTTTGGCAGTCACTAAAATGGTTTGAAACGCATAACCGTCTTCCATTTATGTAAAATGTATGTATATTTGGCTTTAGGAAAAAAATGTATAGTTCATTACTTGAGATAATCCTTCAGAAGTCTATGAAAACTCTTCTTGTGTGTTTCATGTGATGTTCTATTATATTATATGTAATAACCTTTAGCTATAGTCCTCTCTTCTAGTGTTATCTCTATTGTCACGGATCGTACAATACGGGGCAGTCACAATACGATACACCTTAGCTTATCGTAATAGGCTATGTATCAATACAGGCTGAATCGCATGATACCAGTCATATCGCTCGTATCGTACGATACGGGCAATACATCTTATTTTTGTAAAAAAAAATCCTTGTTTGATATGGACATGAATTGAACTGATTCTTTTCTTTTTTTGGAGACATTTTACCTTAAACCCAAGAATAACAATAAGAACCATAAAAATAAGCGGTTTTCAAATTTCTCAAGAATGAAAAAGGTAATTTATTTCAATAACTTCTAATTATGATCCCATCTAGCATTGGTAACTTACTAATTATGACTACATCTAGCATTAGTAGGTTGCACAACACAACTATATTACCTTAAAAGGTAACCTCCAAAGAATAACAATACAACAACAACTAAGCCTTTTCTCATACTAGATGGAGTCGGCTACATGGATTATGTGTTTTCACGAAGCCTTGTCATAATTTATAGAATTCATAGTAGATAAATCTGACAAAGTTTTACGCTAGTTGTTTGAATCCTAACGCAACCCTCCTCTTTTATTCGGGCTTGGGACCGGCCATGCAAGGGTGATTCCTCACATAGGCGGAGTTTCCAAAGAATAACAATAAGAACCATAAAAATAAACATTTTTCAAAGTTTTCAAGAATGAAACTAGCAATTTTCTTCAATAACTTATCAATTATGACCACATCCACCATTGGTATCACGAATTAGGAAATTAGTCTAACTTAGAATAGTGTTTGTTCTTTTAAAATTTGTAAGGGATCACCCTTGCATTGCCGGTCCCAAGCCCGGATAAAGGAGGAGGTTTGTGTTAGGCTTCCGACAACCAGCGTAAAACTTCGTTGGATTTTTATAACATGGATTACAAAAATTATGAGCATTGCTTTGGGGTGTCCCTGCCTAGCGACGTGTTGTAGAGCCCGAATGCAGTAATAAGTAAGCAAGGGCCACTACATTTTCGCCCGAATGTAGTGAATCAATTGCAGAGAGGGTTCCCACATCATTGACGGGTGTGGGTAAAGAAGTTAGTCCCGCTACATTGCCACCCGATTGTAGTGAATAATTTTCAGAGAGGGTCTCCACATTTTGAATATGGACGGATGCGGGGGTAAGGAAGCTAGTCCTAGATAATAAGATTTGTCTTGGTTCTTGGAATATTGGAACATTATCCGGTAAGCTAATGAAGGTGGTAGATACTATGATTCGGAGAAAGATTCATATTATATGTTTATAAAAGACAAAATGGGTTGGAGAAAAAGCAAAGGAGATAAAGGATACAGGTTTTAAATTATGGTACTCAAGTAAAGAAAAGGCTCGAAACGGAGTTGGTAGTATCATAAATAAAGATTTAAAGGATAGTGTAGTAGACATACAACGATATGGTGACCGAATAATGACGTTGAAATTAGTGTTAGGAGCAGAGGTTTTGAATATAGTTTGTGCTTATGCACCCCAAGTAGGAGTAGAAGATAGTATAAAGAAAGCTTTTTGGGAAGAGTTAGATAAAGTGATTCAAAAGATTCCACAAAGAGAGATGATTTGTTTAGGAGGAGACTTAAATGGACATGTTGGTAAAGAGGCATTAGGATATCAAGGGATTCATGGAAACTTTGGTTTTGGGGATATAAATGAGGAAGGTAGGGAGATTTTAAATTTTTTTATGGCATTTGATCTCTTTATAGTCAATACAATCTTTAAAAAACGAGATGAACATTTAATTACTTATAAGAGTGGCTTATCACAAACACAAATTGATTACTTTATTTGTAGAAAAAAAGGATAGAGCATGTTGTAAAGATTGCAAGGTAATTCCAGGAGAAAGCTTAACCACCCAACATCGACTTTTAGTTATGGATTTACAAATAAAAAAATGGACAAAAAAGAAAAGAGTGCATCGAGCTATTTAAACTAAATGGTGGAACCTCAAAAGCGAGAAAGAATATATATTTAAATAGAAAGTCCTTCAAGGAGATGTTTGGAATTATGTTGGTACACCCTGTGATATGTGGAACAATATGGCTATACATATTAGGAAAGTGGCGAAAGATGTGGTAGGTGTATCTAAGGGAGGTGTACCGGCACAAAAAGAAGCTTGGTAGTGGAGTGAAGTAGTGCAAAATAAAATCAAGGCAAAGAGGGCATGTTACAAATTACATTATGCTAAGAAAACTAGTGAAACTTTAGAGGCTTATAAGAAAGCAAAGAAGGAAGCGAAAAAGGCCGTGAGTGAAGCAAAAGCTAAAATTTGAGACGATTTATATAAAAAACTCAACTCAAAAGAGGGTGAAAGAGATATTCTTAGGATAGCTAGGGCTAGAGATAAGAAAACTAAAGATCTTAATTATGTTAGATGTGAAAAAATTCTAGTGGCAAATGATGATATAAGAAATAGATGGAAAAACTATTTTTATAAGCTTTTTAATGAAAATAAAGATGTTAGTATTAGCTTAGGAGAGTTAGTCAAATCATAAAAGTATTTAAACCATAATTTCTACTGACATATTCAAAAGGATGAAGTAAAAGAGGCTCTTAAACATATGAAGGGTGGTAAATCGGTAGGACCAGATAATATTCCTATAGAAGTTTGGAAAATACTAAGAGAAATAGGAATCACTTGGCTCACAAGACTATTTAATGAAATATGAAAAAACCAAAAGATCATGAGGAATGGAGAGCAAGTACACTTATACCCATATATAAGAACAAGGGAGACATTCAAAATTGTGCAAATTATCGAGGTATCAAGTTAATGAGCCATACTATGAAATTGTGGAAAAGAATTATCGAACGTAGGTTAAGACAAGTATCAAGTACAACAGAGAACCAATTTGGATTCATGCTAGGCAGATCTACTGTTGAAGCGATTCACTTTTTGAGACGTCTTATGGAACATTTTAGAGCAAAAAAGAAAAACCTTCACATGATATCTATTATTCTAGAAAAAGCTTATGATAGAGTACCGAGGGAGGTTCTTTGGAGAACTTTAGAAAAAAGAGGTATCCCATTGAGATACATTAACCTTATAAGAGACATGTATGATGGTGCAAAAACATGTGTGAGGACTCATCAGACTTTTTTGAAGTTAATATTGGGTTACATCAAGGATCAACTTTAAGTCCATACTTATTTATAATGGTGATGGATGAGTTAACAAAACATATTCAAGATGAAGTACCTTGGTGTATGTTATTTGTAGATGACATTGTATTAGTGGAGGAGTCTAAGGAAAAAGTTAATAGAAAATTGGAACTATGGAGAGAAACATTAGAAAGCAAAGGCCTCCGACTTAGTAGAACAAAGACAGAATATATGGAATGTAAGTTTGATCATTTGGTTATCTCAGAGGACATAGAAATTAAAATTGGCACACATTGCATCCCCCAAAAGGAAAGTTTTAAATACCTAGGGTCAATTTTTCAGAGTGATGGAAGAATTGATGGAGATGTTACACATAGAATTAATGCTGGTTTGTTAAAATGGAGAGGAGCATCAGGTATTCTTTGTGATAAGAAGATACCATTAAAGTTAAAAGGTAAATATTATAGAGCAGCAATTAGGCCTGTCATGTTTTATGGTTGTGAGTGTTGGGCAGTTAATCATCAACATGTACAAAAGATGTCTGTGACAGAAATGAAGATGTTGAGATGGATGAGTGGTCATACAAGAAAAGACTATATACATAATGAGGTTATTAGAAACAAATTAGGAGTGGCACCAATAGGGGATAAAATGAGAGAATATCATTTAAGATGGTTTAGACATATAGAAGGAAGATCAAAAGAAGAACCTGTAAGAAGGTATGAAAAACTAAATTTGGAAAGTATTAAAAGAGCTAGAAAATGACCACAAAAGTGTTGGAAATAAACAATAAAGAATGATCTAGCTTATTGTGAGTTAACTGCTAACGTGACACACGATAGGGATATGTGGAAACAAAGAATCCATGTAGCCGACCCCGTCTAGTATGGGAAAAGGCTTAGTTGTTGTTGTTGTTTGATATGGTATGATACAATACACCTGTATCATAGGAAAAAAATGATATACGATATGATATGGTACAAACAACACTGCTCCGTTCCACTTGTTATGTACTATTCAAAGGACTGAAATATTCAAGAGCTCATAGTTCCCATGTCTGTTTCAAGGTAAGCCGGCATGAGCAAAGTGGTTTTTAATATGGTTAGCCACATTGTTTCTTGGCTGTGGATCAAATATTTACTCACCTTGTTTTATTTCATTGATTTGTTTACTGGCTCAGACAGGATTATTTTAATTTTACACTTCCTGTTCGTCATATTTACTGTTTCCTAAATGAGTTTTGTTTTACTATTGTTTATTGGTTCATTCACCATTCACTCTATCAAATTATGAATGTCAATGGATGTGAGGTTTCCATGTGGCTAGCTCTCACGGAATTATCACTGTTATCAAAAAGTGGAGATATACATTATTATATACATTTTCCTTATTAGTATCACAAACTACTGCAGCAACATGGATATTTTTAGAACTGATTGGTAGGATTTTTGCACATTAAGTACCATTAGGCATTAGATACTCATTGTCTTTTGGTTTATATACATTTCCGGAGGTGCCCAAGGATATGTAACCAGCTATTGCTACCTCCGTGTTGTTGGGTTTCCTCCACAATACATGCTTCTATTGGATAGGTGCATGGTCCGTGAACTCTGACAAGTTCTCTCCATGGTAGTTTCACCAACTGCTTTTTGTACTCTCGTGACTGATGCTAATGGTTATTGAATTAGTCCTTGCCATTACCTTTTCCTTGAAAAGGAAAAGTGAGGTTCAGATTGCTTAGTCTTGCACTTGAAAGTGCACTTTTGGAGTGGCTACTTGATGCCAGGGTGATTTCTAACAAGTTCTAATAAGTAAGGTAGAAATAATTGAAATTGACATATTAAGTAAATTCGGTGCTTGGTTGTAACATAGATTTAATAGTTGCTTACTAGATTGTGCCATTTCACTGAGAAATGCTCCATATGTTCAAATTTCAGAACAAATTTGTCTTTTGGTACACTCGCCGGACAGGGGTTAGGTCACAGACCTCATATGAGGATAATATAAAGAAGATAATGGACTTCAGTACGGTATGATTAGTTTTCATTTCCGATAGTACATAATGATTTCTTCTATTGAGAGCCAGTTTATGCAACTAAGGCCAAGACGATGAATGTTTATAGGTTGAAGGATTTTGGGTCTGTTATTGTCATCTTGCACGGCCATCTTCCTTACCAAGTCCAACTGACTTGCATCTTTTCAAAGAGGGGATTCGACCACTATGGGAGGTTAATTTTTTGTCATGTCATTTATTATCAGTAATCAAATGAATAATCGTGGAAGCTGTTTTGAGTGATACATACAATGTAATTGCAATCTTAAGTTCATTAACATATGAACTGTTTTGTCAGGATTCTGCAAACTGTAATGGTGGGAAGTGGATCATACGATTTAAAAAAGCTGTGTCAGGACGCTTCTGGGAAGACTTGGTAAGTTGGACGTTTTCATTTATTTATTAGGATAGTAATGTTGCTTGATTAATTTCTGAAGCAATTTAAGGGCAATTTTCTGCTCTTCTTGGTACTTGTTCTGGTGAAATACGGTAATCCATAATCTTGTGGCTTTCTTTACAAGATAAGAGTTGAAGCTAGATCTTTGTGTGCTCCACTGTTTTAAATTCAAGTGGCATTCCTAAGCTATTATTGACGGGTGAATGAAGCATACTCTGGCAGCCTTTAGAGTCATAGTCAAGTAATGCTAGCCTGCTAGGTCCTAAGATATTGATCAACAGGGAAAGAACTCTAGTCATCTGGCTTCTGTTGAAAGCAAGTTCATTTCTGATTGGTTCTGGATGGTTGGTGTGAATGGGGTTAAAGTTGTTGGGTATGATCTTAGCTGCAACACCCATGTCGATCAAGATACACATGCTACTTGAGGTTGGAATTGTCATGGAAATATGGTGAGAGGGGATTTGGGTCAAGATGAAGAATCAGATATTAGTTGCCTTTGCATCAATCCATCAAGTACACATGGATCTCCAGGACCCTAGGTGATAGAAACATCACATGCAGCTACGAATTCTACATATGCTTGTGTTGTTCCTCGTTGATGGCATTGTACCTTTCTGTTACTCCTTGCCTCAGAAGTGCATCACTATCAGTTATAGCCTTTAGGAACATGAGCTCCAACAGCAACATGTGTAGTAGCAGAAGCACTTTCCAGCACGGTCATCAGTACCATATTGGTAGATCAACCCCTGGCCTGATCAAATTCTTGTTACCTTCTAGACGTGGCTGGGGCTGTATGCATAAGCTCATTTGTGTGCTCACGCTGTCAAGGTAGGGGTTCTATTCACATTGTGATGGTCTGTACCATCCAGTCATTGGTGTACTGTGGGGGAGTTCACGGTGTCTACTTCCTATTTCTTAGACACCAATTTCTCTAGCCGTGCGCCCTTCTTGAATATTCATCCTCTTACTTTTGTGCCTTGATTTGAGACTCATTAATTTTAGTTTTATTTGTTCCTATGAAGAGTCTTTGCCCAAACAAGACAATATTAAATGGGAAGAAACATATAATCTTAGATGAAGCGTATCCATTCAGGGTTCTGTTTTGCGGCTTTGTTCAAGTCCAGAAGGTACATACAACAACAACTAAGCCTTTTCCCATACTAGACGGGGTCGGCTACATAGATTCTTTGTTTTCACAGAGCCCTATCATGTGTCATGTTAGCAGTTAACTCACAATAAGCTAGATCATTCTTTATTGTTTCTTTCCAACACTTTTGTGGTCGTCCATGTATAGCCATACATGTTATGCTGGCTGTCGGAGTCCAGAAGGTACATGTGGCAAATATATGACAGAAGCACTACTTTATTGGAGTATCCTGACCTTTTGTGTAACAAAAGGTTTCTGCCTTTTATTCCATGTTTTAGACGATTAGTTTGTCATGCATTTGGCCAAAGGCCATGTATTATGAAGTATGAACAAAAATTCACCACATGTATTGTGGACAAAAACTCATGTGTTGCTAGACATGTTAGATTAGTCTCCTGTGAAGACTTAATGTGCGAGTCCACAAGGCTTTGTCCTGTAAAAGTAGATGGTTGATGTGCTTGATCTTGTTCCAGGAACATAGTATGTGGTATCTTGTATTCTTTTAGAATGTATTGATGGCAAGGGATTTCAGAGTATGTGACAAATTTGCATAGTTTGTTCCCATTGATATGTGGTCCTTGTTTCCCTCTGCTTGTTGGCGCACATGATAGGGTTGTAAAGGACATCGGGTAGTGGTGATGTGTAGGGACAGGAAGGTAACTGAGCTTGTGGCTTTGAGCAGCTTCTCGTTAAACCTATGAACATACAATCAAGGTTGAAATATGGTGATTATTTTGAGCCCCTTGAGGAGTCGGTAGATGTCCAAAACCAGGCCAAACAAATAGCAGCACGTAGCTTAGTCTGGTTTGAAGGAGAGATGCCTCCTGGCTCCTACATTGACCACACACTACCACAGAAATATCAAGTTGGATTAACAACTTAACTAGGCACAGAAGAACACGAAGATAAGTTGAAACCTCTTCTACTTATCTGCAACAAGACTCATAACTGCAGATAGTTCTAATCTCCATTTTTTTGCCGTTGATTTCTTATTATTGTGGTTTACAGCATCATGTTGTTAGTGCTGTACTTCTGTTTCTTCTTGTGTCTGAACGAGTGATCATGAATTTGAAAAAATAGTCATGAGCTTTGTTTTATATTTTGCCTCGTGCATCAAGTGCTTTTCTTGGTCCTGACTCCTGATCTGCTTCCTTTTCAAATTAACAGGTTCTGGCTTTGGTCGGTGACCAACTTGATGGTGGTGAAAACATCTGCGGTATTGTTCTGAGTATTCGTTTTGGTGAGGATATTTTAAGTGTTTGGAACCGAAATGCAGCAGATAATCAGGTACTGTTTATTATCTTCCTCAAGATTGTGTATCATTCTTCTTTGCGTCTTCCCTTGTTTTCTGGGGCATTAGACATGATTTTCACATATGATTGTCTGAACGAGATTGTGTTGTCCTTCATCAGGCTGTGATGGCCCTAAGAGATTCGATCAAACGTCAAATGAAATTGCCCCCAAGCTACTTGATGGAATACAAGGCTCACGATGCTTCTTTGAAGGATAACTCTTCGTATAGAAATACGTGGTTGAGAGGGTAAACAACGATTTATATTTACCTTGATGTGTCAATGTGTGTTCACTGAATACATGAAACTCGTTCCTCTAGTGAGGTTGGTGATGCCATACAACTTGAAACATTCATCTTGAGTAATACATGTTTCAGTAATACGCTCTCTCCCTCTCTCTCTCTCGCACACACACACACGTTTTTCTGCTAATTGGATTTCCTTTCATGGTTTGACATTGGGGTATGGTGAATTTCTTGAGAAGGGATGACAGATACCGATCAAAACTGACATTCAGATTTAAATAGTATAAGATACCACGCTATTCCAAAAAGATCTTCTCCATAGCTGACAGAAGTGTCATGGGCCCAAAGGTGCATAGAATGGCGCCTAGCCAAAGGATACAATTCTTTGGAATGTATTAATATACAAGGCCCACCTAGAAACCAAAACCATACAATTTGTCTAGTTGAAAATTGTTTTTTTAAGTTAATTAGTAATATGGTACAAGATCTAGCTCTAGGACATCAAGGAATCCTCATAGCTCGATCCCACCTAGTGTGATTGAAGGCTTGTCTGTTCTTGGTGTAGAAGGGCCATGTTCACATAAGGAGGCAAGCATCACAGAATCAGCCTAAATTGCAGCATTTGGAGATACACAGCTCCATGCTGGTCAGCTCCATAAACGAAGCAATGAATAACATTATGAAAATGAGATGATGCATGAGAACATCTAAATACTTACATGTTTAAAAGCAAGCTCACTTTCAGTGTTCCCAGTTGTTTTATTGAGTTCATGTCCACCTGCATAAAAACCTCAGAAGCTATGGAGAATATCTAAATAGTATAAGATACCATGCTATTCCAAAAAGAAAACGGCATTGATTTATCTCTATTACATCTAAACAACAAATCCAACATCTAGGATATGTATAGACGGATATCCAGTGAATTTAGCATCAATATCCAAAAAAATCCCTCCAAAGAAATGCCTCTTTGAGTTGCCTATCTATCGCTATCTCACAAGGGTAAGGGTGTGGGTGCAAGTGGAGGATACAACTAAGCCTTTTCCCATACTAGATGGGTCGACTCCATGGATTATTTATTTCCACACGTAGAATCCATGGTAGATAAGTCCGACAAAGTTTTAATGTTTCGAAAGCCCAACGCAACCCTCCTTTATATGACCTTGGAACCGGCCATGTAGTTGGATTGACAACATCTAGAAATATGTATTCATCAAGAAAACCTTGAAAATACTGCTCCAATAAATTAAACAGATGATCAAGACTGCAGTAGACCTTGTTGCAAGTAAGTAAGATCATTCTTTATTATTTCTTTCCAATACATTTGAGGTTGTCCTCTCCCTCTTTTAATATTTTCACAATCTAGTTTTTCATATCTTATTACGGGATCATCATTGGGTCGTCTTTCTAAATGTGCAAACCATCTTAAACGATTTTCTCTCGTTTTATCCTTTATTGGTGTTACTCCCAAATTGCTTCTAATAACCTCATTATGTATACAGTCTTTCCTTGTGTGACCGCTCATCCATCTCAACATATTCATTTATGTTGTAGACATCTTTTATACATGTTGATGATTAACTACCCAACACTCGCAACCATAAAACATAGCATGCCTAATTGTTGTTTTATAATATTTACCTTTCAACTTTAATGGTATCTTCTTATCGCATAAAATACCTGATGCCCCTCTCCATTTTAACCACTGACATTGATTTTTCCATCACTTTGAAAAATTTATCGTAGGTATTTAAAACTTTCCTTATGAATGATGCAATGTGTGTCAATCTTAATTTCTATGTCCTCTAAAGTATCCAAATGATCAAACTTACATTCCATATATTTTGTCTTTGTTGTACTAAGTCAGAAACTCCGCCGATGTAAGGGATCACCCTTGCATTGCCGGTCCCAAGCCCGGATAAAGGAAGAGGGTTGTGTTAGGCTTCCGATAGCCAGCGTAAAACTTCGTCAGATTTTTACAACATGGATTACAAAAATTATGAGCATTGCTTTGGGGCGTCCCCGCCTAGCGACGTGCTGCAGAGCCCGAATGCAGTAAGAAGTAAGCAAGGGCCACTACATTTTCGCCCGAATGTAGTGAATCAAATGCAGAGAGGGTTCCCACATCATTGACGGGTGTGGGTAAAGAAGTTAGTCCCGCTACATTGCCGCCCGAATGTAGTGAAAATTTTTCAGAGAGGGTCTCCGCATTTTGATTATGGACGAATGCGGGGGGTAAGGAAGCTAGTCCTAGATAATAAGATTCGTATTGGTTCTTGGAATATCGGAACATTATCGGGTAAGCTAATGGAGGTGGTAGATACTATGATTCGGAGAAAGATTCATATTCTATGTTTACAAGAGACAAAATGGGTTGGAGAAAAAGCAAAGGAGATATGGGATACAGGTTTTAAATTATGGTACTCAGGTAAAGAAAAGGCTCGAAACGGAGCTGGTATTATCATAAATAAAGATTTAAAGGAGAGTGTAGTAGACATACAACGATATGGTGACCGAATAATGACGTTGAAATTAGTGTTAGGAGCAGAGGTTTTGAATATAGTTTGTGCTTACGCACCCCAAGTAGGACTAGAAGATAGTATAAAGACAGTTTTTTGGGAAGAGTTAGATAAGGTGTTTCAAAAGATTCCACAAAGGGAGATGATTTGTTTAGGAGGAGATTTAAATGGACATGTCGGTAAAGAGGCATTAGGATATCAAGGGATTCATGGAAACTTTGGTTTTGGGGATATAAATGAGGAAGGTAGGGAGATTTTAAATTTTGCTATGTAATTTGATCTCTTTATAGTCAATACAATCTTCAAAAAACGAGATGAACATTTAATTACTTATAAGAGTGGCTTATCACAAACACAAATTGATTACTTTATTTTGTAGAAAAAAGATAGAGCGTGTTGTAAAGATTGCAAGGTAATTCCAGGAGAAAGCTTAACCACCCAACATCGACTTTTAGTTATGGATTTACAAATAAAAAAATGGACAAAGAAGAAAAGAGTGCATCGAGCTATTCAGACTAAATGGTGGAACCTCAAAAGCGAGAAAGAAGATATATTTAAACAGAAAGTCCTTCAAGGAGATGTTTGGAATTATGTTGGCACACCCTGTGATATGTGGAACAATATGGCTATACATATTAGGAAAGTGGCGAAAGATGTGTTAGGGGTATCTAAGGGAAGTGTACCGGCACAAAAAGAAGCTTCGTGGTGGAGTGAAGTAGTACAAAATAAAATCAAGGCAAAGAGGGCACGTTACAAATTACATTATGCTAAGAAAACTAGTGAAACTTTATAAGCTTATAAGAAAGCAAAGAAGTAAGCGAAAAAGGCCGTTAGTGAAGCAAAAGCTAAGATTTGGAAGAACTTATATAAAAAACTCAACTCAAAAGAGGGTGAAAGAGATATTTTTAGGATAGCTAGAGCTAGAGATAAGAAAACTAAAGATCTTAATTATGTTAGATGTATAAAAGACAATGATGAAAAAATTCTAGTGGCAAATGATGATATAAGAAATAGATGGAAAAACTATTTTATAATCTTTTTAATGAAAATAAAGATGTTAGTATTATTTTAGGAGATTTAGCCAACTCAAAAAAGTATATAAACCACAATTTCTACCGACGTATTCAAAAGAATGAAGTCAAAGAGGCTCTTAAACATATGAAGGGTGGTAAATCGGTAGGACCAGATAATATTCCTATAGAAGTTTGGAAAATACTAGGAGAAATAGGAATCACTTGGCTCACAAGACTATTTAATGAAATATGGAAAAACCAAAAGATGCCCGAGGAATTGAGAGCAAGTACACTTATACCCATATATAAGAACAAGGGAGACATTCAAAATTGTGCAAATTATCGAGGTATCAAGTTAATGAGTCATACTATGAAATTATGGGAAAGAATTATCGAATGTAGGTTAAGACAAGTATCAAGTACAACAGAGAACCAATTTGGGTTCATGCCAGGCAGACCTACTATTAAAGCGATTAACCTTTTGAGACGTCTTATGGAACATTTTAGAGCAAAAAAGAAAGACCTTCACATGATATTTATTGATCTAGAAAAAGCTTATGATAGGGTACCGAGGGAGGTTCTTTGGAAAACCTTGGAAAAAAGAGGTATCCCATTGACATATATTAACCTTATAAGAGACATGTATGATGGTGCAAAAACATGTGTGAGGACTCATGAAGGAACGGCAGACTTCTTTGAAGTTAATATTGGGTTACATCAAGGATCAACTTTAAGTCCATACTTATTTATAATGGTGATGGATGAGTTAACAAAACATATTCAAGATGAAGTATCTTGGTGTATGTTATTTGCAGATGACATTATATTAGTGGAGGAGTCTAAGGAAAAAGTTAATAGAAAATTGGAACTACGGAGAGAAACATTAGAAAGCAAAGGCCTCCGACTTAGTAGATCAAAGACAGAATATATGGAATGTAAGTTTGATCATTTGGTTATCTCAGAGGACATAGAAATTAAAATTGGCACACATTGCATTCCCCAAAAGGAAAGTTTTAAATACCTAGGGTCAATTTTTTAAAGTGATGGAAGAATTGATGGAGATGTTATGCATAGAATTAATTCTGGTTGGTTAAAATGGAGAGAAGCATTAGGTATTCTTTGTGATAAGAAGATACCATTAAAATTAAAAGGTAAATATTATAGAGCAGCAATTAGGCCTGCCTTGTTTTATGGTTCTGAGTGTTGGGCAGTTAATCATCAACATGTACAAAAGATGTTTGTGACAAAAATGAAGATGTTGAGATGGATGAGTGGTCATACAAGAAAAGACCGTATACATAATGAGGTTATTAGAAACAAATTAGGAGTGGCACCAATAGAGGATAAAATGAGAGAACATCGTTTAAGATGGTTTGGACATATAGAAAGAAGATCAAAAGAAGTACCTGTAAGAAGGTTAGAAAAACTAAATTTGGAAAGTATTAAAAGAGGTAGAGGACGACCACAAAAGTGTTGGAAAGAAACAATAAAGAATGATCTAGCTTATTGGGAGTTAACTGCTAACATGGCACACGATAGGGATTTGTGGAAACAAAGAATCCATGTAGCCGACCCCGTCTAGTATGGGAAAAGGCTTAGTTGTTGTTGTTGTTGTTGTTGTACTAAGTAAGAAGCTTTTACTTTCTAACATTTCTCTCCAACGTTCCAATTTCCTATGAACTTTTTTCTTAGACTCATCCACTAACACAATGTCATCTGCAAATAACATACACCAAGGTACTTCATCTTGAGTATGTTTTGTTAACTCATCAATGATCAATATAAATAAATATGGACTTAAAGTTGATCCATGATGGAACTCAATCTTAACTTCAAAGGAATTTGTCATTCCTTCATGAATCCTCACGCATTTTTTTGCACAATGGTATATATATCTTATAAGATTTATTTATGCCAATGAGATACTTCTCTTTTTCAAGGTTCTCCACACAACAATCTTTTGGCACCCTATCATAAGTTTTTTCTAGAACAATAAATATCATGTAGAGGTTCTTCTTTTTTACTCTAAATATTCCTCAAGACGTCTCAATAGGTGAATCGTTTCAATAATAAATCTACTGGGCATGAATCTGAATTGGTTCTCTCTTGTACTCGATACTTGTCTTAACCTACGTTAGATTCTTTCTCATAATTTCATAGCATGACTCATTAACTTGATACCTTGATAATTTATACATTTCTGAATATCTCTTGTTCTTATATATGGGTATAAGTGTACTTGCTATCCATTCTTTGGGCATCTTTTAGGTTCTCCATATTTCATTAAAGTCTTGTGAGCCAAGTGAGCCCCAACTCTCCTATAATTTTTTATATTTCTATAGAAATATTATTTGGTCCTATAGATTTACCAACCTCATTAAGAACCTCTTTGACTTCATTTTCTTGAATACACCGATAGAAATTGCAGTTTATATACTTTTCTAATTTGGCTAACTCTCCTAAGCTAATACTATCATATGTATTTTCATTAAAAAACTTATAGAAATAATTTTTCTATCTATTTTTTATATCATCATTTACCACCAGAATCTTTTCATCCTTGTCTTTCTTTGATGCATCTAACAAAACTAAAATCCTTAATTTTCTTATCTCTAGCCTACCTATCCTAAAAATATCTCTTTCACCTTCTTTTGAGTTAAGTTTTTTATATAAATACTCTCAAATTTTACTTTTGCTTCACTAATAGTCTTTTTCATTTTTTTCTTTGCTTTCTTATAAGCATCCCAAGTTTCACTAGTCTTCTTCGCATAATGCAATTTATAACATGCCTCCTTTGCCTTGATTTTATCTTGCACCACTTCACTTCACTACCAAGCTTCTTTTTGTGCCAGTACGCCTCCCTTAGATTCACCTAATATATCTTTTACCACTTCTCTAATATATATAGCCATATTGTTTCACACATCAGAAGATGTACCTACATAATTCTAAGCATTTTCTTGAAGAACTTTATGTTTAAATATATCTTCTTTCTCATATTTTAGGTTCCTCCATCTAATCCAAATAGCTTTATACACTTTATTCTTCTTTATCCACTTTTTTACTTAGAAATTCATTACTAAAAGTGGATGTTGAGTAATTAAGCTTTCTCCTATAATTACTTTCTAATCTTTACAACACGATCTATATTTTTTCCTACAAACAAAATAATCAATTTGTGTTTGTGACAAGCCACTCTTCATTTTGTGCAAGTGCATGATATGACAACTTAAAAAATCACAGGTGCAAGGACATATATGTGTATATATAATTGATAATATTGCATCAAGCTGGAGGAAAACCTCAGTTTTCAAAAGTAATAGACTGTTGTCCTTTAAGGCAGCAACAAACTAGATTCGAATTGCTAATTAGAAAATACTTTAAAATAGTTAGTACCAAGTCAGACATTCGAGAAGTAAAGGCATAAGTGTGGGAGTGTTGGGCACGGGTGTGGCATCATAGTAGAAGTGTCCATGAAGTTCTTCTTTTCGTATAATCCACCGACTTCTTCGATGAATTGCATACATAAATTGAAGCACAAAGATAAGCATTCTCTTGCTGGATTAAATTGATGCAATGAAACTCGGAAGATCCTTACCTTACCTTACCTAAGCCTTTTCTCACACTAAATAAGGTCAGCTAAAGGGTGCAACACGAAGACTTTCTAGGAGGTCACTGATCCTTGTACCATTCTCACCCAAGCATCCTTAACTTCGTGGGATCCGATGTATTAATGCCGAAAAAAGTCGCATTATAGAGACCTAACAAAAAGTTTTATACTAGCAATCTGCTACCTAAAGGCAACATTTCTCCTTTATCTGGGCTTGGGACTGGCAGGATAATCCCTTACCCGGGCAGAGTTAATAAATTCAGAGAGATAAAGTATAATATTTTTTCAGGACTGAAGATCAACTCATCTAGCAATGAAAGTAATTAGTGCTTTGACACAAGCAGTTTTCATCCCACCTTATAGTAAGGATTGGTATTTGAGTAACCTACTACCTTATATAGTAAGGGTAAGGGGTAAGGTAGGATTGGATGCGTCAAAGCACTATCTGGAGATGGCACAGGCACAACCCTGAAATAAAGCATAAGTTGTTCAAATTATGGTGTATTTAGGTACGTCAATGTGGAAAAACAGCCAACGCTATGCCAAGAACATCTGTGAACCTGCTTCTAGATCCTCGATCAGAAGTTGGAATGTCGAAGCCTTAGGACGTGATGCGTTTCACATGTTATATTTCACATACAAAAATGGGAGAACAGGAAAGGAGGCAGCAATTCTTGATCTGTAACAAAGGCCAGTCTATGCAGATCGCTTTCCCTGAATGTCAATGTACTAGAATAGTGGTTCATCCAAATAAATTTCCTCACGTACGTAGAGATGAATTAATGCCAAAACACAATATTCCATGTTATGCACAGAAAGAACAAAAATGCAGTAAATTCCGTATATGCAGCTCAAATAACAAAGCTAACAACCACAGAATAAAAAAAAGCAGAATGCATCTTCAAGTGTATAGTTTCTTAACTAAACCCATCATTATCGTCACACCAAGTTGATAAAAGGCCATTGAAACCTACATTGCAATTGACATATTGATTTGTACGGTCTCCATTGAAAAAAGTCCAAGTCATTTACTTGCTTATGCTCCTTGGCCGTGGGATAGCTTCAAAACATTCAATCCTCCCACCAAATTTGTATTTAGTGCAGTATATATAATGCTTCCAGTATTCAAGCATGCCTTATTTCGTTGGATGAATTTGCTGCTTAATTAAATCCTAAGCAACTAAGGCTCTTCGGTATCCAGGTTTGGGGATGGAGAAAACTTTCCATGTATTTCAACAAAATTGGTCTAAATTCATGGTGTTCTCGGGGGGGGGAGAGAGAGGCCAACACACCTCTGCCAAGGTCATCAGGATCAGCGTGAATAACCACCGCCCTTCCACGTATAGAATGCAGTCCAGTGAGCGGAATCTGAGAAGCAAAAGGCACATGATCAAGAATCAAAATCACCAATAACTAAACCAAGCAAAAGAAGTACACTTGTGCAACAACAAACAGAAAGAATTCGGTTTGTAGAAGAAAGGCTTTCGAGCTGCGTGTCCATCAAGTGAATTTCAGCCACGGCTGAAACAAAATACAGCTAAATGAATATGAAGCAACCTAGATTATCACAAAAAGATTTCTTAAACTCTTTAAGAGGGAGCCGGATGGACTTACCGTCTTGACCGGCAACTATGTTTCCAAGATCCCCCGCAAGCCTTTCCTCGTCCGTAGGCCCACCATGGTTCTTCCGCAATGGATTGAAATGAGGTCCTGACCGCCATAGGTCCATAACAAACCAGTTGAGAGACCATATCAATTCAGTTGAGATAGGGAGAGAGATGAAGTCACTTCATCAACTTCTAACACATATCCAGAAAAGTTTCATTTCTGTTTGTGTGTGTGAGAGAGAGAGAACCGGTGGAGATACAGCCATTGATGGTATCACCAAATGCATGAATATGGAATCCATGGACACCAGGAGAAAGGGCAGCGATCCTTCCCACAACATGGGTAGCCCCTAAAATAGCCCCAAGTCACTAGTTGTCAAATACTAAAACAAAAGTCCACCTTTCAAGAAACAGTACCAACAACAAGCACAACGCAAAACCAGTAAAAGACACTTGTAAGCAATTGGAAGATCAACAAACAGAAAGCAAAAGCCGCAGATACAAGGGAAACCGAACCATTAGCATCTTGGACGAATTGCAGGGATCCCTTGACATTGGGGTCGCCAGAAATGAGAGCCACTGCCTTAATTATCGGACTACCACCTGCTGCTCTTGCCGTTGCCATCAGAGTTGGCGAGTTGCAGAAGTTTCTCCCGCTCTGCTCTATCCTCGGACCTCTGGATGACTTGATGTATTGCGAATTGATGTTCCATTCTTTCATACATCCGAAACTCTTTTATTAGTGGGGTTACAACAGGAGGTCGAAGCCTAATAACAAACATGCATGCTGACCCTGGGAATCGAACTCACCACCAGCATCGTGGGAGTCTGAGGGCCCTGACAGTTGAGCTAATGTTTGTGCTGCTGCTGCTGGTGATAAACTCTGATGATGAGACTTTGTTTGTACCAGAGTAGCCAGTAGACCTAATCGGTTTCAGGTAAACCCGAACCAACGGTTTCAAACTGTATGTTCCAGCAGTTTTGGGTCCAAGTTAGTTAAGGTTTCGATATCCCATAAAATAAAGGTGGAACTGTTTGAACAAGAATAAGTATATGGTTTGAGACTGTCAGGTTCAAACTGTTCCCATGATAAGTTGAATTGCGAACCCAATCAAGGGTTCCCACTTCGTTTCCAGTTCGGATTCCGGAGGCGGTTTGAGTTTGGTCCTTAATAAGCTTCACGCGATGCAGTACGCACAAAAGATAAATATACCATGGCACAAAGTTATTGGTACTTGAATGAACACAATCAAGGAAATGGTATTATTTTCACTTATTTAAAAGCTATGGTCACGTTCCGAGACACGAAACCAAAACTTGAAACATGTCTGAAAGGTATACAAAACATTTCAGATGACATTACATACTTCATATAAATAAAACTGCAATCAAATACTTATGTCTACATGTAGTCCACCTACTCATGGTGCTCTTTTGAGTGAGGGAAAGGTCTTTAGGTCGGCCCTCTTTGGAAGTGTTTTTATATTTCTTTTATTTTCGCTGCTTATTTTTTATTTATTTTGCACACACACATATATACATATATATATATATATACGTACACTTTCTCGTGTCCCGTTTCAGTATCTGTTTTCGTTCCATGCAAGATACATTTGCAGTATAACATCCTGTGATGCCATGTTGTTCCCCTCTCAAGGTAAGTTCTTATATTACTAACCTTTCCTTGCCACTTGAAACACTACCTATCATTTGGCTTGCATGTTTTAACAATACCACCAATGTTCATCCAAAGTCAAGATCGAATTGTTCGTGATAGCTTCGACAAAGCCGGTTTTTAGTTGTCTTTCGAGCAAGGCATAACTTGAATCCATGCGCGTTATAACAGCAAGGGATTAGCTTCTAGCAATATAGATTTTTTCTATGGTATATGCATATCAATTACCTATACAATGCATGGTTTGAGACCATACTTACAATTCAATCCTTTGGCCAATTTCACTTACCTTTACCTATGTTTGCATTTTTATTGGTATGTTTGAGATGCCAAAGCGAAATGCACTTGCGAAGTATCGAACTCGTGACCTTCTATTTGTGAGTCCATCCTTAGCCAGGTGAGCTATTGGTCGTTGTGAGCCTTTTAGCTAACCTTGGGAAATGATCTATGTATTCTGTTTAAGGAGAGCAATATTTGAGCCATCTAAATGCTTACCCCTTCTTTATAATCCGGAAGTTTATTTCACTCAATTAAATGTTTTTTCTTCATTCTTGACTAGGGATGCTGACGGGTTGGATGGATTTGGGTTGGATCTCCATAAAACTTATCCAATTGGGTCCTGAAACAAATCCAGTATCAGATCCAACCTGTTTCGCTTGGTTGTAGTAGCAGAAACAATCAGACCATTGATATCCAATTCTCATTCAAATACTTGATATTAAATCATAGGCCAAGGATATTGTTTGGTTATCTAAATGGATCCAGATTATTGGATGTCCAAACCAAACCTCGCACCATCGTCATTGCTATCCTCCGGCGCCAAATCAGTTCAGACACTTTTGTTTGCTCATGATTAACATTTCATTTGTTTGAAATCTGGGTTCATATTGATCCAGGCCTGACAACAATCATGCAAGCTTCCGTGTAAAACGAGCTTGTAGAAACATTACATATATCTAATATCCGTTTTTTACTCTGGACTCAATGAACCATATACAGAAATCAATGCAAAAGTACATCATTAATGTGGTTGAAAGCACCTACCAATTAAACATTATAAGATATAGATACTTTGTCCCACAAAAGTAATAAGAACATTTAGACATATAGCATAAAATTATTGGAGTCTACTTATATGAGTATGAAGTATGGCCGCTTTGTGGAGTTGGGCTTTTACTCTTAAAGCATTGCCGATCTAATTACTGTTATCCAGTTAATCGGAACTCATAAAGTCATATCCAATTTATATTCGATCCATTTGCATGAATAATGGATCGTCAGCTCACATACAACTTGGATTTGGGTTTGGATTGAAAGTTGTCTCCAAAATGCCCCATGATAATCAGCTCATATAAATCCAATCTGATTGTAGTGTGGTTTTATCCATTTACCTTGTTATCTGGATAATCAGGTCTCGTAAGGTCGTATTTAATTCGAACTTGATCCACTTATATGAAAAAATCAGTGGTGTTGGAATACAGTCATCCAGAGAAATGCATGATGCTTCTTCTCATATGGTATCTCCAAAATATCTTATGAATTTGGATATGGTTGCGCTATTGTCCAACTAGACAGGTATGATAGTCACATCTAATTTGATTCGACCCATTTTAAAACACGTGACGGTGGATTCATGAACATATAATAAGAATAGGATTCATTTATAATTACAAGAAGAGTTAATAAAACAAGAAAAACATACCTAAGGTGGTTTAAATATATAAAAAGGCCATCATATGAAGCTCTTTTTAAAATATATATATATATATAATAAAAAATACTTTAAAAAGTAAGAGAAAAGCTATTAAAGTGTTGGAAACAAACCATAGTTTTTGTGAAACATAGTTAACAAATGTATGTAAATTACTAAAGACCTCTCTCTTTCCGGCAACGCCCTTTTCTACCCAACATTCATAACTCTTTTTCCTGTGTCTTTTTCCTCTTTCAAGATTAAATTTTCCATCTTTTCTCTCTCTTCTAATATGGGATTAATTGTAGCCCTCTTATTATCATCCATCTCTCCTTTTCTTTCTTCTCATATAATCATAGTGAGGCATTGTTTCTCTTTCTCTCTTCATTTTCTTCACTCTTTTCACTTTGCTTTTTTCTGCTTAATATATTAAAAGATGTAAAAAATTAGATGATGAATATTTTAAAAGAGATCAAGAAATACCATTAAAGTATTAAATTTGTTTTTCTTTTCTTTTTTTCCAATAATATTACATAGAGAATAGCACAATAGACACTTACAATCCATGTCACCAACCCGAACTCGATCTTTCTTAGGAAAACCCAAACATTCACAAGCTTAGTGCAGGTTGGGTTCGGTCGAGACATCGGCACCTCTGGCCGTTCTGGCCTTGAAGTCCAACTACAAAGCTCTTGAGGACAATGTCTCTTGAAAATTAAGTAAAAACAAAGTCCGCCATGGGAAGTGTTAGGTTTCTGAATGATGGACCTATCATCAGTACAATTGAGTTGGAGCTCTTGGTTCAACCGTTTTTTTCACTTGAAAAAAAGGCAGAAAGTGTTTCTAACACATCTCTTTTATATGATAGATGCATGCCTTGCGTCTCTTTTGTATAAAAATATGTGCTAGACATTCCTTGAATGCGAGTGATAGAAAAAGAAAGAAATATAGCGTGCGTTTTAGTGAAGAAGGTGTGCTTATAGTAAGAAAAAGAAGAAATATTTCCGGCAAGAATTAGATGGTGATGTGATAAACATTGGCCTGACGGGGGTCTAGAGTCTCGAATTCAATGAGGATCTACGTGGCACACCTGAGTTAAAGTAAGAAAAGACTGAGTTTGGGCTGCCCAATTCGTTGCTTTGATATTTTCGATACGAAGATGGATTCGGTGTGAGAGTCAGTTTTGTCGATTCCCCTTCCCCATACGTAAAACGAACCGGTTTATTTATTTCTGGCTGGATGCCCTTCTTTTGGCTCCCTTTTCGCTTCTACGATCTCAGTTTTCTGGTCCAACCCGCAGCTGCAAACCCTAGCTTCTCCGGAACGAGGCGACCGACGCCACTCGACGCCGGAGTTCATCACATCACGTGAAAGAGGTCTCTCTCTCTCTCTCTCTCTCAGCGCAGTCGTTTGTACGAACTTTCTCTCTCTTTCTTTCTCTAATCGGCGAGGGGCTTAATCGAGAGTCAGGTCTATGGATCCGTTCACGAACTTCTTGCTATTCTTCTCAATCGCTTTTCTGATTATAAGCTTACTTTTCCCTTTCGTATATATTTTTTTTTGTTTTTTTAGCGTGGAATCCGATTTTCACGTATTGAGGATGGTTTTGTCTTCTTGAGAGACAGTTTTAGTGTTGCTGAGAGCCAGGATTCGCAGATCCTGAGGTTCTGAAGGTTGACGCTTTCGGGGGGAACAAATATTTTCACCTCGGTCTCTCTCATTGTGTTATCTAGTTGTGTATGCCTAGTTGTTCCTTTTTATTTCTCGTTCCTATGGATAAGAAGCTTGACATGGGCTTCATGGTTTGTTTCCCCTTGGCTCTTACTTATGATGTCCTTTTCGGAAGATAGAAGCCCACTTCTGAGCGGTTATATTGAAGTCTGCAAGCATCTTATGAGCTTGTAGGAGCTCTGAAAACTCCTCTCTCTCCACGTAGATGTATGTGGTGGTGAATTAAAAAAAGCAATATGACGTTGTAATACATGTTGACAACGCTCACTGCGTGAGAGTTTCATTAAAGAACTACATATTTTATATGTAAATCCGACTCTCAAGAGACGATTCCGTCCTACTCAGGGAGTGTTATTTGTGAGTATGTTTGTAACGGCATCGATGATGATAACCTTAATATGAGAAACAAGAGAAAGGACTATTTCCAGACGGTGTTGGATTGCTGGTTGTCGTGTAGCTGACTTCTGATGAAGGGTGTGATTTTGGCAGTGCTGAAAAGTTCCAGGAATATAAACCTAAAAAGGTGACTTAGAGCCTATTCTAGGATTCCCTAACAATGCGATTCCTTCCAAGTTCTCACGTTACCAGCTTTGCAGAAGAAGTGCCTTTTATTATATTGACAGCTTCTAGTTCCAAAGTGGCCTATTTTCTTGGCAAATAGTCCATAGTTAGACACCGGTTTCCAATCTCATTATGACTTGAATGGTTCATATCTTTCATATTTATGGTACTATATGTATATGGGGCAGATATACTTCGCTGGTTCTCAATTCCCCCATACCGCGTTTGTTATGGCCTGCACTACTCCCTCCATGTAGCTAAGGTATTTATAATATCAACTCTGGTATTGAGTCTGTAGATAGTGCTTAATCTCTAAAATAAGTTTGTGCTGTTCATCATGAATATTGCTCCAAAAGTAACTTCTGGATTATCTTGTATTGCAGCATGAAACTTCTATATGTATGAAGAAGTTATATAGTTTTTTTTCAAAATTGTACACATTGTATGTTTATGCACTTGTGCTGCGAATCTGTGCTGGCCCAAGTCCTAACCCACAGAGCATCAGTTAACGGCCTAGGATAGATTGTGGGACATCATTTCTCTTCAAGTAGATCTGGTGGAAAGAGGGTCTGCTAAACTAGGTTCACAATGTGCTAAGGAGTGAAGGAGCTACTGACACAAGCCTGTTCAGAACAGTTTTGAACCTGCCGAGCATCAACTAACATCTTATAGGGTAGGCTGTGGGATATGATTGCTACCAATACAAAGTAGATCTGGTCCAAAAGCTGACCTTCTGTCCTGAACTAGGTTCTTGATATGATATGCTTAAAAAACTAGCCAACGATGCCAACAGAGGTGAACAAATGGATATGCATCAATTTTGGAGAATCCAAAGAAGGGAAAAAGTGGAAGCAGTCAAAGAAGCTATGGAAAAGCAATAAGATGATTGATTGAGTAGAAACTCAGGAAATGTTTGACTGAGAGGAGGTGGGTGAAAAAAAAAGCAGAGGAGCCAGTGCATGGTGTATTGCCATGATTAACAATTCACCTAGTGGAAAACAATATGCATCACCTAATAATTATGTTGCTGTCTCCGATGCCCAGTTGCTCTACATACATGAAATATAAGAATTCATTTCCATATGCTGCTCAAATGAGATACAAAAGGAGGATAAAGATGATACGAGGAGCTGATCCCTTCATGTATTCTATTGGTTGAGGAAAAATACCTATAGTGATTCATCTGATGTATGATTTATCTGTTGCTAAACTGTCTCATAAATTTGTAATCATGAATGAGTCATTTGGCATTCTCTTGTATGCCTTAAAGTTTCGTGATTTCAAGAATGTACCAGCTGGATGTTTTTGGATAAAATACCCAAAACTTTGGAACTTATGAATCATTAGCACAAATCAGACCTCAATCCTGTTGGTTCAGTGACGTGTATGCCTATCAGAGTAAAGTTTACCTTGTTGATGTTATTTTGGCAAAAAGCTTGACCATGATCAGAGTTGGGTTGGTATTTGCATTCGCCAACAATAGCTTACCTGATGGGACCTTCGTATATCAGCTTGCTTTTGTGTCAAACTGAGCAATGAGAAAATAGAACCTGAAATTTGAGGAGGCTTCTGTGGCTCAAGTTGTTCTACTGACTTGAAATGTTGGTCTGACTGGTTCCATCTGGAGTGGGTCCATACTTTCTGGTATCTTCAAATTGTGGAGTGTGATGGGGTCATCAAGTGGCTCCAATCATATAATTAACTCGGATAACCTAATGCTATGCATGTTTTATGATTGTCCCATTATTCTTTTGTTGGTTTTGGAGATTCAAAAGTTGTTTGCTTATGGTGATCTAGAATCTAAAATGCAATCTTAGATGTTGATTGTTTTTTGTTCTTGTTTCCAGCTTCTGTAGACCCATTCTTTGAACTGAAAGTTTTTGCCTCAGATCTTTATGAAATGTGTTATTGGTCAGTTAGTAACTTAGTATACGTACGGGTGGCATTTTCTGTGGCATACAACGAATTAGGGCCTTATATGCATGTGGCCAAAGTACCTTGGTATTTACTGTCGTGAATTGCTGGAGCTATCTCACTAAAATCCTGTTTTTGGTTAAAGTTCTTATTTCAGTTGTTTTTGGGCTCGTTGTTCTGCTCATAACCATGGCGGGTTTGGCTCAAGAGGGATCACAATTTGATGCTCGTCAGTATGACACAAAGATGAATGAACTGTGAGTTTTGTGTGCTTTCATATCAGGAAGTTCTTGATTTGATTCTCTTAGATGCTCGTTCTTAATTCTTATTTGTTTGTTGCTTCTAGGCTTCATGGTGGGGATGGGAGTGAATTTTTTGCATCCTATGATGAGGTTCATGATTCCTTTGATTCCATGGGCTTGCAGGAGAACCTCTTAAGGGGCATATATGCATACGGTATGCCTATTTTCTTTTTCCTTATTAACTTTGCATGTGCACTTATTCTCGTGGGCATGTGAAAATGTGTATTTATTTTGGTAATAGAACAGCTAAATGATGATTTGACATGCCCACTTTACTAGGTTTTGAGAAGCCATCTGCAATTCAGCAGAGAGGTATCGTACCTTTCTGCAAGGGTCTGGACGTTATTCAGCAGGCACAATCTGGTACTGGAAAGACAGCAACTTTCTGTTCAGGGATCTTGCAGCAGTTGGACTACAATCGTGTTGAGTGTCAGGCCTTGGTTCTTGCTCCCACTCGTGAGTTGGCACAGCAGATTGAAAAGGTTATGCGAGCCCTTGGTGACTACCTCGGTGTCAAAGTTCATGCATGTGTTGGTGGTACAAGTGTCCGTGAGGATCAGCGCATACTCTCCAGTGGGGTTCATGTTGTTGTAGGGACTCCTGGTCGTGTTTATGACATGCTGCGAAGGCAATCTCTCCGACCTGACGGCATTAGAATGTTCGTACTAGACGAGGCTGATGAAATGCTTTCTCGTGGTTTTAAGGACCAGGTTTCTAATATCTCCGTTAAAGCTGTTATTGTTATGGGAAACTCGTTATTCATATGAGCTCCCATGCTTTGAAATTTTTTTTCCTGTAGTTCCAATATCTGACAAATAGAATAGCATTACTAACTATTTTGTTTTCTGGCACTTGTTTTCAGATATACGATATATTTCAACTTCTTCCTTCAAAGGTTCAGGTTGGTCTGTTCTCAGCCACTATGCCACCTGAAGCATTAGAAATCACCAGAAAGTTTATGAGCAAGCCAGTGAGGATATTGGTTAAGAGAGATGAGCTAACCCTGGAGGGAATCAAACAATTTTATGTAAATGTTGATAAGGAGGACTGGAAGCTTGACACTCTTTGTGATTTATACGAGACACTGGCTATTACACAGAGTGTCATTTTCGTGAACACCAGACGCAAGGTTGATTGGCTTACTGACAAGATGAGGAGCCGAGACCATACAGTTTCTGCAACTCACGGAGATATGGATCAAAACACCCGTGATATCATTATGAGGGAGTTCCGTTCTGGCTCCTCTCGCGTCTTGATCACCACAGATCTCCTTGCTCGTGGAATTGATGTACAGCAGGTTTCTCTGGTAATCAACTTTGACCTTCCAACACAGCCGGAAAACTATCTACATCGAATTGGTCGAAGTGGTCGATTTGGAAGGAAGGGTGTTGCTATAAATTTTATTACTCATGATGATGAAAGAATGCTTGGGGACATTCAGAGGTTCTACAATGTTGTCATCGAGGAGCTGCCTGCAAATGTTGCTGATCTTATTTAATCCAGCGGGGAGCTGCTGATTTAGGGTTGTTAGGTTGTTACTTGACTTTTTATTATAAGCTTTTTATTATCTGGTTTTGCAGCCTTTTTTGAATTATTGGATATTAAAGTGGGCATGAGATGGCAGAAAGGTAATATGTTTTTACTTAATTTTTATGTTCTCCTTACTGTTCAAGTTGGATCTTTTCTTTTCTGGGACGGGTGCAATTGCATTTATGCTTTTATTTGTTGCCATTCAGAAATTATAGCCCAAATTTTCGTGTCTTTGCTGTTCTAGGTAATTAATGATTTATTCTGTATTTATCCTTGTCTACATCCATAGAATACTGTGTGATGGAACACCTTGTGTTCATCTGATTCATCTGAAAGTACGGTCTGTGGCAGGTTTTCTTGTCTAGTAAGACATTAGCAGAATCCAGTTCAATAGAATGAAATTTTTAGGCCATACTTTCACAAGTCATGAGTTTAAATGGGAGAAAAGAGGACCCTGGAAGAACGATTTCGTGATCTCACCAATCAAAACCAAGCCTTTTCCTACCAAGTGTGGTTGGCTACATGGAAGTCTTCTGTTGCCATTGAGCTCAATCTTATATGATATTAGTATCCAACTCTCCTTAGCACTTTAGAGGTCTTCCTCTCTCTTTTGAAATGGTCCCACGTGATTGTAGATAGGAGAAAATTAGGCTGGAGGAAATGGTGTTTGAAGAAGCTTCATTTCTTCTGCCAGGACATGGTGCGCACTTTGATATGGAACAGAGATTCTCATGAAAGTCGTAGAACAAAGTGCTTGCAAATGCCACCCTAGAATGTCAGGCGAGAAACCATTTAGCGTTCATTCAGCCTAGAGAAAGGGATTCTCAATCTCCTTCCGCTTACTGCCATTGCAGATTCTCAGTTTTTGGTTGCATCAGAGAATCAACTGAATTCTAATCCTGCCAAAATCCTTGGTCTCTTGAGTTCTCACCAGATGGGACACTGATCTTCGTTTTATGCATGGCCAGCAAGTCAAGCGACTGCAGTGAGTTCACCTTCTAAAGCAAGAGTACAGGATGAATGCGAGAAGCCACAGTCGTTTTGGATTAGGGGGTCAACTAAATAGAACCTTCAAGTTGAAGGTCATGAGTTCAATACCAGAGTTCTGCAAATTTGATAGCTTCTGTCTGAGACAGCTCATCAAACCCCAGAAAAAAAACGGGTACAGGATTACACAGGATGTTTACCATTGAAAGCCATGGAAAGGAATCATTAGTACCATAAATAAGAACATTATGAAAGTGAGACGTATCCATCCAGATCATAGCTTATTATAGTGGACAAGATTGGTCTTTCTCCCAGGACCCTTCCTCGCTCACGGCATGTGAAAGGGCTGTCCCACCCACCTATAAATCAAAAGGAAATAAACCTTGATGGAGAAAACTGCACTCTCACTGTTACTTTCTGCTGAAGCAATCGTCGTTGAGGCTGCCAAACTAAAAAAGCTGCTCGTTATTCGGCTTCAGTCATGAAGCTAGGGAGTCGAGCTCAGCTTGGCTTGCATAATTGAGCTATGAACTTGCCAGGCTTGCTTAACCTCTCAGCTCGTACAAAAGCGTGCAGTTTCGCTATGTATCATATTTTACATGTACATACGTTAGAAAAATATTCTAACCCTAATAGGTAGATAGCTTGAAAGTTTGAACAGGACAGAAATTTTATTTTTTAACAAAAAATGTTAAAAAATTATATTTTAGTTGGTTAATGAGAAACAACTATATTTTTTAGTCTAAACCACCCGTATCTGGAAGCACAAGGATCCCTCCTTATCCCGTTCCAGTTGGGTCGGCCCGTTATGGGGTTAAAGCTCTTCAAGTGCTGGTTTTCTCCATTAACAAGACTCAAACTCGAGACCTTGCTTAAGGGGGACAAGTGCCTGACCACTTGAACAAACCAAGCATCGGTAAAGAGCTATAGCTTTTCAGTGAAAATCATGTGAATTTCTATGCACCCAACAACAATCTGATAAGACGAATTCCAAAAAGCGTAGCTTGGCTCATTTTACGGCCCTATCATCATAGACATTTATCTATTATTCATCTTGAAAAGATAGACCATTAAATAAAAATGAGTTTCACTCGGTCAAATCCACAGTAATTCACCTTGATAACATCTCACAGCATGACAGCCTTGCCATGAAGGGAGTGTGTAGATAATAAGCTATAAACTATATATATATATATATATATATATATATATATATATATATATATATATAGAGAGAGAGAGAGAGAGAGAGAGAGAGAGAGAGAGAGAACCCTTTGATAATTTGTCCAGGCAATGATCCTCACAGCGACCACACATTTCCAGATGTTATTCACATGTTTTCTTCAAAATCTATTGGTATAAATAAAAATAGTTGGTCATTCCAAACACACACACCAATGGTTTGGGACTTGGGAGTTGAGTCACGTTAGTTGTAATGGGAATGAGAATTAAGAGTGACCCATCTTTCCTGCTCTTCGTTTTCTCTTGATATTGATACTGAAAGGATTTTCGTGAGGCGACACAAGTATGGTATTCAGAAGTGGTATCGAACTCTTGATTTTCAACTTGAAGTTCCTCCGATCCTACTGTAGACGAGAGAACGCCTTGGCTCTTAGAACGTTATCTAGATGTATGTGGTGTAGGAGACTGCCATGTTTAGAGGACCCCTTCATTAATATGCCAGTTAATGTAGGCCTAGGGGGCCAAGCCAGTCCATTATCCATATACTTTGCTTGACGGGGGATCGAGGGGGAGAGAGTATAATGAAGGACCAAGGGTGGCACTCAGTGGCCGATCCAGAATTATTTTGGGTGGGGTGGACTTGAGGTTTGAGTGGAGCAGGCTTTAAAAGATTTGAACTTTTTTAAAATTCCAGTGCAAAAGTATCAATTTTCAGAATTTCAGGTGGAGAGACTGCCCGACCCACCCTAATGTGCACCCGCCGCCACTGGTGCCTGTCTCGTGTCATATTAATTTGTCTTCTGTCACAAACCCATCAACCCGAACACGACCCTATTTCTTTTTCTGTTATTTCGTATGAACATGAACACCAACTTTTGGGTGGTGTTCATGTTGTGTCTTCATGTCGTGTCTTGTGTTGGCAGGGCTAATACCTATTAAGGACGTAAAACCATCCATCTGCCCTGTATTACAGGCTCAGTTACCACTCATGATCCAATAACCAGTTCCACCCTGTACCTCATTCTCATCTTAGGATTCAAAAGAAAGCACCATATTTGGGGAAGACAATTTTGTGTTTTGGGTCATGTTTCTATAATTATGTCGTTTGATATCATTACCAAAAGCAGGTCAACTCGAACGTGACTCTGAGTTTCTCGTGTTACTTCGAGGGAGTCGCAACTCATACTTTTCGGGTTGTGTCCTTAGTGGGGTTTCTTGTTAAGGTGCATATGGCCAACAATATAAGAAATTGTGATTTAGTGTGTTAGTACAGCCAAATTATTTTTAAAATTTGAAAAATAAATTCTTTTAAATTAGAAAAATAAAATTTATCTATATGTATATACCTTTTCTTTTTAAATTTAAATGTAAGTTGCCCGATCTTTTTATGAAATACTTGGTGTATAGATGAGTCACTCATATATGATACACTCAATGTGGTCTTTATATATATATATATATATATATATACCCTCTCATGTCAAACTCTACTAAATGATCTATACTTTTCATATGTATGAACGGTATAAATTGAGTTGTTCGTCAATATAACATTTAATACATATTAGTACATTAAATGTATCGCAAGATAAATACTATCATCCGACCGTCCGATTGATCGAACGGACAATAGTGATGATCAAGCAATATGTAACATGGGAGGTTATCTAACAACTCTTTCTCTCTCTCTCTCTCTCTCTCTCTCTCTCTATATATATATATATATATATATATATATATATATATATATAAAGTGGTAAGTACATAGTTTATTTCGATACATAATCTTTGATAAACATCTCCATTATTTCATTCTTGAAATCTAATGGCAGAGATTTTAATTAAATATAATGTTGTACTTTTATTTTTATATATTAAATAAAAAGTAAAGTACAACAGAGAACCAATTTGGATTTATGCCAGGTAGATCTACTATTGAAGCGATTCACCTTTTGAGACATCTTATGGAACATTTTAGAGCAAAAAAGAAAGACCTTCACATGATATTTATTGATCTAGAAAAAACTTATGATACGGTACCGAGGGAGATTCTTTGGAGAACTTTGGAAAAAAGAGGTATCCCATTGACATATATTAACCTTATAAGAGACATGTATTATGGTGCAAAAATATGTGTTAGGACTCATGAAGGAACGATAGACTTCTTTGAAGTTAATATTGGGTTACATCAAGGATCAACTTTAAGTCCATACTTATTTATAATGGTGATAGATGAGTTAACAAAACATATTCAAGATGAAGCACCTTGGTGTATGTTATTTGCAAATGACATTGTATTAGTGGAGGAGTCTAAGGAAAAAGTTAATAGAAAATTGGAACTATGGAGAGAAACATTAGAAAGCAAAGGCCTCCGACTTAGTAGAATAAAGACAGAATATATGGAATGTAAGTTTGATCATTTGGTTACTTCAGAGGACATGGAAATTAAAATTGGCACACATTGCATTCCCCAAAAGGAAAGTTTTAAATATCTAGGGTCAATTTTTCAGAGTGATGGAAGAATTGATGGAGATGTTACACATAAAATTAATGCTGGTTGGTTAAAATAGAGAGGAGCATCAGGTATTCTTTGTGATAAGAAGATACCATTAAAATTAAAAGGTAAATATTATAAAGCAGCAATTAGGCCTGCCATGTTTTATGGTTCTGAGTGTTGGGCAGTTAATCATCAACATGTACAAAAGATGTCTGTGACAGAAATGAAGATGTTGAGATGGATGAGTGGTCATACAAGAAAAGACCGTATACATAATGAGGTTATTAGAAACAAATTATGAGTGGCACCAATAGAGGATAAAATGAGAGAACATCGTTTAAGATGGTTTGGACATATAAAAAGAAGATCAAAAGAAGAACCTGTAAGAAGGTTAGAAAAACTAAATTTGGAAAGTATTAAAAGAGGTAGAGGACGACCACAAAAGTGTTGGGAAGAAACAATAAAGAATGATCTAGCTTATTGGGAGTTAACTGCTAACATGGCACACGATAGGGATCCGTGGAAACAAAGAATCCATATAGCCGACCCCGTCTAGTATGGGAAAAGGCTTAGTTGTTGTTGTTGTATATTAAATAAAAAGTAATTCAAATTGATCTCAAAAAGTGAAGGGTGAAGATGTTTTAGTGAAATCATGCAACTTACACGTTATCCAGCTACTACTCCTTATATATTATCTGATGTAATCTCATGTTCGTATAAAACACGCCAACCAAACATGTTCCTGTATGCTACTTTTTACATGCATGAAGAAGGATTGCACGAGCCATCAAGTTCGTGTCCGGTTTCGTGTAGTATGGTACCCCAAGGTAGAAATCCCCAACCCAGGACAACGCGAGGAATCCAGTGCAACTGAATCAGCTCCATTACAAGGTAAAGATTAGGTGTTATCCGGAAAAAAAAGTTTGGACAGCCGGCCCACGTGCCCTCGTCGGATTTCAAAGGATGAATAGATTCCAGTTGAACCCGCCCTCAAGGTCCGGCGCTTTTTTCTCGTGCCACTCTCTCGTTGCTTGTGTTGTTGGTGGGCGTGAGCTGTTCGGTTGTTGGATTTGGGGATCTTTGAGGGAAATAAAATGGTGGGGTTCGGATCCTTGTTGGCGCTTGTTGGCATTTGTAAGCCAGCACCGCTGCTTACTTACAAGTTGAAGAAGAAAGATCGCTCTTGAGCGTCGAGTTCGTTTCGTAGGGTGAGAAGAAGAAGAATGAGGGAGATCATCAGCATACACATTGGGCAGGCAGGAATTCAGGTGGGAAATTCATGTTGGGAGCTTTACTGTCTTGAGCATGGAATTCAACCTGATGGCTTGATGCCCAGGTATATATGATCAATGTTGTTTTATATCTTGTTTACATGAATTCTGTTTTTGGGTTGGTTGTACCATTATAGAATTGGTTTGATTTGTTAGGTCTTCTGCCCTTTTTTTAAAAAATCAATTTGTTGCCTTCAATATAAGAAAGCTTAATTTAATAGATTTTCAACTTGATTGTAATTACTTGCTCAATTAGATGCAATCCTTAAACTTAATAGCTTCCCAAAAGTGCCTTGTAAGGATGTATTTTTTTTTTTCATATGGGGGGGGGGGGGTCATTTGTAGGCTGTGGTTTAGATCCAATATCAACCTTAACGAAATGTCATGTTTATTTATGTTTCCTCCATTTCTATGATCATGTTGAGTAACATACTTGTTGTTGGTAACATACTAACGTGCATAAAAAGTTCATATTAGGCTATAGCAACTGGCATTCCTCATGAAAAGATTAAAAAATGGATTTGGAATCTTTGTAATGTTTATAGTCATGTAGTTGACATATCAGAATGATGCTCAAGTTTATGGTTCCAATTCAAGTAAAAGAAAAAGAAACAACAGAAGGGGAAAAAGTTCGCAAGAATATTGACTTGATATTTTGATCAAGTTAAGAGAATCGAGGGTTTGCCATATATGTTGTACCTCACTACCAGAAACTTTATGCTGACATGAAATTTTGCTTCTGGATAGCTTGAAAAATAAAAACGATAGCTTCAAATTCCTCAAGATATTCAAGATTTCCTCTCTCACTAAATAGTTTCCTTCTTTTTTTTTAATTATATCCCATAATTAGCTTTTCTCAATTTGAACTTTTCTGCCCATAGGTGAGATAATATCTCAGATCCATAAAAGGTGATCGAATAATCATGTATCAGGCTATTTCTGCCAGTAAGAATCCCTTATTTTTAATTTCCACATAAAGGTGATTGAATAATCATGTAGTCACAGATCTATTTTGCTGAATAGTATGAAGTCAGGCTATTTCTGCCAGTTATCCCTTATTTTAATTTCCACACATATAAAAGGTCCATCAATTGCTGAGTGAACTTATATATCTAGATAGCTATATGTTAAGTAGGCCAGGGCATTCAATTTTCCTTAGGCTATTGCTTGTAATGAGTGGTTAGCACTCTGCTTAGACCCAAAGAGAGCTGCCAAGTTGGAAAGCAAGGAATATCTCTTCAATTTGGATCAACATTTTGCTAATCTATATAATATAGTTATATTTCTGAAGCAGGTATGTGTAAACTTAGTTTGGAACCTTATGGTGGGTTCTTCAAGTATAATTTAATTTGTTTTATTTTATTTCTGTTTGAGTTTCCTATTAGATGATTCCTGCTCCATTCCCCACCCTCATTTCTATTATTACCTAGTAATTGGCCATCTTTGGAACTTCAAAAGTAGAATTTCTATACAACTTCTCTTCATATTTTATACACTTGTTAAATCATATGGTTTCTGGCAAGGAAGATGCGGCTAATAACTTTGCAAGGGGACATTACACTGGTAAGTCAATTTCTAATGCAGGTCAAAATTGGATATTTTCTTCACTGTTTAGCTTGGACAGTGCCACTTATTATGTATCTATGCTGCAGTTGGAAGAGAAATTGTTGAACTATGCCTTGATCGTATCAGAAAATTAGCAGACAATTGCACTGGTTTGCAAGGATTCTTGGTTTTCAATGCTGTTGGTGGTGGCACTGGTTCTGGTTTGGGATCATTACTTTTGGAACGATTGTCTGTGGATTATGGCGTTCTCTTGATATCGAGAGGCCAACGTATACCAACTTGAACAGGCTTATCTCTCAGATCATATCATCTTTGACGACCTCTTTGCGGTTTGATGGTGCGATCAATGTTGATGTTACAGAGTTCCAGACCAACCTTGTACCATATCCTCGAATTCATTTCATGCTTTCTTCATATGCACCTGTTATCTCTGCCGAGAAGGCATACCATGAGCAACTGTCGGTTCCCGAGATAACTAATGCTGTGTTTGAACCATCGAGTATGATGGCAAAATGTGATCCCAGGCATGGAAAGTACATGGCTTGCTGCTTGATGTACCGTGGTGATGTTGTGCCCAAGGACGTCAATGCTGCTGTCGCTACCATCAAGACCAAGAGAACCGTTCAATTTGTTGATTGGTGAGCACAGTGTCTGTCGATTGTCATTCATGTCTAGATGTTAATATGCTGTGAACATGTGGTCGAATGTGATTGTTTTGATGATCTGTTAGCGTTGTACTTTTGCTCCTGTTTTCAGGTGCCCAACTGGTTTCAAGTGTGGAATCAACTACCAACCACCGACTGTTGTTCCTGGCGGCGATCTTGCCAAGGTCCAAAGAGCAGTCTGCATGATCAGCAACAATACTGCCGTTGCCGAAGTTTTCTCACGCATCGACCATAAATTCGACCTCATGTTTGCCAAGAGGGCCTTCGTCCACTGGTACGTGGGAGAAGGAATGGAAGAAGGTGAGTTCTCCGAGGCACGTGAGGATCTGGCTGCTCTAGAGAAGGATTACGAGGAAGTTGGTGCCGAAGGTGCGGATGATATCGATGAAGGAGATGAATACTGAACGTGATTGTATTTGTTGTTGTAAGTTTGTTTCTCATCTTTACTTTTCTGCTGTTGTACCTTGTGCTCGCCCGTGTGTGAAGTAGGAGCCTTGTGTAGTTGCGGCACTCTGTTGTGTTTCTTCTAACTTCGTGATGGTAATGATATTCAGTTCCATGTTTTGCAATCCAACGAATAGCCCCTTGTTGTTCTATGGCACCCAACCAAGTCTGTTGGTAGGTCCACTCCTGCAATCACTTGATCGCCATCTGAACTCGGGTGCACTCAAAGGTCTGTTGCTCTTGCTGATGATGGAGTTTACAGTGAAGATACCCAACAAGATTGGACCAGAAATTTCATGTACCCATGATGTATCTAAGATCAATAAAAGGTTTGCTGTTGCCAGTGGCGGCTGTACATGGAGGGGTGGGGGCGGCTGCCCCTTTGAAATTTTGAAAATTTACAATAAAACCTACCTTTTACAGTGAATATATAGCAAATATATGGTTAAGATTCATGCTTGGCCTCCCTAACACGATGAAATATGTACATCGCCGTTATGATGAAATATGTAGATCCATGTAGATGCCCTCCAAACTATTTTCTAGATCCGCCACTGGCTGTTGCAGAATCGAGGTACTGGTTATCACCTGGGAACCACTTATCAGAGACTGACTGGCTTGTTCAAGTCATTAATGTGCAAATGGGCGTGGCCTTCGATGCCTTCTCCTCTCTCTATATGTATAAATATATATATATAGAGAGAGGTTTTATAATTTTTCCGAACATGAGCCTAATAGAGTTGCTTTTTTTTTTTTTTTGGAGTACTTTTATAACTTTCTCAATTAATGGTAATGCTCACCAATTTATGAGAGGTTACATCCAATTCTCCTTTCATATATATATGTGTGTGTGTGTGTGTGTGTGAGAGAGAGAGAGAGAGAAAAGAAGGATGGGTCTAATCTGTGTCTAACTTTATAAGCTTACTTATTCTTGAAAACACCTCAAAATAAATGTTTTATTTAAAAAGCAAAAGCTATTCACGCGAATATAGTACACTGCAAGTACATGACTCTTTCTTTGTTTTGAACTCAACCGGGTTAAGTTTATATATACTTATATATATATATATATATATATATATATATATATATATATATATATATATATATATATATATATATATATACGAGTGATTGGATGAAGATGCATCTCCTTGCATTGTGGCCATCTTGGCATGTTCAGTAATTTTCTGTCAAAAAAAGAGACAAATAGTGATTGTTTCATATCTCAAATCAACAATCTTTTTACTACGAGAAGACAGAAGCCAGGTGTGGCGTCTTATGAGTTGAGAGCCCTACCAGATTGGCTAACGTTCTAAGTGAAACAGTACTTATATAAGATTATGCATGCCATACAGTTCAATTGTTGACTCCAAACTAGATTACGTGTTAAATTCATAACTTCAATGATTTCAATTATCGAGAAAGGTTCAATCGCTTTGAGGAGTCTGTTTCGATGGTTGACATAATTACAAAAAGTTTTTACGACCATCAGAAGAAAAGTGGGTTCCCATATGTAATCTACCTATATCCTCTTTCAGAATTCATTAATTGCTCACATAATATCTTACCCAGCACCCATAGCGTTGGCTCAACGTCAAGGATACCCTAGCA